>CM056996.1:102227738-102839881 GCA_029891345.1 Dryococelus australis
ATTAAGGCTTAATAACACAACTAATTTAGTTTAAATAAAATACAATAGGTACCACATGACTTGAAAGTGATGCATCACACTAACTATATCGCAGAGAAAAGGCACCTGTCACGAACTAAGCGGAATACAAATGTATGTGTCTCGTTTGTATTATATTCCAAAACTCTGCTTTATTTACAGAAAAATAAAAATTGTGTTAGTTATGACGAATACTACTGGCCACACAAAATAACGAAATCATGTGCGAAGTGACAAAAGTGTCGTGGCTCATGTAAGCGTTTCTCCTGACGTTTCTTAGGAAAAACACGCAGAAAATGTTTTGATGTCCACAAGACCCAAAGACAGCCATTGGAAACACATCTCACGTGATTCCAGAATCTGTTACGTGGAGTGGAGATATTTGGGCGGCTCTTAACATCGAGGTCTTGAGAGCCGATGAGGGTGAAACGAGGTGAGTATGGAGCAGCGCCGAAGTAAACGGGCGGGAGAAATGGGATATCTCAGGGGAAATCAGATGAACAGCGGCATCGTCCGGCACGATTACCATGTAAAAAATCTGAAAGCGATCCCGCCGAAATAGGTTCTCCTACTTGGGAGGCGAGTGGTCTGACCATTATACCACCGCGGCCCCATTCGAATCTGTTAAATTTGAAGTTTAATAACACCAGATTAACTGATATTTTGCCTTTATGATCGCATGTAGGAGGAACATGCTGAAAGTGCCACGCAGCCTCGTGATAGCAGGTGACCTCCCCCAGCCTTGAAGAGCTCAGCATCCACGCGGGCACGACATGGCAGCGGCAATAATCGTGCGTGTGGAGCCACTGTCAAATGTATATAAGCGCCCTCGTGGCACACTGTCGGTGTCTTTGTGGAATCACACGATCCTTCACCAGACCCATCGAGGCTCCTGCTTCAGCACACTATGACGTACTGGGCGACCTTGTTGCTAGTTGTGGTCGCGAGCCGTGCAACCTTGGCTGACGACGACTTGGGGACCATCGTCTTCTCCAGCGTGGTAAAGACTCTCCTGGACCAGCTTCGCTCTCCTCACATTCAAGTATTTCAAGCACACATCGCGGTGCAGTGACTAGACCACTCGCCTCCTACCAAGGCGGAACCGGCTCATTTCCCGGCGGCGACCACTAGATATTCGTGTGTGGGAAACGTAACGGAAATTTCCGTTAACCGCCGGGTTTTCTCGGTGTATTGACGTTTCTTTCCGCACTTGTATTCCACCTCTGCTCCATCTTCACTTCACTTCATCCTCACAAACGTTCAAGACCTCCATGTTAAGTGGTGACAAAATTTTGTCAAATCATCCACATTCTCCCTTTCATATCAGGAGTCTAGTGAGAGGACAGCTTGTATACGTACTTAATTTTCATGTTAAAATGCCACCAATATCTGTGGTTTAACTGAGAATCTAACTAAATAATTTAAGGTCTAAAATTTGCTAGCTATTACAACCACGCAATCTTTTCTGTTCAAGCAGAAGAAAATAAACCAGTAAGTAGAGGAAAATAATTTTTAACACTTTAGAGGCCTATTATAAGTACGAGTAAAGTAATATTATTATTTTTTAACCACACTTCGGTAGTCTACTGCATCATAGCTGGTTCTCTGATGTACACACGGATAGTGCTAGAACACTGCAGACTGTAGCCGACAGCACGACGTGAGTTAAAATATGTTCTCCTTTCCGAAATATTGATAACGATGCATTCAGAATCAATTTTACAGTGGAAGCACAACATCGGTGGGACATTCAGCAGCACTCACCAGTGACAACATAAAGGCCATAAATAACTGTATTCAAATAGTAACTTGCCGTTGGCGTGAGCTGAGAATTTATACTGAGATGATTCGAAAATCAACAAGATATGAAATACAATTTTTTTTTTGTAGCGACGCATGTGCTTGTGATAAATTTAGTTTTTTCGTTGTCACTTTATTGCCACCTGTAAAGAATATCAATTTCTCCCACTTAGCTCCCGCTGTTGAAAGACCAAACGCAGGGAATTATTATATTTAAAGCTTTTGCATTAAGATAGATATTTTGGAAACTTTGGACATGTAAATAGCAGTTACTGAAGTAAAAGGTCCGAAATATAATAAGACATTTCATATTGTGCAAAAAATATCAAGACGTTAATTTTACATCTGTCGTGTTAAAAAAAAAAAAAAAAAAAAAAGAAAGAAAACGGTGTGCCTCTTTAATGCAAGAAAAAAATTTTTTTTTTTTTAATTCTGTACACAAAATACTTAATTAAAATTTTCCGGTGTGTCTGTAGCAAACTTGGCTATTCTGGTTATTTTTTTTAATGTATGCAAGCAATATCACACAATACTGTATCTTGGTACAACTTAACCAAAATATAAGTATACATTAGACTATAATAACAAGCTACGAAAGTAGAAATATAATATTTATGCTTCATTTTAAAGTAGAAACTAAAATAATATTAGTTTATTGCCGTGGTATTTCTGTATGCCTATCACCCGATGGGACAGTGATCATTTCTGCCATATTATGATTGTCTATCACACGGGTCAGAAAGTCGATTGTGATTTGTGTTTCAGCTCTTCCGCCACGGAGACAGAGCTCCAGCATCCATCTATCCGAACGACCCGTACAACGATGTGGCTCGCTACTGGCCCAGAGGATACGGCCAGCTCTCAGAGGTGAGATGAATTTAAATATTACAAGCTATGGCACGTGGAAAGTATATGTTTGTCCGTTTTAAACGAGCAAATGTTTACTTCCTGCTTTTCAGATTGGCCAGGAGCAGCACTATAGACTGGGCTCGTACCTAAGGGAGAGATACTCTGATCTGCTGCCTCTGACCTATAACTACAACGACACCCACGTGAGGAGCACGGATGTTGACCGTACTCTGATGAGTGCCCAGAGTAATCTGGCTGCACTGTACCCGCCCACGGAGAGGACAGAGAGCCAACCCAGCATCAAGTTCCAGTCCATCCCCATACACACTGAGACCTCAAGCAACGACGATGTGAGTATTGAGACCTCATTGTCACCTGAATTAACCTAAGTTACACTGCCGCTTAGTAAATATATGAAGCTATCGATCTTGGGTTTCAACAAAACCAGTTATCCGCTTTACGATTCATGCCTAATTATCATTAGCACAACGTATTCTTTCAGTTATATATTGAATACTACAATACATTGTTCAACATTGACTGTGAATAATAATGCAATACATTTCAGCTAATTCTATCTATACAATAATTTTGTACTGGAATTTTTAATGCCAATGGGATCCCATTGAAATCTTTGCATTGTATTCTACTGTTGACATTTCAAATAAGTTCATCGAAAAATTTTACTTTTTTTAATATAAAGCGTTCTGAAATAACGATAAAGAAGAACTACTATTCTGCGATTTTTTTTCATACTGCGGTGTGTTAGCAAAGTACCGACACAAAGAGTCCAATTCTGTTTTCAGCTTCTGCTGCCGATGTACTCTTGCTCCAAGTACACCACCATACTGTCTTACCTGGAAGAGTCGTATGAATACCAGTGCATCATGAACGAGACTGCCCAGATTCAAGATGAAGTTTCAGCTCTTGCTGGATACTCATCATTCAGTTCCGGAATCTACGACAGCCTCTTCATTGAGGTTTGTTCCAACTTCATTTTACTGGAAGAAATTAATTGCTACTAATAAGCAGAAATACAACATTTATTCGCAACTTTTGATTGGTCATATAGACTATCTCAATGTTCTCCATGAAGAATCAAGGAATTAAGGAAACTGTAATTTTTTGATACGCAAAAGGTGTAGTGGTATATTGCTTAGAATTTTTTTTTCTTCACATTTTCTCGTTGAAATTTTTTATTTATTATAACTTATAGACATTATATTTCCCATACTGCATAAAAACGTCCACCTTATCTAGACTATGGGTGCTTCTGAATGCGAGGTTCTGAAAGGTACATGGAAGGATATTGAAAGCGTACGAGTGTACCACGCTTTCTGGTCCATGGGTAGCCAACTGTTTTGTTAGTTTGTGATAACCCCGCGTTGATTGGGCATATCTGTATCCCTCGCCATTGGAATCTGTCCCCATAAGTACTGTCGAGATGTGTGGTGCTTGAGTGACGTTAAACATGTATTCTTCTAGACTTCAGAAGAACTACCCATATAGCACATTGACATCCAAAGAATATCTGACGGATATCACTCTCTCACATTCAGGATATCCAAAGAGACATCCAAGGTTAGCAAAGTTACTTTCAAAAGAGTACCAAAATATATTAAAATGTCAGCCCAATATCCAAAATGTGATATAAATATTTTGGATGTCCTATACAAATTTTTTGACGAAATCACTTACCTTAACTAATGGCCATTGGTGATTTTGTAATATCTAATGAATATCCAGTAAGTGTTCAAACTGGCATCTACTACTGGATATTCAAAGGATATACATTAGAGATTCACTATAGGATCTAGATGACTTTTAGAAATTGTGGATATAAGTAGGATACAAGTGGATATTCTGTGCTATGTGGATACTTGCTCAGAAAATACGCAAAGCCCGTATGAGCTACGAGAAATTAAGTGACGGGGTGTGCGTAGCAGTGATATTCTCTACAGTGCGTTGAAACCAATTAGAGAATTATAGAGCACCTTTAACTGTCTACTGAGTTCTTGTAAACACTCATTAACTTTTATCATTTTCAGTGTCTTCTATTAATTAGTTGTGTAAGAAGTTTAATTTCTGGTCTAGTACACTCGGTCAGTTGTCATATAAGAGATTTGATAATTAGAAGTGTCAAATCTATATGCGTAACTTGAACAATGAAAAATCACTCTCAACCCATGAAATATGCTATGAAAAACGAAAGCCGAAAGTTAATAATATTGTAGCGCAAGAATTATGCAGTTTCGGATCTGAATTATCTGTGTAGTAGTTGAAATTTTTCTTTTCTTACATTTTGCAGCTTTTTTTAAATTAAATTAAATGTATCCAGATATGAAATAGAAACAAATCTAATAAATCCAAAAAAGAAACTTTGTAACTTATAGACAATTTTAATAAGATTATCGTACATTGGGTTTGATATACTAGTTGCACAAACCAAGAACTATAATACGTAGACTCAATTGTGGTAATCGCTTTCTATTCAGATGCACATTTTCCTGTTGAACATAATGGCCGAACCAAATCTTAACTTGGAGCAATGCTGTGGATGGACGCACTGTCACGAACAGCAGTAAAATTCTCTTAAGGTACATACGTATAATCAAGAAAGTATAAACCCCTGACAGTGTAGGCGGTTGGTTTGAACTATAAGAAAGTGGGTCTTATATGCTCAATTTCGAAAAGGACGTGAGGTGTTACGTTTCATTTGGAATTCTGCCTATGTGAAAAATACAGCGACCATAATTTAATTCTGGGATCCCTTTGTTTCACAGGAGCTGTACAACTTGACACTTCCTGACTGGGTATGGCCTTACTACCCAAACCCCTTAAAGAATCTGTACTTGTTGGAAGTCTTCATTGCTGAAGCAGGAACAACAGAGCTTCAAAGATTAGCTGCAGGTGAGGCTGATTTAGTCGGTTTTGTAAAATGTAATCAAATTATTATATGTAAATAGTAAATATACTTTATGCTACTGAGACTATTCTTACTTCAAAATAAATTTACATATACAATTGAAATAAGCAGCCATCGTTTGGTGATATATATCCACAGTCAAAAAATGGAAAGCAATTATGGGGGAAATACACACGAATATTCCGAGAGAATCTGATAACCAACTGAAACACACCTCAAATTCCCATTAAAGCTTCGGATAAGCCTGGGCGTAAGTCAGCTCGTAGAAATTAGAAACTACGTATGTTCTTAGGTTTAAAACTACAGCAGAGTTTAGACACTCAATTCATTTCGAATATACATTATCCATCTAAAGTGAAAGGTTATATACACAACAGTCAGGGCCTTTTAATTACAAACAAAGAAGTTATCAGATTCAGTCAAGTACTGGGATTAAGGTAAGAAGCGTATTACAATTCCATGTAATAGGATTCTGAGTCTCGGAAATCCATAATGTTGTGCTTTGATAAAATTCTTTATCTTTCTGATTCAGACTTAATGTTGCACTTTTATTGTTCTGAAAAAAGTCAAAATATTAAAAATAGTTCGCAAATATTAACAACAATAGTCAGTTTGCTGTATTTATTTTGTGTTTATAAAATAAATACGTTCTGTAGGCCCAATGCTGAAGGAGATCATCGAGAACATGCAGGACAAGTTGAACGGCACTCTGAGTCCTGACCGCAGTGTCTACATATACTCGGCCCACGACTCTAACGTTGTCAACACTCTACAAGCTCTGAAAGTCTTCAACGGCATCCTGGTTCCTTACGCGTCTGCTGTGCTCATTGAGCTCAGGGAGCTGAACAGCAACTATTACGTGACGGTAAGTAGTTTTTAATTAGCAGTTATACCTCTCTATGGTGTTCATATGATCTAGTAGTGAAGAATCAATCATGACCACTCACCATGTAAGTACAGCATGTTGTAACTGTGACAGGTGTCCTTCAAGAACAGCACCACCACGGAGCCGTATCTGCTCCAGCTGCCAGGATGTGAGTCCCTGTGTCCTCTGGACCAGTTCATTGAGCTGACCAAGGATGTAATTCCTGACGACCTGGACACCGAGTGTGCTGAGGAAGTGGAGGCTGGCACAGAGTACCTCTTCCAGATTCCTGCTGCTGGTAAGGTCGTACATCTAGCCTTATAACGTTGTTCCACGAATGCTATATGGTT
Organism: Dryococelus australis; assembly: GCA_029891345.1. Taxonomy (NCBI): domain Eukaryota; kingdom Metazoa; phylum Arthropoda; class Insecta; order Phasmatodea; family Phasmatidae; genus Dryococelus; species Dryococelus australis. The sequence continues at coordinate 102,234,547 of CM056996.1, forward strand.
ATGCAATTGTAATAATGCAGTGCCATAAACTCTTTTGACGGTTTGTACTGTGATATGTCTATAATCTGTTTAGCTGCAAAAAGTTGGCTTGTTTATTCAACCTCTACTCACTTACTGAGTGAAGATTATCTTGTTGCAGCCATTCTGCCAGACTGGGAGCACTGTTTCCAGAGACCAAAGGCCGACGATGGACTGTTCCATTTTCTGTCCTTCAAATCGTCTTCCAGCAAGTAGATGTGCACCAGCCATGCATCATATCAACTTCTTTGATGCTTTTGAGATACGAAAAATGTTTCAATAAAGTACTGTGAAGGATAGTTTTTGTTTAATTATTCTAACTGACAGAATTACTCCCCTTCGAAAGAGGAAAAGATAAGAGCGTTTGGAAAATGGTGTAATATAAATAAGTTCGGCCATTGAGACATACATATTTTTGTGGAGCCGATCAGGAAAATACCAACGTTATTAGCCAGAAATGTTATATATCATGCGAATACATATCCACCTTCATTGTAGAATAATATAGCTGGATTTTATGTACAAAATAGTTCATTGACAACCTGAAACACAAGTACCCATGCAAAAAATTATTGAAAGCAAAATTTGTAATTAAATGTAATTCCTTCACAGCTCATGTTAACAAGCTTCATGCACGCTCATATTGTGTATAACACTTAACAATTTATTGGAAAATATCTTTCAAACTGACATATTGCATGCACATATTAAAAAAATCTTAAGAGCTGTCCAAATGTTTTCACTCGTCTAAATAAATCGAATGACGTATTCTGTAACAACATAGTCTCCATGAAATTTTCTTGTGCCCACATGACTCTTTGATATGAAGTGAAGTATAGGTTTGGCATCACCATCAGGATGAAAAAACCAGGGTATGCAGAGTGTGATGCGATTTATATAGGTTCGGTTACACGCCGCCTAAGTTGCTTACTCAGGACATCCAAGACAAGAATCTGTATATAAAGAAATTAAGTTTTTATTATTATTGTATTTTAAGTTTATATAAATGCTGTACTTTGGTGGGTAATGTATTAATTTTGTAGGCGATTTACAGAGCGTTCTCCTAATATATTATGAAACTTATTGTTTAATAATTATGGTAATGTTTCAATTTTATATTACATATCAAAAAAATTATAACGATATCTCTCACAAGATGTGGTCATCGATTTTTTTTTTTTTTGTTATGCAAAACGGGAGCAGCAGGAAACTTTATGCTGCAGAATAAACCTGCTTGATAGTATTTAAACACATACTTACTATTCTGCCCTTGTTACTATTCACCCAAAATGATAAACTATTTACTTCAACTTTAATCATGCACAATGCTACTCGTATAGTTTTTATTCTTCCATATAAAACGCACTTAAAATAAATTAGAAAATTTCGCGATGAACTGGCACATGGAAAGTAAAAATACTAGTTAGTCAATATCAATGTGGAGTGACCAGTGATCTGTATTAGGGGAGAGCAGGCACAAAGCGAGTCTCCAAAACATCAAGCAATTAGGACATAAGAATGTTTCCGCATTCGTTTCAGCTTCTTAGTTTTCATACTTACTCCTGCATGTGACGTCGTTAAGTATAATCTTGTGCCTTTAACTTCCTTGCCAAGAATATAGAGGCATGTAAAATAATTACTTGTGTATTTATGGCCGAAGTATAGGTTTTTAATGCATTTTAAAATTCGAAATTAGTGGGCTTTAAAAACTGCTCACTTGACCGTGAACTGCCTATAATAAATAGTTCTTACGTGAAATATTATTACACTGAGTGCGCACGAATACGGTTAAACTTTATCTGTACGAGGCGGAGGAATATGCAGGAAGTTGAACTTAAGCTCGGCTTCAGGAAAGTTGTAAGTGACAGTGAATGGACTAGTCGCTTTTTGGCAAATCATATGCTATAAACCAGATATATGAAGCAGGCTGCCCCCCTGCTCTTACAGAAAATAGTTCCCAAAGAGCTTGACAATGGTGCCAACGTTGAAGCAGTGTATTTATTTCATTTATAAACAGAGCATGTTCTAGTTGAGAACCACATGTACGTACATTACCTTCCACAGTTAGCTGAAAGCATTTGCAGCCTACTTGCCGAACGAAAAACAAAAGGAATATTAGTTAACTTTCCCGTGTGACTGTGTGTATGAGCGTGTATGTGTGTCTGTACATTTGTCCCCCTAAAAACAAATGAACACGAGAAGCGAGTTTCACCAAGCTCGGTACACATACAGTACTTAGAATGGACGTCCAACTTTTACAGTTTTCGACCACTCCGAGTGGCTGTTTTAAAGTTTAGGGCGATGTGTTATATCTCAAGAACCATTTAACAAATTTCAGCCAGATTTTGTGTGTTGACAATGCATCATGTTAGCTTTCAATTTAGAAATGTTTATCGTTGTTGGTAAGCGATTTTGGAAGATAGCACTACATGCAAAATAAAGCTCTTACGCTAAGTATATCTCCAGAACGACTCAATCGATTCTCGCCAAATTTGGCACGTCACTAGCACTATGGTAGGCCATGCAATCATATGCCACTAAAATAGATAATGCACTTATTTTAAAAATTACGGTCGTACAAATATTTTACGTTTATTTGCAGTATATACTACACCGTTCGGCAAATTTCTACCGTACTTTGTATGCGTAATGTTTCGATTACAAGCATTATAAATTCCAACACATAACCATTTTTAGCTGCCATATTGTAGCGCCACACGGACACAATTCACCGATTCCTACCGAATTTGACAATTAATACTATTGTAGGTAATAAAAATGCATATGATTTATGTGGTCAGACACTTATTTTCGAAATATCGACATCTACAAACATTTCAGCTTATTATGCTAAATCTACTAAAACATGTCCCCAATTCAACTTAACTTTGTATGCTGGTAGTATCTATTACAAACATCAAACGTGTCTACAAAGAATCTCATTTGTCCGACATTATGTGAGATAGCGCCATATTAATAAATACACTATATGTCATATTTTGGGAAGCAATTCACCGATTCCTACCAAATTTTGCAGACAATAAGTATTACGGCAGGCGATGCGAAAAGGCATTTTTAAAGAGAGTCAACGACTCATTAAAAAAAATGGAGGCCATACAGACATTTTAGATTAGTGTGTCATATTTTAGAGTGAAGAGATTTGGGTGGTTCTTAACCGCAAGGTCTTGAGAGCCGACATGGGTGAAGTGAGGCGAGTATGGAGTAGCGCCGGAATGTAAGGGCGGGGAAACGGGAGATCCCCGAGAAAACCCGCCAACGCGCGGCATCGTCCTGCACGACCCCCACATGCTTAGTTTTACATGTAAGTTGGGCTACGATAGGTGATATATAATTATATGTTATAGTTGAGGTAGGCCTTTTATTTAAATTGCGCTAGCATCAAATATTTTTTATTTCTGTATTATTACAACCAAATAATACAACAAAATTCAAGAAAATTTGAATGCTAGCGGTATTCATTTGAAGCATAAATTATGCGTACAGAGATCGTGTTTCCGGCCTTTTTTTTAAGACAGTGTCTGGTGAAAAGGGTAATAATTACGTCATATTTCCGGAACATTTCAACTAGTTTCCACCAATATTTGGTCACCAGTGGTGCTACAGAAGTCAGTGCAAACTTACATGATTTAAATTGGCTAGACACGATATTAAAAATGGCTATATCAATTCTTTACATAAGTTTTTCATTTCTATTAAACCAGTCAACCAAATTCAACCAAACTCTATACGTCGACAATATCTATTAGAAGCATAGTAAGCAGAACCTCTTTATTGGGTAATTGTGTACGATATTGCCAAATGAGAAAATAAAGTTTTTTTTGTCATATCTCGGGAATTAATGAACCGATTTCCTCCAAGTTATTCATTAACACAAGTAGCACTACGGTAGGCCATGTAACTTATTTTAAAAATGGCTTCAACATAAATATTTTAGGTTAGTAAGCCTTGTCTACCGAAACATTAGACTGATTACATCCAATGTTGATGTTTCGTATCCTACCACAGAAATACAGTTGGTTGCATGTCATCTTGTGATGCGAGATTTTCTGGGTTCGAGTCCCAGGTAAAGTACGTGTGTATTTGTTTGTACTTGTCCCACTACTGTTGCATATGTTTCTGGTTTCATCTCGAATGATATTGTATCAACGAGATTTCTCAACGTACCTACTATCTAAATTTTTAAGAATTTAATTAAACTTATTTGCATCCATGTAGATGAACCTACGCTTTCTGTTACATTAGTAGTTTCTTGTTTAGTAATATTTCAGGTTCTTTATGAAACATTTTTATTTGTTGTTAAATTGTAGAGATGTGTCGTGACTCTAGTAAACGTGTCTGTAATAAATGAAACTATTTGGAAGTGAGGATCACTTAGAAGAATAGCTGACTTATGTTCATCATCACGTTGTTTAAAGTAATAAATAACAGGTAATTCGGTAGGTTCAGTTGAAAACCTCAATAACGCCAATGGCATAAGTTATGACAAAAGCGCCAGAGCATAATAATTTGAGAACCAGGAGGGCCACAATTAAACACAACTCAACGATAAATACGCGGTCGTAAAAGTAGTAGTTTTCACACGTAAAAATACAGTGAAAGTGATTACAATTTCCCAGAGAGTGTAAAGAATGAAATGCGCAATTTTTCTTTTACGTTGGTGATAAGATTTAAATAGTGCTCTTAGAGGTGTCATTATCTTGACTTATGGAAAAAGTTTCCAACTAGTAAGCACAGGGTGTTGTATATCATTGCAAAATGAGGGATTTAATTTTTCTTTCAACCACCACATGAATGTTTCTATTTATTTACCTATCATGTATATATATATATATACACACACACATATATATAATTTTTGAACGCAAGTCCAGGAAATTACTTTATCACGTGACCCTCGAGCCACATTTTCAAGCTTAACATATAAAATTATTCAATACAATGAAATGTATTAATAAAACATTAATGTTTATTCTATAGTTGGTTTTTGAACAAGCAGGCAAGTGTGGCAGTCAAATGCGAGCAGCATCTTTAGCAAGTGCACTTCTCCCAAGAATTGTACGTTCGCAATGAGCAAGCGGGATTCGCGAGCGGAGGTAAAAACGCAAGTGAGGATTTTTCTACCGGCAATAAGGTCGATAATTATTTGATTCCATGTCCGCTCGCCTTTTTTGTTTTGCGGTTTACACACATTTCGATTGAATCTATTTACGCCGCTTATTGCAGAAAAATACTAATTTTCTACTTCGTCCTGTTTATCATAAGAACAACCTGAAATGTTGTAAAACGTTTTACAAAACAAACATAAATCTGAACACAGCTTCCAACTGGCATAACGCAGCGAAGTCACACGTACAAGAGATTGCCATACATTATTTATTCATCACTGCATACATGGAAACGAAGGCCTTTGTAATTATCAAACTTGGATCGCTTCAGCCCTGCTAGTTTCAAAAGTCACCAGCCACCGGTAGTCAAATGGTTCGTTTCAAAATTTCAGCTGTGCCACGCCCATGTATATAAACACTCTACCCTGATTTGAGTGGAAAGGATACATTTGGACGGCTCTTGAAGAACGATACCTTGAGAGTCGACAAAGGCGAAATGAGATGGAAATGAAACGGCATCCGATACGCAAGGCCGGGAAAAACGGGAGACTTCCGAGATAACCCGCTGACCAGTGGCATCGTCCAGCAAGATAATGACATGCGAAAATTCAGGAGCGAACCTGCCGTGAATCGAACGTGATTTCCCTTGTTGGGAGGTGAGCACGCTAGCCACAACACTAGTGTAGACCCCCGGACTTGAGCTTTGTAGGAAATTGGTGCTTGCCAAAACTACCTGTTTTGTGTTGACTGCGTTTGGAACAAGGTTGAAGATAAGTGATTTTGGCATTGCCTGACTCGACAGAGATTGTGATGTGAATAGTCATCACTTTGCCACTGCAAGATATGCATCTCCAATACAGTAAGGGAGATCCAGAACAACTCATAGCCTTAATGGTGGCATTATATCCTATCAATAGCCAGGCCTGCTCATTGCACCTCTAGAGGCGTGAGGTCATCACAATTGTTCACCTGGTGTACAGGGCCTCTTTGAATGAGGCGAGGGATCATCCTGAGTCCTGGCAGCCATCATTGTTAGCCTGAAGTATTAGCAAACCTTGATCATTGCCGATCTGCAGAACTGCGTGTGCTAGTGCCCCGAAAAAAAGAAATTTTCAACACATTTACTTATCATTGCTTGAATAGTATTCACTGTGGGATATAATCAAGAGAGTCACTCTGTACTGCTTGTGATTCAATGAATTAAGGAAGTTTAAAGAATACGAGAGTTGCAGATTTGTGGGCATCTGTTCTGTTTTGGGTAACGTAAAGCAAGTAAAAAGAATCCATTGCGGAGCTTCAAACCATCAAAGAGAGTCAGTGCAAAGCCTCCTTAAAGTTGAATCGTTTTGTGGTTTCACGTGTGGGAGTCGTACCGGACGATGTCGCTGGTCGGCAGGGTTTCTCGGGGAACTACCGTTTTTCCGGCCTTTCCATTCTGGCGCTGCTCCGTACTTAACTCCCTCCACCCTTATCAGCTCTCAAGACTTCGATTTAGAAGCCACCCAGATCTCCCCACTCGTTTTGTGGACAAAAGCAGTAACTTCAGATTGTAGGCTTAAGGCATTATCTCTACTCTTCAAACGGATTTCTTCACTGAAATGTCGCTTGGTAGAGCTGTTTATCAACTAGCTGTACAAGCATTTATTTAATCCGGGGCCGCAACACTTATGTATTATGAAGTAGGTATTATTGGTTGTTAACAGACGAGATGTAATAAGACAATGATTCTTCAATGTCTGACTGGTTTTCATGTCGGCCCAAACATATGACAGATATTCTTGCTGAGCATCGTCACCCCAGCAAAACCCTTACTTAAAATAGGGGCGTATTATGGGGAGCGGGGGCGTACTGGAGGTGCAGTGCTTCGGCTGGAAACTAATGTAAATCCAGACATCATGAGTTTTTCTCTGTCTGAAGGGAGTAGTAGGGAAATATATGTTGACGCACAAAGGATTCGGGCAAAGGAGCGCAGGAACCAATCGGCCGCCATGTTGTTACGTCACCCGGCTGCCATCCTGGACCCATATAACCTTGACCTTGGCCTTTGACCCTTGACTTTGACCTTGATCCCAGTGACCTCTGACCCTAAAACCAAAAGAAATCGAAACAATTCTTTAAAAAATTGTAAAAAAACTTATTACAAAAAATTTATTGAAAAATCGTTAAAAATGCTTTATTGTTATTTTTAATTGTTAAAAGTGATTATCAAAAATTATTTTAAAAATTGTTTGAAAATGTATACAATATGCAGGAGCCGGCTACCCGACATCGTGCTCTGTCATTCTGGTACCCCGTCCACCATCTCTGAACCATATGACCTTTGACCTTGATTTTGCCTTTTGATCCCTAAGATCCAAAAAATTCTAAAAAACTTACAAAAAATTTTAAAATAATAACAAAAAAATTATTAGTAAAAATTATTTAAAAATTTTATTAAAACTGAATTATAAAAAAATATATTAAAATTATTTAAAAATAATTTTAAAATAACTTAAAAATTATTGTCTCCTAGTGGCTATTTTCCCTAAAAAATTCCCCTTTCCCATAAAAAAATCTCCCTTGCAGTTTCCTTTTCCCCTTAAAATTCCATACAATTCCTGAAAAATGTATAAAAACTTATATAAAAATTCATTTTAAAAAAATTTACATTTCTGGAGGTCCTCCCAGCACCACTAATTAATCACATTCTTTCGACTCCCAGCAGATGACTGACTTCATCACTCCCACTCACCCACCTATATTCATTCTATTGTATGCCGCCATATTTGTTTTTTCGTACATCAATTTTTTGTGTTACTGGAGGCAACCAAATTTAATTTTTCGTTCGTTATTTGTTTATACATGTTACTTTACTGTCTATCTCACTTCGTTCGACTGTCATTTATGTTTTTTCGTACATTATTTGTTTATATATGTTACTGGAGTCTGCCATGTTGGGAGGCAGCCATTTGCTAGGTGCAGTCCTCCATGTTTGTTTTCTTGTTGTCGTTTGTTTTAGAGTTTGTGTTTAACCTTCGTTCCATCAATTACTCATTTTAGTTCGACTCCCTCCATGTTAAATTATTATTTTTCAACACATAGGTAGTATAGATTATGCTGCCGCTATTGGCCTATACAAAATGGTGAAATTGACCATTGCTGCAAAGTACTTAAATTATCATATTTGTTTTTCATTCATATATTCAAAGTGGGGAGGTGTTTTGAAATAAAAGACAGCGTATATTTTTACATAAGATGTATACTATACATAATAAAATATACAGGTTTATTAATTTTCTTTCATGTTCATGGCTCGATTTCCGCTTAGATGACCCGGGAACTGAAGCGGGCAGGAAAACACCACCACTTGAAATACGCAATTCCGTTATTACCTTTCAGCACCTTCTTGAACCTTGAAGCTGGCGATGACCAATCGACTCATCGTATGTAGCCCGCCTATCCACCAGCTCATTCGGGTCGCTCCAAAATATGTAGCCGATGATCTTGCTGTCATCTATCTTCTTCAGACCTTCGCCGCTTTTCAGTGGTAGGCCAATGAAGAGGTCAGAGAGAATGTCGATTTTTTTTTTGTGATCTTCGTCTTTATAAACACCGGTCTCGGGATTGTTAATTTGGCAAGGCGCATGTTCATAAGTTCAAGCAAAGTCTTGTATTCCAGCAGGTCGGACTCTGTAGACTCCCTGGGGCCTTGCGAAATAGAAGTTCGTGTAGACCGTGGGTTCTACGTGCCGTGTAATTGCCAACTCGTATGCTCCCACCTGGTTAAAACTCTATTTCATCTGCACCAAAGAACCATTTAGAAATGCGTACAAAGACATGTTATGCAATAATTTCTTAATTCTTGTGTTTTAGATATTCATCTACACTATAAAATGTTAGTTCAGAAAAAAATTCTTTTCGAGACGAGTAATGGGCTTAAATGCTGGCCCTCTCAGCGAACAAAACTTTGAGTGGACAGACCGAATCGCCAGAAATAGTTCGCTGGCAATGTCCAACATCATATTGAATGAAAATTCTCACTGTCGCTCTCTTTTATAGGTTTAGTTGCGAGTCTCCGTCACAATTATTTAAATCTTGCCCAGACGTTCGGTGTAATTTTAAATGTCTGTTTACTTGGCGAGGTGGGAAATCGAAGCATTGAATGTACATGTCACATATCCTTCCAGGTTTTTCTGATTCTCTTCATTTTGCGAAAATGCTACATTAATCCTGTCGATAATTTGCCTTTGAAAACTCGTCACATGCTCGTCCATGGCCACCATATCGCGGACGATCTCTGTTTTCATACACTACATTTTCACCCCGAGCTCGGCCAGGTCGTTTCGAAAGAATGCGTTTCGTTAGGCGACTATGCTGCGCAGTTCCAAGATTATGTCATTGCCAGTTTCGAGGACGAAATGTTTAGCAGCAGCATCCCCGGATCGTTCAGGTTCGCAACGTTTGAAACGATCGTCGTAAACATGCCGCAAATTGATGTCGTCCATGCGAAACAGCAGCAACATATTTGCGTTGTCACGAAGCGTCTGTTTGGGTGTACTGTCTGGCCGAGGTACAGTCCACGTTTGCCTGCCGTCCCATGCTGAAGTACTCTTGAATACAAGTTTGTTTCTTGCAGGCAATGTCATCAAAGACAAATATTGAGTTTCGCAGTGCTTCGTTCGGAGGAACGATGGCTTCATTATTTCTGCAGGGGAAATAACCGATGCCTTCCATGGCTTGCAGTACTCGTGAAAATCACCGGTAATTCGGTTGCTGGAGCGATTTTGAATACAGGTACACGTTCTCGAAACGAAGGCCGTTCTCTTCTTCAAGGAGGCTCAGTAGGACGCATGTTTTCCCGCCATTTGATTGTCCTGCGATAATGCACCTCACAGTATTCGGAAATAGGCTCCCATACCTCGATTCGTAGGAGATATCTTCGTCTTCAGCATGAATACGTATGGATAGAGTAACATCATACTTGATATTACGTATATTACTACTGCAATCTTCTGGTGGTGATGGCAGCAGCGGTTGTGTTGGCGATGGAGAACCAATGCTGCAAATATTATAATGTATCTGTAGAGCATCATGCCGAGAAAACAGCGTCTAGCAGAATTCGCACTGAAATGTCATATTGGAATATGCAATACGTCCATACTGTTCCAAGTCTAGAATGACACTGAAATGAAAATTTATAAGTTATTATTATATTATTATTTATAATTTATAAGCTCAGTTCACCACGATGTCTCGAATAGGTAAGACCGTAGCTGGGGCGGGGTCGTCGATATGCTGATCAACAATCTACCATTCAAACTGCACATTCCCGGATACAGGTTCTGCGGGCCAGGGACCAAGCTAGCTAAAAAGGCTGTCGTGCAAAAAGGCATAGACGGCCTGGACGAGGCGAGCAAGCAGCACAACATCGCCTGTTACCAGCTCAGGGATCTTCAAGCCAGAAGCCATGCAGACAAGATACTTGCAAAGAATACGAATGAAATAAGAAAATCATCAAATGCCAGGCTTGGAGAAAATGGGGTGTTTCCAACTCGACGAACGCCAAAGTGAAGATGGGTATGGGTGATAAGAGCAAAAGAAAGGCTCAAGTTCACCTGAGCGACTGCATTGCCTACTTACTCAACAGTGCCAAGGTGAACCACTCGCGAGATGCGGGCATAATCTCAATGATCAAAAATTACCTTTCGCTCATGCCGAATGAGCTGTCTGCAGCCTAGATGGCAGGCTGGGAACCGAAGATGGCTACAATTTTCCCATTTATGCCGAATACCGTTTCGAAGCAGGTGTTCCGCTCTCCATGCTACTGGGATTTTCTGAAGTCTACAAACGAATTATTTTCAATTCGAAGCAGGAGCTGGTTAAAGTGCTTGCTCATATGCATGTGGATACTATTGGGGGGGGGGGGCCGGGAGGCAGTGGAACTGAACATACAGTCTATTGAATGAAACTGCCTCATGTGCAGTTGAACACTGCAGAAAGCATACACATGTTGCAGAATGTGGAAGATGGTAAAGACGTCGAAGTGGCTTTCAGGTCGTGGAATCTGGACACATGCCACGGATTGCCAGCAAGCCAGCATATCAATTGGTGGAGAAGTTCAGTTTTGCTTCTGAGAAACCGAGATACATCATTGTTGGGCTACAGACCAGAAGACAGCACAATGTAAGAGTGAGATGTTCGCAGTTCGATACATGTCAAATAGAAAATGTCAAAATATTTTGAATAGCGAAAGGTACCCGTATGTAGACATGAACACGAACTTTGTAAATGGACAGTACCTGCTGGCATATCAGATGCACGGTCAATTCCAAACTTCCTGCATATTATGGGCGCACCCAATCCCAAATTGAAGCTTGATACGTTCAAGAGTTTGGCCCCGCTCACGATATTCAATGTGAGTAAACAGGACGAGTGTATTACTGCCAACGTAATCGATGGCAGGATCGAATTCACTACACATGTAAATATTCCTCCTAACACGTGCGCATTCTGCCCGATACTTCACGACCGGCTTGTATCTTACAACAGCCAAGATAAGACCGTCAAAATATTGTCATGGGCACAACTGACTGTTCGTACACTATAACTGTTTAGTCGTCTTCGAGCATCGCTACCTTCAAGGTTCAAGAAGATGCTGAAACATCAAAAAGGAAGGACGTACTTCAAGTGGCGGTGCTTCCCTGCCCGCTTCAATTTCTGGGTCGTTGAGGCGGACATTGAGTGGTGAACGTCGAAGAAGATTAATAAACCTGTATATTTTATTATTTGTACAATACATTTTATGTAAAACGATATGCTGTGTTTTATTTAAAAAAAACTCTCCATTTTATATATGAATAAAAAAATAAATATGACAGTTTAAGTACTTTGCAGGAATGGTCAATGTCACCATTTGGTACAGGCCAATAGCAGGCAGCATAATCGATACTACCTATATGTTGAAAAAATGCAATATAACATGGAGGGAGTTGAACTAAAGTAAGTAATTGATGGAACGAATGTGATGGAGGCTTGTCGAGTAAACACTAATTAGCCAATGCAAAATATTGATGGGGGTAATCAGTGCAACCTAAACTATTAACACATAAAAATTATGACTGTCATCTTGTCATACATAGGTAATGTAAACATATGAAATCTAATATGGTAATCGAACGAAGTGAGACACAAACTCTAAAACAAATGACAGTAAAAAAAAATTTGGAGGACTACCCAGCAATATGGCTGCCTCCCAACATGGCTACCTATAGTAACATATATAAACAAATGATGTACGAAAAAACAAATTGCAGTCGAATGAAGGCGAGAGAAACAGTAACATGTATAAATAAATGACGAACGAAAAAACAAATATGGCGACAACGATATAATGAGTATAGGTTGGGGGGAGCGGGGGTGAGGGAGTCAGTCATCTGCTGGGAGTCGTAAAAATGTGAGTAATTAGTGGTGATGGGAGGACCTCAGGAAATGTATTTTTTAAAAATAAATTTTTACCTAAGTTTTTATAACATTTTTGAATTTTTTTTTTAGAATTTTTTAAGGAAAAAGGAAATTTTAAGAGGAAAAGAAAAATTGTTAGTAAAAATGGCCACCGGGGGATTAGAATTTTTAAATAATTGTTTACTGATGTTTTAATAATCTCTAAATAATTTTTATAATTCATTTTAATAAACTTCTTAATGATTTCTCACTAATACATCTTTTTTTTTTTTAATTTTTGTAAATTTTTAGAATTTTTCGGATTATTGGGATCAAAATGTCATATAGGTAAAATATGGGTAATGGGGCATCGGAATGACAGAGCATGTCGGGCGGCCGGCTCCCTGCTTTTTAATACATTTTAAACAATTTCTAAATAATTTTAATAATAAATTTTTTTAAACAATTTTTAGCAAAAATTTTAATAATTTTTTAAAAACAATTTTTAATAAGTTTTTCGTAATAGATTTTTAAATAATAGTTTGGCAATTTTTTGGGTTTTGGGGTCAGAGGTCACTACGCTCAAGGTCAAGGGTCAAAGGTCAAGGTCATATGGGTCCACGATGGCAGGTGGGTGACAACAATTAGGCTGCCGATTGGCTCTTGCGCTCCTATGCACGATGCACTTGTGCGTCAACATACATTTCCCTACTACTGAAGGGCTTAAGTGGTTGCTGGTAGGAGGTCTGAAAATATGGAATACCTTCTATGGAAAATTTTATAATTCAAGCCATAACCAGATCTACTTAAGTTTACCCAGGGCTTCTGTAGCAAGATAACCAGTTACAGCTTAAAATGTAGCCCAATTTTACATTTCTTTCTCATAGTTTTTCCTTCTTTGTTCGAATTTCTCTTATCCTGTGGCTCCTGCCGAATCTTAATCTTCCTTATAAATGATGCATTATACTTCATACAGGTGTAAGGGACCTCTGGCTGTGAGAACCTCAGTATGATTTCCAAACTCCCAAGTCAGGCATGTCCACCCCTGACACAGAGTCCATCATCCCTACGAGAAAGGATCGTAAATCACCATTATTTGAAATGTATCTTTGTTTGTTAGTTTTTCCACACAAGCTCCTCATCTAGAGTAGGTACTATCTACAGAGGTTTTCCGAAGATTTGTGAACGTGGTGTTTGCTGTACCGAATTGTTCAACGACTGCAGAAAACATCTTGTGGGTGTTTGGTAGAAAAATCCAATATTTTCAGGACTTCTTGTCCGATGACGCAAATCATATGGTGATTCAGCAATCACTATGCGATCAGAAATTCAAGTGGGCGCAGCTGCGGAGGGTGTTTGGAATCCAGGTGCTGACTTACGAGGAATTATAGCCTGTGTCCACGCATATCAATGCAGTGTCTTATTTTCACCCGTTGTTCTATGCTGTCTCCCGATCCCAAACGACCACACACCATTGATACCAAATCATCCTCTAGCATTCAGATTCTCGCAAGATGTTTCTGAGGATTTCACAGAAGCGTCTCCAGCTGTCGGTTAAAGTTGAATCTACTGCAGAAATTGTATTAAAATTTCTGGTGCTGGTAGCAGCAGGAGAACCCAGATCAGTTATAAGTTCGAGAAAATTTTCAGTAGGTTCAGTCAGTCTTCAACAATAACCTTAGATCCTGATTAAAAATCTCTATAAGCCACCTCTTCAATGGTGACTTGGCTCGGTGTAAATATGTTTACTAGTGGAGACGGAATAGTGCGCGTGACTCAGGTCCATAATGCTCAAGGGCTTGTTACGTAACCAACTATTGAACTATGCACAATTGCCTAACTTGCCTTGAAATTGCTATTTCACGGAAGCAGGAGGTTGGCGGAGTTGGGAGGGAGGGGTATTCAGCTACACAATGCTAACAGAGAAATAGGCAGCGACAATAGATGTAGGAAGGTATTGGATGTGCATGCGTTAGAGTCCTTTGTTGGTTAGTCTTTGCAATACAACCTTTATCAAATATCACTTCTTGGAGCTCAAAATGGCAGATTCGCGCGGTGGATATTGATTTAATTCGAAAAAAAAAAAGTTTCGTCCATGGAACAATCCTTGGTATGTGTCATCCTGTTATAATGAATGACTCTCCCAAATTTATGGTTTATTACTTAATTAGAGTGGCTTATTTCTTCTTGAAAATATTCAATTTTTTTTCCACAAGTAAAGAGATTAAAGCGAAGTTAATATTTGCAAGATACGTAAACAAATTTGGAAATTTTTCTGAAACTTATTTGATATGGAAATTTAATAATTTTTTGAATGTTCTTTGATTTAAATCAGCTTCTTAAAAAATATTTGTTTAGCGATAGTAAGTACAATGTAAAAGGAGAGGCACCTGATATCCATTGGGTGATGAAATGCTGAAATGAGTACCACTTAGGGAGATAGTGTGGATAGCTGTCTTGATACATAATTATCTGTTAATGGGTGATAGGTAATCTCGCGTAGCCTTCAAATGTCCAACGATAACTATAATGTCCATAGTATCAGAATATCTGTAACCTTTGCACTCAGTGAATTGTGATCAGCTAACGTTGGTATATAAAGTTCTTCTTCATACACTGTCAGCACTTCATAATTCACCGTTCCAACCACTGTTAAGTCAATATGAGGTTTTTGACAATGATTTTATTCGCTCTGGTTGCGAGCCGAAGTCTCGCATCTGACGAAAACCTGGGAACTATCATATTTTCCAGCGTGGTAAAATTTTGTCCTTTAGGGCAGTTAGACTGCCGGCATTTCATGAGCCATTTTTTGTTACAAGACGTTAAACATACGAAAAGTACCAGAGGTGTTCCTATCTCACGTACGTTTGTCACACACTCAATCTTTGGACAATCGTACTGTTGACCATCAGACAATGATTAAATAAATAGATTTGACAGACAGAGGTAGTTTAATGCGATGATTCAGCAGACCATAATTGAGGACTTGTTTTCCAGCTCTACCGTCATGGCGACCGTGCGCCATATGAATCCTACCCGAACGACCCGTATAGTGATGTGCCGCTTTACTGGCCTAGAGGATACGCTCAGGTTACTGAGGTCAGTGACTTTCCACTACAAAATTTGTGGCCACTACAAAATATTTTGTGAACATAAAATCCTGTCAGATATTTTGTGTTAATGACAGAATTCAACTATAATTAGGTCAGAAAAGTTTTTATTGAATAGAAAAAAATGATTGCTTTGAAATCATTTATAAACAAAGTAATAATGTTATCACTACAAAATATTTGGAAATGTCTACTTTATTAAGGAAATAGCAATTGTTTTATTTATCTTTGTAATATCATCCTAACAAACGGCATATCCAGAAGGAGAATCTTTGGAAGCAAAATATGTAAGTGTCCACAGTGTAAAAGAATAACACCAAGAAACAAAGGTTGCAAGTTTGTCACTATAAACATAAGACGAAATTTTGCATAACTCTTATGGCATGAAGTAATTCCCAAGGATAGTATATTGACTTTAACGTATAAATCACATTAACTACTAAATATATATACTATATATCTATAAATACTATATATACTATATATATAAATATATAAATATAACTACTATATATCTGGATAGTTGCAATAGTATAAAGGCACTGGGGTTGTCAGCCTTACATTATACTCATTTATGACTCGGATGCATAATTGGTTCATGTTCGAATTGCTTTAGCATACAAAGTTAACGAAAAAATGTCACCTTGTGTAGTTTCCCAGAACAGAATAAATACACGAATTTGAACGTAGATATATATATATATATATATATATATATATATATATATATATATATATATATATATATATATAAACGAACCAAATTATGAAACCGTTAGTTTCGTGTTGCGTGTCTTACATAGCTGGTAGAAATTGGCCTTAAGTAAAACAAAAGAGAGGCAATTAAATTTTAATTTCTCAAGGAGAAATACGGCCTGTGAACCAACCCGTATACTGATTTATATCGCTTGAACAAATTTGCAAAGAATATTAGTGCAGCCAAATTTTTCTTTATAAAACAAACGTTAATAATATTAAAATTTATATCATTAAAATATTTTCAAAAATTAATTATTATAAGTAACGGACTTGGGATACACGAACGTATTTAAAATTTCAGGCAGTCTCACATGAATGTTCGTTGTGTTTAGCTGAAATATTTCCAGTGACAAAAGAAAGCGCTGTAATGTCTGCATGGTACTGCAAAACACGAACGCATGTAATAAACGCCTACAGGAAACCTTGAGTGCCCTTGAGTGCATCAAATGAAAATTTATAGTTAAAGAAATAGCACAAAGTGACCTTTCCCATTAATTTCGACACCCCAAAAATAATTCGAAGTTTAAAATGTAGGTTACATTCCACGTCACTGCATTTATTGAAAAATAAAAATAAAAACCTAATTACGCCAATCAAATAATTAGACGTTAGTGCCAGTTTATGCTGTGATTGTAAAATATGCCATTATTATACATCGTGCAGTGTTCAGTCACAAATAACACACAATAAATCAGGAGCTGAGTTACAAATTAAAAGAAATATGCAGTCCATAGGAATCACTTTAGATGATGACCTGTGTATTTGTTTCGACTTAATTTTTCGTGACTAATAGAGACACACTTTGTAGGTATTAATCATTTACGTCTTGCTTATTGCGCGTGTCCGTACATTTATACATATACAGGAATAAATACATAAAATTAAATAAATTTGTATACAATATATAAAATGAATATTCTTGCCAAGATCTATTTATTAAAGAGAGCGTTATGTAATACGTTGTTTTACTTATTGCATTGATATCGGCTTTACTTTGAAGCGTAATGGATAGTAAGTTGAATGGGAAAGGATTTTTTAAATAATAGTGAGCTCCAAACGACTCAATTACTGGATCATAACTACACTGTAAAAAATAATGGGAAAACTACCTGACCAGCGTAAGGTAAAATTCGCAAACTTGTGTGGGAAACCCAGTTTTCCTTACGGGTAAGGTAATATTACTGCACTCTGGAGTAAAACTCACGTAAATAGCGGTGGAAAATCCCATAAAAAGATGAGAAAATTACCTTACGACAAGTTCATCTCCAGTGGGAGGACGGGCGGAAGAAACAATCATCTAACACGCCAATATTCACTAAATCTGTCACGATGTCGCCGTGGTGTAATGGATAGCGCTTCAGCCTATCGTAACAAAGGACCATGGTATGCGCTCACCCACCAGCAAGTGTCGAGGATTTTTGAGTTGTGGTTTCGGTTACTATTCGCAGAGAATAAAGGTAATAAAAGAATTAACAGTACTTATACTCCGAGATGTTTTTAAATATAACTTTATTATACAATATAGTTAATATTCCCTTACTTGTATGGGATTTCCTCCCACTTTTTCCAGGTACTTTTGCCGTACGATTAGGAAATAGTACCTTACTTATTATGTAAATTTACTCTACATTTAAGAGGTAATTTTACCTTACATATATGGGAATTTTACCTCAAATTTTTACAGTGTAACATTTCATTATTTATATCTTAGCTACACTTTACACTGTCATTATTTCGGCGTCGTAGCCACAGGAGCACGGATTATGACCGTACTCTGATGAGCGTTCGTTGCAACCTGGCCGGACTGTACCCCGGCACGAAGAACAAGCACCGCCAGCAGCACATCACGTTCCAGCCCATCCCCATACACACAGAGTCCGAGATGAACGACCTTGTGAGTACGCTCAACGAAAGGCTTTCCACAATCAATCGAGCACTTTAGAAATGAACCTTAGAAAAAAGTCACTGCCCTTGCATGCATATATTTAATGGGCTCACTGAGTGACACTCGCCCAGTAAAATTGGTAACGACGGATGGAAAGTAGTTCCAAATCTTAACGCCTAATAAAAAGCGTTAGGTGACCATTTGTGATAACTGAAAATTATTTCTTTCGTTTTTTTTTTTTAATGCATCGAAGTTTAAAATTGAGCAGCTTTATAAAGTATTTACGTTCTTAATAATTTTAGAGTTTCACTTGAACGACGCACGAATAAAGTGATGAGGCCCATGGTATTGTTAATTTTACATAAGGCGGAAGAATACACAACGTGTATACATGCATTTCTTAAGCAGGGCTTTCCAAAGTGCTCATTTTACCGTGAGCAGCCTATACTCACCCGCCTCAATGATTACATACATGAGGGTAACTTGGCTCAAGTTACACGAATGATTGTTCACACACGTGATTTTAACCCTAAGATGGGGCAGTGGTGGCGCAGTGGCTAGGGCGCTCGCCTCCCACCATGGCGATCCGGGCTCGATCCACGACGGGTTCACTCCCGGATCCTCGCATGTGGGAATCGTGCTGGATGGACGATTCCGCTTGCCGGCGGGTTTTCTGGGAGTATTCCCGCTTTCCCGCCCGTGCATTCCAGCACCGCTCCATCCTAGGGTCTCATTTCATGTCATGTCCGGGGATGACGGGCACCTACGGGTCCCGGCTGGGAAGACCGTCATTCCGAGAGTGTTGCATCGCCCTGGGTTCACTCCTCACGTGAGCGTTTTCTTCTTTTAACCCTGAGATAGAATTTTGCAGTTTCATTCAAGTTGGTTATACGAGGATTTATTTTAACGAGATTTTTTACATACGCAAACAAATCCCTTTAAATTGTCCCAAGTTATGACAGTTAACGTTAGATGTGAAAATGTGAAGAGATATGGGCGGCTATTATCGCCGAGGTATTGAGAGCCGATGGGGGTGAAACGAGGTGAGTATGGAGCAGCGCCGGAATGCAAGGGGGGGGGGGAGGAAATGGGAGTTCCCCGATAAAACCCGCCGACCACATGCGAAAAATCCGGGAGGGTCCCCACCGGGAATCGAACTCGGTTCGCGTAGGTGGGAGGCAAGTAATCTAACCACTACATCAGCGCGGCCCATCGAAGGTAGAAAATCAGAAGAAATAAATACCTAGTGGAGAGAGAATGGTGATTGATAAATAATCATGAATACCATGTGAAACCCTCTAATTAGTTCTGACAGAATGCTGCACTTCAACTTATTCAATTTAATTTTATTGTATTACTTGTCATTTGATCGTATGTGATAAGTATAATTCGGAACAATCCATAACCAAATTTACTACCCAGCCCATGTTCTTTCGAAATATCACATGTGAAAGAGCCCCTTAAAGCAAAACATTACTTGAATCTTTGTTGATATGCTTTTTTAATATTCAACATACTTTACCTAAGGCCTTAAAATAAGATTATAAATTATAATTCATTCTTTGTGAATTTATCTAAACGGAGAAATCTCCAATAAAGAAAAGCGCGGCTAAAAATAAAAGGAATATTTAATCACACGATATCTTACTGTTCATAGCTTCTACAGTCGACGTCCTCTTGTTTCAAGTATTTAACTCTCCTGTCTTACGTGATGGAGTCCAAAGAATATCAGTGTGTTATGAACGAGACCTCTCAAGTTCAGCAGGAGGTGACAGCTTATGTTGGGTACACCTCATTCACAACGGACATTTACGACATCCTTTTGATAAAGGTAGGTCAACATTTTTGCAGAAGGAAATTTTTAATTCGCAAAAGGAAGTGCTACGATAATTGCTCAAAATGAGAGGTATGCTCTATAAGACTTTGAAAAATATTATCTAAACCATACTGCGGAACTACCCAGTTTATTTGAAGGTACATTTTTTATGCTTTTAGCATTACAATAAGTGGGAAATTGTAAATTATATTTGTAATGTATTAAAGGTACAAGGGCTTGTTTGAAATGCGGTTTCCGGAATGAAGCGCAAGAGATGGGCATATCATTATGCTATATATTCCCTTTTTATTTCAGTTTGCGATAAAACCAGTTACGTCTATTTCTGACGTATTTCAAACAGGAGTAACTGCTCCTAATATATAATGAAAATTAAAAATATGTACTATTTTTATTGTTGAAATCATAATGGAAGTAGCCTTGAACTAACGCTGTTATTGCGAGTTGTATAATGTCACTACAGAGCTGAATGGCTTCTTAATTTAGAGAGTAATTTTATTTTTGTTATGTAAATGCAATTTTTTTGTTCCAAAACATATAAACGTATAGAGTTTTATGTGCATGTTAATCTTTACCGAGCATGACGTTGCTGGGTTAACATATGCTGAACACAGTGGCAAACACTGAACATAACAGTGAAACCAAAATCTTAACTGTTTATAGGATCTGTACAATTTCACACTGCCAAAGTGGGTGTGGAATTATTATCCAAGCCCTTTGAAAAATATGTACTTACTTGAATACTTCATTGCCACATCAGGGACGACGGAGCTCCAAAGGTTATCTGCAGGTGAGATATACTCCAATTATTCATTTCACGTGATTTATTTTTTAAAAGGTTATCAAATGAATTTCGGCACTCTTCAGAACTAAAGAAATGTTCAAACAGTTTTGGTGGTTTGAATGCGTTCGAAGAGTTCTGTTTTTGCACTATAATACTTGAACTAAAAAAAGACGAAATAAAGGAGTAAGGGTAATGAGAAATAGAATGAACAATCCTGCTCGATTTGGAACGTGACAAATTCAGCGGTTTCTCTCAGTACAGCGACTAAGAGAGACAATACCATGTTTAAATCAGACAAGTTAGTATTCATGATGAAATAATTTAAGGTTCGAAACTTAATCTTGCATCATTTCCCTGTGATCATAGATCAAACAAAATTTTCAGATGTAGAAAGTATATTATACAGAATTTTATAATATTGGAACTATTTTAATGTGTCGTTAAACTTCTGACTTCACAATTAAGCTTATATGGTTACTAAGATTTCATATTTCATAACACAGAAATGAATCTCTTCTCCAGTCCGATGCTGAAGGAGGTAATCGAAAACATGCAAAACAAGCTGAATGGCACTCAGTCCTGACCGCAGTCTCTACATATACTCGGCCCACGACACGAACGTTGCCAACACTTTACAAGCTTTGAAGGTCTTCAACGGCATCCTGGTTCCTTACACGTCTGCTGTGCTCAGGGAACTAAACAGCAGCTATTACATCACAGTAAGTATCTCTCTAAATGGCAATGATATATCACTATAACCCTTACGAACATGGGGTTGATTGTTTCTAGCAGTCGATGAAAAAATGAGCACAAGTTGCAGTAGTAGTTTGCTGCCTACTTGTAAGCCTTCAAACTCAGCATGCTGTAACTATGACAGGTGTCTTACAAGAACAGCACCACCACGGAGCCGAATCTGCTCCAGCTGCCTGGATGTGAGTCCCTGTGTCCTCTGGACCAATTCATTGAGCTGACCAAGGATGTCATTCCTGACGGCCTGAACACCGAGTGCCCCGAGAAAGTGGAGGCCGGAAAAAAGTACCTCATCCAGATTCCCGCTGCCGGTAACGCCATCTTTGTGTTCATGCGCCCTGTGTTATGTGTAACATATCCTCTTTCTGAGTAGAGTTGAAAGAATATTGGGGTGTAAGTAAAGCAACTGCCTATGGAGCACTGCACTTAACTGGAAAATATAAATAACTCATAATATAGTAGTACAGATACCATGAATATTGTCAGCAAAGTGTGATTTATGCTATATATGAAAGAATAAGGTATATACTTTGCAACATTATAAAATATCGTACAAAAATATACTTTTTAAACGTAAAAAAAATAATCTATTTAATGAGTCTACATTTTTAACAAAATTTAAACATATTTCCATTCTGGATGCTTCAGAAAGCAGAATTTGCAAGAAAATCTTCGTCATGGAATATTGGCATAATGTGTACTATGATTGTATGTAATAAAATTGTAATAATAATGTAGGAAATATTTTTATAATTGATTTTATGTACGTCAATCTGTCACAAATATTTATGGCTGAAACTAAAGTAAATAAAGTTAATTATAAAATTGGTATGATACATTAGTACTATGATTTTATTACATATGATCACAGTAAATATTATGACAATCTTTTTGAAGACGATTTTCCTGTAAATGCTGCTTTCCGAAGCATCCAAAATGGAAATGCGCTTAAATTTGGTTAAAAATGCAAACTCTATAGATCGAAAAAATTGTTATATTTAAAAAGTATATTTCAGTAAAATATTTTGTAATGTTGCAAAATATATGCATTCTTCTTTCATGTACAGCATAAATCGCACTTTTCTAACAATTTTTATGGTGTTTGTGCATATTTTTTATGAGTTATTCACGTTGTATAGTCTGGTACAGTGTTCCGTAAGCAGTTGCTTTACGTCAACCTTAAAGGCTTGCTAAAAATTCATGGATGAAATCCTGTTTATACTCCGTTTAACTGCTAGACGTTTTGTTTATTTTACCCTTACCGAGTCACTAAATTATAATGGTCTTGTTACAGTATTCTACAAAGGAACATTGTTCAAGAGACAAGTCCAACGATGGTACCATTTCATTCGTTTCGACAGCACTCATCATCAAGAGAGACTTGACAGAGTTCACCCGAAATACTTTACTAATATTCTTACACCTATTCATAAGAGATGTACTTGTCATAGATTATTCCATTACACTATCCTATTCAAGAGAATGTACTTGTCATAGAGATTCCATTACACCTATTCCTATTCAAGAGAAGTATTGTACATAGAGTTATTCATTACACACTATTCCTATTCAAAGTGAAGTAGAAGATCACTATCAAGGATGACTTAAAATGTTTTTCATTAACTATCTTTAAGGCAAATAATGACATGGAACATAACATTCTAAGTTATCAATACTAGTAAAGCATATTATCTGAAATACATTTCTATACTAAGACATCAAAATACATTAAATTAAATTAATAGCTATATACTATGACATACACTTCACATTTACTACAATAATGATTTACAAGAAATAAATGTTTCACTAATCTTATACAACATTTTTTTTTACAAAAATTAAGCACTTACCTAATACACCACAGACAATAAGCGAATACGATGTTCAGTGATGAGACCAGAATTAGTTTGAAATATTAAATCCGATGAACAAAAGTATGGAATCAATGAACGACTTCAGCAATAGAAACATGTACAGGCGGTCTATTAATTTACTGGCACAACTATTACATTTCAAGCTGGAATTACTGCCTGACTGGAAGCCACACACACACTCACGTCACAGCATTCTGACAATACGAGATTATGAAAACCACTAATAAGTCCACTCTTTTGCAGCCTTTGTCTGCATTTTCATGGTTTCTGGTCTGTAGCCGCTACATTATTGTGTTTTGTTCCTATCTTTCGGAAGAAATCGCGGCTTCCATATTCAGGTTAAAGTAGCACCCCTAACTATTACCTAGTTCACCACTGCAGGAGCCTACATATGTGCTTCTGTTACCACTTCCTTATAGTAATTAAAATAAACTCCTCAACAATACTATGACGACGGGCTAGAATCTTCAATGACAAATCAATCGAATGGAGAGACCTGTACAGTCCACAGACACAAGTGAAATCAAACATTCACTTAACATGCGGTAAGAGGCAATTGCACAACACCATGTGACAATCTCCAGGAGCTTACAAATTTTGCCATATAAGAGTGAGACTTGATAGCAAATTATGAATGATACGGTGCAAGAACTCATCCGTATGCGGTGAGTGAGAGCATACAGATTACTAACGCTTGATAAACACCACTTTAGGCTGTTACGGTGAAGTGAGCACTTTTGAGGACCTAGTTACTTTTTCCTTTCAGTTATTTTTATAGTCTAACCACCTTTTAAAATAAATTTTGCCATGCAAGCAATAAACACAGTATGCATATTCCACCGAACTCGGAAGTTAACGCGTAGGGATGAAATAAAATATATTTATTGACTATTATTCCAAATGAGAGGCCTTTCAAAAGTGCTCATTTTACCGTGTGTAGCCATATCTGAACAAGATTGCTGTTCCATAAAAAAAAAAAAAAAAAAAAAAAAAACTTGTATTTAGTTTCATTAGTCAACAAACGGAACTATATAAAACTTGTAGGTTTTCTTCGTTTAGTACTCTGTATGGACACAATCTGAGTCAGGCCAATGCCATTACAATATTTTTATTTGTATTTTTAGGCTTGAAACACATTTTCTTGTTTATGACTCAGCAGAACACAAAGGACCGTTGTTGTGTATAAAAGTGGTGAAAAAAGTGTATTAAGCCTACCGAACATAGCAACGCAAACTGTTGGAACGAGTAAATGTAAGAAAAAACAACGAGAAATTGCAACCCAGTTGGGAATTCCTAAGGCGTGTGCATCAAACCCAATAAATGTTTTGAAGTCTGGTGCATAATACGCATGTTAAAAAATATATAAATAACACCTCAAAGCTTTCGGATGCTATCCAGTTTTCGCTAATATTATTTTTAAAGAAGGATCAAGTGATAACACAGTGTTTTCTTATATCTGTTACTGATTAATGTCCTATATCTTGTAACGTTGAAGTATTCGTAACTTTTGATGCGTACTGTACATAATAATGCTTACCGAAATAGAAGTTAGGAAATTGCTTTACAGTCTTTTACTTCAAAACTGTAAGAAGTACTGAATCAGAATCAACCCGTTTGACATCTTGAGTATTTAATTACTTCAGAATCACTGCAGACTAGTTTGGACAAAGGAGCTCATGTTTGTCAAAGGCCGAGCATTTTCAGACCAAGGGGAGCAACTACACTGGGTGTTGGCTCAGTAAAGGCGTGCTAGGTTATGTACCTTATCTTCTAGTGATGGCATAGGCTGTTCATGGTAAAATGAGCACCTTTGAACGCCCTGCTTAAGATCTATTTGTATACACGTTTTGTATTTCTTCAATATCTGTAAAATTAACATTGCTATGGGCCTCATCACTTTATTAATGCGTCGGCCAAGTGAAACTGCGAAATTATTAGAAAAGTAAATATTTTACAAATCTGCTCATTTTTACACTTTTGTCCATTAACAAAACAAAAAAAAAACGAGAAGTGAAAGAAATAATTTAAGTTATCACAAATGATTACCTGACATTTTTTTTGACGTTAAGATACTGAACTACTTTCTATTCATTGTTACCAACTTTACTGGGTGCACGTTACTCAGTGAGCCCGTCAAAATGTATGCCAGGCAGGAGCAGTGACATTTTTCTAAGGTTGATTTCAAAAGTGCTCACTTTATCGTAAATAGCCTTTATCAGCTCGTGTTTTTTCACGGCCTAGGAAAACAGCGATGTTGGCCTGAGCAGTCACGTTAACCTTGAGGACCAGGGAAACCCACAACACCT
The DNA here is from genome assembly GCA_029891345.1 of Dryococelus australis. NCBI lineage: Eukaryota > Metazoa > Arthropoda > Insecta > Phasmatodea > Phasmatidae > Dryococelus > Dryococelus australis. Next base: position 102,260,415 of record CM056996.1, read on the forward strand.
CATATATATTTTTTTTAAATTACTTAAAAAACCAGGAATGTTTAAAAACAAGGTGATATAAGGGAAGAGGCATTGAGTACGCATAAAAGTGGTCAATATAGCAGAATATATACTACCAAAAACGGCATTGCAAAGGTTAATCTACACTACCAAATATAAACATGAGTACGTTTCGTATTGATTTTTAATATATCTTAAGTATTTTATTTTATTTGGAAAAACATTACAGAAACCCAAAACGGTCGTAACAATATTCAAATTACAATTTTTACGAAAATGGATAGTTTACAATAATATTTCAGAGTAACAGATATATGTCTACAAAAAATATTGTCCCAAAAGGACTCTTTCAAATATATTTTTCTTTTGGCGTTTCTCACCAAAAATGTTAATCCACAAACTGTAAAGAACAGTCCAGTTCATTATCTGTGACATCATCTCCGATACAATTGAACTGGCCATTCACGTCCTGGCTAAGCACTTCCTTTCCGCCCTACTTCGGGGAAGGAACACTGCTAAACTCTGGTAGCAGTGGTGTCAATTCCAGCCAGCCGAGCATCGCTCGCCAGTTTGGCAGCTGACTTTCGGGGACTGTGACGCGTCCGGTGCCAGTCCAGCCATGAAACATTAATTTGTGCGGTATTATCGCTACTACGAGCCATAAATCCACAAACGTGGGCTACCATCAAAATAAACATATGTGCTATAGATGTTTAAAGTAAGTTTTTTTTTTAGATTTATTGTCCATTTTCTGTAGTTTATTCCAACACACATCTTCTGATTAATACTTTTCCTGAGGCAGACAGGTGGAAACGGTGTTGCATTGAAAATGGGCCGGGGTGGAGAGACAAACTGTACGCGAGTTTATTAGCGTACTTGTTTCGTCTCCCCCGCCCCCCTTGAAGATCCCAGCCGCTCTCGAAGAAGAGGGTCCCGGAAGATCCCAAAGGTGGCCAGCCCCGAAATCACCGGGCTCTCTCCTTCTTCAAAACATCATCAGGTATGGACCGCTGCAGCAAGGTCCAATTCCAAGCAGCGTGATCCAAAGATCACCATCGGAAAAGAAATAAACATTCTGGCGCCAGACAAATGTTCCAAATCAAGATAAATATCATTACTGATGTCGACATCCAATTTTTGTCCAATATTGAAGCACAGCATTCCTCAGTCATAAATTTAAGGGCCCAGACATGGCTACATTAAAATCAGACACTCTTGGCGTAAAGGGGAATTACTAATAAGGGAACCGATCTAAATCAGGTAACTATTCCTGCACATCACAATAAAAAAAAACAATTACAGAACTCTAACCTAACCCTAAACATATTAACAATTAAATGAAGCTGGACACAAATGAAATGAAGATGAATTGACAGATAGCCTGGCTCCGAGGGAAACCTCCCTGAAAGCAAGACAAAAAAGACAACACAAACCAGAATGAAACCCTCTTAAAATTAAAACATACACAACCCTATCTTATAAGTGTTATCCTAAGTTCTGTGATCATTCCTTTTCCCAAACAAAAATCAAGGGCACTTTTTCAACTGGGTCACATGACCCTTCAATATACCTACTCCCGAATCAATGTCTCCAAGGGCAATAGCAACTTGAGTCAAAAACTTTATAACCTGAAAGGGACCTTGAAACTTGGGGGCTAACTTAGCGCTGAATTTAGCTGTTTTATTACTCAAAAATGGGTCTCTATCATAACTTTATCTCCTACCTGAATATAAACAGTACCCCCAGCATAGAGTTTTCTAGTTACTAATTTACGATGGTACTTCTTCAAATTGTTTGTGGCCTCAGCCCAAACCTCCTCCAAATCCTTCTGCTTCCCTGCAAAACTTATGCAAACCCCAGGCATGGATCAATGGGCGAAAAAGACTTCGTCCAAAAAATAATTTTGATGGAGTTTTAAGAGTGGCATCACTAATAACATTATTAAATTCTAAGGAAAGCTGATATAACACCTGATCCCAGTCCTTATGAGACCCTGTTTGAAAATATCTTACAGCGACATCGAGGTTCCTATTGTACCGTTCTTCCAGATTGCCTTTGGATAATATGGGCTCGTGTATGTTAAATTAATTCGCCATGAAAAAGCCAAGTTCTTCATCTCGGTAGAAACAAAATAGGTTGCATTATCTGTCAATAACTAAGGACTTGGGTGAACCAAAAACATAATTCCTTCATCGCCTGTTAGCGTGCGCGAATCTCCAGTGTGTGTATATTTATTTATGAATTTAAAGAAGTGGTTAGTAAGTATTCTCTGTTAGTTACGTTTTCGGTGGCCGTGTTATCTATGTTTGCCTGCAAATCTGTGTCTGAATTTTCACTCGTATTAGCCATTGCATTATCTGTGGGAATTGACGACATTTTGTTCACTATGTCGTTAGTCTTCCTAAGACAATATGGTGACCTCGTTTTGCTATTCATAAATATAGTCTAAATATGAGGTAAATCGCTTATTCGTCTTCTGCGCATGTATCTAACATTGATCTACCCCAATCCTACACAACTGTCAAAATCATATGGTCAACAGTGATGAACGTGTTTGTTTACATCTTAATTTTTAAATGACAATCACTATTATATTAATAAAATACCTTTACAAATTTAAATGTAATAAAAATGGATTTCAAATTGATTAGAGGAAGTATAAAAACATCTCAAAAGCACTTGTTTATTAAATTGTGTTCTAACCTCAAACCCAATCCTCGCCATTTTTGCTAGACGTGTAGGCAGAAATGCTGTTCAATGATGGGACACGAATATTGTTTGTGCGCAGCCAGCGAGATCGGTCTACCTCATCTTTAGTCTATGTTCATAAATTGTAAATATCATGAACTTAGATAGCTTACTCTATGGAAGTTCTTGTTGGCCATAACGTGAAACTTTATCTTTGGTTCTCAGCATTATTTGTTAAAATTATGTCGGAAGCCCCAAGATTTGGGTTGACAATTCTGTATTGGCTCGTCTGACCAGCCCATGCACGAGTGTCTGGTTGTTATTAAGCCCCACGTAAGGGTGCAAATTTCTGTAACAGTCAGTGCTACTACCTTGAACTGTTACAGAAAATATGGCACAATCTCCGACAAATCAAATGTGCACAACATAAAACTTTCTAGCGTGACAGAATAATATGACGGTTTGTACAAACTATTATATGAATATATTTATATATTTAATTATTAATATACATTATTTACTTGCCACGGCTATGATACTCTTCCATATAAATTGCAAAAGTAAATATTACATGATATTATGAAATGAAAAATAAAATCTGCATATTATTAAAAAATATGAAACAATACTACAAGAAAATTATTCTACTACGTAAGCATTCATAGATAAGATAAGAACTCAAATTTATTGCCAGGAAATCCTTCGAAAACGCACTACTAATTAGCCTTCGAAAAAGGTTCATGTATAATATGGTGTATGCTGGACTTATCTGTTGATGAGAAAAAATAGTAGTCCATAGGTAGATCTGCGGTTCTCCTCCTGGGTTCAAATCTGGTACCTCACAACTCCCTGTCGACTGCGATTCCATGACGGCATTGGTACTTCGACATCCTTCCTTCATTCACGGTCCTGGAGTCGACCCCCGAATTAACCACTGAAGCGGTGACCGTGTTCCCGAAGGTGGAGCTATTCCTCGTAACGTACCTTCTTTAGAAAATGGATGATAGTGTCTGACCAGAAATTACCCGGAAAACAAAATGACGGAAGTTCTCAATCCCTTTGAAGTTCGTCGTCGTCACCTCTGTTAGTGACTACTCAATATTATGCAGTTACTATCTTCTTTTGCATACTTCTGTTTCTTAAACTTTACAACATTTAATCATTAAAAGAACACTTCTTGAAATTAAACACCAATATTAAATTAACTTCAGTAAAAACTCATTGAATCGGAACCTCTTACTTATTGTAATTCCATAAACTAATAATTTTAAGAACAACCTTAAAACATTCCTAACATTACATAAAAAACCTTTTTCAAAACAAATCATTATCATAGATTAATACAGGGCTAAATATAACAAATTTACAACTGAGGGATCTGTTCAACATTTATAGAACTATTTTTTCCTTTTGAACTAGATAAAACTACATATATGTTCCAATTGTGATATGCAAATTATGCTAACACCATTCATCAATTTAGGAAGAAAAACCAGGTGTTACACAGCACCAAACATATTGCTTAATATTGAAGCTATACTAACGTCTAAACAATTTATATGTTATTAGTGGCAGCTGAACATAAAAATGAAAGTATATATCTTTATTTAACGTCTCTCGGTTTGACATTATATACGAATAAACTCCTCCCATGTTGAATTGATTCCTTATTTTTAGTTACAGATGCGTTAGAAATATTTTATACCATATATATACTTTCTCATATTATTATAGTTTGCAATCTAATTTGAGTATATTGAATCTGTTTTACACAATTGGTCGTCAGAAAAGGCGCATGAAATATGTGTGAACCGCATCAACATTGGAGATATTGTAACGTTGTCGTAGAAAACAGTTTAAAGGAGATGAAATTAACATTAAGTGTCCAGTTAGAGATGGCTAGTTTGGTTGAAAATCAATAGAAAATGCAATTATAGGCTGTGCACGGTAAAGTGAGCACTTTTTAAGGCCCTTCATAATTTTTCTTTCCCCCAATTTCTATTTTCCTTCTGTTTTCTAATATTAACATTGCAATGTGAACAATAAATACAGGACATACGATTCAGCACATTCAAAATTGAACGCCTGTGGCTGCAATAAGATATATTTATTAGTTGTTAATGCCTGTTAGGAGGGCCTTAAAAAGTGCTCATTTTACCGTGAATAGCCTATAAAGAAAGTTAAACACACTCCATATAATGGCAGCCGAGTAAAATATTATTTTCAACATATTATGGTAATGCAAAGCTTTACACATGCTCCGAAGGACACAGATTGTGCCTTAAAAATGGACGCAATAGCAAATGAAGGTTAGGTGTTGTCAACGAGGTGGTCAAACATTTTTGAAATTCGCACTGTTTGTTGAATTTTTGGACCCCTTTCCAAACTGTGACTCGGGAGTGTGATTCAGGTGTCGCAAGTTGCTCCTAAATAAATCATTGAGTTTCATTTTTGGACTTTATATATAGGCCCTACAATTGTAAGGGTAACGAGAAAGGGTAATTAATCCCCGCCTTATCATCAAACGAAGATCAACCTTGTGCCTGCGAGGCGCGTAACCTTTGTACATTTGCAAATAATCTCAGAGTAGGTTATTATTATTTTTAAGATTGCGGTTTTGGAGTTTGGCGATGTGTTGCAAAAGGGAAAGCTTTAGACTGAAACGTTTTACTACGAACTACAATTCAAAATCCAGACCTATGCCCATCTTTTCCAGTCAGGCGTCAATCTGTAGGGAAACCTGATTGACTGCAACATCGTTACTGCACATCTGCTACTTTCCTTGTGCGACTGGCCGCGAGTCTTTCTGGAAAGAGATTGTGTTACCTAACTAAGCGAGTCAGTGTCGGGCCGTCTACGATACGATGGGCAGACACCTAAGAAACAGGAACAGTTAAAATCATCCTGTTACAAAGGTCATATATAACGATAAAGTGAGCACATTTTAAGGCCCTCCCAACAGACATGAACCATGAACGGCATATACCACAAAGTGATATATGCTAAACAAAACACCACATTTGAATTCAACAAAAATATCCACAGTTGCAATACAAAATGCCAGAATATACACTAGAAGTGGTGGTGGTGGTGCTTAACTTCTAGGCGAGTCTGCGCATACCACGCAACGTCCGCTACGTTTCCCACATGACAGAATACATGACTTCCCTCTGTCTGTCTGAAAACACTCAGAGAAAATGTTTAACTTCATCTTGAGGGTGTTTTAGAACTGCATAGTAAGAACTCTGACGTTCTCGCTGGAGTAAAGATGAGTAAACCGAAACCTTTGTACGAAATATGAACCAAATGAAGAAATGTTTAACGAAAATGACTAAATGAAAAGTAAATGTGTACTTATCACTGAAACAGATAATCCAATACAAATGAGAAATTACAGATTCCTAAATATAATTTCCTGATGCCGAATATAACTTTAATTTACACCGGTGTATTTAATGTTTGTGATTAGGTAGGTTTAGTAAAAAAACAGGGAATGGTTAAAGTGAATCACTGTAACTATATGCCTCATCAAATTTGTGCAGTATCTTTCCAAAACGCATTGCGCAAGTTATTGTTCAATAGCTGCTGTCTTACAACGCATAAATAAGTGCTTATAAAGGGAGGATATTATTCTTATTTATGCTGGTGTGACAACTCGCACACCGAATTAAGGCAGAATTCGGTCGAGAAATGTTAATCAAGAGCTATATATTTTAGGTAATACTATATTCCAAAACGGTTGACGACTGAAGACATGTTGTTTTTGAATTTAATGCCAAGAGTGCATCCTGCCGACATCTAGATTTAAAATGACCGTTGTTTAAAAGTAGGCATCCCGCAAGGTCAAAACTATAGTGGTGTGATCTTAATCATGACTATAAGTGTATCGAGTTTGATGAACTGAAACGAGTTGCTGTAATAGTACCTCCACGTTCTTTTTTTGCTACCAATATTTTTATAACACTTAAAATTGTTCTTGGCTTTCCATTATTCGCTGCGGTGATGTAGGTTAGAAAGGTATTGAAGATTACACATTCTCAACTTGTTACGAACTCTGGTAATTTGTTGAAATTTATTTATTTTGTTTGAGAGACATTTATGTTTGTCACTACTAAAGCATCAAACACTTTAAAACGTATAACCAAAAAATCACCGCCAAACTCCGGGAGGTTATTTATGACAAAATATAAGACGAAAATGTATGTAACTTATTTCCCTACAATTTTAGGAAAGCTATGCACCCACAAAGATCGAATTTTCGAAATGTTTTTCTTTACAATAATCAGGAACTACTTAAACAACAAATCGGTAAATAGTGTTTTGTAGAACGGAGATCTTACATCTGAGAAAATGTTGCTGGTAATATTATCCTTCTTAATCTTGAAAAAGGGACTACCACCATGTGTTTTGTTACGAAACCATATAGTGAGGAAACTTAATATAATTCATTATTAATATATCTTAAATAGTATTTAACCTTCTTTATGCATAGTTTAATAATTTGTGTTATTAACGTCATTTCTTTAATTTTCACAGCCGCCAATAAAATAATTTACCTTGTACAAAACTATAAAACTATAGCGGGGATGATAAAATAACATTATCCTAATGGGCAAATAAAAACTATGCCAACCTTCTAGAATGAGAATCCATTAACCAGAAGGAGTATGTTGCTCAAGGAAGCAGAATCGGGGAGGAATAGGCCATTGCATCTAGTAAGGAAGCAACATTCACGTAGAGTGATTTCGGAAAACCATGGAAAACCGAAACACATATGGCCAGGTCGGACTGGGCTTCTCCCGAACAAGGTTTACCACTGCGTCCCATCGCTCGGTGCGGTGCGAGATGTGATTACGACGTCACTCGATAGAGGAAGTCCTTCATTCGTCGGCAAAAACAAATTAAATTTCTTAAGGATTCAGTTGATATAGGCTGTTCACGTTAAAATGAGCACTTTTAAAAGGCCTGCTAAACCTCTACTTGCAAGCACGTGTGTATTATTTCGCCTTGTGTAAATTAACACTGCCATAGGCCTCATCACTTTATTCATGCGTCGGCCAAAGAGAAACTGTAAAATTATTACAAAAGTAATAATTTTGCAAGTCTGCTCATTTTCACACTTCGGCTCATTAAAATAAACACAAAGCGAAATAAATAATTTAAGTTATCATACATGGTCATCTAACACTTTTTATTCGACGTTAAGATATGCAACTACTTTCCCTCCATCGTTACCAACCTTACTGGGCTCATGTCACTCACTGCGCCCGTAACAATATATGCAAGTAGGAGCAGTAACTTTTTTCTAAGTTATATTTCTAAATTGCTCACTATATTGTGAACAGCCTGATGCAAAGCGCAAGCCCAGACGCAATAACCACGATTTCAGAACGCTCCGGCCACGTTTCGGGACCCGCATAATCTCGTGATGCGTGTCAAGTAATCTCCCGCAACCTTCAAGAGTTTTACTGTCACGTTGGTACTCCATTGTAACTCGCGTTCTGTAAGCCTCGAACAACGTGGACGATGACGCCCTCCCAGTGGTATATAAGGACCTTCTTCCCTCATCTCATCGTCGTCGTAGCTGAGGACCCACACGTATCTCTTCATCCTGACCACCCCAGGCCCCACCCCTTCCCCTCACAATGTACCACATGGCGGCGTTGTTGTTGGCTCTTCTGGCGAACCAAGATCTCGTATCAGGCCAGGAACTGGGAACCATCATCTTCTCCAGTGTGGTGAGATAAAGGTTTACTTTCTCACCGCAGTGGCGCCAACTAGTAATTCACGTAGCGTTTCTTGTCAAAGGCTTTGAAACATGGTGCAAAGATGTGAGCGCACCAAAGCTTTACAGATTGCCATTCGAAATGCGCGCCCCAAAAGCGTCTGTGATAAAGAAAATTGAAATAATTATGGTTTCATAAGATGGCAATAGTGTTTTAACGTTGACTGAGTACTTTCGAAAACAACCTTTGAAAAATGACACTGCTCCTAAGTGCGTAGACTTTTAATGTACACGCTGACTGGCATGCAGCCTGTCAATTTGGTAACGACCAAAAAAAATTATGTTCCATAACGTTGAATTAAAAATGTTGAATAAATATTTGCGGACAATAAATTATATGAATTGCAGTGTGTTTTTTTTAAAAGCATGTAGTGTAAGAATGGTCAAATTTGTAAAATATTTACTTATATGTCATGGAAATTTCATATTTTCTCTTCACCAGCGCATGTATAAAGCGATCAGGCTTATTACTATGTTAATTGTACATAATATGGATGAATACACAATGCGCCATACAAGTAAATCTCAACAAGGGCTTTCAGAAGTTCATAGTTTACCTTTAACATTCTTTAATAGCTGGGGATACGGGCGTGAAATAAAAAACAAAAACAATACGGTTTGTTTATGTTTGTATATGTATGTATAGTAATTACATGCACACACCTTATAATAAACTCGTCATTGTGCATGTTTCAGCTTTACCGTCATGGGGACAGAGCACCAGCAGGTGAATATCCGAACGACCCGTACAACGATGTGGCTCGCTACTGGCCTAGAGGGTACGGCCAGCTCTCCGAGGTGAGATGAACTATTTAACTATTACTAAACCAGTCACGAGGGATAATATTTTTGATCGCTTCAATTAAACGTGTATAATACTTTCGTCGAACAATATTGCGCTAAAGATAATGATACTTCCTGTTGTTCAGATTGGCCAGGAGCAGCACTATAGACTGGGCTCGTACCTGAGGGAGAGATACTCTGATCTACTGCCTCTGACCTACAACTACAACGACACCCACGTGAGGAGCACGGATGTTGACCGTACTCTGATGAGTGCCCACTGTAATCTGGCCGGACTGTACCCGCCCACGGAGAGAACAGAGAGCCAACCCAGCATCAAGTTCCAGGCCATCCCCATACACACTGAGACATCAAGCAACGACGATGTGAGTGCTGTGATATCCTCAATCCCAAAAGATATCAAGATCACATGTTTCAGGAAAACATATATAAAAAAATTAAAAAGTGAAAATATACATCTGTTAAAAAATTGTCTAAAAACCACTTATAAAGGAATCCTATCCCCATATTTCAAAGGAATCTCATCCCCAGATGTCAAAGGAATATCCTTCTAACTTACTAACGAACTTAAATTAGTAAAACTCCTAGACCAAAATGCTACAAATATTATTTTTACCCGGAATGCTTAGAATATGTCAACTATAACGTAGAAGCAATTCTTATTTCACATTCTTGCTAATTTATATGTAATTTACATTTCGTGAAATGTCTACTTTAAGACTTGGTTTGATAATTACTCATAAAATAATAGAAATGAAACACTGATAAACAAATGTTTATTTCTGTGATCAGCAAGAAAATAAAAACTTTTCTTTGAATTGATTTTGGCTTGGTTTACTCAGCGCTGACATAGTAAAAGTAAATATATGAAGTAAAGCACAGCTAAGCAGCGAGTGTTTACGCCTATATCAAAGTAACCATCAATTCATTTCGTCTCTACAGTGATTCTCAAACTGTATTCCGTGGATCTAGGTGGACTTCGAAATAATTTAATAATATACATCTTATAAATTTATTCGAAGTTTATAATACTTAAATTTCTTGTGATTTTTTAAAATTATAATGACAGATTTTGAAGGTTGCAATTTGTTTTGATGAGTAGTTACATTGTTACTTTGATGTTCTACTACTTGAATGAATGCGCTATACTCCATTCTCGGCTTCTTCCAACTTTCCTGAAACCCAGACAAAGATCTACTTCCACGATACTCGTTCGCCTCATGTACATAAAGCTTAAAATATTACAACGTGTTATGAAGGGTTGGCACAAGCACTATTTCTTACTAGGTACTACCAAAGCACCCATTTTTGTCTTTATTCATATTAGTTATAAATGAAATATTACAATTTATAAATAAATTGTAGGTAAAACACCAATTTAACCAAAATAAGGTACTTATATGTTAACACAAAAGTATGAATAGCTTGTGGTGCAACACTTAATTAGGAAACAAAAAAATACTTCATACATGGGGTGTTATTACAAAGTTTTAATTCAAAAAGTGAGAAGTATGTTAAGTAGACGTCTGCACCTAGCGGGGTCGCAGCGGTTGAGCAGATAGCCTGCTCGCCTCCCACCAATGCGAATCGGGTTCGATACCCGGCCGGGTCACCCCTGGATATCCGCATGTGGGAATCGTTTCGGACGATGCCTCTTTTCAGCCGGTTTTCTCGGGTATCTCCCGTTTCCCCCCCTTCTCAATCCCGCGCCCCTCCATACACCTCAATCACCCTCATCGGCTCTCAAGACGTCGATGTTAGGAGCCGCCCAAACCTCTTCACTCACGTCTACACCAGGTGGTTCACTATAAAGGAGTGTTTGAGAACCGCTGTATTCTGCTGTCTCACAGGTTGGCGAGGAGCAGCACTACCAGCTGGGCTCGTACCTCAGGAAGAGATACTAGCACTTGCTGCCTCTGACGTACAACTACAACGATACCTACGTGAGGAGCACGGACGTTGACAGAACTCTGGTGAGCGTTCGTTGCAACCTGGCCGGACTGTACCCGCCCACGCAGAGGACAGAGAGTCAACCAAGCATCAAGTTCCAGGCCATCCCCATACACACCGAGACATCAGCCAACGACGATGTGAGTATGCAGAAACACCCTTGAAATTCTACAAGCAACGGTTCGCTGTTTTACTGCAAAGAGGAGTGACGAGTTTCTGCAAGTCCCCTGTTCGCGTATGAATAGAGACCTGCAAAATTCGTTTTATAGTCCATCCACGGTTACTCCCAACTTATCCTGATAGCCAGTTAAAGTTCTACTTCCACGATATTCCTCCGCCTCATTGCGAACAAAGCTTAACCGTGTCTAGAAAAATATGCCAAAGGGACAACGCACCGCATTCGTGCGCACTCAATGTAAAAATATTTTCCGTAAGTACTATTTATTACTAGGCATTACCAGCACGCCGATCTTCTCTCCGTTTTTAATCATAGCTATTAATTTCAAATGAAATATTACAATTGGTAGATAAAATATAAGTGAAAGTTTAATTTAACAAAAAACAATGTATTTTTATGTAAACACAAGTATAAAACGCTTGTGATAAAAGACATCCGAACACATCACACGTGGGATCAAAAAGTGTGAGTAAACCGTGAATAGTCTATATTTAAGAGCACGGTAGACTTCACAGTCCTATATAGCCTATGTTCGAGTCGGTGCCATTAGTTCACTGTCTTGTACAATGGAGAGGATCCAGTGATTCTTTTGACTCGGTGGAATAGGATATGGGATGGTCTTTCCAATACTTGATTCATTTAGATTCAAAACCATATAGGCCGTTACAAACCAACTATAGTCCAAAGACAAAAGCAATGCAGTCGTAAGCATGTTAAAAATCTATTGTTTTCAAATAATATTGTAAAAATTGCAGGTCTCCGCGTATGAGATGCTTAGAGATGGAAAATTTGCTAGGTAAAAATATATTTCCATACATGCGATTAAATACAATCACATAGATGATAAAATAACATAATTATTCATTAACATCTTAGTATCGCATAGTAATTTTAAGTAATTACGTAAAATTTTCGATAGGCTAATTATGGCTGTTCTTTGCCAGTTCCTGTAGCCAGAGCGTAAAATCATTTCTCGTAAATTGAAACTGCGTAGTTCCAAATAATTTGAGGATTCTGGACTATCTCTTACATTTTCTTTTCTAGAAAATTGATAAAAAGGAAAATATTTAGGGCAAAGATTAATTTCTTAAAACACATGACGGTCACTCACAAATCACTTTCTGCATGTGTCCAGCTTCTGCAGCCTACCAAAAGCTGTTCCAAGTACACCACTCTGCTCTCGTACCTGGAAGAGTCCTACGAATACCAGTGCATCATGAACGAAACTGCGCAGGTCCAGAGCGAAGTTACAGAACTCGCCGGATTCTCATCATTCAGCTCCATCATCTACGACATTCTCTTCATTGAGGTATGTGGCCACTATAACCCAGTTCGAGATCAATTATAAAGATATATTAAGAACAGCAATCGGAAACGTGTAGGCGTTTCCCTTCCGCACCGGAAGGGAAACATTTTTCTATGTTACTGAATTCCATGTAATCGAAATTAACACTTTTATCAACTTCTATGAACTTACCAATATATTATTTTCGTGTGTTTCGTATACTTATTTGACAACGATGTAAGCAGATGTCTGAAAGCCAGCCAGTAATAGGAAGTCATGGTTTCGGGGAATAAATATTACTGCCAAGCTTTAATACGATGATTTACATATCCATAGCACACTTTCATTTGGCATTGGGTACTTTTCTAAAGTTTCTCACTTCCCGGTCACTTTTTGGTATCCATAAAAAAAACTTGAATGAGTTATAAGTGTCACTATTTTGCAAAAAAAAAAAAAACAGGTGATATCTGATTGTAATTAAGAAAAGTTCAACCAATAATTTGATTCAGTTGTCAGGATGCTTGATTGACTTGTCAAAAGTCCCAGATTTTGATCACAGGCTGAATCGGATGGTTTTCAGGACTTAGTGCTAAGTCGTCTCTTCATATATACACCAAGAAAGCTAACGGCAAATCACTACATCATCATCTTACCTAAACTTCCTTGAGCGTCCAAATCAGTCTGCTTTCTAAATGTAACTATTATTATCTGAAATAATATGGCGATCGGTTCGATACTGAGAATCAATTAGCCTCAGATTACACAATTTAAAAGAATAAAGAAACTGTTGAATAATTACGTGCAAACATTTTCAGGAACTTTACAATCTAACGCTCCCCGACTGGGTCGCCCCATATTATCCGAATCCTCTGAAGAATTTGTTCCTTCTCGAAGAGTTCATAGTTTCTGCTGGGACGAAGGAACTCCAGAGACTATCTGCAGGTGAGATAAGATTCACGAACATACACTGAGGTAGATATATTGTTGATAGTAAAATTCTTACAAGACGATATTGAAAGTGGATGTAAACATTGCCTTGCTGAGAAACTTCGTGACGTTATTGAAGACATGGTTTTCCAGGTCCCATGCTGAAGGAGATCATCGAGAACATGCAAAGCAAGTTGAACGGCACACTGAGTCCCGACCGCAGTCTCTACATATACTCGGCCCACGACAACAACGTAGTCAACACGCTACAGGCGTTGAACGTCTTCAATGGGCTTCTGGTTCCGTATGCATCTGCTGACCTCTTTGAGCTCCGGGAGAAGTTCGGTAGTCCTTTCGTCACGGTGAGTTACTTACACTGAGTATCTGTAAGTCTCTCGCTGACAAGAGCGGTTAGCTCAGCGGCCCCCGGCAGAAACACTCGGGATTAAAGCATGAAAATCTGGCAAACGTTTTCCGGGAGTCAGCCCTTGCATTCCGCCATTCCTTATCACCCATTTCTGTGTGAGGGGTTCCTCTTCGTAAGTTCGATGAACCTTACCGCGCCCAAGAAAGCAACACCAAACACATTAATTTATTCAGTCATCGAAGGGTAATCTACTTGTTTGCCACTTCCTAAAACGTAGACAATGTTAACCACAACATAGATCTATCTCGCGGCCATGGGTAGGAGTATTTTTCAACTTCTGGAACACTAACTTTTAGTTTAATTATTTTCAAAACTTGACACCTTTGAAATTTATGCGTGTCGCATTTGTAAGTTGTTCAAAAGTCAAACGTTATTATTTTTGTATAGTTAGAAATACTCAAACATCATTTCCTTTTCTCCTTTTTAAAAGCGTAGTTTAAAAAAACTCTGTAACATCGGTATACTAGAAGAAAATAAATGTATTTAAAAGCAAATTATGGCACTTACCAGTTGCTGTTATATCAATAATAGTGTTTAGACAACAGATATGTATAGATAATTACGCAATCTTAAGGAATCCGGAAAGTGTGTACAGCTGTATAATTATTTATAATCAATATTGGTTGTGGTGTGTTGAATGGAAATGTCAGAAACGTTTATTCTTGAAACATCTAATTGGTTTGGCAGGTATCCTACAAAAACAGCTCCACGACAGATCCGTACGTGCTCCAGTTACCGGGCTGTGATTCATTGTGTCCTCTGGACAAGTTCATTGCGCTGACCAAGAATGTCGTGCCTGAAGATGAGTCCACCGAGTGTGAAGAAGAAGTTGAAGAAGGCACGTAGTATCTCTTCGAAATCCCAGCGAATTGCAAGAATGCGCTCAGCAGCTGGCTCAAGATTTTGTATTACGTTTCTCCAGTGCTCCTGGAAATCTCACTTTTAAGGTGGCCAACTGAGTAGGCCGCCGAACGGTGTGCAGAGCTCCAGGTGAAATCATTTTATAAAAAAAAACAGTTCAACGTGTCTGAGTTTGTGATTGAACAAATTTGGGTGGCTCTTAACAGCGAAGTCGCGAGAGCCGATGAGGGTGAAGCGAGGTGAGTATGGAGCAACGCCGGTTTTAAAGGACGGGATAAATGGGAGATGTCCTAGAAGACCCGCCGACCAGTGGCATCGTCCAGCACGAATCCCACATGCGTAAATCCAGCTGCGACCCAGCCGGGGATTGAACCCAGTTCGCCTTGGCGAAATGCGAGTGGTGAGCGTGCTAACCGCTCAGCCAGTTACTGTGGTCCCTAGAGACGTAGGGAGAGTTGATGCGCATTTCTCGGTCGCCCATAGCGCTCCCGCGCTTTTAAGCCTCAGACGTACAAAATTCCTTCAACCAGGCGACTTCCTTAACAAATTATATCTGGTTGATCAGGGGTGTATTTTTGCTTGGAAGTGTGGGTGGTGAGGCAATTTATCCCAGGACCCCGAAAGGCTTCTCGAAGTCTTTATACTTAGGAAAATCTCCCCATTATATTTTACTGTTATTTATCGAAGAAAAATACAACTACACATAAAGTAATCTGTATATAGACTGTTCACGGTAAAGTGAGCACTTTTGAAGCCCTAATTACTATTTTCTTTAAACCAATATATATCTTCCCACCACTTGTTAATGTAAACCCTGCCATGTGAATAATAAACACATTGTATACATTCACCATACCCAAAACCAAAAGTCCGAGACAACATGGAAATGTATTTATTGGTTATTATGTCTGATAAAACAGCTTCAAAAAGTGCTCACTTTACCGTGAACGATATATAATCAAGATCACAATACTGCTGAGCATTAAAGGTTTTAAGTGTAGCGTTAGGAGTTCGTTTAAAATGGGCATCTCCGAGCGTTAGAATTCTGCGCACATGATATGTAAGTGCTGTCACGATGATACGAAAGGCACAGTATTATACTCATTCTGAAAACACGTAACTCACCAGGTCGGTTCTCGTTGCTGCTATTGGTTAAGTACTTTTCCAGCAGTCGCCAAGCACGCAGTTATCGAACCAGTTATATCCACTTTAATATTGCGACGATTTTTCTCTCTCTTTAAAGAATCATCTTTAAGTGATTTTCGTTGGAATAATCTGGAATTCAGTTAAACATTTCTTAGCAATTTGACAATGTTTAAATATATAGTTATTCGCGCTAGTTTGTGTTGAATAGAATGCTAATTTTCCTACAAAACATTAATATTTATCAGCTATTTTTTTCTACCGGTCACGTAGAATAGAAGATGTAAGTAATATGTACATACTGTAACGACAAATAGCGGGTCCAAAAATTAGTTTTACCCACAGCCCATAAAGTTCTCTGGGCGGCATTGTGGTTAATTACACCATGCCCCATAAGGAAATTTGTGTTTATCAGTTAAAACATATATATTTATGTTTGCGGAATAATAGTTTTAACAAAGTGTACCAATGTATAAATTTCTTTCTATTTTTTTTTTCAGCAATTCTTCCAGAGTGGGAACATTGTTTTAAACTACCTAAGACCCAGAACGACTTCTTCCATGTAATGTCATTCAAAATACTGCCAAGGAAGATTTGCTCTGCAAAATTTGAAGAACTTCTGTTGAATTTCGAGGGACTAGAGGTATAACAGATGAACAGACAGAGCTCGTCTCATTATATAGTAGGATACGATGATACTTACATAGTATTGTTGCTTTACACCACAGCACTATATGTATTCTGAAGGCTATCTCTGTGCCATAACTCAATAGTTTGGATGAAACTTTTCAAAGAGGGCTTATAAACTAAAATTTTGGCAAGCAGGATAAAACATTTGGAGTAAAAATTGTAGTGGGTTTTTACAGAAAACTCTCCTTTTAACACTCTTTAATATTAAGTAATTAGCAGATACATTTGCGTCATTTAATTGTGGATTCTCTCCCTTTGGTAGTGCAACATTCATAATTTCCCGACACGGTAAAGCTTGAGTAGGCTGGAGAACTTAGTTATGGACACAAATGTCTTCCGTATGAATAGATACAGAAATCAATTGTTTACAATGTAAAACCGTTTATCCTTTGTGCTTTTAATTGAATAAATTTGGAATCACAATTCTCAATATTTTTAATGCAATTATGTTTATGTCAGCACATTGCAAAGTCGCACTTTTGCCTGGGCAAATGTTATGTCTTTAAATAGTTTTCGCAAACTAAGCACTTCTTTCTTCATAACCAGAGCCTTCGTGTCACCAGACGTCGCAATCATTACACGCTATCCAATTTGAAGGTACATAGAGAGCCTCTTTCTCTCTCCTCATATCCTGGACAGAGTACCATATGGTCTGCTTCACTTTTTTATATTTTTTACACAGTATTGAGCACTGTCGTTAAAACCATTTCCCATTTTCCCAACCCCATATCCCTGAAAAAAAAAACGCTAAACATAACTGATTAGAAAATAAAGCGATACTACTGCGTTATATACATATATATATTGGTATTAAAAATTTGAAGATCAGAATATGGGACTATGTAAAAGTATAAAATAGTAGTAAGAGAAATCATTAAATATTTCTAACGGGTTATTGTTACAAAGTCTACTTAATAATCAGCCAAAAGCAAAGCGAATCTTACTTCTTTTAATACTTACTGTAGACCTGCCTCTGATGGAAAAGCAGCGTCGAATCTACGTTTTGAAACCTGTTCTACAAGTCTCAGTTGAGAAATAACCACCATTTCCGGCACACAGTTTTCGATCCATTTTTCTCTGGTAACTACTGTGACGATACGCATCACTTAGTCTACCAGAGGTAGTGACCCTCTCCCTCCCCCCTTCTACTCGAGGCAACTGGACAGCAACCACAAGTAAGGAAATTAATTCTCACCTAGGACTGACACATCCACATCACCACCGCCTCCGGTAGGGCGAGGCCCTAGGCGTGAATATATGGTTACCTAGATGTGTTTTTAAAATTAGAACATTTTAAGGAAAGGCAATTTAAAGGAACATACGTTAAGCTAAATGATTCCTGGGTTCTTAACAATATCTTTGTATGCAATAGCTCACAACATTATTGCAACAGGGTATAATAATTAAATCAATAATGAAAAAATATAAGAAGAGTCTTGGTTGAGGTAAATTTATTTTAAATTACATTAAAAAATAACATTCTCACCTCACTATATATACATAATATATGTAATCTCTTTTGGGAAATGTTGTAATGTAAAGACAATCGAACATATTTGAATACAATACTAAACTATTATTAACTGTTACATTTGTTTTGGAAAATGATTATTTTTTATATAATTATAATTGTATGAAGTACTTTGATAACCAGCGGGTTGTATGAATGGGGCCCCAGGATTTATAGAATATGTTTTGATATTATTGCATTACATGATCATAGATTTTTTGTGCTATTTTAAGATTTTAAACTACCATTGAATGTCCGAACATGGCAGCATGTACATGCTTGGTTATTGATCTAAGTCAATATCATATCTGTTTGTTGGTCTTCGCTGGTCTACTGGCGAAACTGGCAGAAACGCCGAGCCAGTCTCGTTAACAGGACATGTTGCTTCGGGTGAAGAGATTACCCCCCGATCAGAATGCCATCTTCAATCTAATTTCAGAAGTTCCAGGGCCAGCAACCCGACATCCAACAACTTGAGAACCGCAATCATCTCAATTCGTGCACAGCACGAAGGCGATCGTTCCCAATTCCAAACCATTAGATAGTATAAATACACAAAATTCCAAGAAGCAGTAAATTATGATGTTACATGTCTGAGAAAATGAACCGGTAGAAGGACGAAAAAGAAGGAATTTTCACAATTTTGACAATTGCCTTAGCGAAACATTCATAAACAACTAAGATAACCTTGTATGAGCTTGTCACTTACGAAATTGCAGAGATCGATAGGACGATCGTCGTGCAGGGCAAAGAACCTAAGATATAACAAATAATTGCATAAGCAATTATAATAATTAATTAAGAAAATATGTTCTACAGGTCTGTGGCGTCATCCTGTAGTGCAGAAGCCGTGACCGAAACGGATACAAGAAAATGATTTGGATTACTAAATCGACCACGTGACCAATTTTAGGTCCTAAATATTTGGGAATTTAGGGTTGAAATTTACTGAGATGAAGTAGCACACTCAACCCTCAAATAGGTCTGTTAAATCGTCTGCTGTTGTTTATTTACGTTTTATTTCCCGCGTTGTGGCGGAAACGGCGGTATCTTATGGTCTCGAAACGATGCACAAAACTTGCAGGTGAAAAATGGAGAATCAGGGATCTACATGAAGTCATTTTAAAATAAAAGTTTATATGTTGTATTCAAATTGCTTAAAAAAATGGCAATCGGTTTTTTTGAAATAGAATACTAATTGCAGGGGACGAAGGAATAACAAGAATATTGATATTGGGTAGAAATAAATATGATAAGTTATTTAAAAGACGTGAAAAATGCTTGGGAGTAATGATAGTGTGAAAAACAATATAAAGTCGAAATTCCACAAACCTGTAGTTTCCAACTTTGTCACATGTAGCGCTGTTACAAGACGTTCGAAACATCCACCCTAATTTTCTAAAACCTAAATCCCTAAATTTGCCATTTCGGACACGGCTAGAGTATTCGCGGAGGAGTCTCAGATCCATGGCCGACGTGGTCGCCTGATATCTCTCTATTGGAATGCTTCTTCTGGTCGCTGACTGAAGAGTAGGATGTACAGTGGATGAAATCCAGACACACGATATAAGTTGATATAGGCTGTTCACGGTAAAGTGAGCACTTTTGAGGCCCTAGTAATTTCTTTCATTCAGCCATTTTTTATTCTTTAACTACCTTTCTGTAATAAATTTTGTCACACAAGTAACAAACACAGTGTGTGTATTCCACAGCACTCGGAATTTAACGTCTAAGGCAAAAAAAAAACTTATTGACTATCATTCCAAATGAGAGGGCTTTCAAACGTGCTAACTTAACTGTGAATATCCTATACCAGCTATTACAAATACCACAACTCAACTCCGACGTACAGTTACAGACATGCAGTAGCATAACACCATGGTGCAATGTTTCGGAGCTTGCTTAGGAGCAGAGATGTTCCATTTTGAACAGCTTGTGCAAAAATGTAGTCAGTATTGGCATAATATATATATATAATTAGTAGTTATACTTGTGTTTATTATATTTCCGTCACTATAACTTCTAGACGTGGCTGTATAGCCTATGTGTGAATATGCTCTTTCTTTTTCGTTGTCATATATCACTGAAACACTCAAGTGAAGTCTCTCGGTTTTGTCGCAGAACATTTTATTTATGACGAAAGCTATTTTTAATACCATTTACATGAAATTTTCGTGTATTATGTTAAATCTTTTGAACCATTAACCCCAATAAAAAGCCAAATTCCTCTACTAGTTTTTAACAACTTAGAGAATTATATATATATTTGTAGTGATATCTCTCTGTTATGTAGGCTAACATAGCACCAACAAGGAATAATATTATCTTTCAGGGACCTGCAAATACGTTTAAAATTAGTGCAATTTTATCAGATTGCATGCTAGTTTCGAAAACCGCTTCGCCTTAAATATTTGGGGCAATTAAAAAATAACTCACGAATATTTAACAGATTTTAATCGAATGTTTCATATATATTGCAATTTTGAAATATACTGTTTCTCGCGGGGGAAAAAAAAAAAAAAAAAAAAAAAAAAGGGCAAATAGTTTTTAGACTTGATGAAAGCTTTTAATGAAGTAGCACATATTTTGTTAGGCAAGTATATCTGTGGAGTAAACCAAACATTAATATATTTACTAATAGAGCACATGATATTTTCCTAATCGACTAGCTTCGAAAAATCCAATAGCCCAAGACACACACAGGACTTCCCCAAGTATTTAAGAAGTAATCGCGAATTGGGTAGAACTCTCCAAAACCACACAAAATCTCCATATGAATACACGCAATAAAGTCGATAGTCTCCGAGTTTCGGACCTTCTAACATTGTACCTCACGTATTGGTAATAGCCGGTATTTTATGAAGTGTTCCTGTAAATGTGAACAGCCGGGGTTGTGTGTTTATTACCTCTTTCGCAAAGGTGGATAGCCCGTGCAGAACCAATCACCTGGCCTGCACACTCCCCAGATCTCAATCCACTGGACTATTACTTGTGGGGGCATCTCTATGTCAATGGCTATACAACTCCAGTTGCATGCATAGCAGTGCTCCGCCGGTGAGTAAATCTAGGTTAAAGGCTGTTCACGATAAAGTGAGCACTTTAGAAATGAACCACTGCCCTGCATGCATGTATTTTGACGAGTACACTGAGTGACATTCGCATAGTAAAGTCGGTAACGATGGATGGAAAGTAGTTCCATATCTTAACGTCGGATAAAAAGTGTTATGTAACCATTTGTGATAACTTAAAATAATTTCTTTCGCTTTCTGTTTTTTTTTTTCCCCTAAGTGCATCAAAATTAGCAGAAGTGATGAGGCCAAAGGAGAATTAATTTTACATAAGGCGAAAGAATACACTACGTGTATACAAGTAGATTTTAAGCAGGGCTTCCAAAAGTGATCTTTTTACCGTGGACAGCCTATACCAGCAAATACGTACATTCCTGTCGAGGTATTCATGTCATCCAATGACGCGACATATTTAGGCGTGCATTCATGCACAAGGTGGCCATATTGAGCATTTCATGAAGAGTAACGTATCACTGCTGGTACACGAACATGGCTAGTGCTGCTCGAACTGGAATCTGTCAGGAAGACAGTACAACATTGGAAGGTCTGTAACTCGGAAACTGTCGACTTTGGGACATACATACACAGGGATATTTTGTGATATTTTGAGTGTACTTACCACTTCGCTATTACTTCCTACATTTTTGGAAATATTCTGTATGTATACATGCATATGGAATCGTTTAATATCTTTGTACCAAAATTTCCAAATTAATAGTAGTTTGTTTCTCTTTTTTATGTTGATTTTACTTTCTGTTTTACCACTGTAGGTTTATATTAAACAATCAAGTTTGCAAGTAATAGCATCTCTGAAACACTTGAATTTTAGTTCGCAACAGAAGAAATTGGTTTTACAAGATAAGGCCATAAGTTCTCTGTTGAACATAAAGTTATTTTATCTAGCAAAAACTTTCGGTTTTATATTTAAAAGGAAAGTGATTTGGACGTTAATATTTAAACACAGAAATTATTACTTCTTCGCTAACAAAACTGGCAATTAAAACCGAAAAATGTCCGTAAATTCGTTTTTCGCTCTAACCTATGAGTAGGAATTTTATCAGTTTCATACTTCACGACTCTTAATCTTCCCAGACAATTTCGAGTGTTATACTTATACAAATTCCTAACCTTTTTGAAAAGACGGGTTTATCTTTTTTTCTAATATGCAAATCATTTAGTTGTCCTGACTTCATAATTATCACAAAACACTACATCCTCTAATCTTATGTTTGGCTCGTTTTCTCGTTGATAATTGGTAGATGCATTCTGCAAATAGAATTATGTAAAGTATTTCGCCTTCAATAAAGGTTTAGTTACTAGTTAATGGTGATGTTTAAAATACTTTCCTGGACTGTGTTGATTTCTTGAACCCTAAACAATACTAATGTTTCTGTATTAGATCAAAATTGGTGGTTCATGCAGATGTAATAATTGGTATGATTTCGTTCGTCTATTAATAAAGTATATGTTAAAGTATAAAAGTGTAGATACATTAAGTATGCGTATATTAAATACACGTTGGACATTATCTCAAATTTCAGCGTTACATTATTCAGCCTTTTTATCTTTACGATGAGCATGATTCAGATGGCTTGGTACTAGAGCCAGTCGCTGGTGGAAATCAGAATAACCATGTGAGAAAGTAATGGAAACTTGTCAAGAACATACACGAACAGATGGAAATTTAATTTTGCCCATCACCGTACAGTATACATTGGCCGTTGGAAATATGAAAGTGAAAAAAAAAATTGTTATAAAATTATCTTTTTTTTTTTTCTCGTATAAATAAAAATCGTATTTCGACCAGCAAAAATACTCGATTCTTGGAAAGTATTAGTATATACGCCACAGGTAAAATACAGTTTTTATTTTCCTCAATTTGCCACTCAGGTCAACGATTTTCATTTATTACTGCTCTAAGCAAGGAAGAGACTATTTACCTTCAGAAATAACAGATAAAATGTGTTCGGTGAATGTAAAGTGTGGCTATAATGATTATGTCCTTTGCGAGTTACTTGGTATGAAACTTTGTGAAACTGGGCTATGAAGGGCGACTCATCGGCCTTTACTTTACGTTGACATGTTCATTCTATCTGACAGTTACTACGAACCATGTGTCGTCAAACTTTTAATTTTTCCTATTAAGATGTTTCACCAAATTTTGAACTAAGCTAAAAATTCAATATTTTTAGAGCTTCAGTAAAACTGTACGAATCCATGGGGTAATTGATGCATACATGTTACCCGTTTACCAAGAACATCATTGCTTCAAAAACCGTGCTTTTGTTATTGGACTGAAAATATAAGATCATGCTCATGGTTTCCCGAAAGAGTGTTATCATTACAAGATTTATAAAGCGGTAAAATGTTTCGCGTCTTAGAAACACCTCAAATTCCAGCAAGTTACACAAAACGTTTCTTTGAAACGTTCACTTGCCTACAGATGAGGACACTGTTTTTCGCGAAAAGATTTCAGGACAAGTTGTGTTCCAAAACAATTTAGTTAGCAACCACTTTCGTTATTGGATCATTTTAATTCTTACGCGTTTTTATTGTCTACCGCGAATCATGGACGATCAGTATGGGAGGAACGAAATTCTGATTGGCTCACTCATGTAACAGGCTCTCTCTACGCAAAGACAAGTGGTCAGTAGTCAAATGAAGACTGCAAGTGTACACATAGAGTATTAAAGCCTAGCCTCCGCGTTTTTTTCTTCGCATAAAACAAGCGGCCCTACCTACAGATACAAAACTTGAGACCTGAGAAATTTGCGAGTTCAACTACCTGTAGACTGGACTTCACAGTCTTATATATTCTCACACAGATATCAACTTTTTATTGGTAGATCTTTATGGTAGTGAAGGGCGATGGTTGGGCGCACCATTTATTGCATGTTTGTTATTGGCTCGTTTATATCCAGGATGTGTCAAACAACACGTCGACCAATTACAAAATTAACATGAACGTACAAGTGTGTAAATTCTAACTTGTCTAGAAATGAACCCGCGATATTCTCCGGTCTCAATAAATAACTTATGATTCCAAAATTAATGTTCTCTGGAAAAAAAATATCCTTATGGACAAAAAAACTGAATTTCTACTTCCTACAATACCGAGTTAACTCTACGAGATCTATATATTAATATTAAAAACCTCGATATGTCAAATAATTTGTTTAAAATGGCGGTTTATTTTGTGTGTTACTACTCGTTAACTAATGTCAGGGAAAACTGCATAAATTACAAAACCCCTGTTTAAGATGTAACTGAAATATGAAATAATGATGTTGGCACCAGAGCCTTTATATAAAATAAAAAAAAAAAAATAAAAAAAAGGTTGAAAACATGGAGAATAGGATACATTACAATGCCACACACTTGAAGACAATTATTTTCAAGGATAACCCAAAGTACAAGAAACCCAGCGAATTCCTTACGTAAACACGATGTCAAGTACTAAGCCATACTCAACATACTGACACACAACCACACTATTTAAATAGTTATTTTCAGCCAGGACGTTCAACGCCGTATGATCTTTGTGTGTAACTGATGTAATCAGTATTAGTAAATGCTGTTCGCGATAAAGTCAGCGCTTTAGAAATCAACCTTAGAAAAACTGTACTGCTCCTACTTGCATATATTGTAACGGGCGCAGTGAGTGACATGCGCCAAGTATAGTTGGTAATGATGGAGGGAAAGTAGTTTCATATCTTAACGTCGAATTAAAAGTGTTAGGTTACCATTTGTGAAATTTTAAATTATTTCTTTCGTTTCCTGTTTTTGTTTAATGAATCGAAATGTAGAAATTAGCAGATTTGTACAATATTAACTTTGATCATAATTTCACAGTGTCACGTGACCGATTCATAAATAAAGTGATGAGGCCCATGGCAATGTTAATTTTACGTAAGGCGGAAGAATACACAACGTGCATACAAGTAGATCTTCAACAGGGCTTTCAAAACTGCTCATTTTACCGCGAACAGCCTATAGTGTTTAAGGTTGTGAATGTTTCCCGTAACTGTAGCTGAACACGAAGTTACAGCTCATTTGATGTGACAACGAAACAAAGCCGACTTATGTACAATGTAAGTACAGCACACATCATAAAACTTCTTGTTTGTAATACATGAAACCATAAACGAGAGTGTGTCTGAAAGCGTTAATGTATTTACATCTTGGTTTCGACGCCGGTTTCATGGGCGATGAATATATTTTTCTGTAGTAATGTATTTTTCTGTTTTTTATCAACATGGTTCTTCAGGTTATCAACAGGTAGTAAGACAATGTTTTTAAAGTTTATAAAAAAGTGATATAAAAATTCCTAATAGTGATGAAAACTGACCATGCAGGAAGGTTGGTTTCACAACACAAGAGTAATCAATTAATGGTTCTTAAAGTTTATTTATTTATTTTCTTTTGAGGAACTATAAATGCTTTACCACTTGTAATACTTGAGAGTAAAACTAAAAAACACTTACAAAATGCACAAATTAACTCTGAAACATAGCCTAACGAACTACATTCTTATAATCACAGTTATTCATTACGAGGTAACGTGATTTGTTCAATTACTTCATTTTTGTTTGGTGCTAATTACTTTTCCACTTCTATACGCTCATGAAGAAACACGGCATAGTGGCTCACACACACAACACATTGTACAACTTTTTGGCTTGAAAACACAATGAAGTGAAATATTCTCTTGTAAAAGGAGAGAAAAATAAATAGAGTACATAAATATAGGATGAAGTACGCAAGTAATGGTGAACACAGCGGGTGAGACTAGTTGGTTCTGATGAATTGGTCTACTGTTTAAAATTGTCGTATACGTCTTCGTTGTCATTTTTTCCTGGATTGAAACAATGACGCCATTCTGCAGGGATTGCTAGAACATAAGAAGAGAAACATAAGGTTAGTAGTGTACCTGAAAGATAAAAAACCATAAAATGCATGCCAAGAACCGATTATGTCTAGGAAAGCAACTGTAAAATTAAAGAAAAAAAATTTCTTCATTATTGTTAAAACGGTTTCCTTTAAAAATAATATGCATTTACTATTTAACGTAAGAAAATGCGTCAAGTAAAAATGCACACATTTTTAGAGATATATTGTATAAAGCACATTGGATTTAATAATGACTCATTTGCTGCCTGCATTATAATCTAAGAATCTGGATTAAATATCCCAATTATGTGCGCTGGAGTTGTATTATTAATTTGTCTTCATTAAACCAAAGCGAAGATTTAGATGATCGCACATCAACTATGAAAGTCCTGCAGACATTAGTTAAGGAAATAAGATAAAGCGGGATGTGCAAAACATGAGATGTTTAATTTGCCATAGTAAATATACTTAATACCCATCGGTTTCGCTTCACAGAGTCGTGTATTTTCAGTACTTTGTCGCTGGGCGGCATTTTGTTTTAACGCTCTGCACGACTCTGAGTTAATAAGGAAACGACTAATAATGGGATGGCCCCACTGTATTCAACCGATCGACAAGACAAAATGGCTCGTCGTTTTGGCATAAGCAAATAAACAAATTCCACAGACTGTACGTCATTTCTTTCAAACCGGTGCGATAAGACATCGCATGTTAAGGCTCGTCTTGGACCTCTATTGCAGAAATTCTTAGTTTTCACGTTGTAATTTCAGATTCGAAGTAATTAGTAATTACTGACAATGTACAATTGTAGAAAATTCACTTTTTACGAGTTGTTTAATATTTTTGTGCGTAATTTTAATTGGGGGTTGTATGCTTGTTGAAAAATACTCTGGAAAATATTTATATATGCCATTTGCAAGCATGAAATAACACACTGTGAAAATTAGATACAAAAGTATTAAACAACTAGTAAATTGTAGATTTTATATAACTATACATTCCCAGTAATATCACTGAAAATTAAATTATGACACGAATACGAAGAACTTTCTTCATCATAGGCGAAGCCAAGCCTCAGGCGCCGTCCAGAGCTCTTTTCAATCATTTCCGTTCAATTTAAGTTCTTACACAGCTGCAAAAGATTTCAACTTTACGTTCCCTAAATCGCTGCCAGGAATAACGTGAGTATAACAACTAACATGCACGCAATCACAGGGCAGGGGTATTTTCAAAGGCCTATTCAGTGTAAAGTGCTGAAATCAATGGCGAACCGGTTACGAACAAAACGTTTCTGTTAAGCAGCTGGAGGGAACCGCCGTGGTGTTGTTGTTCAGACTAATCGTTAAACACCGATGCGAATCGGATTCGATTCTCGCCTGGTACCGCTTCCGGATCCTCGCACGTGGGATGCCGCTGTTCGGAGGGGTTTTCTCGGGATCTCCCGTTTCCCTTCGGCATCAAATTCCACCGCCGCTTCGTCACCTCATTTCACCCTCATCGGCGGCGTTCAAGAGCTCGCTGTTATGGTTCCACCTTCCTACAGCTATTTTGCGCGTTCGAGTTGGCTAAACGCGAGACCTTTAAGGGCGACTCTTGCCCACTAACTACTCAACTCATCGCCTATACGGGCAAGGTGCTCGATGAGCATGCAGTCTTTCTGTTGGCAACTCGCCTTAACGTGACTTTCAGCGGTGGCACTACTTAATAATTTTATGGCACTTTAATAAGAATACAAATTTGACGCGTACCTCAAGACAACTAAGTTTCGCCATAGAAAAACGTAAAGCAACTACGACTGGAGATCAAGCAATTAATTTACGAGCATTCTGCATAACCGTAATCAAATGTTACCTCCCCATTTGATTGTTGTCCTACATGGAGAAATATTGATATAACTCAAACCCTACGAACTTCAAAAATGTTGGCAAGTAGTTCAATGTTCCACGTAATGTTCGTTATAAGCTCTTCACGGTAAAGTGAGCACTTTTGAGACCATAGTTAATTTTTCCTATCAGCCATGTTAGTAATTTTGCATCGCACTCAGAATTTAACACACAAGTCTAAAATAAAATATGTTTAAATGCTGTTCACGATAAAGTGAGCACTTTTGAAATCAACCTTAGAATAAAGTCACTGGCCTTGGCTGCATGTATTTTAACGGGCGCACTGAGTGGCATGCGCCCAGTAAAGTTGGTGACAACGGATGGAAAGTAGCTCCATATATTAAACTCGAATTAAAATTGCTTAGTAACCATTCGTGATAACTGAAATTATTTCTTTCCCTTTCTGATTTTTTAATGCATAGAAGTTTAAAAATTAGCAAATTATTAAAATATTTACTTTCTTAATAATTTTACAATTTCCCTTGACCGACGCATGAATAATGTGCTCAGTCCCGTGGCAATGTTAATTTTACATAAGGCGAAATAGTAAACAACGTGTATACAAGTAGATCTTGACCAGAGCTTTCCGAAGTGCTCACTGTACCGTGAACCGCCTATATTGACTATGATTGGAATTGAGAGGGATTTCATAAGTGCTAACTTTATCGTGAATTGCATGTAATAAAGATTGATGGCGAACATGTGTAAACAAATATTGGCAAATAGCCGACACTGCGACTTCGTTCGCATGAAATTTAGGACATGTTTACTTATTTTTTAATAGAAATTTACTTCTCTTAAGTTTTATGGAGTTCACTAAAGTTTTATGATTAAAATAGTAATATTAATTCTTTCAGGTTTAATAGCGTTATTAAATTACAGCCTGCCTTCACTTCTCACATGTTTTATGGTGTTAATGAAGTGGATACCTATAAACCTAGCCACTGGGCCACTGAGGCCTCACATGATACAATTGCAGCCTCTAAACCACTGCAGCCCCATTTGGAATCGCTCTATCCACTGAACGTCTAAAGCCTGACTTGGAATCGCTCTAGCCACTAGGCCACTGCAGCCGCAATTGGTATTTATTTATCCACTGGGTCACTGCGGCCCCACTTGATATAGTTCTATCTACTAAGTCACTGAGGCCCAACTTGGAATCGCTCCATCCACTAAGCCACTGCGGCCCCACTTTGAATAACTCTAGCCACTGGGCCACTACGGCCAATGGGAAGGAAAGAACAGTCAATAGAAAAAAGAAAGGAGAAATTACTGAACTTTTTTTAACAATGCAGTAATCCTAAGTAAAGTTTAATCCAGTAAATATGTAAATCCCTGATCAGCATCATATTTTCGGAGCCGTTTGTAATATCTCGATGAAAGAAAGACTAACTTAGTTCGGGTGTTATTATCTATAGCGTAAGTAAATTTCATGTCAATACGTTCAGTGGTTTTTGAGTTAAATCCGGTTGGACAGACAGGCATGAAAACAAAATTATCATTAGATATGGCTTAGTAATCAATTATACTAGATGAAAAAATAATGAAAAGTGTAAAATTCAAAAATCACAGACATACACTTAAATTTTATTTATTTGTATAGATGAATGGGAAAGTTGAGCGACGACCGCAGTAACTACAACTTACCAGCTGGAGGGACCTGGAAGTCTTGTTCATGCACGCCCTCCACCTCGTCGGCGCACTCGGCCTCGATGTCGTCGGGGATGACGGTCTGGATCTTCTGCACGAACTTCTCCAGAGGACACAGTGTGTCGCAGCCAGGCAGCTGCAGCAGGTGGGCATCGTCCTCTGGACGAGTGCTGTTGCGATACGACACCTGGGGGAGAAGAAATCACACGTTTCAGTCAAGCGAGCACGGCACACAACTTAACTTGAAATGTAAAGGGGTTATTAACGTCCCCCGGTTTCATGCTCGAAAGCTTAGCAGGGGACGGCTTACAGACTAGCTTACTAAGTGATATGTTCCATGGCAATGTTAATTTCACACATGATGAAGAATACACAACGTACGTACAAGTATATCTCAAGCAGTGAGTTCAGAAGTGCTCAACCATCCGTGAGAAGACTACAGCTATCTGTGTGGGTCGTGTCGACAGTGACATTTGTGCTGTTTCTCTTATTTAACACCCATGCCTTACCTGGGATTCGAACCCAGAGCCTCCCGCTCCCCAGACCGCTGGCGCACCAACCGACTGCGCCACGGGAGGTCGGCATATCATAATTATAAAAACTGTTCACAATAAAGTGAGCTCTTTTGAAATTAACCTTAGAAAAATGCCACTACTACTGCGTGGCATGTATTTTAACGGGCTCACTGAGTGACACGCGCCCAGTAAAGTTGGAAGCGATTAAGGGAACGTAGTTCCATATCTTAAAGTCGTATAAAAAGTGCTACGAAACTTCAATAATTTTTTTAAATCCGTCAAAGTGTAAAAATGGGCAGATTTGAGAAATGTATACTTTTGTCAATACTTTCACTGTTTTACCTGACTTACGCATGAATATCGTAATGACGTCCATTCCAATGTTAATTTTACATATGGCGAAGGACATACATCGTGCATACCGGCAGATATTAAGCAGGGCTTTAAAAGTGCTCTCTTTACCGTGAACGGCCTATAGTGCGGACGAATGCAGTGCGTTGTCTCTTTGGTGAATTTTCTAGAGTTGGTTTAGTTTTATTTGCATAAAGCAGAGGAATGTCATAGAAGTAGATCTTTACCAGGGCTTCAGGAAAGTGTGAAGTAAACCGTGGATGGACTACGCTTCTGTATTTGTAGCCTATTATGTGGTAGACGTCCACATTAAGCATTGAGTAAAAAAATGTACATAGGAATTGGAACGAGCAATTGTTTTCAGGGTTGTGCAGGATTTATAACGACCCGCTGCGTCCATCCGTCCGTATTCCGTCCGTCAATCACGTGACCAACAGCTAATCAAAGGATATCATTAATTCTATCCGTCCGTCTGTCAAAACCTTGGCAAACTTTAACTCTTGACTGACGAACGGATGGAATTACAGCCTCCTAAACTTGCACGTTTTGTTACTCGTTCATCCCGAGTTCTTTACAAGATTGTGTAGTGCATGCAGAGTTTTGTTTTGGCTGTCTGTTGTTTTCATATGATGATTGATATGCTATTTACATTCTTTTTACATCGATTAATTTCCCTTACATATTGGATGGTTGTTTTGAGTACTTATAAACACAGTAGCGTGAAAATTATTCATTTTTTGTCAAGATTTGTTTCCTATTGGTAAACAGTTTTGTATTTATTTGTTTGCAGCAATGAACCTACGACGGATGTACGAAGTTAGGTTGATAGACTAAAGATGAAGTATACTGATCTCGCTGGCTGCGCACAAACAATCTCCGTGTCCCAACATTGAACTATTTTTCTGCCAACTCATCTAGCGAAAACTGTCTGGTTTTAATTTTAGGTTAGAAAACTGATTTTTAAACAATCGCGTTGAGAAGTATCTATACTTCCTCTGACCAATTTGTAATGTAGTTTAATTAAATTCAAATCGGTATAAGTATGTTACTCACAAAACAGAGCTTGTTATTCAAAAATTAAGATTTAAACCAACACTTTCCACAATGTTGACCATGTGACTTTGACAGCTGTGTTCTTTTGAGGTAGGTCAATGTTGGGTACATGCGCAGAAGACAAAAAAGCTGTTTACCTTATATTTAGTATTTGGTTGTAAATCGCTCGGCTGGGAGACGGACGAACGTATGACGGACGGACGGACGGACGGGACGGGCTATTTGTAAAACCTGCCTTAATTTACCGGCAGTCGTGTCTCTGAGAATGAGCTTACCGTGACGTAGTGATTCCAGTTTTTCTCTCTGAGCTCGACGAGGACGGCTGAGGCGTAGGGCACCAGCAGGCCGTTGAAGACCTTCAAGGACTGCAGTATGTTTACGACATTGTTGTCGTGCGCCGAGTACACGAAGAGGCTGCGGTCAGGCGTCAGCAGGCCGTCCACCTTGTCCAGCATGTCCTCCACCATCTTCTTCAGTATCGGACCTGGCGGACACGAGGAAAACAAATCTGCATCCCCTGCTTGCCAAACAAGCCGGTCTACACTGTATAGGCCGTTGACGGTAAAATGAGAACTTTTGATAGCCAAAGTTAAGTATTCTTACGCTTTACATAAAATTAACATTGAAATGGGCATCGTCACATTATTCATGCGTCAGGCAAGTGAAATTATGAAATTATTAGAAAAGTAAACAATTTATATTTCCTGGTAATTTTTACACACTGATGCATTATAAAAAAACCGAAAGCTAAATAAGTAATTTAAATTATCACGTAAGGTTACCTTACATTTTATGTTCCACGTTAACAAATTGAACTACTTTCCATCTATCATTACCAACTTTACCGGGCACATGTCACTCAGTGCGCCCGTTGAAGTATATGCAGGCAGCAGCAGTAATTTTGTTTTTTTCTAACGTAGATTTCAAAAGTGCTCATTTATTGTGAACAGCCTTTAATTATTCTTCTAATACATACCGAATATGCAAGCTAGAGTGAGGATGATGTCTACTACGTGATGGGCTATTGAGGCGGGATCAAATAAGGAGTAGAATGAAACCTTCAACGCAGAAGGAGAGTGGAGCACCGCAACAGACTTTACAGCAGGCGAAACTCACTATAAAGTTGTATACACTCTACCAGATTCGGTCGCTCCCGGATTTTCATCATGTTGGAATGGAATGGGGTCGGAGGATGCAGCTGGTCAACGGGCCTTCTCGAGGATCTCTCGTTTCCGTTCCCCATACTCACATTGCTCTACTCCCATCGGCTCTCAAGACAACGATGTTAGGAACCATACAAACCTTTCTACTCCATTCTAACAAAGTTGTATAAGGTGCGATTTATGCACCATATGAAATAAGATTGCATATTTTTTTAACACTTTGAAATAATTCGTTTTAATTAATTAATTTAAATATTTTTCAAAAACCGAAGCATACGTCTATTTAAAATAAAAAAATTAAGCATGTTTCCATTACTCATGCTTTAAAAAACACATTTTGCGAAAACCCTCATAATGAAATCAAAATAATAAACACACTTGTATTTAATGACAAATTAGTAATAATCTATACAAATATTTTTGATAATTGATTCTAAGCATATACATTAAACTATATCGATATGACTTTGTAGCTCGAAAGTATGACCATAAAATCAATTACAGAAATTATTTGTAAACATTATTGATAATAATTATCAAATACAACTTGAGCAATATTTACATTGGTTTTACTCACTGATTTGTTTTGAAAATGTGGTTTATAAAACACCGAACAATTTAAATACTCTTTAATTTTAATTAAAAAGACTCTTTTAAATTTCTTTTCCAAAAAATAATCAAACAAATCACCAGCAAAAATAATTTACAGTGTTAGAAAATATGTGCACTCTTGTTTCGTATGCAACATAATTCTTACTTTTCTGACCATTTTGGTTCGTGTGTGTACTACGTTTTTACGATTTCTGCATGTTGTACAAGGGAACAGAGCTTCATTGGTTTCCACTTTTATTCTACCTTAAAATGGAGAAGTGACGTGATACGTGCGCTAAGTAAATGGGAGTACCTCTATAAATTAAAAAAATAATAATTTGCAGTTAGTGAGTAATACGTTTGGCTTATAATCAACGACTAAAAAATCGGGTGGCCCTCTCACCTGCAGACAGCTTCTGTAGCTCCGTAGTCCCAGATATGGTGATGAAGTTGTCCAGGAGATGGAGATCTTTCAAGGGACTGGGGTAGTAGGATGCGACCCACTTAGGGAGCGGCAAGTGGTGCAGCTCCTGGGGGAAACAAAAAGGTTTTTGTCATTAAAAAATAATCTACCAGTACACGTATTTTTATGACACAAGTCCATAAACATTAGATTATAACTTTGGAACTGGCAGGAGGACTTCCATCTCGTTGTCCACCAATGTTTCAGGGAATTCAAGCGATTTGAAGATTACGGAAAAGTTATATTATTTTAAACATGAGACACTGTCTTACAGTAGAATAATGTTATATCATTTCCCAAGGATCCCAAGAAATGTCAGTCATGAATAAACGAAAACTTTATAAGAGGGAAAATTTGTATTGAATAACACGTTTCTTGGCCAAGAGAAGGCAAATTATTAAGCAGGAAAATGTTATAAGAGGGTATGTTATAACAAGGTTTCACTGTAAAAGAATACATATAAGTATAAATTCAACTGATCTGGTAGATTCCAAGAGAATTCCGCCCTTGAAATATTGGATAAAATATTAGCCAGTGGCTGGGAAACAAGTGAATTATTAATGTTTTTTTTAGGACCATTTTATTCGAAATTCTACTTTGATCATTTGATGCGCTTAAGAAGGCGATTGTCATGGGTTTAAGAGCACCTATGGCGTTAATAATTTCAGATACGTTAAAAAATACACGAATGTTCGTACACTGTACTAAAATTTGCATTGTTTGGAGAGCCTTTGTCACGTTTATACAATATTGCGATTTCTGCGCACTTTTATACTCTAACCTTTGGAAAATTACCCCATGTATAATGTGTAAAGTTGTTTCCTAAATATGCCATGTATCACAATCGTTTTATGCTTCTGTTAACATAAAAGTTACTTATTTTTGGTTAAATTGAACTTTTACTTGTATTTTATCTGTAAATTATAATATTTCATTTATAATGGTTACGAATTAAAACAGTGAGAAAATAGGCGTGCTGCAATTGTATAGTAACAGATAGTTCTTATGAAGAATGCAATTAGAATGAGAGCACACAAACATGGTGCGTTGTCCCTTTGGTAAAAAATCTATACTCGGTTAAGGTTTGTTTACGAGGTGGAGAAAACATCGCGGAAGTAGAAGTCAAGCAGGGCTTGATAAGAAGTCGCGGGTCACCGCGAGATCGGGCTACGTACAAGTCGTCGCGGCACTCACCTGGACGCGGAGTATGTCGTAGATGTCCGAGGCGAACTGGTCGTGACCCGTGAACTTGATGACTTCGCTTTGCACGTCGGCCGTAGCCCTCATGACACACTGGAACTGCGGCGACTTCTTCAACTGCGCGAGCAGGGTCTTGTGCCGCGGGCAGATCTCGTACGTCTTCAGCAGCTGAGGGACACAGTTCACCATCAGTAACATACTCACATCTCACCACAGCTATTCAGTTAGCGGTCCACGTTTAAATATTTTAATAGCGTCTAAATCGGATTAATTATATAAACATTTAAACCCTATAATCAATTTCCAATAATAATAATCTTGCTTCATAAAAATTTATACTTTGCAATAAGTGATTTCTGAAGTATACAGAACGGAAATACGACTGACAGCTGCAAAGTTTAAATAGGAAATCTCATTCTTACCCTACTCCAATGCGTTGGAAAAATATATATTGCTTACTCATTGCCGCACATGGTATACGTTCCCTTAATTGTACAAATATTATATATATATATCGTGCAAGAAATGTGATACGGAAGAAGAAGGGGTGGAAGAACTCACAATGTCATTCTTCAGCGTCTCGGTGTGTATGGGGATGGCTTGGAACCTGACGGAGTTCCTGAGCTCGGAGGAGCCCATGTCCGGGTAGAGGCCGGCCAGGTTGCAGCGCGCGCTCACCAACGTGCGGTCCACGTCCGTGCTCCTCACGTACGTGTTGTTGGTGTTGTACTCGACCGGCAGCATGCGTGCGTAGCGGCTCCGCAGGTACGTGCCCAGCCTCAGGTGCTGCTCCTCGCCCGCCTTGACACGCACACACATCCCCTATCAGACAACTGGTTATGCACCACTCTTAAGACTATTGCCTGTTTCGAAAGCAATGAGAATTTGCTATGGAGAAATACATGTAGTAAAGGCTGTTCACGATAAAGTGAGTACTTTAGAAATGAACCTTTGAAAAAAGTCGCTTCCCCTGCGTGCATATATTTTGATGGACACACTGAGTGACATTCGCCCAAGTTGATAACGATGGATGGAAAGTAGTT
Source organism: Dryococelus australis (assembly GCA_029891345.1). Taxonomy (NCBI): domain Eukaryota; kingdom Metazoa; phylum Arthropoda; class Insecta; order Phasmatodea; family Phasmatidae; genus Dryococelus; species Dryococelus australis. The sequence goes on from CM056996.1 coordinate 102,296,533, forward strand.
CCATATCTTAACGCCGAATAACAAGTGTTAGGTAAACATTTGTGATAACTTGAATAATTTTTTTCGCTCTCTGTCTTTTTTAATGCTTCGAAGTGTAAATATGAGCAGATTTGTAAAGTATTTATGTTCTTAGTAATGTCACAGTTTCGTTTGACTGACGCATGGATAAAGGGACGAGGAAAATGGCAATGTTTTATTACATAAGGTGGAAGATTACACAACGTGTATACAAGTAGATCTTAAGCAGGGCTGTCAAAAGTGCTAATTTTAAAACTGAACAGCCTGTAAACATGGAGATCATTAATTATGTTAAATACTCATGTTTATACAGGTGTGGTAAGAAACCTATGTGAAAAATGAGAACATTGTGTGTACATACTGATGATATTTATTTCGAAACAAAGTTTTAAGAAGGCCTGCTTTTTCAAGCACAAGGGCGGCCAGATACTCTACGAGATCTTGACCAGCCTCCTAACAATTACAGTCAGACTCCCCCCAACTTCTCAACTCAACACGCTACTAGAAAGCGGGAGTATAAAAGTATCTATTCGGCATGAAATTTACTCATTTCCCCGCTACTGGAGGGCATCTGTATAGAACGCAGTTGCGTGTGCAGAGACATAGAATATTATGCAATCGGAAATAACGTTTTAAATATTTCGGTCAAATTCATCTGGCTTTCTGGTGTCGATGCTACATGTTTTTGTACCTGGGAAGTTATTAGAAAAGAAAACATTTTATAAATCTGCTAATTTTTACACACCGAGGTGTTAAAAAGAACAGAAAGAGTAAGAAATAATTAAAACTATAACAAATGGTTACCTAGCCCATTTTATTCGACGTTAAGATATGGAAATACTTTCCCTCCATAGTTACCAACTTTTCCGGGTGCATGTCACTCAGGGCGCACATTTACTGGCACGTAAGACAAATTAGAAATGAGTCACATATATTCACTACTGCAATAACGCCGGTTATGTTGGTGTCTGTGTAAGAACTCACCAGGGTCCTATTGGTCCATACCACACCGGACACTATCCTGTACTTGACAGCGTTCATTATTGGCCGATCATCAACCAATGGGGAGCAAAGTTGATATTGACCCAATCAAATGTCCTTTATCGTGTAAAAGGTTTTACAATCCGTAATGCCCCTTAGAGTGGCTATAAAAAAGAGAAATTCTATCGTTAGAAATATCATTATCATTGCCCTGTGGTGCTCTGCTGAGGTTATGTTAAACACTAGTCGAATAAAAACTGCACATCCAAGCGAGTTTTGTTCTGAACAACAAAGAAAGTTTCAAATTTGCTTTCCTCGAGCTATACTCGAGCATAGTCTCCAAAGTGTTAAAATGTATGTAGGTAGGGGCAGTGACTTTTTTCTAAGGTTGATTTCAGAAGTGTTCACTTTATCGTGAACATCCCTTACACGCAGATGAATACAGCCATGACTGACAAGAAGTATGTAAACTCACCGGAGTGAGCTGGCCGAAGCCCCTGGGCCAGTACTTCACATCGTCCTTGTACGGGTCGTTGGGGTACGGCCACTCTGGAGCTCTGTCGCCGTGACGAAATATCTGCAACCAGAACAAAAACATAAATTAACACTGCAGGCACGTGTCACAGTTACATAGTAAACTCACAGGAGGATCTCAGCTGTTTTAAATGTTATCATCCCTCTCAACATTTGTGAATGTTTTCAGGATAACTGATTACGACTACATCAGAAAGTACAACGTAGACAGGCATCCATCAGCCGGGATCTGAACCCGAGATATTCGTATTTAAAGCGCACGTAAGCCAGTTCTATCGTTGTCAAAGCTCGAACTCTTCATCACACATCGTTTAACGTGTAAACTACATTGTGAAAATATGAGAATAAAATGGACACGAAATGTGGGAAAAAGTTAATACAGTTTTAAACAATCTGCCTACCGATATGTTGCCAACAAAACTTCGTAAGTGGCAAAAAGTATCATTTTAATTTAGTTTCTCCTGGAAATATTTCTGAGGTGTACATCGCAAAATAATTTGAAAGGGTGTATTTAATACTTTACCTCTGATTTATTATTGTTATTTTACTTCCCTCAATGTGTGTCCAATACCAACAAACATCCTGCTTGTAATATTTTACAATATACGCAGTCTAGCGGCGATTGAGTAAAATACCGCACGTCCTGTACAAGTTTTGTTTTCGATTGTACGAGTTGTCCAGGATGTTGGACGGAGAACTTGGAAGGAGAAGATAACTTTCGCTATCAGCTTTCTCCATTATGTTTGCAAAGCATAACATTACGGACCAAATTGAAAAGTACTTTTCTAACCAACACCCTTTCTCAGGTCTGAACTCGAACCAACAACTTGTAGTATTGTAATATTTGTTGTTTCTTGACTCTCCATTCTATAGATTATACGCAGTAAAATTTTTTGTATGTATTTCAAATAATTATTTGTTAACTATTTGTCGAACATTTCCTTGTGAGAGTACTACTGAAATACGGAGAGCTACATTATCCACTTTTTCCCATATCCAATCTAACTCACAAATTCCCATTCTTCAAGCAGGCACGCCACAGCCTACAGCAATCATTTGTTAAAATTCGTCAGTTGTCACATTCCATAGTGACGTTTTGAAAAATTTACTCTTAGTATTAAAGATAAATATTGGCAACTTTTTTCTTGTGAGCATACAGAAAAACTTTACAGTAAGAGTGTTCTCTTCAATTGGCAGCCCCCCAATAATAGTTAAGCAACAGGCAACCCTGGCGTTCTTTCAGTATCATAACCTGCTCTGCAACGATATGTACTTATGTACATCTTAAGTATAGCGGAAATGCAATTTATATTTCATTTATTTTTATATTAATATTATTTTTATACGCTGACTTCCAGGCACAGTAACTGTCAGTTCTTATTATTGTTCTCTTGAGACTAAATACATAATGGTTTTAAAACTGCGTTGGCTTGATAACCTGTATAAGTTTGGTATTGAAGCTGTTTTTTGCTATGTGCTATACCGGTAACCAGCTTGTATTAAAAATTAATTAAAATTAAGTACAATCAGTTTCTCGTATCAGCCTTCGGGACTATGCGGCGACCAACAGTTTCATGCTGGCTATTATCACTACATACTACAGCTATTATTACCACATACTGCAGTTTCGTGACTCGATGGTCTTTTGGTTTTCGAGCATAAAACGGTCATCACGGTCTTCGATGGTGGTCTTGCACGCAGTAGGTAAAAACGTTTGACGTATATTGATTTTTATCTAAGTTCTACTTTCACGATATTCCTCCGTCCCATTCAAATAAAATTTAACAGATTTTAGAAAATTGCATCATAGGTACAACGCACAGCATCGAAGAACACTCAATGTAATAATGTTTGGCATAAGAAATATTTCATACTAGGCATTACCAACACACCTATTTTATTCCTGCTTCTATTCATGTTAGTAAAAAATGTTTGTTATTTATTGATTAGATATACGTAAAAGTTCAATTTAACCAAAAATATTATATTGTTATGTTAACAGAAGCAAAAATGACTGCGATGCGTGTGATATTTAGAAAACAACCGAACACGTAATCTCGAGGGACTCACCACACTGGCGAAGATGATCTGTCCCAGGTCGCCGTCTTGGTCGACTGGCGGCTTGACGAGGTTGCCGTAGGGCTTGTGGTGGGCGGGCCAGGCGGCTACCGCAGCCACGACGGCCAGCAACATCAACACACGCTGCATGGCGGAGGGAGTTATCCACTAGGTGCCGTCGTCTACTACTGTAGGTGCCTGCCGTCAGCTAGGTGTGCTCGCCGCAGCGCCGAGCCGGGCGTCTTATACCCCTCCTCCAACGGGCCGCACGAGGAAAGACACATTGGTCGCCGCGCGTCATTGACAAGCGTACATCCCCGCTCTCCAGCCCAAGCCCTGGGCTCTCTCATAGGCCGCACACTTTTCCTGGAGGCGGGACCCTCGCAATATCTCGTCGTCTGCGCTCGACCAGACACCCAAGGCTGCCTCCTCGGTCCGCACGCCCGCCACCTACCGGAAGTAGCGCTTGATCGCTCTCCCGTCACGATCTTCGTCCTTTTACGCCGTTCCGTATATTTCGTCAACTCGCTCAACTTTCCTTCATCCAGAGCCCGCGGCGGCTGGGCGGTTAGCCTGCTCGTCTTCCAACCAAGCCCGACCGGATTCAATCCCCAGCCGGTTCACTCCGGATTTTCGCGAGTTCGAGATCTGCCGTTTCCCCCGCCCTTGCATTTCAGCACTGCTCCGTACTCACCTCGCTTCACCCTCATCAGGCTCTCGAGACCTCGGTGTTAAGAGCCGCCCAAAATCTCTTCACTCGCTCACTCATCTCTTTCCACGGCAGGGGACTGACCTCAAACTCATTACTTCGTCCACTGACGTAGCACGCTGGTCAGTATTGTTACCTGGTGCAATTTCGACGCTGGGTCCCAGGCGAAAAGAATTCGGATGTTGTTTGTGAGGGCAAACTTTTATTATGTAGCTGGAACTTCTTTTAACTAGCATAGTTGATCGTTATTTATTCTTATAGCAGTCAATCGTTAGGAAGTAGAGCAAATAGTGAACTCAGTGGGTTATTTTGTTTCTGGTTACACCTTATTATGCTAATTTTACACACCGAATAAACATAACAATATTTGCGCGTATTATGAATCAAATTTAAGAGATAACCTTTTCAAAATTCTCAAACACATAAAAAATTGTTGGTCAAATATTTTCAACAATTTTATTCCGGTTTCGAATAATTCCTCCCCCCCCCCCCAACTCTGGGGGGGGGGGGGAAGGTTCACTTTGCCTTCACTCAGCCGCAGACAGTATTCACTTTTCTCGACCGAGCACTACGTCCAGGAAAACCTCAGCTAAACTGACTGCTGATTCACCCGTAATGTTTTCAAATAAATACATTTCAATTACTGGACAAGTGCGCAAATAAATATTTCAAGTTTTGCAGATTTGCTTATTCGTTTCATGTTAGATTTGTTTTATTATGATATTTATACCATTATTAAGCATCAAAATTGCACTGGCAAACACTCTAATTTTCTAATTGTTAAAAAAAAATAATACAATTTCTCGAGCTGTATTTTCGAACAACGGCTGTCAAATGAGTGGCCAAACAAATAAATAAATTTGAGTCAACTAAATATTTTGTCGACAGTCTGTTTAATTTGACCCAAAACAGATATTTGGGTTTTATTTAAGCGCGTATTTTTTTAGGCGAACAAAATTAATTAATTTATTTTATTTTATTTTTTGTTTTTTTTTTTCACGTTTTGTTTACTCAATCAAATATTTTGTTGGAGCATCTAAAACAGAAAATTCCTGCATAAATAAAAACACAGGAGGTTGTAGAAAAAGCTTTCTCCTTTTTTCGGAACGTGCCAAAATTATTTTAGAATATTTATTTAAGGATTTAGAAAAACTCAGTTATCTATAAAACAGTGTGTAGTTCTGACGTAACTTTAAGGGATGAATTTGTATTATAGTCATCTTTTGCTTTATTAGTTATGCTTTTTTTTTGTTTAAACACGCTAGATACTACGTATTTATAATCACAATGTCTTATACCCAGCAACTTTGGCCGTGTTGCAATTAGTTTTTAATTTTTTTAAATTTCCTTTTTGAATTTTGTAGCGTTTTAATTACAAACCACGACAGCTGTTTAGTCATACAGAAGGTGCCAAATAGGTGAAAACTAGTAGTAATGGCTCCACAGTTAATCAGTGTCAGATAACTGATTTTTATGATGGCTGAATTCAACTGGTTTATAAGCGATTTATACCGAATGTCGAGAATTTCACTACTATAACTCACTGTTTACCAGTTCATCCGACTGATTCGCCAATCCATAATAGCTTATCAACAGACTTTCAAATAATGATATTTCACTGACTGGTATTACTGATTCAGGATTAGAATTTAACTGTTGTGCAATGATGTTTAAATAATTCAGGGATAATTGCTAGAGACCTGTAAATTTCGGGTTATTATTTGCGGCCACGTTAAACTTCAAACACATGTAACTTTGCGGTAAGTTTGTCATTGGATCATACTTTATTTGACGCGCCCTAGGTAACTCCGAGCCAGTAAATGAACACTTCCAGATTGTGTATTCCAATCATGCGCAGTTCAGTCAAAATATGAGTGACTTCACATCTATGCAGCAGCCAATGGAGAACCGACGCCGTATCGAGTACATACAGCACTGTGCAGTTTAGCCTGATTCGAAATAACAACGCGAATTCTGCAGGTCTCTAATAATTTTACAGATAGAATCCCGTCAACAGTTACGAATTAATGAAAACAGAGCAGTTTTAAAAATACATGTAAATAATTCTGTTTGCGAGGAAAAGTTGGCACTTATGAAACATGTATATGGTTTTCTGTGACGAAACAATAGTGGCGTATCGGTAGAGACATGCAAAATTCGCGTTATTATTTCAAGACATACTAGAATTCAAACACTTGTGCTTTCTAATGTGTATGTCATCGGACTGTAGTTTGTCCGAACATACCCTAGACGACTTTGGGCCAATAGGAAACCACTAACGAGAGTCTGGCCCAATAACGCCCAACCAAGTCAAAAGGAAATATTGTCCCTCTCTGCTGCAGAAGCCAATAAACAAATGACGACGACTCGAATGTATATAAAACGGTGTATTATAGCATGATGCCAGAAAATAACGCGAATTTTGCATGCCCCTACGTATAGGGAACTATATCGTTTCTCGTCTTAAGGCAAACAAGTTCCCGTTATCTTTATTTTGTTCAGGAAGTCACTCGATGAAAGATGTCAGGGACTAAGAGAGATGTACTGACTGCAGGGCAAAAGAGACACGCCAAATTAAGAGTTAATTACAAAGTTCAGATCATCTGTGACTCATGTTGGGCATACAGCGAACACGGGGCACAAGAAAATAATCTGAAACCTTGTGCACACAGGTTTCGAGTTGAAAATATTCAGTAAGCATTTATAAATTGTGTGCTGGAGCACTTTAGTTACAAACAATAAAATAGCGTATAGTAAAAATAATGAATGAGTGGAGAGATTTGGGCGGCTTTTAACAGCGAGGTCTTGAGAGCCGATGAGGTTGAAGTATGGAGCATCGTCGGAATGAATTGGCGGAGGAAACGGGAGCTCCCTGAGAAAACCTGCTGACCAGCAGCGTCGTCCGACACGATTCCCAAGTGGGAATATCCATGAGGGGTGGGGGGGATTCCGCCGGGAATCGAACCCGGTTTTCCTGGGTGGGGATCGGGTAGTCTGGCCACTACACCACCGCGGACTTCCGCCTCCGTAGAAATGTCTCCACGAGTACTCAGATATTTGTTTAACGGAGCACACGTGGGCGTGGCCATGTTGTGTGTGTGACGAACAGTTGCTCGGCGCTGGGGGACAGGACAACGTGGCAGCAGACAGGACGGACGCGACTGCCGAAGCTGAGGGTATTCCCGCACATGCCCATGACCTCAAGTCGTTGCCACGCGACACACTGCGCGACTTTACAGGCCGCAGGAAACTCGCGAGACGTATGATAACACAGCCGAGGTCTTTATAAATACTCCCATACGCTGTTCGCGGTAAACGCAGCACTTTCGAAAGCAATGCTTAAGATCTACTTGCATGCACTCTGTGTAGTCTTACGCCTTATCTAACATTAACATGGCAAGGGCCTCATCACTTTATTCATTCGTCGATGAATTGAAACTGTGAAATCGTCAGAAAAGTAAATATTTTACAAATCTTGCTCATTTTTACAATTCGATGCATTAGAAGTACAGAAAGCGAAATAAATAATTTAAGTTATCACAAATGGTTATCTAACACTTTGTATTTGACTTAAAAATATTGTACTACTTTTCAGCCTTCGTTTCCAACTTGACTGGGCGCACCGCACGTCACTCAGTGCGCATGTTAAAATGTATGCTTGTAGGAGCAGTGAATTTTTTCTAAGGTTGATTTCAAAAGTGCTCACTTTATCGTGAACAGCCTTTAGTTATTTTGTACAACTTCCTGTCCGGTGGCATTTTTTTTTTTTTCGAACATAGACGTTTTACTTCAGAAATACATTGCATTATTGTTAAATAAATATACCATAATTTAAAGTGATTATTGATAAGTGATTCTGTTGCGGTACTTAGCATTTATAACTACAGGCTGTTCCATGTAACTTTACACTTTGTGAATCAAACTCTTTAAAAAACCACCCCATGTATGGTGTGACTTTTTTGTAAATATGTCATGTGTAGAGACCTGAAAGATTAGCAAATTCAATGACCTGTAGGCTAGACTTCACAATCATATATATTCTTATACAGATATCAACTCTTTATTGGTTGATTGTTGTGGTAGGGAAAGGCGGTGGTTGGGCGCACAGTTTATGACATGTTTGTTATTGGCTCGTTTATCTCCAGGAGGTGTCAAACAACACGACAACCAATTACAAAAGTAACATGAAAGTACAAGTGTGTGAATTCCAATTTGTCTAGAAATGAACCCGCGAAATTCTCGTGTCTCTAGTGATGTGTCACAAGCGTTTTATACTTGTGTTTTGCAAAAAAAAAGTATGTTATTTTTTGTCAAATTGGACGTTTACTTATATTTCATCTATAAATTATAATATTTTATTTATAATTAATATTAATAAAACAGGGAGAGGAAAGACGTGTTGGTAATATCTATAGTACAGGACATTCCTCATGTGTACTCATTTTAATAATATTTTGCTTAATAACTTATTATTAAAGGCTGTTCACGACAAATTGATCACTTCTCAAATCAACCTTAGAAAAATGGTTAATGCTCTTACCTGCGCACTGAGTGACATTCACCCAGTAAAGTTGGTGACGATGGAGGGAAAGTAGTTCTATGCCTTAGTGTCCAATTGAAAGCGTTAGGTAACCATTTGAGACAACTTAAATTATTTGTTTTGCTTCATGCTTTTTTAACACATCGACGTGTAAAAATTAGCAGAAATGTAAAATATTTACTTTTCTAATCATTTCAGGGTGTCAGTTGGCCGGCGAATGAATAAAGTGATAAGGCCCATGGTAACGTTGATTTTACACAAGGCGGAAGAATACACAGAGTGCATACGAGTAGTTTTTAAGCAGAGCTTTTCAAATTGATAATTTAACCGTGAACATCCTATACAAGGCAAGGCATTAACAGCACACTTAGTATATCTCTACTTTATTCATACTAATTTTAAATGAAATATACTTCATAGATTAAGTATACGGTAAAGTTTGATTTAATTAAATGTAAGGTACTTTTATGTTAACAGAAGTATCAAACACTTGTGATACAGGTCGGTCATATTTAGGAAACAAGCAAGCACGTCACACATGGGGCGAGATTTTTCGAATGTGTGTTGCAAAAAGTGCCAAGAAACCGTGAACGAGCTATAGTTAGAAACACTTCTCATGTCAAATATTGTTAATGCGAGTACGCATCGAATGCGGTGCGTTATCCCTTCAGTTAAATGTTATAGACTTATCTAAACTTTGTTTAAATTAGGCAGAGAAACAGCCTGAAGGTAAATCGGGCTGCAGAGAAGTTTGCAAGTAACTGTGAATATACTATACGGCATGATGCAAAATTGCACGTCAGTATTTCGGGGAAACATTCCTCACATCTGGAGGATGAAAAAAAAAATTATATGAACATAGGTCCGCAAACGCTTCGTTTCATTACTACAACCCGTAATACATAACGTACAGTGTATGGCTCGCGGGCTGGATCATGTTAATGTGGAATGCCATCGCGGCTGTAATTGGCAGCGCCATACCAACCCCCGAGGAGCCCTGATTTGAATCCACTAGACTTTAATCGGTGGGGACATTTAAAGGCACTTGTGTATGCAACCCGAGTGGACGACGTGGGCACTCTCTGTAACCGTATTTTGGTGAGTTTTGAAACAATCAGGAATTTTCAAGGGATTCACCAAAGCATCCGGGTATCCATACAAATGCGGGTTGATGAATGTGTTCGTGATGATGGAGTGAATTCTGAACATTTCCTTTAGTGCCGACGATAAGCTTTCACACATGTTTAGCTATAAATTCATGTGCAGTTCCTACTGTTCTATGTGCAATGACGTCGTTTGAGGTGTCGTGTATCATACAAACGAACGCTGCGATGGCATCCCACAGTAACATGATCCAGCTCGCGGGCCATACACTGCACGTAATGTATTACGAGCTGTAATAAAGAAACCAAGCGTTTGCGGACCTATGTTCATGTAACATTTTTTTCATCCTCGATATGTGAGGGATGTTTTCCCAAAATATTGACGTGCAATTTTGCAACATTCTGTATAGTTCATTAAGAATTAAAACCACGTATACCAATAGAAGTCCTGATAGATTATTCATTATTGGAAGATACTCGAGTGAGGGACATATTTGTACGGTTCTTAACATAGAGGTCTTGAGAGCCAAAGTGCAATGAATGCAATGGAACGTATCAGAGTTATCCTAGTAGCGAATTTCTCACGTGAGGGCAAACAATGTGGGTACATCACATTCACGTCGTTACACCCGTTCAACACTGCACCTGCGACATTCGACATGCTTTAAGAATGCAAAACCCCGTGCTGAACACGCCTTTAAAGGCTGTTCACGATAAAGTGAGGACTTTTGAAATGAACCTTAGGAAAAAGTCACAGATCCGGCCTGCATTTAGATTAATGGGCGCACCGAGTGACATTAGCCCAGTAAAGTTGGTAACGATGGATGGAAAGTAGTTCCATATCTTAACGTCGAATAAAAAGTGTTAGGCAACCATTTGTACTAACTTCAGTAATTTATTTGGCAAAATGTGTTGCTTTTTTAATGAATCGAAGTGTAAAAATGAGCATTGTTTGTAAAATATTTACTTTCCAAATAATTTCACAGTTTCACTTGACCGATGAATGAGTAAAGTGATGAGGTCCATGGCAATGTTAATTTTACATAAGGCGGAAGAATACACAACTTGCACACAATTCGATTGTAAGCTGGGCTCTCAAACGTGCTCATTTTACCGTGAACAGCCGTTACAAACAAATTAAATTAAAATGGAAGCAAAGAGCTTGGTGTAGTCAGTGCACGGTTGACTGAAGTTGTCAGAAACGTGAGGGTGTTACAACTGCGCTGATTATCCCCTCGACCTGTATAAGACAATATAAACAGTCTCCGCCTGCCGTTGACGTAAACACCGAGCGAGGCGCCGCCGTGACAGACGACTGGACTCGTATTCATGAGGACTTGGATTCGATTACCGGCCCGCACACCCTGTCTTCGGCTTTCCATTGTTTGCCGAAATCTCTCCGTGCAACCTGTTAACTTAAACGCAGGAACTTTTCAAATAAGATTTGATGCGTATGCCTTATTTTTATAGTTCGCTATCAGTGTTATTAGGGCGAAGCAGTTGCTTGTGTTTCGGTATACCAGATTCGTTTTTCAATGTGTGCCGCCTTATATGCGTCACATCTATTTCGTTGTGTTTTTGAGCACTTAAAATGTGTCACTGAGAATCTTAAAGGATGTTAAGATTACATTTTGCTTTTGTAGCCATTGAAATGAGCGAATTTACTATTTACGTTTTGAATACGTTTTAGTCTTCGTCTTTTTGAATTTTTAATATTACTATTACTATCCTTGATGATTAACTTGTTTTAATCGTTTTGCTAAGTTTAGTTTAAACGTTGGTCATTTGTTAGTGTTGCGAGTCGGTTAGGCCACTATTTTTGCCTTTGGCGCCATCTATGGAGAGCTAGGTGAACCTTTAATTTTATGGTTGTGTCAGTTTTTCGGCGGAGCCCCTGAATCCAATGGTCATTTGTTTCAGCTCAGTTGTTCGATTGTGTATCCCTTCTGGAATAATGTTAGTTTTTTCCCATGTGACATAACTTCGGTATTCAGTTTCAGCGACTAGTTTTTTTATTTGTAATTGTGTCATGTACGTGAACTTAACCACATTGAGTACTTGTTTCGTTAATTTCTTGTACTTGTATCCAGCTAGAGACGCTGTAATTTTCTCTATACGTTTGTGTACGTTTTATTAATTTCCTGTAAGTTCTAAAGAATCTGTTTGAGAAATTCTTTATTTTGAAACTGTTCAAAAACGAGTCCAACAAAGTTGTAATATTTGTTGTCTATTACAATGTTTAGTAATATAATTGAATCATGTATAATTAATGTTCTATGCCCGTTGGCGCGCTGTTAAATTCTTCTCGTGTTGATAAACAAACTGTTAAGCAGTGAACCTTTTCCTTTCCTGTGAAATAATTTTATCGCCAACCATCTTGTAGTTAATTTTGTGTTAGTATAAATTTTAGAAATGCTGTGTAATGAGAGAGAAATAATTATATATTGTTGTAATAAACCGTTTTAACTAAGTTTTCGATTTTACAAATTCTAAGTGTTATAAAATGTCATATGTTAGTAAATAATATTATAATGTTATATATCGATTGTGCTACTTACTAAATCGATTCTTGGCCATGACGATTTCCGAACGCCACACTTTCTTTCTTCACGACTTGATAATCATGTAGGACATCTTGATTTTTATTCTCTTCACGTTTGATTCCCACTATTATGTGGTAGATATTACTTTTTGACCGCGAAAGGTGAGTTTAAGTTGTTGCTTATTTTTCCCGTCATTGTTTCTTCCAGTTTGTTGTTGCGGGAAATACTTATTTTGTTTGATAATTGTTCCCGCAGCCGTCGCCGACTACCGGCCTAGACATGAAGCCTTGAGTGCTTCAGGTTAGCATTTTCACAATGAGGTGTGGCATCCTCCTTCTGGTGTAATTTTCGGCCATCCCAACATCGTCCTGGCTGCGGGCGAAGCCTGAATTCTTCAAACAGGCCATTCATATTATTCTTCTTAAAATAGAAGATTTCTACTAACACCTATACCTCGACCTCGAAACATCGTTTTTGGATTCTGCTTCCCCTTGCAGCGCTTTCCGACATGGACTTTGTAAATGTTGTGTAATTTGTTAAAATTGTTTGGTCATGCCAAGAAAGTTCACAATGTAATTTGAAATTTTTTTTTTCTTCTGCATAACGACATGTGTCCTTGACACAACCTTTGCTCGGTAAGATGGCCGTGTGTAACTTTCATCTTGTTAAGTAAGAAATTTTTTAAACTTTTAATTTTGCTCGGGATCCCGATATTAAACAGAATTTAATATAAAACTTAACAACTTAAAAGTGTTAAATTATATGTATTTGAGATCTAGTTAACATATTGATATTATATGCAAGATATTACGAATGTCAGATATATGGAAACCTTATTAACAACTCAAGAAAAAGAGAATTTTAATAAATATTGCTGTCCTCCCGAAGTAAAGCCTTAATTTCTTTTGTTTAAGGGTAATTCATAACCTGAGTCCATAAACCATAGTGAAAAATCATTTCACTACTTACAAAGTATTTTATGTGTGTGTTATGTTATAAGCCAAATTACTGAACATATTATTTTTAGAAATTTTGTTATGCTGTGCTGAATATTAGTTCGGCCCCTTTTTTATGCTTGAACTAATCCTAGTACACGCACCATCACCGCAACTAGATCAACGTGTTTTAAATATTTGTGCCCCCTAACCATAAATTAAAAAAAAAAACATAACAAAATATTTAGGTGGCACAAAAATTTGAACTCATTTTTAACGAGGTGCAAATAAATTCATAAAATCGATACGACAGTATTGTACATGCTTTCTCACAATGTTTATCCATATATATATATATATATATATATATATATATATATATATATATATATATATATATATATATATCAGCTTGTAGATTTGAACTCGCAGCAGTCAAGACCGAGATATTATATTGAAAAGCTGGCTTTCAAATATTGAGGCATTCTTAAACCAGCTATACGTATTGTGCTTCGGTAGCTATGGAATTACTTATACTTCGTATCGTGTTTTCTTGCTCACTCTGCTGTTGCTTTTCAACTCGCCGTTTTAAAACTGGGAAGGGAATTTGAAACGTGAGTCCATTTCCTGAAGGAATCTTGAATGTTGTATTGCTTTATTTCTGAGGAGCTGAAGTAGGTTTAACTCCAACCGACTTATGAATAAATACAAACATGTGACAATAGGAAGTGAATATTCACGTTGTATCCCCAGCCTGAACAAGGATGGGCTCGGCAGGGATACGATGGGGTTGCCTCTGACTGAAGCGTATCCACTGCCCCAAGCACTTGAGATTGCTGTGTAGGGAAACAACTCACTATAAGTTATTTTAAAGAAAAACTCTAACTTATACACATTACATTTGGCGACTATTCAAGAAAAAAGTGTACCTGTTTTATTTAAAATCATATTCAAAATCGCAGTTTCAAAGGTTTTGAAAAAAAATTCTGTCTTGTAAAATTATATTTTACACTGGAAAAAATACCATAAAACTCCTCCAAATGTAAGCGCAACCACTTATATACCTACACACTTATATTATGTATTTAGTATATACATAAATTATTCAATTTAAAATCATTGAATATTTTTATTATAGGTCTCGGAAGCGCAGTTGAACTCAGAGGCCCAAACACCCTCAAAATACCGACACAAGAAAATCTACAAAACACGTGGACCTAGTTGCGACCAGTGTGCATACTTACCACAATTGAACAAGACAAACCGAAACTGCACATTGGTTTTCCAAGATCTGTGCAATAAAATAATTTTTATTTGGTCACTTTCCATTTTCCCAGGTTACTAAGGTGATCATAAAATGTTTAAGAACATAATTCAGACTGCTTAATGTGTACCAGCTGGACCTTAAAAGGTCTCGAAACCCTCTGTGAAAATTATTTTAGATAATGGTGAATGAGGTTAAGTGAAGAGAAAACAGAGTTCGGGGCAGTGATTTTTCATTTTTATTTTCCAATCCCAAACTTAACCCACAACAAGCTAACTAAAGATAACAAGAAATATTAAATCATCTCACAACATCGATAAACTATTGAATCTTAACAAATTAATCTCATTCTGATTTCCTTTTTTTTTTACTTCAACAAATTAGATATTATTATTTTTATATTAAATACTTCATATCAAGTGGGGATCCCCAAAATTATAGAAGTTCTGTGCCGATAAGTAACTTTCGGCTTACAGCGAACAAATCTATAGAGTCGGCCAACATGGCCGCTTGACCTTGTGTAACAGGTTGAGAAAATACATCAGACAACTTTCGATATCTCAGAGTTCACACTATCGAGACCTTGGCGGGTATGTTCTGTGCCGATAATAATTTGGCAAAAAGAAAACGAAATCACGGACTATGAAAAAAATGCATGCTTGAAGATGCATGCGAAAGCACATGCAAAGTTTTTTAGTGAATATTCATGGCCTGGTGTAGCGCCGAAACTGGAACTCTGTCGAGGGCAGCATGTTCCAAAATTGACTTCAGGTGTTCATGTCGTAATTACAGGCTGGAATGCAGAAAAGAGTCCCATACCAGGACCTGACTGGTCGCGCTACCTCAGCGACGGATTATACACCCATAGTAGGTGTGGCGAAGGTACCCCAAAGGTATTGCGGAACGCTACACAGAATTAATGCCACAATAAATATGCTGCAGGCCACGAAACATTATTCAAAACATGAGGGAAACATTTAGCTAACATAATAACTCACCCGCAGCGGTTGATGAAACCAAGTTACATCAAAAGTCCGAAAAATCTTGCAGAGGAAGAAATAATTGAAAAATCACGCTATGACATACAAGTGAAGAATACGGAGGTAGCGGAAGTTACGAAGGCCACAGGCAGACAATATCGATACAAGGCATTCACGCACAGTCGATACACAAAATGTTATGATTCTTTTAAAACTACAAATTTGAAATTCGAATAATCTTTTAGTTGAGATAAGTTTATAAACACAATAACTTGAATGATTAATACAGTCTTTACAAAACTGGATTTTAATTAAAGAAAATAACACATGCATCATGTAACATTCGCTTATTGATGTCGGGTAAAATATAATTTATCTAAGATTGCCATCAGCAATGTTAAAAATTAAAACAAATATGCCAGAGTACACAACTGAGCAAAACAAACTGAAATATTTGGTTACACAAATTAACAAAATATTAAATATGATAAGTAATCTTTTCATTTATAAAAAAAACATGACCTACTCGAAGGATTAATCTATACTTTGTTTTCTGGAAACAATGTTTTAGGAAAGCACACAATGTTTTGGTTTGAACAAATGGTTTTATATATGCAAATTAACAAGCAGATAACGTAATAATTTTACTATAATAAACACATGCATAAAACAGTGACGAAGAATATTGACTAAAATAAGGTAACAGTGAATGTCAAAATTATAAATAATAATACTGGAAACTAAATGGGGGTTTTGCTGAAATTATCAGACGAAAATATTCCCGCAAGGGGATACCGAATATGAAACCTCCAACAAAACAGAAGGGGGTGGCGCTACAAAAGGTGGCACACACAACTCTACCTCAAACGGGGCCATGAGATCCAGTGTCCCCAAGAAAACACCTAAACACACACACTCAAACACGAAACCTTAAAGTTACAAAAGGGACTAAACAAGACAAAATATAACTTTCCGTAGATGTAAAGGTGGCTGGTAAAGGGATCATAGCACAACGTTCAGGCACAACCGCAGGTTGGGCAGAAGGTGAGGGCTTTACTTTAGCACAAAATTTGGACTTCAACCAAAAGAATATGACAATTAAGGAACAGAACACAGCAAGACAAGACACGATGATGGGGATGAAATTTTGTTTTACAGGAAGAGTGGAATGGGGACCAAGGAGCTGCAGAGCATAATGGAAATCAGTACCTTGAGGGTTGGAGGCTAGAAGAGAGTCCAATTCTTTAATTAAGGAGTCATTCATCATGAGGTTGGGAAAAGAACGGACATGAACTGGAGACAAATTGGCAACGAGTTTAGGAACATGGATTACAGGTAGGGAAGGTTGTAATGAAGAGTAGAATTAACAGAGCCTAAAGTCTTACAAAGGAACTCGTGGGGTCACAGTGGGATGCATTATTTATTAATCCAGAACCAGATAATGCTAACGTGAAGGTTTCACTGGCTGACCTACATAAAAAGGTAACATCAACAGTAGAGTTAGAAGCAAAAATCCAATGCGAACTAGTTTTACGCAAGAATGGGAGTTTTAAGATGACTACAGATTTGTCGCAGGCTTTTTACAGAGAACAATTTGAATTCGCAATTGTCTACATGGGTATCAAAGAAGGGAAAGGTTGCAGGACAGAGGGTAATGCCATGGGTTTCACAATTTCTAAGGGAATGGTGTTCAACAGTTGCAAAATGCTTACAATCCAAAGTTACAATCAAATGTGCACGTACTTTGAAAAGCAGGTGCTTATTCAATTCGAGAAACAAAAAGGGAATGGATACCTGTCAAACAGACTGTCCTTATTAGCTAACGGGATATTGATTACAACATTTAGGGAGGAGTTGTACACGACAGCTTGCACGTTACTTAACCCATAAAACATGTACAGGTTTTCATGAACAACTGGAGCCAGCGTATTGAAAGGTAAGTTGAAAATTTGTTGGATATGTATAAACATTTTTAAAAACACATCTACGCTCAACTGATTGGAACTAAGCGTTCCATGAACACTGGTTTCCATTGCATGGCGAAGGTCAGGAATTCCCAACCTAGCGTTGGTAAGAGCCTCACTTACTGTTATTAACATTCTATTTAAGTCAATATGAAAACTTACGATAATCATGCTATCGAGGGCGTCTTGGAGAGCAAAAGAAAAATTATGGAACAGTGTTATAATGGTCTAGGTACAGTTGGCCTAATCTTCTAATGTACACTGTGTTATTGGTTACTCTATCTTCCAAATTCTTGGCCAAAATAATCTGATTAGCCACATTGGTAGAAACCTCATCCTGATTATACTGGAGTGAACTAAGGTGTTGTTCTAATAAGGTGAAATCATTATAGTCCAAAGTACCCAAACAAGTTTTCAAAATTTTTCCGCCAAGTCCAATTAAATCTTGTTTTGTTCTAGAAGGTTGCAGGGTAGTTAAGGTTTGCACTTAAGCTTTGTAGGCATTGAAACAGTTTTTCAGTAATATAATAGCCAGGTCAAAATTTTGCTCAAACGAGGAGTTATCACGAAGTTCTGCTTTTCCATGTTCACGAAAAGACATGATTGTGTTGATCATAACTTCCAGCTCACAACACTCGTTCTCCAGTGAAAGCAAGTCTAAGTTCAGCACTACGGGTTATGCACTATTGGAAAAAAGAACATCGTTCGCATGCTTAAAAACAATGCCAGAGTCCAAAGGGGTGACGGTGATTGCAGCAAATACAGCCAGAACCACGAAGCTGATGGAGAACATAGTGCCTCAACCCGAAAGTAACACTAAAACAATACGATGGCACACTCATATGGAGTATAACCCAAATGAAAGAGGAACCCTAAATAAAAACAAAAGTTTCCCAAAACAAAATTAAATACAACAATTCCTAACCTACTTATACAACCCACGACAGATAGTAAAACAAACTATTTTCCCCGAATACAGGAGACCAAAAAAGAAACATATTGGAAAATTATTTTACATGAAACTCTCTTAGTTAAGGATTCAAAAAGGACACTCAAAAGAGTATTCAAGACCAACTTAATTTAATACTCAAAAATCTTAGCTTAGTACATATGATTATTCAGATTTTTTTTTTTTCGAAAACCTTGAGAAGTTGACATATCTTTAGTTTCAGCAGAGTGGTACCGAATATATAAAATATATCCATGCAAAGTTATGATAACTTTATTATTTTGAGTATTGTATATTGCATTCTGTTGAATTTTTCTGGTAGGATCGATATGATTCGGTCTGAGCTGTAGTATCTAGGGTCAAGTATTCACTCCTAGCTAACGTGGAGTATATTTAATACTTACGGCTTTCGTAAGGGTAACGTACGAGTGGGAGAAGGGAGAGGGTGTGGGTAATGTAGGTCAGGAAACACATGAGAGCACTTTGGGTTCTGAGTCGAAGAACTCAGACGTACAAATCTGTTGTGAACTACATGCGGTGTGATAAAAATAGCAGAGTATATGCCGGAGGAGGCTAACTTCAGTTTTGTAATTTCGATAAATTTATGTTTTTGACCTTGAGTTCTTTCTCCTATAACTGTTGGCGACCTAATAAAGTACGGATGAAACAATAGGCATAAATCACTATGTTTTTAGAAAACAAAACAACAATAAATATTTCTGTGATGCTCAATGATAGAAAGTTTTAAAAAAGATTTACGCTGATATTTCCTCTGCTTCTTAATATTGTATATCTATTACATGAAAGAATTCCTCTTACAATAGCTCTTAATAAATTTACTTTCTCATGTTTCGACTTGACAACAGAAACCACTAACATGAATCAGAGTATACTGAAAAGAGCACAATCAAAACGAGTAACTCGAGTGCAAAAAATAATGATAAGTAGAAATGAAACACCACTGCTTTTTAAGTCTTTCATAATGAGCAGTTATAAGATCCTCGGCAGTTAGACGGAACTGCAGACACGACAAACTGGTTTTGCAAAACAATGGCAAGAGGAAACGCCTTAATTACAAGCCGTTCTTATTGCCTGTAATACTTAAGAGTCGTCTTTACCAACACTGTTAAAAATATATATAATTAAATGCTTTCCCCGATTATAATTCACTGTCTCCACAGATAAGTGAGCAGGTAAACACATTCTGCAGCTTGGCAACATCTGAGAACTTGATAACTCCACGTTTTACTACATTTACTCTAAAGTGTGTTCACGATAAAGTGAGTACTTTTCAAGTCAACCTCGGAAAAAACTCACTGGCCCTGCCTGCACATATTTTAACGGGAGCACCGAGTGGCATGTTCCCAACAAAGTTGGTAGCGATCGATGGAAAGTAGTTCTATATCTTAAAGTTGAATAAAAATGTTAGGTAACCATTTGTGTTAACTTAATTTATTTATTTCGCTTTCTGTTATTTTTTTCATGCATTGTAGTATAATTGCAAAATATTTACTTTTATAGTAATTTAAAATTTTCTCTTAACCGACGCATGAATAAAGTGACGAGGTTCATGCAAATATTAATTTTACATAAGGTGGAAGATTACACAACGTGCATACAAGTAGATCTTAAGTAGGGCTTTCAAAAGTGCTAATTTTACCGTGAACGGCCTATAGATACTAGAATGAAGTTGCAAGTATTTACGTACACCTGGATTTGTGCTTCGTTGAATGGTGCTGATTTTGGTCCTATTTGCTAGCTGTTGGTGAGTGAGTCAGTGAAAAGATTTGGGCGACTCTTAACAACGAGGTCTTCGAAGCCGATGAGGGTGAAGTGAGGTGAGTATGGAGCAGCGCCAGAATGCAAGGGGGGGGGGGGGACGGGAGATCCCAGAGAAAACCCGCCAACCAGTGGCACCGTCCACCACGATACCTACAGCCGAGAATCCGGGAGCGACCCCGCCGGGAATCGAATCCGGTTCGCCTTGGTGGGAGACGAGCAGTCTAACCACTAGGTCTACACCACCACGTCACCAATACTCATTTCAAAACAACATTCGTCGGGCATCACATGGGAGTAGACCTATATATTTTGGAAGCAGAGAGCCGGTAATTCGTGTTACACCTGAAGTTATTTTTCTTCTCTATAGTCCCTACGTATTAGATTTTTCTAGTTTTGTATAAAACTCATTAACTTATTTGCTGAAGCAGGATGATTATTGTTAAGTGCGTTTTAAAATCAAACACAAAACAAAGCTCGCAATGCAAAACGAAACTCTCGTATTGGTTTATATACCACGGTTTCAAATTATAACTTAGTGAATAGAAACACACCTTAACAGCCTCTCCTACTAGATCGCCGAATAAGCAGAACATACATTGTTATACTGAATGATAAATAAATGTTCCAGATTTCTTGTTTGCAAGTAACACTAAAGTATGCGTGATTCTTTTTTAAATGAGTTTCTATGCATTGCACTAAGTGAATATATTCTTGAAAATTGGGTTAACCTGAAGGGTCATCCCAGCTTCTTCAACGAGGTAAGATATGCTTGCGCTGACGTATAACTGGAACGCGGCTTGTTTCAAGGAAAGAACGTGGAGACAACTCAGTCTGCACATGACGTTACGCAGCAACTGCGAACGGATTGGCGCTCTTATATTTAACTGTCGACTGCTATGATATCACACAACTCTATCCATCAGCCATTTCTGACGGCATACTCGAACGAACGATCTCATCTACGTGTAACATGTTGGTGTGCTATTGGTGAAGTGAACCGAAATCGTAATTTGGTAAAGCCGAGCTGGCCATTCCAATTATTTTAAATACTCCACGGCACCGACTTATTTTAGCCTTTAGTCCTTCTGTGCATACCCATGCTACTAAATAAATGTGGTTATTATTATGAGATCATCACTAAATTGACAGTTAAAAGGAGTGTACATTGAAATATTTTTTTGTGAAATCGTTGTTTGCGTGTATTCGCGTATCTCGGTAAATATATGTTCTGTAAACACGATCTTTTGCTAGAAAAGGTACAAAAAAACATTATCTGTGACTTTTTAAAAATACTTTTAGCATATTAAGTACATCCGTGGAGAAAAAAATTCGTGAAAATGGTCAAATATCGCATTTTTGAAGCTTGCCTATGCAGTTTCCTTAAGCGGCAAGAGAAAAGTACAACCATACGGACGTAGTTTAAACTGTGGCCTTTCATTGCATGCAATAAAATCCCACTGTTACAGATCTGATTTGCACAGTACAGGACCACGACGGAAACACTGCACGCCTTGCACGTAGGAGCGGTAAGGCGCTAGACGTGCGTGTTCGTGTCGCCCGTATCGCACCCTCGCTTCTTGACCTTGGACGCGCAGGTTCACACTCCTCTTAAGGTGTCGCATCTCATTTTTTAAATAAAAGGGCAGTTCACTAACTCGTATATTTGACTTATTTATTTAATATCTCTTACGAAAGGACTCGAAGGGGAATAAGCTTACAGGACTGTAAAATAATGAAATTCTCTTAACTTTCGAGTTTTTACACCTAAAATAACCTAACTATGAGCTGCGTCGGGGTATGATTAGCACAGTGATAAGAGGAGGATGCGACAAGAGTTTTATTTGATTCGTGTTCAGATCGCACTCCAAAACCAAAATATTAGAAATCATTAATTTAAATCATTATACTGTATATTAGTTAACACCTACATAATAATATCATTTTTTTTGTTGTAATTTCTCTTTATGAGCGGGGGCTACACAAAATATTAGTAGTAAAAAATTTGAGAGTTTTTAATTCACGCAAAAGTCATGAAAAATCACTATCCTATATTGCCATTTCTTAATTTTCCTTAAAAGGCTTCCGGTAAACCTGTAGGCTGCAGTCACAATGTTTAGCGTTTATGTATGTCCAACGGCGTCTCAGAGAGAAATCTAAACTACTTTAAAATATTTATGAAACTCCGTTGCAATTGTGTACTTGATTTAGACTCAAACATTTGTTGGGCCGCCTAAGCTAACAACGGAAAACGCAAAAGAAAAAAAAAACAAAGAAGAAAAGAAAATGAAACAATAAAATTTAAATATGTGAAAAAAAATTGGAGAGAAAAATTTACAAATAAAGTCCGAAATAAACACGAAAAGAAGTCTACATTATGCAAAATGGTGACAATTCCCAAAAATCTGCACAACAGAAAAAACAATAAATAAATGGACCAGAATCCTTAAAAACTTAAAGAAAACGCAATAAACACCTGGATACGAATAACCCAGTAGTTAGCTTATCAAATAAAATACAGCTCAGAGGGTTAACAAACGGAAAGAATAGCAACACAGACGTCAAAAATTAAAGAAGCGAAAAATGTAAGTATCAAGACAACTACGAAACATTCACAGAAAACACGAATACAAAAAGAAAATAAGGAGACAAAGACTTCACATGAACAAGCGCATGAACAGCACAATTACCTAACGGCACAATTTTTCGAGAGCTGGCATTTGCTCGCGTCTTCACGCGATGCGAGATTATGAAATATTGGTTCATTACAGTCTCAAATTTTCTTGTACATATTTAAAATTGAAATTGTTGCTTGTTTTATTTGTTTCTCTCGTTGTTAAGACTTCTCCACGTCTCACACCGAGCGAAGTGGTGTAGTGGTAATCCTTGGGACTAGCATTCAGGAGGACCTGGGTTCGAATCCCAGCCCTGCCAACCTGATTTCGGTTGCCCATGGTTTCCCGAAATCCCTCGAGGCGAATATCGTGATAGTTCGTAACTGCAGCCATCAGTGATTCCTTCGCCGTACCACGATTCTCCGAGCAACTTGCGCCGTTGCTAATGTCCCCGCTGTCGACGAGACTAAGCTTTGCCTACGCGCCTACCTTCATCTTGCAGCCTGAAAAGTAAAATAGGAACGTTCTAACTAATCACGTTGTAGGACATTTTACAACCTAGCACCACAGACTAAATCTGAGGTTTAGTCCATTCACGGTTTCTTCGGCCTTTTTGAATCAAACCTTTGAAAAATCTCCCCATGTATGACGTGTTTAATTATTTCCTAAATACGCCTTGTATCACAAGCTTTTTATACTTGTGTTCATAAAAGTTACTTTTTTTTTTTCTGTTAAATTGAAATGCTATTCATATCTTATCTATAAATTATAATGTTTCATTGATAAATAATATGAGTAAAAACATGGAGAAAATAGGTATGTTGGTAACCTCTAGTGAGAAACAGTTCTTATACAAAATATCATTACAACTGAGTGCGCACGAATGTGGAGCGTTATCCCTCTGGTGTAATTCTCCAGACTTGTTAAGCTTATATCCTGGAAGTAGAACATTAGCAGGGCTTCATAAAAGGCTGACGTAACCGTGAATGGAATAGAGACCGCTTATTTGTCTTCTGCGCATGTACCCAACATTGACCTACCCCAAAGGAACACAACTGTCAAAGTCACATGGTCAACAGTGATGAACGTGTCTGTTTATATTTTAATTTTTTTAAATTACAAGCGCTATTGTATATATAAAATACTTTTACCAGTTTCAATCTAATCAAATTACATTACGAATTGATTAGACGAAGTATACATACATCTCAAATCATTTGTTTGCAAATCAGTTTTCTAACCTAAAGTCTAAACCATGCCGATTTCGCTAGTCGTGTTGGCAAGAAAGCAGTTCAATGTTGCGGCATGGAGATTGGTTGTGCGTAGCCAGTGAGATCGGTCTACCTCATCTTTAGTCTATGTTAGCACCTGTAGCCGCAAGCTTACAGGATGTGCTCCTTCCTTGAAATACTTCGTTCAGGCCTGCGTCAACAGGAAGCCTGTGGTTGTGCTGGTTCGGTTCGGTCAAGGACACTTTTGTGCGGTTCGCCAGTGATCCGTTTTCAGGCCAAAAATTACTTCTGCCTGTGTCGGTCCTCGTGGACAAACAGGAAGTCATATTTCTTGATGGGAAGTTTCTATGGAACATGAAGCTCTCTACGGTAAGACGGCAACCATAAGAACATTTTGAAGCTATAGTTTTAATAGTGTTTGACTGGGTGTCCTGGCATATACTGTTTCTCTTAACACAAGAGATTTCCCCCAGTGTGAAAGACGAATCGAAATATCACAGTGAGGAAAACAGCATCGATAGAGGAACGATGAACTCTTACGCGAATCTCATCGTGTACAAGTAAGTAAGTTGGCTACTCTCAGCAGGCCAGCAGAATGTTGTGTATGAATTGATTCGAGACGAGAAATAAATAATACCATTTCGCGGAGATATGGGTGGCAACGACAGAAAGAGCATTATAACCACAACATTAACTAAATGGAACACGCTTAAACAGAATATTAATACTTACAAAAAAAGTACGCAAATCCAAAATCATAAATTTCCGGTAAATTAATTTTTTTGAGTGTGTGAAATATCTACAAAGTGTATGATTTTCACAAGTGTTGATATGAATCCAACGGAAACAAGACATATCATTATTATAAATATTTGTGTATAGCTTTATTCACAATAACATAAATTACAACTTTTGAAAGTATGAGGGGGATAAGCACGAATTAATTGTAAACGCTGCATCCTAGAGCAGGAGTAGCGCCCATCTGGCTACAGGTTTCAAGCTCGGAATCACGAAGACCCCACGATGGAGCGGCGATTTAATGCAATGTCAGGAGATGCGGGAGCACCCAAAGAAAACCCACACAAAGCGCTTGCATACACCTGTGCACTAGACACGCGGCAGCCGCAGTATGAGTAAAAACCGCATCAGCGTTTGTAAAAAAAGTGCCCATACAACTGCCACCTGTTTGAAAATGTGTTATGTATGGAATTGTGAGATATTTAGCATGTGTTACTTAAAGGCTTATAAATGAAGTAAGACTAATAAATATTTTTTGAAAAAGAAATATTTGATGCTGTTAATTGTATAAAAAGCAAGAAAAGCGCTGTTAACTAATTGAAAAGTAGGAAAAAGCTGAGAACACTAAGAACTTACTGTTAACTATCCAAAACCAGCTCATGACACCTGTGGTATAAAGAAACAAATTAACTACTGTTAACTAAATAAAAAGTAGAAAAATTACCTAAAGAGTGTAAAATATGTGAATTTTGACCAAAATAGTGTGTAATATGCTACGAGGTTAGTGTTAACCACCTTCGCCCATCTACAAATATAGAGATGTTGCAAGTTGATCGAACTTCAAAAATCAAAGGTGAAAAAAATTAACCTTACCTAACCTATATCCTAATTTATTACACAACTTTACAAAACATGTTGTCATCAATTGCGCCGTTTTTTTCCCGTTAAGACGTTGTATTTAAACTAGCGTGTCCTCTTTTTTTTTTCTTTCATGTCCGACTGAACGACCAGAAGAGGCCGGAGTAATTATAGACGGAACAGTTTACGCTGACAATCACGAGAGCGGAATGAAGCGGCAGTTGCCTGCGTAAGATGGCCGTCGTGGCGTGGAGTGGTTTCGGACGACCTTGGGAAACCGAAGTGAGGAAGACCGGGTGGCGACTCGAACCCGCAACCTTACGAATGAGACGCCAGTGTTACCAACGCGCAAATCGGGTTTCTATAGTCTCTTCGCGGTGCCTTCACGCTTTTTGAAAGAAAATTTTGAAAAATCACAAGTATGAAGTGTTTGGTTGATTCCTAAACATTCCGTTTATCACAAGAATTTTATATATCTGTCAACATTGTATTTTATTTTTGGTCACATTAGAATTTTACTTATTTTTTGTATTAATTCCAATATTTCATTTATAATTAATATGAATTAAAAGAGAGAGAATATAGGTTTGTTGCTAATGCCTAAAAAGAAATAGTTATCATACAAAATATTATTAAACTCAGTGCGCAAGTATACTGTGCGTTGTCCCTTTGGTATAATTTTCTAGACTCGGTTAAACTTTGTTTACATGAGGCGGATGAATATCCTGGAATTATAACTTCAACAGGGCCACAGTAAAGTTGGAAGTAACCGTGAATGGTACATTTAAGTTATTCGCCGTTAAGTAAGTAGAAGTAGATCCAGTTTAGAATTTACTTCCCATCCCGTTTTGCGTCACTTTTCCATGTGTAAAATTAACATAACCACGGACTATCTCACTTTATCCATCGTCGATCGAAGGAAACCGTGCAGTTTTGACAGACGTAAAAATATCATAAATACGCCATTCGTCCACAAAAAAAAAAAAAAAACAAGCAAAAAAAAAAAACAAGTTCAGCGTGCACAAATGTTAAAAATAACGCTCCTAACTTCGACGCTAAATGGGGCCGCGGTGGACCAGCGGCTAGAGCACCCGACTCCCACCGAGGCGAACGAGGTTCGATTCCCGGATTTTCGCACGTGGGGATCGTGCCGGACGATGCCGCTGGTCAGAGGGTTTTCTCAGGGATGTCTCGCATCTCCAGCTCTTGCATTCCGGCGCTGCTCCGTATCCACCTCGCTTCAGCCTCATCGGCTCTCAAGGTCTCGCTGTCAAGAGCCGCCCTAATTTCTTCACTCACTTCGCTCACAATATCATCACACAAGTTTGGCTCAAACCGTTGAACAACCCTTCCTCACCATCCCGCAATAGCTTTGGTTGTTTCGTTAATAAATCATGCACCGCATACAGTTCATACTTTTTACCTTTAAAGTACGTTACTTGGCTAAATGAGTTTTTCATGTAAGTTTTGTCTTTATTTTATAGTACTGTTACGTGCCCGCCTATTCGCCTGCTGCGTGGGCGAGGGAGAGAAGGAAAGAGAGTTGTTATACGATAGCGACGGCTAAAGGCCATGCATGACTGGTTTCGAATTACAGACGCGCGCCGCAGACTCTGGTCGTATTGTTTTCGGCCGGTATCTGAAGAATGCTCTGGATTACTGACCCCGTTCTCTCAACGCTTCTCGGGGTGCGTTGAACCTTCCAGATGTCGCAGCGAGCTCTATAAGCACCGCGGCAGGCCTCCAGGCCGCGAGTGGAGTTGGAGCTGATGAATTAATGAGTGGCTGAGTTCCGAGCGATGGAAGAGCGAGCGGCGTGACCAGCAGTGGAAAAGGGAAGTCGGCGACTGCGAGTGTCAATGTTTTGAAGGACTTGGCTGACAGGCTGGACTATTGGACTAGATGCGTGAGTGAAAGACATTATACATCATGGAAACAGATAGACTGAAAACGTGATAATAATGAGGACGTGTTAATTGACTGTAACCAATAGAGACAATTAAGAAGGTCGTCGAGTGGAGTTGAATTAGACATTAAATATTGTGCTCACTGTTTAAAAAAAGAGTAAAATTGGAGACAGCTAATTTAATACTGTAGATAATGACTGAGTAAATAAATTAAAAATCAAATTAGTTTCTTTCATTAATTATTTTATTAAGCTCTCCATCCCTCACGAACTCAGATACGTCCCTCAGGCGTACTCACATATAACAGTTATAATCTCGTAGTCAAAATTAATTAAACGGTTAGAAGTGTGGCAGGCGTATTATTTAAAATTTTAATTCCCAGTTTTACCATGCTTTTGTAAAGTAAACGTTTTTCATTGACATAATTTACGTTTTCACGTAACACGGTTGGGAAAAAAGCGTAAGTTGTTGAGTATAAAAACATTTATTTTGGTTTGTCTGCCGGTGCGTTGTTGTTTCGTCCTAGGATTTTTCCCAGACTTGTAAACGTTTTATTTACATGTCGTGTAAGAATACGTAGAGGATATCCCGAAAGTAGCGTTTCAGTAGGGCTACATAAAAGTTAGAAGTAATCACGAATGAACCATAGTGAGTTAGTCGTTTGCTGTCATTTTCTTGGCCACTGCATTCGGTGATGTCTCAGAGAAAAGTTATCTGAAAAACTACCTTGGCGGATGCCTTGTTTCGTTCAGCTAGTTTGTACACGCGCCTGTTCTAAAGATAAACAAATTTGTTGGATAAGCAAGTTTGTTGACTTTCGTGTGCGGGATGCAAGGTTGCAAACACGTACAGTTTACTGTTTCGTTTCTGCACGACTGCAGAGATAGTGAAAGGAGGGTACGGGTTCGCGAGAGAGCTAGAGTACTTCTTCCTTACGATGAGTACTGCTCTTAACAGCTGTTGCTTTTAACGTTTACAAACTAAATAATACGTATATATTAGGAGATCGCGAACCGTTATAGATATGGTGATGATTCCTACCACATATACGAAATCAGAAGGGTAAATTATTATACTAATGAATTTTGCGCACTAGCACTTTAGTTCACGCGTTACAAGAATTGAAGTTTGTAAATTAGAAACATTTACAGTCACACAATTAAGGCATGGTGTAAAGAACTGACTGGCAATCACTGTTATTAACAAGTTGTGCAGGGGTCACATGATGAAAGCATGCATGCTTGTAATTGGAGCATTTCTGCAGATACATGGGTTATGCGGCAAACGCCCGATAGACCTGAGAACCATTCTTATCCGGTCAAATCAATTAGAAAATTAATGAAAAAACTTCACACAGCTACCACGACATAACCGATTATAACTTCATGCAGGGTACGTAGGTCAAGAAAATCTTTGGAAGTTTTTATCGCATTATAAATATTCAACATGGGAACCCCATATCACGTGGCGTTCATCCAAATGTTGATCAACCTATTCCCATACACAAGACAGCATGTCGTCATCTATTGATTTGAAAGCTTGGGACAAAGTACCTTTGCAACTTTACCATATCTGTCGGAAGGGGTGGAACATATACAGCATCTGTCACCTATTCCCAAACACAACAGTTATAAGCCGTACAGTCAGGTGACTTTGGGTTGGGGGGGGGGGCCTTTTCTAAGCGCAAATCTTCAGCAGGCACATGGTTAATCCAGCGATGAGGTACAAGTTCATTGATGTAAGGTCGTACCTCACAGAGATAATGAGTTAGTACCGCTTCTTGTTGGAGTAAGTATTCTCTGGAATCTTCACCGAACAGCGTGATTAACCACTGTTGTAGTTTATAATAACGATCTGAAACTGCATTTTAAAAGGTTCATCTGACTAAATCTTATCTCACACGATGTTGTCGAGACGAGAAGCACACACACACACACATGCTTACCAACTCCACCAGTGTATACAATATCTTCCTTCTTCCAAGACTTCAATTATTTTTTAATGA
This sequence comes from Dryococelus australis, assembly GCA_029891345.1. Classification (NCBI taxonomy): domain Eukaryota; kingdom Metazoa; phylum Arthropoda; class Insecta; order Phasmatodea; family Phasmatidae; genus Dryococelus; species Dryococelus australis. Next base: position 102,326,245 of record CM056996.1, read on the forward strand.
TGCCTGCGACTTTATAAAATCTAAGAGAATTTTCAATTAGGAAAATAATTTCCTATTCTATTTCCGTCTCTGAAATGTATTTTTGAAAGTGAAATTCGCTCAGCCACTTGTTTCAGGTATGAAAACTCTATCGTGAGAAATTTAAAGTTTTAAACAAACGTGCAGGATACCCTTGTCTTTGACATACAGCTATAAAACTGAACGGTCACAGATGAAAGTCTCATAGAGACGAGTTGCCGATGAAGATTCTGTACGTCAGTACAGTGCACTGCATGTAGAGGCGATGATGCGTGTGTTGTGCGTGGCTGGGCGACCCTCAACGTTCCTGTCCTTCCATATATATATATATACATATGCAGAACTGGTCCTACTTAACGGCGCTCTAAAGGTGCCCGGCCACCTGAAATATTTTTTTTTTCATTTGGGGCTCAGTTCAAATGTACAAAAGACAAAACGAGCACGCGCAAAATACTGATTGACCTGCAGACCTCACGTGCTGAGTAGGGGCCGCAGTAGTGTAGTGGATAGACTATTCGCCTCCCACCTACACAAATCGAATTTGATTCCAAGCGGGGTCGCTCCCAGATTTTGACATGTGAGAATCTTGCCGGACGGTGCCGCTGGTCGGCGGGTTATCTCGCGGATATCCCGTTTCCCCCGTCCTTTCATTCCGGCGCCACTCCATACCTCCCCTCGCTTCACCCACATCGGCTCTCAAGATCTAGATGTTAAGAGCCGCCCAAATCTCTTCACTCACTCACTCACAGTCACTCGTGTGAATGCCGGACTTTCAAGCGTGACCTTGTAATTTCATTGGTTGAAAATCCGCAGAGAAGTTCACTGTAGCTGCACGGCCTAGTTTCGCATGTAAAATAACTATTGGTATATTAAAATGCGCTATCTACATATGGTTGGAGAATATTTTTTCTAATGTGCGTGATATGAAAGTAGGCATATAATGCCTTCCTCGTCTGAAATGTTCTTGTTTCTTTTCTTTCGTAGATCAGTACATTGGGAACAAGTAGAATAGTTTCTGTAATGAAGGTATGGATCTGAAACTCGCGGCAGTTTTTAGCACCAGATCGGCGAGCTCCTTAAAGACACGTATGAGGGTTTGTAGACACGTGTACCAAAGTCAGCTAAGGAGAGGTATTTATCACTTTCATTACCTCATTTTCTCGGTAAATGGCGTAGCGCTGCATGTGGCTTGAGATAATAAGCGTTTCCTAGCCTCCTGCACCGCTTAGTCGAGAAATTAACATAGTTTGTTACTCTTCTCGCTACGCCAATTTAGTATTCTAGGATGTATTTTCGAAAAACTCGGCTTTCAAGTCACGTTCTTCAAACTGAATGCTATATTTTAAGGGAAATGAAACTAAACAGTAAGAAAAACAATTATGTGAATTTTATGGTACTTCATGGACTAATTAAAATATTTAAAGTGTCAATGGTAAGATTTTTTTTTTCCAAAGCTGCAACTAGCATGTTTGTAATTATTTGTTGTAATGTTTGTTCAGAAATTGACAGTGAGACACCCGATTACCGCGAGAATATTTCAAAATGAGTTGAGTTTCATAACACTCTTAGCTCAGATCCACATGTGTGATTGGATGACCCAGGTGTTTCGTGCTTTAGGCGTCTGCAGGCGAATCACAGACGTATCGGAGTAACCTAATTCTGATTGGCCAGTCAAGTAAGGAAATGTCTTCACGCTGACACGCGCCGCCAATAAGCAAACGAGAACTGCTGTTACGCCCTTTGACAATCAAATCTAGCACGCGCGGAGTTTTTTTTCGCGAAATTCGTATGTCCCTACTAATAGGTAATACGTTTTAGCTATACATCAAATTTTGCAGCCACTTGGGTCGACGAGAAAAAAAAATTGAACTTTTTTTTTCGAATGATTGTACTATATGACATAACCGAGCTATCGCATAATGCATTTGGTTAACTATACGTCATCACGCAGACGATGCATTAATCATTTACTTTAATCAAAAGATATACGTTAATGTAATCTAAATTATTTAAATTTAAAATGGTTTTGGTTTCTGGCTTTATCTGTCCGGTTTTATATAATAGTTTTAACACATTCAGGTCTGCACATATTTATTATATTGAAGACAGGTTAGAAGTGAATCACCTGTATACACCACTGCAGCAACGTATAGTCTGTCGGTTTCTGTACTCCCACTTACCAATCTTCTATTGGCCCACACCACACTGGGCGTACTTACTGTGATATACAACGTTCTTCGTTCGCTGGTCATCAGCCACTGGGGTCGCAGAGATGATTATGCTCCAATCAAATGTCTCTCACTGTGTAAATGGTTTACATTTAATCGTGTATTTTATAAGGGTATAAAAATGTACTTTTTTTGCAGGGAGACTATTGCTGCTAAGTTGTATTGTTCTTGCAGGAACATGCGAAATACAGGCGGAACAATGTCTGTATAGCCATATGAGTTTGATTTTCAAGGATGTAGAAATTTTTAAACTGGCATTGCTCGAACCTTAGTCTAGAATGTGTTAGTATCAAACTAAGCATAGGTCAATGAAGCGGGGAATAAGTAAGGCGAGTGGGAAATATGAGCGTGATACTCCCGTTCTGATCCTGTAGAGAGAGGTTTTTGCTATACGACACGCTTACGTTGATCATTTAGTGGAGTGTGAATCGCAAATGAGATCTTCTTACGCCCCTATTGGGCGTAACAGGGCTAAAGGAAGGCAATACGAAGGACGCGCAACATTTAAAAAAAATCAAGAAAGCCTGGACACAAAAATTCCAAAATCAATTCAAATATATTGAAGCCCATCTATACATTATCACCAACAACAACTATTTTGCAACTTGATTCGAAACATAAATTGCCTCTGTAAATTTATGTTGCTTGTTACCAATCGGCGAACTAGGGGAAGGAGAGAACACACATGCACTGGAACAAACAAAAAAAAACATCAATATTAATATATCCTGAGAAATCACCCAACCTGAATAAACACTTATGAAATTCCATTAAAAAAAGGTAAAATGACTCCCTGAGTAAAGTAAGCACAATTACAACTTTAAAAGTAAAGTACGCCTGATGATTCACTAAAAAGTACAACATGGAATACTAATTTCAAGAATACCAGTGGAAGGAGCAAGAACTCTCATTACACTTAACCACGAGCATAAAGGTACGCCATAAAATATTCACTAAACTCCTTGGCACAAAAATTCTTTTAGTAAATCGTAGTCCAGGAGACGATTCCTACAGCACGCAAAAAAAGGATAACCCAGCTCTTACAAACATTCCCATAAAATACCATATTGAAAATTCACACAATCAAAACAGTGAAGTAACACTTCCCTACAAAAATCCATAGAGACAAAAATCTCTATAAAAAAAGCACTACTAAAAGGGAAACTCTACCCCCAGCATAACAACAAGTACGTTCATTGCAATACTTAACTTGAGCAGTACTCATATTACGCGAAAACGCGTCTAGCATGCTGAATCCCCGAAGTACGAAGTGATGTAGACATGATCTATCGTCGGCCAGCCCGCGCAATTCGATGAGGAACACTGCACACTTGCTCGGGCTGAGGACGAACATTTATACGCGAAAACGCGGCTCGGGAAGCTTAAGGAGGCGGTTGGAATAGCGGAGAGGCGTATGGAAGGTGCCAGAGTGTGCGAGGCTGAACTCGTTGCCAGTAGTAGCCACCAGACAGCGCTCGGCCGTGCCAGGAGCGCCTCGCGCCTCTCTTCAGTATAGCTCAACGTTTGGTAGCGTTCAGACATGCGCCACCCCAGAGGGGGGGGGGGGGAAGGGAGGGGATGACAAACAAAGTACCTTTTTCTGCAGCAAAAAAAAATTACCCCTTCAAGCAGTAACCCCTCTTCAAACAAAATAACAATTTATTAATCTGGGCTACAGACGTGGCAAATAACCAAGCAGACTTGCTAACCAAGTGCATTAACGTCATGTAGTTCTGTAAACACACCAACCCCATAATAGCAGCATTTAATCGTACTCCATAAAATTGTAGGCATCCCACATTTCACCAGCTGGCGGGACGAAAAATAAATCGTTCAGGCAGGACAGTCTTTGGCAAGACAGGTGTACTCACACAAAATTGCTTGAGTTTGCTAATTGACACGCGAGTCAGACTTGAAGCAGGGTTTCAATCTTGTAAACGTGAATTCCCCTCTGAGTGACTGCCTAGCTGGTGCTGGAACTATACTGCAGTGTGTTTGAAATACCGATTTTTTTTTTTTTGGAATCCACTAAACGTGCACCCAAAATGACTAGTCATGTAAAGGCTGTTCACGTTAAAATGAGCACTTTTGAAAGCTCTACTTATGATCTACTTGTGCGTAACATTGTATATCCTTCCGCTTTATGTAAAATAAACATTGCCATGGATCTGATCACTTTATTCATACGTCGGTTGAGTAAAACTATGATATCATGAAAGTAAATATTTTTTAATGTGATAATTTTTAAACTCTGATGGATTAAAACAAACAGAAAGGGAAAGAAACAATTTAAGTTTTCACAAATTGTTACCTAACACTTTTTATCCGACGTCAAAATATGGAACTACTTTCTATCTACCGTTACCATTTTTACTGGGCGAATATCACTCGGTGCGTCCGTTAATATCTATGCAGGCATGGGCAGTGACTTTTTTTCTAAGGTTCATATTAAAAATTCTCACTTTATAGTGAACCGCCTTTAGGGTACTATCAAGATATCACGCGCGTTGGAGACAAGATTTTAAAGCCTTTTAACGTGGCTGTTTTTTTTTTTTTTTTTTTTTTTTTTTTTTTTTTTCACATGAATCCACGACAGAAGAGTGCATTGAACTTTGCTACTGTGCCACGTTTAATGAAATGCTAGGGTTGTAGTTCCACTAGTACGATGTAACCACTGCATTCGAGCTCACAACTCTGCGGTACACTGAGAGAAAATAGTACTAAATTTTTGTTTGTATAGGGCAAAATATATTTTTAGTTGCACTAACAAAATATATTGTTGAGCAAACCAAATTTGAAAAACAACATTACTTTTGTTCGTCTAACAAAATATATGTTTGAATAAACAAAATCTCTGTATTGCGCCAAAAAATATATATCAACTAAATATTTTGTTGAATCGACTGCATATATTTGTTTGGCCACTAATTTGACTGCCTTCGTTCGAAAATACAGTTTGAGAGTTTGTTTGTATTTTTTGTGACAATTAGTGTAGTAATCGTGTTTGTTAGTGCATCTATTGATGCTTAACAATCGTATAAACACATTAATAAAACAATGCAACAAGAACTGACTAGTAAAGCTGTAAAACTTGAAATATTTGTTTGCACACGTTGCCCAATATTTGCAGTATATCTATTAAAAAGATTTCCGGCGTTATCAGTCATCACTTCAGCTGAGATTACTGGGCTAGTAATCTAGAGGCCCTCATAGCCTCCGACGCGACAAATTTTGAGTACTCTTGTCGCATTGGGAATTTGCCAGCAGGTCGGTCTAACTAGAGCTTCGTCAACGTCAAAAGTCCCAGCAACGTAAAATAAATTTAAACGGAAAAAAAAGGGGGGGGAGGGTTCCAATTGCATAGCGCTCGGACGCAGGTGATCTGTTCGAAAATCTGTCGAACTTGTAAATTTTTTTTATATAGGCCCAGACTGATTAATGTAGTGTAGCCAAAAAATCTTTAGTTGCGACAACCAAATCTTACAGTTTATAGCAACCAAATGTGAACAACAAAATCATTTGGTTTCAGCAACAAAATATTGCATTACTCCTATACAAACGAATAATTTGGTTGCACCAAGCAATTTTGTTTGATTAAACAAAACCTTTTCTCAGCGCTGAGCGTGATCGTCCTGTAGCGCTTCGTCGAGGTTTGCCCCTATCTCTCTCTCTCTCTGTCTCTCTCTCTCTGTCTCTCTCTCTCTATCTCTCTCTCTGTCTCTCTCTCTCTCTCTCTCTCTGTCTCTCTCTGTCTCTCTCTCTCTGTCTCTCTCTCTGTCTCTCTCTCTGTCTCTCTCTGTCTCTCTCTCTCGCTCTGTCTCTCTGTCTCTCTCTGTCTCTCTCTCTCTGTCTCTCTCTCTCTGTCTCTCTCTCTATATATATATCTCTCTCTCACACACACACATATATGTATTTCACTAGAACAGGTTTAACAATGCATGGACGTATAGGGAAATCCCCCTACGGTGTATGTGATACGAGTGCTGACTATCAACTGACAAACCATTCGATGGCGCACTGTTGCAACACTAGAGACGAACAGTTCTCCGTCTCCGTTTAAATTCTAAATTCGGACAAAGATCTCTGAGTATTCGTGGTAGTATTTTCAAATAAAGATTTTTTTGTTAAAGATTGAACGCATCTACATTTCGTAAACCTTCAAAATTGCAATTTTTTAATTTTAAAGGCACTTTTTCATTTATTTATAAAATTGTCTCATTCTATAAATAATTAAAAAGTGCTTTTAAAATTTTAAAATTAAAATTTGAACGGTTTACAATCTCCAACAGAAAATCTTTAATAGAGAGTATTACCACAAAAAATGGCTGAGAGATCTTTGTCTTTGTCCGAATTTAGCATTTAATTCCCTATACGCCCATGCATGGTGAAGCCTGGCCTTAATATACTTCAGATAGTTATTCCTAATTCACAAACCAAGCCACGCTGGTGTTGGAGAACATATAAAAGGCTTCATAATATATGCTTATTAATTAATCGTTTTGAAATTTGCGATCTATGATTAATATATTAAAACGCAGTTATAATTTTATACTCCTTATTAAAATAGACTTTTTAATGTGACGGTGGGATGGTAACGACTTGCAATTTGTCGAAATTGGTGACATGGCACATTGCTGGACCGTTTATTTTTCTACCCGGGAAAAATACTTTAAAATTAGTGACAACAGTAAGTTAACCTTTAATTTGGAACCTACCTGCTGACCTCCTGTGGCGCAGACGGTTGGTGCGCCGTCGATGTGGGTTGCGGGTGGTCCTGGGTTCGAATCTCAGTTAAGGCACGGGTGTTAGTTTAAGTCAGGAGATGAGTTAGTTTCTAAGCCGTTCCTTAAGCCTTCTGGTATAATAACAGAGGACGTAAATAAATATTTTCCAACCTATTTAACCTACCTAGTTTTGTTCCAAAACTGTGACAACTTTGTTTTTCTTTTACAGGCGTAAAAGAAAAACAAAGTTTTACTTTCGACGCCCGCAAAAACTATAAAGGCTGCTTGAAAGTATTCAGAAAAATTTAATATTATGTTTTACTTAGTGTGTAATATTAACAAAAATCTTGGCAACGAATACTTTCGAATCACGGTTCCCCGATAGCCGTGCTTGCTATGCGTCACGCTGGTGAGGCGAAAAAGGCCGGGTTGGCGACTGTGCGATGCCAAATCAACGTATCACACAATATTTCTGAACATCGAGTCGGTGAGCTTGTGAACTTGAATTTGGACCATCCCAAATAGAATGGGCATGAGTATCTTTCGACAAACGTGTGAATTGACGTTTTAATGAAACAAGATGTTGTTGGCAATGTTTTCCTGGCATTTTGCTTCAGCGTGTGACGGCGAGTACTGGATGTACGAACGTTAAAGGTTGCTTGCGGTAAAGTGAGCACATTTAAAATCAGCCTTTGAAAAATGCCACTGCCCCAATATTCGTATATTTTAAAGGGCACATTGACTGCAATGTGCACCAATAAAGTTGGCAACTATGGAAAGAAAGTAGTTCAGTGTGGCAACGTTAAATTACGAGTGTTATATGAACATTTGCGAATACTAAAATATTTAAAATTACTTTTATTTGTTGTCTTAATGCATATAAGTATAAGAATAAATTAATTTGAAACATATTTACTTTCCTAAAAATGTTACAGTTGTCTTTGGCCAACGCACATATAAAGTGATCAGGCCTACGGTGACGTTAATTGTACATATGTTTGAAGAATACACAATTTGTATACAAATAGATCTCAAGCAGGGCTTTCAAAAGTGCTCATTTTACTATGAACAGCCTATAAATGTTTTTAACCGTGTACGAGTTTTGTGTCTATAGTAAAAAATTAAATGGCACGCATGTTTATATCACAACTTTGTAAACACATAGTTTACGAAACACAATATTTTACGTGCCTAGACGTTACTATGCCACATCCCCAGTAGACAGTTGAAAGTGCTGAGACCTAGTCAGAGTTATATAACACATTAGTAATAAGTTACCTTAGTAATAGCGATGCGTGCAGCTGAAATATGAGCAGAATAAACGTTACAGCAAGATTATTATGTTACGTTATAAAATAAGCAACATATGCGTGCTCGAGTTACCTTTCCTTTTAGCTGTTAAAAAGTAATAATACCAACCTAAGTACGTGCATAGTTCTAAATTATTGTGCTCACGTGATATAGGCCTACGTTAAGCTTTATGAAAGATGCCCGCATTTTTTAACAGTTGACTTATGTAATCAAAGTATTTGACACATACGGCACTTGCCATTGTTTATGTTCACTTATAGCAGAAGGATACATAATCGATACCTGAACGAATAACTTTAGCACAGCTTCATAAAAATGTAAAATTACCTTGAATTAACGTTTTTTAAATCTAAAAACTTAAGCTAGGTACTAACTGGGCGCCAAATTTGGCCACAAAAATGTTTCTGAAGACATGACAGGTTGTAATAAAAGTTTTGACGACAGTTATTTTGACATTTATATTTCAATCTATTAAAAACCAATATTTCCTCTAACACTCAGTAAAAGTCGGTTGGAAATTTCTTGAATTCGAGTTATAGACCAGTGTTTACGAGGGAAATTCTACAGCTGCTTTAAAATGTGTCTTCGTTAATACATTTCGGTTAATAAGTTCAATGTAAATATAGCGATTCCCATATATCTCGCAATATATGTATGGTCACAGTTTTGTAAAATAGAATGTTTGTCTGTTCTTCAAAGCGTTGTTTGTACGCCAAATATCATTGAAATCGTTTGAATAGTTTTGTTTGTACGCCGTTCTTTCCGAGTGGCGTTGTCACCCAGAAAGATAGAACAAAACCCTTAACTCAAAATGTTATTGTCTCGCTCAGGCTGTCTATATTCCTTAAATGGGTAACGTGTTCGTAAGATATGAAACTGTAAATTTTATAGAAAGGGTATTGCAGAAAAAAAAACCGTGTCTGATTTTTCAAGCAATGTAAAATTAGTTCCGACTCCACATTACTAATTGTTACGGACACTCGAATTTCGCGAAAAGATTTCCGCGCATGCTATTTCTTTCAATACCCTAAGAGCGTGCCAGCAGTTTCCTTTTGCTTATTGGCGGCGTGTGTTTGTGAGAAGACATTTTGATAGTTGACTAGTCAATCAGAATTAAGTTACTCCGCTAATGCAGGTCTCTGATTCGTGGGCAGACAGTTAAGAGGCTGGATCACCCCTTATACAGAAATTGTTTGTTTTAGTGTCATAACAGAAGAATCCGAGCCATTACTGAAAAATTTTCATTATAGAAGCACTACATTTCATTGTCCTGTGTAAATTTTTGTACCTGATTGTTATAGGCTGTTCACGGTAAAGTGAGCACTTTTGAGCGCCTAGTTACTTTTTCCTTTCAGCCATATTTTATCCTTTAGCCACCTTTTTAAATAAATATTGAACTGTAGGTAATAAACACAGTGTGTAGATTCCACCTCACTCGGAAGCTAACGTCTAAAGCTAACATAAATGATATTCATTGACTATTATTCTAAATAAGAAGGCTTTCAAAACTACTCACTTTACCGTGAATAGTCTATAATATGTGTTTCCTGGTTGTGATTAAAAGTTGAGAACGAATTAATATATGCAATTTTGTATTAAGTTAATAGTTGGATAAATATACATTACAAGTAAATATATTATGTCTATAATAATGTGTAAAGCATTTAGCTAAGCTTCTGTTGTCACATTTTTAAGTAAATCATCCTAAATTTGAATCAGGAAGATATACAAAATAATTCAATATGGCGGGTGACGTGGGCAGACACTTAAGACGCGTAACATGTAGAACAACCCAATTACAAAAGTGGATCTGAGCTAAAGTGTTATGAAATACAACTGACCGTAATATCTTTTTGCGAAATTCGGGTGTCCCTACAATTGTATACTAAATTTCTTGACAGAACTTGAGGCTGCGTATGGATTACACGTTGTTAGAAACTAACTTCCAGAATTACGGATAAAATAACGTTATATCTTTAAAATAAACACAATATGCAGTTACTGCAGATGAAGACTCGTTCACACACACGACAGACGCAAATGCCTAATTATAAATCTGCGATTTCGGCTAATTGAGTAAATACTGCTACAATAAATACAAGAGACAGCCGTATACTATCGTGCAACAAGAGTAAAGCAAGTTCGGAGACCGTGCTTATCTTCAACAATAATACAACTATTCTGGTGTGATTCCCAGCAGTTTCGACATTCATATTTTGCAATGCAGGAAAGGTAGTTGATGTTGGCAACTGATGGTGAAATTTTTCGGAGTATACGCGTTTCCTTTCCCTGTATCACGTCGCGTCTGCTTCTTAAGCGACCTTATTCATCATTACCACATTCCGTAGAAGTTTGTGCAAGGTTTGCCATAGAAACTGGTACACCAGCTAGTACAGCACCCGTCATTGTATTTCCTGTCATCTTCCACAGCTGTATTTCATACCGGGTTTGGTAATAGAAATTTTCCTGTTTTCCGTGAGTTTGAAACTAACTCAAATGACTTTAAAATATTACAATGACAAGTAATAACAAAAAATATAGCTTTTAAAACTTTGTAGACTATGCTCAAGTGTAGATCGAGTAAAGCAAATTTGAATATTTTTTTGTTTTTCAGAACAAAACTCGCTTGGATGTGCAGTCTTTATTCGATTAGCGTTTAACATAACCTCAAGAAAATACACTGTAAAACCACTTTATTTTCTCCAACACTTAATTTGCGTTGGTTAAATATGAACCACTGCAAAGTAGGCTTGCCACAAACATAATTTTCGTTTCATCTATATAGTAATGACTACGATAACACTGCGTTGTCTTTTCAAAAGTTCAGCAAACATATTTTTGTGGTAATGTCAGTTACGCTGTCAAGAAAATGTGTGCTCTGAAAATAAGAGAAAAGTAATAAGTCATTTAAAATTAGAGCCACAAAAAATATTTATAATGGTTGCGAGACTTGAACTTGCATTTCTCCTTGGTATTAGTTATTATCCTAACGCCCTTCATAACATTACCAATTCGTCTTATCTATGTATGAATGATTTTGATAGGTAGGGTACGCAAGGTAGTAACATGGGCCATAATATGTCACTTCTTGGAAAGATCTGGACTTCAGAATGCCATTAAACGTCAGGAAGAACATTCGCTCAGTTGCAGTTTCGTAACTACGCAATATATTGGTTTACGAATATCTTGCGTCTGGACACGAGTTACGTACTGTAAACTATAAAGTACGACAGAAAACTTTGAATACCGTTTACGTGATACCTTTGGTACAAAGTCATATTTCTTTACTGTGTACAAAAGCAGCTCAGAGGATGTTTATTTCTTCGCTATAATGGAAGGTAATATTGCCATAAGAACGTATAAATAAAATATTTATTAGTAACAAACCTACATATGTTTGTGTTACCTTCGCTTTTAAGTAAAGCATAATTCTATTACTGTAAACAAAACTGTCTCAAAGATATGGTTTTCTTTGCCGCACAGGAAACTTCGTAATGAAGTTTTTAGTGTGTATAGTGAGAGTAATTTTTAGAATATCTATTCGTATAGTAAATTGCAAGACAGGTCACTGCTGGCGAAGTAGTGAGTAGTGATGCGGTGGTAACGTCTCGGACCGTCAACTATATTTCAATTATGGGATTGGGTCCAGAACTCCATCGGACACAGCTTTTTCTTCTGGATACGGATCACAACTTTACGTCAAGGAACAACAACGTTGTGGGAACTGTATAAAATTTCGCGAATATTAAAAAAAAAAAACTCTGGAAACTATAAACTAGATGTGCATCCGTCGAGTGTGTCAAATGCCAGTGCTGCAGTGTACTATACTACGAACCTCCCATGGCAACTCACGTAGCGACTAGCTTATCACCGAGCTCGGTGGCGCAGTGCTGACTGCGGGAGCACAAGGGTTCGAATCCCGGTCCGGCCATCCTGATTTCGGATTTCCATGTTTTTTTTCGAAATCACTCCAGGCGAATGCTGGGATCGGTCCCTAACAAAGGCCATGGCCGATTCCTTCCCAATCCTTCCCCCCAATTCCTCTTCCCTGCGTAACTTGCACCGTATCTAATGACCTCGCTGTCGATGAGACGTTAAGGCCAACTATTATACCTACCGGCTGGTTTATCGGCTCGTACATCCGATTTTATAGAAGCCTGCGCACGATCAAGTGCGACAGCAGGTATCGTGATATGTCGGCTTTAGGCCCACGTACATAGTTTCACGTAGTTCAGTTAAGGGCTCAACTTGCCAAACGTACAGCCATGGAGATAAATTTGGCAATCAATGTCGAAGAAATTTCTTCTCAACGCATAAGTTGTAAACATGACTGTTTCAAACAAAAAAATATTCAACGCAACTTTTACAGAATATGCTGCCACGTTAAGAAATTTCCCAAAACATGCATTTGTTCACCATTGTTTTATAAAATGTAAATTTTTGTGTTCAATTGGAGAAAAAATGCTAAACATAAAAATTGACGAGTTTTCATACCGTAGAATACTTTTTGTTTGAAATGATTATCTTTAAAGTTGATGGATTGAGAAAGAATTTTCTTAATTGATTCCCCTATAAAATTATGTGGCTGCAGACTTGGTAACTACCGACTGTTTCGCCAATTTTCCATGCAAAACATGCTTTATTATTCAGCTATCCGTGTAATATTCTCTCAAAGAGTATTATTTTAAGAGAAAGTCGTACTAAAAACTAGAATACAAATCGACTGTGCATCTGACCCTTATAGTTTCATTTCAATAGGCGCATTTACGATGTTTGGCAACAGATATCAACTAAAGAATACCGTCTATACTGCATAGTTAGTGCTTCTCCCGTCTTTGAGTGCAGACCTATACAAAGATATATTTTACTATATATTTGCCAAACTATCTGAGAATTGAGTGATTCCGGAGATGAATTAAGTTGTACTAGACTGAAAATTGACCAGAGAGAAATTATAATTGATATTAGTTAATAGTGACACCCGTATACAATATTTTCGTTTAAATAGGTTCAGTGATTACAGAGATATTACGTGTTATCCTATAATTGTGTATAACCTCAATTGTTGAATAAGGATTTTAGAAATCCCGTGACCGTTGCAAACATTCAACAGTAGGTTTCTTCCGAACTAAACATATTGCGAAAACAGAGGCATGTCAGTGACTCAGCCACGACGTTGCCTGGCGAGGGGTGAATACCCGTGCCCCATGTGATCACGTCAAAGGCAAGTAGCAAGGGGTAGGGAAGAATGCATATGGCCCTGCCTTGTCTTGTTTAGTCATGGGTCGACGTCACGATATGTCTCTTGGATTAGTAACCTCCCGACTAACATTACGCCGTTACCGAAATTACAAATTCGTTATTTTGTCATTTGTCATTTCGGAAGTTTCAATTCAGACATTGTCGACAGTCCGTTGTTTAGCACCCGTGGCACCGCATTTTGACATCAACAGTGAAAATTATTTTTATTTAAACTGAATGCTTAAAACGGAAGTAATATTTCTACAATAATCACTGGAATGCTACGGATATGTTAATAAATAAGAAAATAATAAATTATGCAATAACGACTTAAAACAATTTTTGTTGTGAAATACATAAAGCACGACACTCACTTGCTCTTTAAAACATGCATATTGTATTTTATGAATCGTTATTTGTTTGAAAAAAAAAAAAAGTTTTCATTACTCATTCACATATGTGTTTTGAATGTAAAATCCAGCATGGCGCTGATTCTGTCATTCCGTATTTTTGATAACATCCATTAGATACGAAACACGAAATACCAAATTACCAAATACGTCACCATTTTTGTATACAAAATCGGGTCACGTGATCGTTTTGTCAACAAAATCTGCCATTTCGGACACAGCCTTACTTTCGACGCCCGCAAAAACTATAAAGGCTGCTTGAAAGTATTCAGAAAAATTTAATATTATGTTTTACTTAGTGTGTAATATTAACAAAAATCTTGGCAACGAATACTTTCGAATCACGGTTCCCCGATAGCCGTGCTTGCTATGCGTCACGCTGGTGAGGCGAAAAAGGCCGGGTTGGCGACTGTGCGATGCCAAATCAACGTATCACACAATATTTCTGAACATCGAGTCGGTGAGCTTGTGAACTTGAATTTGGACCATCCCAAATAGAATGGGCATGAGTATCTTTCGACAAGCGATATTGGATGGTAGTTTCATGTTTACTTTTGTATGATAGAGTATTTGTTTGTTAGATAAATTTCCCCAAAGTTTGTAATAGTAGAAATCCAATTTGTGCATGAATATGTAAAGCTTACAGTCTTAAAAACATTGCATTCCTCTGTAGTCAAAGATCAGTACGACAATCATTCTGTAAAGTTAATGTAGTGTTTAGGTAAATATATAACTTTCATATATCAATTGCTCAAACACCTGACAATGTTACAGTTTTATGATAGTACAGGTTACCTGTTGATTATTTGTTAAACTTATTACTCAAACAACGAAAGTTATTTACTGAAACATTTTTCTTCTCTAATAGACTCAGGAGTTAAACCTTAACGTCCTCCTCTTGTAATTGACATCTCACTGTTACGAATTTTGCGGGTATCATTATTCTATGTATAGGCTGTTCACCGTAAAGTGAGCACTTCTGAGGTCCTAGTTTTCCTATCAGCAATTTTTTCTATCCTTCCGCGCGACTTTTAAAATGAATATAGCCATGTAAATAATAATCACAATGTATATATTTCACCGGACTCAAAAGTTAACGTCTAAGGATATAATAAAATAAATTTTTTGACTATTATTCCAAATGAGAGGGCTTCAAAAAGAGCTCACTTTACCGCGAATAGCCTATATGTGTATGGCAGTATGGGAATGATTCAATAAATAAATGTCACAACGTTGCGGTAGTCGCCTGTCTCGCCCGTAAACTGCGGCGCAGCTTGAAATAGCCACGATTCTGTGGAACTCTTAAATTTTTAACTTTCATTTTTTAGACAAATATTTAACACTGCAAATGATTTAGAAATACGACACGGAATTCCTCTCGCGTTGCAAAACTGGTTTCAAGATAATCATTAGTATAAAAAAAAAAACATTTTTAAGCTGCTTCTTTACAAAATTATTCGAAAATTAAAGACGTGCGTGTACTGGAGTGTAAACTTCCAGTTAGCAAAATTATACATGCGTGATTTGCGTTGCAGCCAGAGGCGGGAATGCATTTAATGCACGCACCTGTGTAGTCATTAGTGCACCTTTGCACCTGTACGTAAAAATTTCAAGGAAGTGGAATTCATAAAAAATTTTTTGTTGGCAAAATTATTTCTTAGAAAGATTTTGATTTCCGAAAATAAATGGAACACTTTCGCTATAAGAAGTAGCATTCAGCTTTATTATATGTTATATTACTTCGAAATCGCAGTCATAGTATGCTTGATACAATAATGTATTTAATTTTAACATTACGTAAAAAAAATTGCTACTGAAAATAGCCAGAAATATTTTCAAAAATAGTCAGCAGAATATTCTTTTCAAAAATGCATATATGTTTTCTTTCCCAGCAACAGTTAACATAATGATTAATATATGGAAGGAAATTTGCGAGATAGTTAGTATTCAACGAAACAAAAATAATTATTACATAAATCCACCCCAGGCAATCATTAACGAGCAAATAAATCTGAAACAATGTTGTGTCAAAATCAAGTAAAACTCTTTATTTTTTCCGCACTAATACAAATTCTCTTCTGACGAGAATGAAAACCGAAAATCATGAACTGAAATTCGAGCGTAAAAATGAGAAACGAACAATTTTTCCAAATACAGCTACAAAACATGTATAAATATAAATCCGGTAAGACTATAGTTGTGATTTCCATATTGATTTCAGTGGAAGCAGCTACCTCAGTCTGGCTGACGTATGTTCTTATCGAACTTCGATATGACACTTGAAATTATTTAGTACCTTTTGTTTATGTCTTTAAAACTAAATACAAATACTGCTCTACCTCTATATACCACGTATATTAAATATTTGCCCAAGATTTCCCAAATAATTGTATTTTTGTATAAGTAATTCTGCTATCTGAGTCAAAGGAGTTCACTCCCGGATTTTCTCATGTGGGATTCGTGCCGGACGATCTCGACGGTCGGTGGGTTTTCTCGGGGATCTCCCGTTTCCCCCGCCCGTTGCATTCCTGCACTACTCCACACTAACCTCGCTTCACACTCAACGGCTATCAAGACCTCGATGTTAAGGACCTCCCAAAACTCTCTACTCAATTCAATTATATGAGAAAATATTTCCTGCCACACTAAGCCAAGAAGACAAATGTATGTACTTTCGATACAAAGGCCAAGGTTGTGCTGTCACATCACCTCTCGTACAAGAAGGGATCTCAGCATAGATTAATCCTGTAACTTATAACCTTCGTTGAAGTTTAACCCATGCCACTAGGTACAGTTGCGGACCGGCAAATCAGTTCTAACCACATGCTTGCGTCACATCCCCGGCTGCACAGGAACAGTAGAGTTTTGGATTCAGGGTAGACTGAACGTACCTTTTTACACTACAAAGGCACATCCACTAGAAGTACAATACAAGCTAACTGCTGACTGCGGCACGGAGAGGGCGTGAACTACAGCACAACAGTATTCACAAATAATCCGAAGTAGAACTAAACCTCAGATGCTTGTTTAAAAACAGTCACCTAGATACGAACAAAACGTTCACTTAGGGAACCGCCATCCAGGTATAGGCCGTTCACGATAAAGAGAGCATTTTCGAAAGCCCTGCTAAAGTTCTACTTTCTTGTCCATTATGTATCCTTCCACACATGTAAACAAACATTGCCATGCGACTGCCATGTGATTGTCACATGTTAATAAAACCAATGTTTACATTTTAGGACTGCTAAATGTAACATGTATATTATATATATATAATGTAACATATATGATGTATATAACACATGATATATATGCATTTATATACACGTTATATATGCATATATATGTATTCATATATATGTATATATATCATGTAAAATATACCATATATATAATACGTAACATATATAATCGTTTGGGCCATGTCACAAGCTCCGAGACAAAAACTTTACACAACAAACAATTGAAAAATGAACTCCCTATCGATGAAGTCATGGAAACCGTGAAAAAGCAAACATTAAACTTTGGCGGTGAACAAGGACCAACACGACACGTTAAAAAAGGACACACATTAGTTAAGCCGGAAAATAATTTGGAAGGGCAGCCAAATCCAGATTTTGAAATAGACTAGCACTACTGCACACCCAAGGTATAACACCACTTGTCACACAAATTACCAAACATTTAAAAACTGTACAGCAAACTTAACGTTTCCCATGACTCGCCATTTTCTAAGTGCCCCATCGCTCTGTAACGTGATTACTAAAACGTCAGCTCGAAAACATGGTAGCTGGGTTTGGCCTCAGCTGATTGAAGTTAAGCGCAATTAAGACATCAGGAAAAAAACCTACATCCTGCAGGCATAAGGTAGCGGCATAACGTAGCAGACGTATGAAGCATATAAAGTGGACAGAGCGAGACCATGTAAGGCCTTAAATAAACAAACCACGACAAATACAAATTAATGACGCACGAAGTACGCAAAGAGTAAACCACTGCACAGAAGTAGATGACACTAATAAACTTAACGTGACGGTGCAAATGTGTCAGTATATACAAATATATAATATATAAAAAAGAAAAATATATGAAATATGTGCATTTGTATGTACATTTTAAGGGTAGTTTTATATGCAAATTTATAAATAGAGACAAATATACTTCAACATAGGCATATTACATATATATAGAACTAAAATAATTCACACTAAAAATATAAACATATCAACAAATGCAATTTTGTATATGAACATATAGTTTTTTTGACACCGTTACTCTGTGTTCGTACCCTTCTGAGACCCTCGAAAAAAGAACTGAACATTTATACTGTGAATTGAAGTTGTAACAGATGGGTATACCAGGTTTGTAACTGGTACCACTCTCATTTGAACAAAATAATTCTGAAAATAATGCATATTATTTATAGCTAAATGAAATACTGATCCGGTGATGGCCACATTTTCGGTGTATCTTGTGGCCCAAATGGGTGCGACATTTCCTTTTTGTCAAACCCACACAGACCTCAAGAAACAAATTTTACAGGTAAAGTGCGTTGACTCTCATCATTGGTGTAGTTCCTTCATTACAGTGAGTGCAGCAAAACTGAAAACTTAAATGAGAAAAGTATTTAATGAAAATTACTATACGTTCAAAAAAATGGTTCATGCGTGCACACACAAAGCTGAAAGAAATATCTTATTATTAATCTAAAACCAATACATATCCACAAATTACAGCAAAATGATAATGTAATGGATAAATTATAAAAGTAATACTTACAGGCAAGTTACTGTGCATAGCGATAAGCAATTGGTTTAACTTTCCTTGTTACTATAGCTGTGCGTCAATAAACAGCCAATCAGAAGCTCCTACACTTATAGCGTGTCATCAATTGAAAAACATGTTTCAAATCAAGAAAGTGTGTATTTTGACTTAATTCCTCTCAAATATATTTTCTTTTGTTTATTTATGGATAATAACAACCACGGAAGTTTTGTAACGCTTTTAGGTAACGTTTATAGCAAAAATTGAAAAGTAAATAATTTACCATTTAAAAAATGCCTCAGATGAATTGAAAATTTTTATTTTTGAAAAAACCCACTACCAACTCTATGTACAGACCTCAATTCCTTCGGTACAAATGTAGCAACATAAACTAACTAATATTATTATCGTTATATAAATTGTAGCCAAGCCACTGTGCTTTTGTGTTTTGTATGTGCTTATCGCTATAACTGTGAATGTGTTTGGTATGTCAATTGTAGCCCGACCCTTATTGAAAGCTAGCTCATACAGCTTCTTTAGAAATACTTAGTTTAATACATATTCTGCGTTTTGCCGCCAAAGTGGCAGATATTACAAACAATTATGCCTACGCAAAGACGCATACTATCTTCGTTGATATTTCTCAAAAGGTAGCAAGTTGTCTTGTCCAACATCCATTTCGAAATTTAAACATGGAATTATTCTATACGCCTAACTGTTGACAATTTATTGTAAATATTTTCTAATTCTTATAACGGCAAGAATTACCAAATAAAACAATTAGGCCTACACTTGCTTCACGAAAGAATGTCGGCAACAAACACAGCTATAGGTCTATATTTAACAAAACCAGCTTCAAGATTTTATAGTTTATATGTTGGAATACCTTTGGTGTAACATCAAACTGCGACGTTTATGTTATGTTAACAATAGTAAAAATTAACACTGTATTTTGGGATGAATAACTACATGAACACAAGTTTGAGGTTAGGCCTACATTACAAAATAACACAGTGTCAAATTAATGTATAATTATTGACAGGCACATTTGCACTTGTTATCAAGGCAGGTTTGAGAAAGGTTACATGGCTGGGCGTAAATAGATACGTACAGATGTATTTGAGGTTAGGCCTACATTACAAAACAACACAGTGATACAAAATCGTGTAAAATGAACGTATAATTCATGACTGTAAAATTTGCACTTATTCTCAAGACAGATTTAAAAGAAACGTTAAAAATATGGGCGTAGGTACATACGTACACATAACTTCTTATATTATTTTTCAAACTTTTGATATAACATGTACTTCGCAAACTCGCATGACTATATTAAAGTTGCGTTTCTGCTTTCGTTCATTTACTTTCATTATTGTTATTTAACTTTCCGTTGATAATATCGCGTTTCCAACTGTCGATTCCTACATGTTCTTTTTCAACGATTTACTTCGATAACGTACTGGGGATAAGCGGGGAAAACACGCCGTAAAAACACATTTACACTTACCTCCGGACAGTTGCAGTTGAAATTTTTATAATTTCTGCAACATTTTCGATGACCTTGCATGGCTTCATAAAATACACTTATACTTCAAACAACTTAAGAAGCCATAAATTTAAACATTACACTTGCAATGCAGCGTTATTTCTTAGAACTGCTTTTCAAATTTCATTGCCAACATAACTGGGTGTGTTCATCCCTAGCCTTTGGGGTAACACACATGGTTATACATACGGAGTTGCGGGCAGTGTTTTTTTTCTTTTTCAAAGGTTGATTTCTAGAGTGCTCACTTTAACGTGAACGGCCTTTACTAATCAACGCACAGTGAGTTGAATAATGGAGTGTTTTGAGCTGTTTAGATCTTGCAGCGAGTCTTTCTGCAGAAGATTACAGTATGCGACCCCAGGGTGGAAAAACTTTACCCATGTCAAACACACTATTTTAAACGACATAGAAGCAGGACTAAAAGAGTAAGACTTCCTCAAGTCAACCTTCACAGGAATGGTATCTTTGAGTGCTGACATTGCAGCATCCGCTATCGCGCGAGAGGAAGCAGCATAACTAAATACGAAGACGGTAGTACTTGAATTTACAACATCCTCAGCTTTGACATGACACACTCTTCAGATCAGAAACCAAAGAAGAATTCTCTTCAGAACAGGGCCGAGTTAAGACATACCATCGCTCTAGGCAGTTGGTTTTGCGGCCGCTCCTCGCCCCTCCATCCCACGGGCCAAAACTATTTTCTCTAATAAGAGGGTGTATAAAAATGTACGTACCCATTTGTGGAGTTCAGTTTGAAGCTAGGTGCACCACTAAATAAGCAAGTTACTTTCTTCAATCTACCCAAACTCTTCGTCTTACACCTGTTGAAGTATAAGTTGCTTAGGGCCTAAGTCCAGCCCTGAGACTACCGCTCTCCTACAAGAGCACACAACCAAAATCTAAAAGGAAAACAAACAATACGCTTATAAAACCTGTTGCCATATCGTGTCTACATTGCACGATATTGCCTTAAGGGGGTAGTATCCACTCCATCTTCGAATTTTCTTACAAATCTTCGTAATGAAAATGTATGACCAGAAATAAAAAATCAAAGCTAGACATGACATGGACGACTACTTAACGAATTTTTTTTTTTAATTTGTAGGGTTTCAAATATACTTGTATTTCCCCACGTGGGACTGAATTTATTAAATAATTAGATAATTTTTTGTTACGGTTACAGATGCGACACTAATCATGTAAGAAAAATAAGTGCGATTTATAAATAACTGTTAAAATGTTCTCTGTGTCACGACTAGCTTGGTTTTTAAATATTGAATCCGAAAATCAAGTTAATGGGGAAAATACGTAAATCCAAGATAACAAGGATACTTCCCCTGCAGTTAAGTGCACGACTAAAGGGCCTTACACAATTGAAAACTTTAACATTCGACTTTACGACTTGACTTTACGTTTGCTTTCCGACATGTTGTTTCTTATGGAGCTTGACACGATGGAACTGTCAAAGGTAAAGTCAAGCACTCTTGATTTTACGATTTCGAGAAGTTGAAATTTAAAGTCAAAGCCAAGCAGCTATTTTGCCGAGATCTAATAGAGGTTATGTGGAAAGTGCGTTATTTTATTGTATGGCAATTTCAATCTCGGTATATTAAACAAAGCTCGTCTTAAATTAAATCGATGGCATATGAATGTGTTGTGAAGAGGAAATATATTAATTGACATATTTTAATAAAGTAAATAAATGAGTTTTTCGTTTTGAAACTAGCTTTGAAAATAAATTTTAAGCCTATTTTTAAAAAAGGTACGTAAAATTCATTCCTATATAATATCATAATTATTTACATAACTAACTACAAATTTTTATGAACCTCGCAGAACCGATGTTTAATTGTCTGAACTCTGACTTTACAATTTTATTTTGTATTGGTGGTTTCGTCAGAGGAAAGGAAATGTAAAGTCAAATGATAAAGTTTTCTATTGTGTAAGAAGCTTTAAGACGAGAAATATAGGACTAGACAAACAGGCCACACTGGCTTGCACAGCGAGGAAACACTAGTATAAGATCGTTTGGGGCATATCTCTAGCACATGTGACGCGTGGCGTGCTGACGTTCTGGCTACTCTCAACAAGCAGTCTCACAAAGCCTAAGTAGTGTGTCACAACAGGCAAGCCACCTGTGCCAGTATCGGTGAGTACTGTAGCAGCCACTTAACACCCTCTGCTATCTGTCATCACTTACTCAACAGTGCCATCAGTGAACCACAACGAACGATGGCTGTGGTAAGCTGCAGGTGCGGTGTATTCAGCCAAACATTATAAGCAAATATTGATAGTTTACAACAAATTATTGAGAACTCTCTGTCGTCAGAAGATTTCTTCATCGTCCTTCACATCTACCGCTGGCTTTTGTAAACGGAACTGGTGTCAACAATCTTCAAACAGCGCAGCGCTGGCCCAACACATTAAGGGTGCTGGTCACCGGATATTCCGTCATTCTATATGTTTACGAAATATTTGTTATTTACAAATACCATTTCGACGCAAAAAAAAACTACATAAGTTTTACACAATAACCTTTCAAAATTACGATTTTAGTGATTGAGTGAACGGATTTTTGAGGCTCTTAACAGCGAGGTCTTGAGAGCCGATGAGGATGATTGGAGTGAATATGGAGCGGCGCCGTATGGGGGGGGGGGGCGGGTAAACGGAAGATCCCCGAGAATGCCCGCCGACCAACGGCATCGTCCGGCACTATTCCCACTTGCGAAAGTCGGGTGGCCTGGCCGGGGATTGAGCACGGTTCGCCTTGGCCGAAGGCGAGCGTGCTAGCAGCTCAGCCACCGTGGCCCCCACGATTTTATTGTTTTTTTTTTTACGTTCAGGTAATTCAAACTAACTCACTTGCTGAAACGAGATCATTCTAATATAAATTGCATACCGCGAGCTACTTCGAGGATGATTTAAAATCACGCTGTGAAATGTTTTCATAATTCTAAAAAATAATTTTCTCAAAATAGAGGAATTATTGCATATGTCTTGTGTTTGTAGCAGGCTACGATTTCTTGTAAAAATAAGTTAACTATATCTTGAAATGAATTAATAGATAAGCCTTCATTCGCCCCTGTTAAATTTTCTGTAAATGATTTCGTTTAATTTATTTGTTAGGTCCCATAAACACGAAAAAAAAATTTGATTTGACATGCCGTGACGCCAAAACTATACGATATAAATTTGTTTATGCGAGGAAAGAGTAAAGACTGTTCACGATAAAGTAGGCACTTTTGAAATCAACTTTAGAAAAAAAAGTCACTGCCCCTGCTTGCATATATTTTAATGGGCGCACTGAGTGACATGCGCCCAGTAAAGTTGATAACGATCTAGTGAAAGTAGTTCCATATCTTAACGTCTAATAAAAAGAATTAGGTAACCATTTGTGATAACTTACTTTCGCTTTATGTATTTTTAAAGCACGGAAGTGTAAAAATCAGCGAATGTGTAAAATATATACTTATCTAATAATTTCACATTTTCATTTGATCGACGCATGCATAAAGTGGTGAGGCTGATTGGCAATGTTGCTTTTAACGTAAGGCGGAAGAAAACACAACGTGCATACAAGTAGATTTTGAGCAGGGCTTTCAAAAGTGCTCATTTTTATTGTGAACAGCCTATACTTACATGTAATGTTTACAAATTGCTAGGCACGCGTAACTGGTGGTGTGGTCTAGCTGAGGGGGGAGAAATGTTTACCTGTGCTCCCTCGGTGGAGCTTGTTGCGTCACTCGTTGCGATAGGAAGCTTTAATAATTGGCCCGCGGACGCTTACCTGCTGATTGGCGCACGTGACCCTCTTGACGTCACAGCTCGCCGTCCCAAGGTCCCATGTCCCAAGATAATTCGCCAGCTTCAACTTTTGTCCTCGGACGCACGCGCAGACGTGTTCCTAACTGTTTGTTTTGTTTATATTTTAACTATCGCACGCAAATGGCAAAAGTAAATAGTGATGTATTGATATCGAAGTGTGAAGATTGCAAAATATAAAACTCGGTATTTGTTCAAAGCAATAACCTTCAATCTCGCAGCCGTGAAAACGAAACCTTAATAAATAATTATATAAAAATTCACTGACAAGAGCAAAACTATAAGGGAAAAACACCAAAGACTGCGCACCTAACAAATCGATCCCATTTACTGCTACATTTTATAGTGAAAGAATATGGTTTGTGCACATGGCGTTTTATTGATCAATTAAAATTTCGTGCTTACAGGCCCAATCACGTAGATATGTTCCAATTTTCACAAAAAAAAAAAAAAAAAATTGCTAATGCGCACTCTGGTCACATGTAAATACGGAACCTCTTTCAAATGACGAACATTGCTCATTCCATCTTTGTTGGCATTTGATACACTGTATCCAGTGTTCGAATATATGCTCAGTGTACTGTATACCTCATCGCATCCTGTGCAGAATATATCACTTTCTGCTGTCTTTCATGATGCAATCTTCTTTACTGGACACGCGGCTCGTTAGTTAATAATATTTTGCATGAGAACGATATCTTACCAGGCTTTACCAACAACACACATATGTTTTGTCTGTATTTGTTAATATTAATGATAAACGAAATATTATAACTTACAGATAAAATCGAAATATAGTTCAGTGTAACGAAAAATAAGATGATTTTACGTTAACAGAAGTATAAAAAGCTTGTGATACATGACATATTTAGAAAATAAATACACGCGTCATACATGGGGTGATTTTCCAATTGTTAAGATACTGCGAATATACTATAGCAAAACCCTGATCATTTTCATTTAAAGGATGTTCACGATAAAGTGAGCACTTTTGAGATCAATCTTAGAAAAAAAATCTCTGCCCCTGCCTGCATATATTTCAACGGGCGCAGCGAGTGCCATACGCCCAATAAAGTTAGTAACGATTGATGGTAAGTAGTTCCATATATTAATGTCGAATAAAAAGTGTTGGGTGATCATTTGCGATAGCATAAATTATTTTTTTCGCATTCTGTTTTTTTTTTTAATTCACCGGAGTGTAAAGATTACCAGATTAGTAAAATGTACACTTTTCTAATAATTTCACAGTTTCACCTAACCGACGCATGAATAAAGTGACGGGACGCATGACAATGTTAATTTTACATAAGGCGGAACAATACACAACGTGCATATATTAAGCAGGGCTCCAAATGTGCTCAATTTACTGTGAACAGCCTATAAGAGGCTGTATCACCTCTTACACTGAAATTATTCGTTTTAGTGTCATAACACGAGAGTCAGCGTTATTACTGAACATTTTTCTTTATAGAAGTATTACGTATCATGGTTGTGTGCAAATTTTTGCACCTGATTTTTAATAGATGTTCCCTGCTTGTCGTTAAAGGGTGAGAATGAATTAGTATATAAAATTTTGTATTAAGTTATTAGTTGCATAAATATGCGTTAATAGTTCATTTATTATGTCCCTATTGATGGATAAGGCAATTAGCCAAGCTTCTATTGTGGCGATTTTCAATAAATTCTGCTAAATTCGAATCAGGGAGAAATAAATAAAATATTCGATATGGCGGCTGATGCGTGCTCTTGAAGCTGTCGCTAAGAGACGGCCTGAGGATCTGCGCCAATATACGTAAAGTTTGTTCACGATAAAGTGAGAACTTTAGAAATCAACCTTAGAAAAAAGTCACTGCTCCTGCCTGCATATGTTTTAGTGGGCACACTGAGTGACATGCGCTCAGTAAAGTTGGTAACGACGGAGGGAAAGTAGTTCCATATCTTAAAGTCGAATAAAAAGTGTTAGGTAACTATTCGCGATAACATAAATTATTTCTTTCACTTCCTGTTTATTGAATGCGTCAAAACGTAGAAGATGAGTAAATATTTAAAATATTTAAGCTTATAATAATTTTACACTTTCACTTGAAACTACATGAATAAAATGATGAGGCCCGTTGCAATGCTAACTCTACATAATACGGAATAATAAACAACGTTCATAAAAGTAGATATTAAGCAGGGCTTTCGAAAGTTCTCAGTTTATCGTGAACAGCGTATATAGGCCATTCACTGTAAAGTGAGCACTTTTCAAGGCCCTTTCAAAATATATTAACTCCTAATAAATATAATTCTTGCAACCTCAGACGTTAACTTGTAATGTTTATATTTAAAAAGTGGCGAAAAGTTAGTAATTATTCGAAAGGAAAATTTAACAGGGCCTTAAAAAGTGCTAAGTTTATCGTTAACAGCCTATAGTGATGTTTCTCTCCTTCGTTTTCGTCACCTCGGCGGTCGACCGCCAAATTGCACTACGCTGTGCAGCCGGTGATTCCCCTCGATCTCTCCTGTAGAAGTGTTTCCCCTCACGTGCGCTCATTGTTCCCTCCCGCCTCTGTATCATCGCAGACTAAGGCCGCGGTTACACGAGTGCTGTCAAACACATTCAGCGAAATACATTCGTTAGCCATGTCTGAACAAGTTTAAAAACAGAACGTGTTTCCGCGGTTACACAACAACGCAGAATTAAATCTATGGCAATTCTAACCTCAGCAAACATGGAACTTAAAATTTATGATATTTAATTATAATAGCCTCCAACATTTGTCACTATTGATCTTTTTAATTGTTATGAAACCTAGACTTTTAATGCAATGGTATAATACGTGGGTATTAGAACATTTAACCTTAAACTTAAGGTAATTCAACAAGTGCAGGAATTCCCGCCAAATTCAGTAATATTTTATACACCGCTTGTTTACTTGGAAGCAGCCAATAGGAGCGCAGCAGAGAAGAGAAGTCGTTCGAAACGACTTGTGGAAACTGTTCACTTTGAACGAGAAACAACTGCGATCGGAACTCGTTCGAAGGTTATGTAACCTCTTCAATAGCTGAACTTGTTTAAGTGGAGTAGTCCTGCATGCCGTGTAACTGCGGCCTAACTTGGCTCAGGGCGCATTCAGAAACGTTACTCAGCCGCGTTGGCTCACATCCCAACCAAGGTGAACCGAGTTCATTCCCAGGCCAAGTCACTCCGGATCGTACCGGGCGATCCCGCTGGTCGGCGGGCATTCTCGGGCAGCTCTTCCCCCCCCCCCCCCGACTATCGCCGGGGCTCAAGCATTCCGTACGAAATATAATTTAACGAAAACAGCATTTCGTTATCTGCAACCGTTCTGGAAATTTTGTGGATGACCACGTTAGGCTACTGAAAGCCCTGCTTACCGTATAAATTTATTTTAATTTTGTATACATCCGACATTCCTAAAATCAACATTGCCATGATGGACCTGATCACTTTATTTACGTGCCCTCCAAGTGAAACCATGTGATAGTTACTATAGCACATAAGTAAAACGTTTACATTCCTAGATATCGTACTGTTTAAAACAGGAAACGCCATCTTCAGTGGCAATATAAACACTATGTATTTATTTACTTCGTTTGTACACCACACGATTGTGCTCTTTGCCGCTATACGACTTGAAATGTTTCTGCTTAAATTTCACAATCGACACAAATACATGTGTTAAATACAAGAACATAAGTTATATAATCGTACCAGAATTTTTTTTTTTTGATAGTTAACCAGTTATCTGCTCATGAATACTAAATATTAGCAAGACAATAGAAATGAATTAAATGGACTGAGGAACTATTATAATTAATATAGTACAGTATTTACTAATTTTTATAATGTTTATTTTTTATTTTTTTTTAATTATTATATATGTTTATTCGGTATTATGTAACCTAAGTTAAATATGTAGGTTTTCAAATTTTTCTTATTTACATTTATTGTAATGCAAGGTTTTGCTCCGCCAACAAGGTAGCCATACGGTAATTTTAATGTAGCGAGTTAGTCAACTTGAGCTGGGTGACAGGGTGCATTGTCGTCGTGGAGAATCCAGTATTTTGAGAGTCACAAAGCCGGACGCTTTCGTCACATGCGCACCCTCAGACGGCCGTCAGTCGACGGCATTAATGACTGACTGGCTGCTAGAGAAGAATTCTTGATCTACTTGGCATCCGTCCACATTGCCGTCCTCACACGTAGTTTCTCACCGGAAACCACGCATGGTTTTGCTTCCGCCAGGGTTGGCCACCGCGGACCTATGCCCGGTTGCACCATCGTGGTTCGAAACTCGATCCGAGATCGGATATAAGATCGACACAGAAAACTGTTGCATCATTCGAGTTCAGAGCTGGACTGGTGATCGAGATGAAGTTATTTTCGAACCGCCAATATCGGCGGTTCGAAATCTCGGTCTGAGATCAGCAGCCATCGTCGACAAATGTAGTTTGAAAATACGCCAACAGATAGAACTACGTTCGATTGTTTTCTTGGGAAATAAAAAAAAAAAACTTTATAAGCACTTGAATCTTATTCATTAAAATTCGTAGAACAATAATTAATTTAAAGCAGGGAAAACATAGCACATCTAGTTCTATCTATAGTCCATGACGTCATATATTACGAACCAATAGCAACATTTGTCTCATACTTAATATCGATCTCTCACTTTGGAACCAAGGTCGACGAATCGGAGATCCTGAATAATGAAATTTCGTTGGTGCAACACTTTTACATTAGAACCGAGATCAAACTAGATCCTGGCACGGAACTGGGATAATTTGATCTCGGTTCGAGAAAGATGTCGGTGCAACCGGGTATTAACCCTCTTCCCAAATATGAGTATTAAGTTCAAAGGTCGCCGTTATGACACCCGCCGCTGAGATTCAGCATGCATCGCAGAAGATGCTTGACACTCTTCAAGAAGATGACTTCCAGACCACATTCTAGAAGTGGCGGGTACACTTCCAGGACACATTCCAGAATGGCGGGTACACTGGAAACGCTGTATTACCGTGCCTAGGAACTGTTTTGTAGGCGATAGAATGTAAATAGAACTAGTCTCGAAAGATACCACCTCGTAATATAAAGATAAAGGAATATGAGGAATATCACGTTAAGAACTTGTAAAATGTGGGTCTACACAAATAATAATTCATTAATTAAAATATAATCAAATAATACTAAATAAACTTAAAAACCTGATACTTTTAGGCCACCATTTCGTCATGATTAGAATGAACATTAATTTTCTCAAAAACAGTTCACTTGTCGGTAAAGTTTGCATTGAACAATTATCGTACATTAATGTTCCTAATTCTAATTTTTTAGATATTGGCTTCCAAATTCTTGTAGAATTCACCCTGCTTAGTATCCACGAAGTATAGAGATATTTATTTATATGCAATTTTCTACATACATTCTAAGAAATCATTCGGAAATTTACCATACAAGTGTATATATCTACGCTTAGCGAGAAAGCTGGAATAGTATTATTTTCTCATGTACATTCATTGTGGCGTTCCTACATTTGTTCAGGAAACAGTCAAATGCATAGGGAAGTTCCCAACTTTGTATAGTAGCGCTGTTAAATATTCTTATATCTGTAGCTTTATGTGTGGTATTATTACCATATGTATAGGTTAAAAACTTCAATTACAGTTAGCATATATATATAATTATCTATAAGATGGGAATATATATATAATTATCTATCAGATATGATTATATTTAATTATCTATTAGACAGTAGTATACATATAACTTGTTTTAATCTGGGTGAATTTGTCTTTGGGTTTTCTCAGAGTGCTCCCAATCGCGAATGTCTTAGGTTATTTTCTACGAAATTAAAATTTTGCTACAAATTATGTTTCTTTTGTTTTATATAGTAAATTTTGAATATCAGGTTAAGATCCTATTATGTCATCCTATGATTCCAACCAAGGAAAAGGTTAACACATTTTATTATAATAAAACATTTTCTGCAATTTTTGGTTGATTGAGCGGTTTAAGACGATATATTTAAGTTCTGGTTCCCTATATGGGAGCGTGAGTTCGAGTTCCACATCTGACAAATAATTTTTAAGACATATATTGAGAATTTTGAGATGTTAATACCAGAAGTAATCATAACACATCTCAGATAGAGTTGGGGGAGGGGATGGGGTGTAAGTATGTGAAGGGATGAAGTATTTGGAGCAGATTGTGTAGCAGTTGGAGCAGATTGTGGAGGAGGAGGACGAGAAGGAGGAGGTGGTGGTGGTGGTGGTCTAGAACTGTTTAGGTTAATCTTACGGGAGTACGATTTGAAGATGACTTATTACGACATGTATCAGTGTTACCCAAGTGAGCCATAACGAACACATCTTTCCCAGGCTAATCTTATGGGAATGCGATTCAGTGCCAGTTAGTATCCCTCACACCAAATATGGGTATAGTTAGTTTGGTAACATCATGTACGAGACCTTTCCCCAGGCACTGTCTTATGGCACTACACCACCCATTGATCAAAGGACTCCAGAAGATTGGTAAAGATTGTTCCTGAATGATGTTAATCCAGAATGTCTTGCATTACAATTTTTTCAAAGTAATACATTTCGACACATTTATTAAGCAGTTTGTAATTTTTGCGTATGGATTTCTATTTTGATTAGCAATTAGTTATATTTACTTATCAAACATTATGTGATTCGTGCAATATTCAATGAAAGAATGTTATAGTATTATGTAATGTCTATTACATATCGTCTATTACGTTTTAAACATTACAAGGGAAAGTTTAAATCATCCACACCTTACCCGGGATTCGAACCGAGGACCTCCAAACTGAAAACCAATGCATAAACCAACTATGTTATGGAGGTTGGTGATATGAATGAACGATTTTGTAGAATTATGTTGTGTTGGAAATTATTACTTAAAATATTAATAATAAGTGTTTCAACAAACATATTTTCTGTATACAGTCTCCAACTATTTCACAAAAAGTTAATAGCTTTAGTAGTTTTCAACCAGTGTTTTAACAAACGGATAAGCTTGTGTTGATAGGGTTGCAAGCCACTGCTTTTCAGGTATTTTTAATATCGTGTAGTTTAGTGTGACTTTCAAGTTGTTAAGCATTTGTTTGAATTTGAATTAGGTTAATGTATATTTCTTGATTCTAGTAATTTCTGTAGTTCTTGCAGTTTTTGAGGTTTTGGGGGATTTAAAGTTTGTTATGGTCTTCAGTCGCCTCCTAAAACATTTTAATATTACACTTCGGCACTATTTAGTGAGCTTATATTATGTTGGTTCTAGTCTCCTACGTGGTATTTGTGTTCCTGAGTTGAGGGATTCTCTGTCCAACTGTTTAACGTTTTGTGAAAGGTATCGGCATGCCCCGTCCGCGAGCGTGTCTGAAACCTCGAATGCAGAGTGTTAGAAATTGTTTTAGAATTGTCTTGTTAGGGCTTTATGTTCAAACACTTTTCATGTTGTTTTCTAGATTTGGTATACAATGCTTGAGAATTCTTATTAAGGATAGTATGTAATTTTTAAAGCTTCTATTCGTTCAGGCGTGAATGCACCTTAGTATTTTTTCCCCCCAGAAATTGCGATCGAGTATATTTTACTCTCACCTGCTTAAGACACAGGTTTGTGTTACTAATGAAATGATTTCTAGTTAAGAACTATCTGATCCGTGATTACTTTCATAATTATTATACTTTATACAATTCGTTGTGTGAATCATTATAATCCTTTATCGGAATCTTAACAGTGTCTGGTGTTTTTTCTATATTGTATGTTACTAACTGAAAATAGTTATTCAATTACTGTGCCTATTTCTTAATGATGTAATATTGTTTTCAAACAACTCTTCTTAGTGTTACAATGTTTAATCACTTTAATACAATAAAAGGCGTCAAGAGACTTTTTGTGTGCACTCTTTTTAATTTACAGCGTTAAGATCCTGTAAACTTTGTTAATTTTAGTGAGTGTTTACCAATTGAACCTTTCTTGATATAAGCTGATAGAATGCTCTCCTCCAAATGTTTCACATTATATTAGAATATTCTTATACCTTTTTTCATTTCACAACTCGTTCTTGTTACTAAAATCTAGTTTGTAATAGGAAAACCAAACACTTTTAGAAACTTTAAGACTCTCTCTCTCTCTCTCTCTCTCTCTCTCTCTCTCTCTCTCTCTCTGTTAAAACTATTTTATTAAACACAGGAATAATTTTTTCCATTACTTAAGGAAACAAATACATTTCACGGTTTGTTTAGGTATTTGGTAAATAAAGGTAAACATTATTTAGAACATATTAATTGACAAGATAAGGAAACTACAGAATGTCTTGAAACATAACACATAGTTTAACAAACACTAGTATAGGGTGTTTCATATATTCATTTTAATATAGGTTATAGGGTGTTTGCTTCTTCTGTAAACAATGTTTTAATGCAGTTTCTTGGTAATGGGTCTATGTACTTTTCTTGAAGTAATCTTTCAAGGAGGAAACATTTCTTACGAAGTGGTATTGTTTTTGTTAGTTCGAATATAAAAACATTTGCATTTGGGTGAATGTAAAACCATAGTTTCTACCACATTTGAGTATGTTTCGACATAGTGATAGTATATGTCTTTAATGCTAGAGGGAAATGTCTTTCTGTTTGTGGTATAGTCTGTTGAACTGATTGTGTTGCTGACTCAGGATGTGGTGTTAGTGTGGTGCTAGTGTGGGGCAATGTGATGCTAGTGTGGTCTATGTGATGCTAGTGTGGTCTATGTGGTACTAGTGTGGTCTATGTGGTGCTAGTGTGGTCTATGTGGTGCTAGTGTGGTGCTATGTGGTGTTATTTTTGTGCTATGTGGTGTTATTGTGGTGCTAAGTGGTGCTAGCATGGTGTTAAGATTGGTGTTAAGTCCTAATTATGGTGTTAAATCTTAAGTATGGTGTTAAGTTTTAAATATGGTGTTCAGTCTTAAGTGTGGTGGTATATCTTAAGTGAAGAGCAGAGCAGATTCCGGAGCAGGTGGAGCAAGGTTTGGAGCAGGTGGATCTAACCATTGGAGCTAAGTGTGGAGCATGTGGAGCTAAGTGCAGAGCAGGTGGAGGTAAATGTGGTACAGTCTGAGGTACAGTCTGTGGAGCAAGGTGTGGAGCAGGATTTGGAGGTGAATGTGGATGTGGAGATGGATGTGGAGGTGAATGTGGAGGTGGAGGTGGATGTGGAGGTAAATGTGGAGGTGGAAAATCAGTGTTATAAACTTTACAATATCTCTTCAAATCATCACTCAGAGAAAACAGCTTCTAGCAGAAATCGCACTGAAAGAGTTTTCTTGTATTTTTCATTCCACTAGTCATTTGTTTATGTCATCATAACTTTCGCAACACTGTAAATGTTTTACCATATAAGTGAGACAGCAAATGTATTATTGTGTCTGTATAATTATTCCAGGCTTACAATGAAATTGAAAGTTGTATACTTTTATAGTTCGCGATAGGTAAATTCTATGAATTGTACATTCTATTATATTATTTGTTTTAAATACCATGTGTTTTAATCCTAGAGTGTATGTTTAAGGAGTTTTATGTATTTTATTGCTTTAAAATTAATAATGTTTTATTTTATTAATGTTCCACACACAAATCTTTATGTGATACACGTTTAGATTTTATTGTTATATTCATGTAACTAAAGTTTTCATAACATTTCATCGTGAGAATTATTTATATGGGAATATTACAATTCATGTATTCTTAAAGACATTAAAACACAAAAGTATTCTCAAACCATTTATTTAATTACCTTTTAATTACAGAGTACGTTTTCACAACACTAGGTGTTTGCAAAAAAACACTTTTTAAATCATATTTTCTCCATTATCTCCTTGGCAATACTTGTAGTCTTCTAATCTGTTTGATTGTTATCATTTTTTGTGTATTTGGGTATTCTCGTAAATCAGGAAAAGTTTAATAAAAATGCGAATATACTTCTCAAATAGTCGCTGGTAGACTTGTATTCGGACACCTATGGTATACAAGACATTTTTTTCAGATCTGGACAAGATTTTAAAGCATTACATTTTTCACCTTCTATGGAGCATGGATATATTTAAAATGACACAATCCATCGCACTTCTCTCCAAAATGATGTAACATTCAGCTAGACCTATATGAGTAATTCTCATTTGAGTTTCCAGGGGTGACAGAGACGTAAATACCAGTTGGGTGGAAGAAAGATATGTTTACAATTGAAGTGTCATAAAGATACTAAAACTGTTAGTTTTAAAAACAATTTTCTAAAATGTTTACTTCATCGTTTAAATAATTTGGTAATAGTAAATTAAAATTAATTTTTTCATAGAGAAATCTGTATGCAAATCTGTATAAAAACATATCATCTCGGCTATAAACTAATAATAATTTGGAAATCAAATGTTTGTTTCATATACTTCTCGAAAAGTGTTTTGTACCAATGCGAATTAAGTATTGAGGATTGTTTTGCTGGATGGAATACTGATTATAATCGTAATGTCTTTACATGATATTTGATTAATGAACAAAAATAATTTCATTTTAGGACTGTAAAAGGGATAGATTGGATTTATAATTTTTTTGTCTCGTACTTTTCGAGTGTGTGTTTCCTGAAACAATTGTGTTATTCGAAGGCTAATCTGATGTGTAATCCTTTTGAAGCTGGGAATGTCTTAATGGTGATTAAAATATGCTATGTTTTAAATGTGTGTATGTATTTAATACAAAATTCGTTTTCCCTGTAAATTAAATTAATAACTTTTGTTTACTAATTCATTAGGTCGGTTGTATAAGATATAACTAATTTGTTGGAATTCAAAGATTATTGCCCTAGTTATATAGTATTCGAATCCAAAATGTATGTCGGTTTCCTTGGGAATTTGCTTAAAATACAGGTTTTTCCAAAATATTGATGAATTTTTGTTATAATACAAACTCCTGCCGGATTAGTTTCAGTCTGGATACATGTTTTTTCATTAACATATTGATGAAACATTTTGTTTTTAAATAAAATATATGTACATTTGTCTATGTAAAGGCCTTTCTGACATAAATGTTATAACAACAATCTTGCTTGGGAGCATTTTTAAAAGGAAGTTATTAGAAACATTCTTTATTTTCACATATATGGGCTTTGTGTTATAATATTTGGTTTTGTAGAGAAATATAGACATAGAAACGTATTTTATCAGCTAATAATATTTTAGAAATTATACATTCGTTTAACATAAATCCCGGATCGTGTCGTTTGTTATGCTTAACATACAGCTTTCTGTTGAAATATCGTTAATTTTGTTACTTTGCAATTCTGATACGAATTCCTACTGGTTTGGGTTTCCGATGGAACTTTGTTCTTTCGTTAATAATTGGTCGAAACGTGATATTTTTTAATATAATAGACGAACAATTGTCTATTTATCCAAAAGATTTGTATGGGAATATTTAAAGAGTTTGTGAAAGGAAGTTATTATGAATCATCTTTATTTTCACGTATACGGAATTTGTGTTATTACTTAAAGTTTTAGAGAAATGTACACACAAATGCGTAGAAAACCGTATTTTATAGATTGAGCAAATGTACGAATGAATCTGTACGCACCTATGTTTAATTTATTACTCGAATCGTGTTGGGTACTAACTTGTTTGAAGACTGCTTCGCATGAAAACACTATGTAATGTTTTGCGGGTGGAAAACAGTATTTAAATGCTTATAGGTATTAAACATTTCAATTACCTGACACATACTTAATTTTAGGTCTCTGGGTCTTGAGTGCCGATGTGGGTGATCATTAAATCTCATAATGTTTTTAATAAAAATATTTCTGTTGCTAGTAAGGAATACTAAAATTCTAAGTAGGTTCGTGTTTTATTGTGAAATTTCTTTGAATTGTAATAAAGTTTTCCATTTTAAGATGTATTTCGAATATTATGTTTCCTGAACTTGAAATAGTTTTTATGAAATAAATGTACTTTGTTGAAGACGTGTTTATTTGAATGTAAATAGGATTACATTTCGATTTGATTTAATTCAGTTTTTTGTATCTGCCTTATAAAATATATTCACTTCCCCAGCAAGCTGGCCACCGGGGGCCCTGACGCACTGGTCCATCTTCATGTCTGCATCCCCGAGCCGTATCCGGGTTGGGTCAACATACTCTAATGCTAGATGACATGGGGGAGGGGGTTGATAGTTCATTCTGCTTCCTTTCAGGAAAGATTATTTGTTTGTTAACATGCGGGCTGGCTGGAACGATGCAAGGCGAGGGAGCAGACATCGATTTTGTCATGCATATCCTTGATAATCTCGTGTAACACCTTACATTTCACATTCGGTTCGTATATTTACTTAGTTTGCACATTTGTTTCAGACATTTATTAGGTTTCGTCAATTGAAACATTTACTATCGCTGATGTGAACTGCGTGTGATGGACAGGTGCGATCGGGCGTGGTCGGGATGTCGGGGTCGGAATGATGGAATGTCAGGTCTGACAAGCTATCATTGGTTTGCGTTTGTGGAATACGAATGCAGTATTGCAGTATTGCGATACAGTGTGTTTTTAATTATTTTATTAATCTAAATTTGTGGTATAGTGGACTATGGACCTTCCCGATTCGATAAGAGAGAGTTTCTTGTGTATGTTACAGTGCGAGGGAGCAGACATAGATTTTGTCATGCATATCCTTGATAATCTCGTTTAACACACTACATTTCACATTCGGTTCAAATATTTATTTAGTTCGTGCGTATTTGTAAATTTGCTTCAGACATTTATTAGTTTTCATTAATTGAAACATTTACTATCGGTGACGTGAAGTGCGTGTGACGGACAGGCGCGATTGGGCGTGGTCGGGACGTCGGGGTCGGAATGATGGAATGTCGGCGTACGACAAGCTATCATAGGTTTACGTTTGTGGGATACAAACACGGCGAACTTAAAGCAGTATTGCGATACAGTGTGTTTTTAATTATTTTAATAATCTAAATTTGTGGAATAGTGGGCTACGGACCTTCGCGATTCGATTAGAGAGAGTTTCTTGTGTATGTTACAGTGGGTTTTTAATTGTTCAGTTTGAACATGTTGTATAGTGAAGTAATGGTGATGTACTTGTGTATAATTGTGATGGGTTTTTGCAGGTCGGTGAGAGTGAGGCGAGTTGCATTTGACGGTCATGGTTTGCTATCGTATGAGCTATTGGAAGACGCATTTGTAAAAGAGGGATCCGGTATGTTTAAATCTACTTTACATGTTTTTAACAAACAATCTCTTGGAGTGAGTTATTATTTTGTGTGCGATTTGGTGTTAATATTATTTTCTTTGTGTTCGATAAATATTTTATGATTCGTGTATTCAGTCAGTTTGTAGAAGGTGAGGAGTGACAGTATTTGTGTTTCGATAATTTCAATGTGCTCTTAAGAGCCGATTAGGGTGAATTGAAGCATGTGTGATTAGGTTTTGAGGATATTAATATATATTATTATGTAGATTCATGCTGAGGTTTGACGTGAACCTATGGTAAGTTGGTTATAATTCGTGTATTTATTATATATTTGTGAAGTGTGATTTTATGACAGCTGGGCTATTGGGCGTGTTGTTAGTTAATTTATGTGCTATGGGCATTTATGAGTGTACGTAATTTTATTGTGTTTTTTGATTAATGGACAATAGTTGAGTCAGTTAGAGCTCGTTTCGTATAAATTATTCTGGTGTTTGAAATATATAATATTGTTAAGGAAATAATGTTGAAACATCTTCATATTTCGTCACGATATTAATATCAATTTTGTGCTTCGTTCTGCCATGTGCAATGTAATCGGGTTATGTCATTTGATTGAATATATGGCAAATTATGTCATATTTGTAATGTATTCCATAAAACGGAATTTTTTATGTTGTGTGTGACATGTTTTTCATTTGTTTCGACAGTATAATATATTAAACACATTTATTTACACCGTATATAATTATTTATGAGTGCTCAGTCTGTAATCAGAGTCCGCCCAAAACGTATGTTTCTTGGTGCTGCTCAGTCCTGTAGCAATCTCCCAAGTGAACGGATGTGTTGCACTCGTGTGTTTGATTAATGAAAATTTAGTTAGTTAGCACTTGTTTCTTTTGTTCTGTCGTATATTATATTGATAGGGAAATGGTTTTGTCTTTCATTCGTTACGTGCTTTGCCGTATCTAATTTGTGTTTAGTCTGTATTCAGATATCAAGCTGGACGGAGCTGCTCTCATGCGTACCTTGCACTAAGCCGACATTCCATTCTAATGCGTCACACGCATTCCACTCAGTACACCTTCAGACGCCGTACGATCGACATCTTCGCTCTTCCCCAAAAATAAAGGACCCTTATACCTTTCTTCCGCCAACCTCAACACATACAACATTCCCATTACAATATAACTCTCTGCTCAGTAGACTGCCGCACGTCAGAGAGTGAAGGCCGCTCTCTAAAAATAGAACACCATGTACACGTAACACCCCTTCCCAAAATAGAAAACAAAAATAAAAAAATAACTAATTTTTTTAAAAATTTTGGAAAAAACGGGTTAAGACTTAATATGACTAACCAATTCGCACATTTAATCGGATTAGGATTTGAAAATCGAACGGTTTTGCAAAAAATTAGTACAATATATTTTTAGATCCTCTCCATTAATGTGTCATTCACCTCAGGTGAGCCAGACGCTCCCGCCCCTACTACTGACGTGTCATGAAACGTAAATTAACTGCACGCGTATTTGGTATCTTTTGTCCTAGAAGTGATTCACGAAAATTTTCGGTATCTAATTGACGCATGTTAGAATTTTCTCTGTACAGCGTTCTCTTCAGCATTCTGCACTCGAGGAAAAGAAAGTGTCGGCATTTGCGTTCCTCATATCGTATCTGCGCTTGTCTCATGTGCAGACGTGGGCACGCGTTTTAGTTTGACCCAATGCTATCTCGTGCCCTATTTTGCGGAGAAGTTGTGAATGGATATCTGGGGCAGATAGTAGACCGCATTATGGCAGGATGCAGAGCCTACAGGAAACGGTGTGCATCCTAGGAATAACTGTGATTTGAAGGACGCTTGAAGTCTAGGTTACTGGACACAATACACTGCTCAGGGACACTTGCTTACTATTTCTAATAGTTATGTATTATAACCGTAGTTATTATCATGGTGACTGTTTATGGACAAAGGGACATGCCCTTTAGTGTACACTTTACAACCATACTTTACCATAAAGTAAGTAGAGATAAATTATAAATGATAATATTTAGGTCTTCATACAGGGTGAAGAATATTTGTATTTCTTCGAATGCAGTGAAAAATACGTTAAAGTACCCTGTGGTTTCGTGATAAAGTCATATAAATAAGCTTATGAAAGTAAATTTTTCTTTTATGTCTGCACATCAACAGTAGTAATTATGTTTCAAAAGTATTTTATTTTTGCCTAAAGTGGCAAGCTATACCATGACGATAACTGTGGCTAATACAGTCTACATTTAGTAATCTCTGTGTAGCAACATCGGGTATTTATTCAACTTGCAATTTCTTGAAGTCGAAGTCAGGCATGTTATTAATGTGGGATATACACTTACGTGCATTTTATTATTTTATTGATATTATTAATGGTCTTGATTTTATCACAGCAGGCTAATTTATGGGAGGAAAGGCGCCGAAGGTTACAAAAGAAACTAACTTAAATTAACATGTTAAGCCAACACACATACCTCACGGCCTACTCAGTAATCGAACCCGTATTCCTAGAGTTCCAAAGTGCATTAACGACATCGCTTAAGGAGCTTAGCCCCCACGACCTAGTTCACAATGACTAAAGCCTTCGTCAAAAGAGATACTGTGTTTGTACTTCAAGCGGGCTACTGATTATCATTAAGCCAACTAAATTACACAGGCAGTAATTAATAACACTTTAAATAAACCGAATCCATCCAAACATTAGTAATAAAATTAAAAAGGAAAAAGGACACCACAAACAAACAACAAACACACAATGACGACAAAAAAAGAAGGAAACGGAGATTCTAGCAGCATTGGCACGTCGATAATAAAGAATAAAATACACTGCACAGAAAATTACCACGACAAAGAGCAGACACAGTGAACACCAAACATATATTATATACTGGTCAATCAAATAACGAATGTTTCAAGTCTGAAATGCCAAAATAACAACATAACTATGTGCGAAGTGGCGTTCATGAGAATATATGTTTTGCAAAGGAAGCTGTCTGCAAACCTCACAGAACGAATTACTGGAATTATTTAAATGTCTGTAAAAATACATAAATATTTTCCTTGCTCTGAATTTTTATCTATACGTAAATTTTTACCATACCATTTAATCTTAAAGATAACTTTGTTGTGATTCAAGTGTTGACCTTGATTAATAAGAAAATGAAAAGGATTCTATAGATATGGACTTCAACAACCTGTACGTGCACGACTGCAAATTTAATTTGGTAAATGGCCGGTGTCTTGGTGAGAAGATATATTTTTATTTCACTTGGCCAATCACAATTTTTATTTAGGCAATGAACGACTATGATTCTCGGGCTAAACTCAAGATGCGTAACTATCAAAATCTTCCTATCGCGAAAGTGAATCTGAGCTGAAGTGTTCTGAACTATAGGCTTTTCACGGTAAAATGAAAGCCCTGCTTATGAAATACTTGTATGCACGTTGTGTATTCCTCCGCCTTATGTATGAACATTAATATTACTATGGGCCTCATCACCTTATGCATGCATCGGTCAAGTGAAACTGTGAAATTATTAGAAAGGTAAGTATTTTACAAATCTGCTCATTTCTACAGTTTGATGCAGTAAAAAAGACAGGAAGCGAAAGAAATAATTTAAGTTATCATCAATGATTACTTAACATTTTTTATTCGATGTTAAGATATGGAATGACTTTCTATCCATAATTACCAAATTTACTGGGTACATATTACTCAGTGCGCCCGTTAAAATATATATGCGAGCAGAGGCAGTGACGGTTTTCTAAGGTTGATATCAAAAGTGCTCAATTTATTGTGAACAGCCTTTACACCTAGTTACACAATACCACGTTTTCCATACGATACGATAACATATTATAATTCATTTTCTTCTATTAATGTGCCATTTTATTTATTGGTTCTACCTGAGTGGGTCAAAGAGGGCCGTGGAGGGGGGACTTAATACAAAACTAACAATTATTTTTATTTTTCACAAAACATCTATGCCTTGAGGAGGGTTATGACCACTTGTACTCAAGCCTGTACATAACCAAGCACGCAATACTAGCAAACTAAGAACTGACCGGATTTTTTAATGCATTCTTTACTGAAATACGAGGCAGAAGTATTCTTAGGGTAGATAATGCTTTGATATAGGGGCAATGGTATGCATACAAACGAAACCTGATCTACCTTTAATACGTCCCGCAAACTCGTAGATGAAGTAATTCATAAAACAATCAACTGCCGGTTTGTTACGCAAACATCATAACTGCCGCAACCGTGGGACAATAAATGTACATTAAAACACAACAGATTGCCAACAATTATCCTAGAAATTTGTAAAATCGTGCTTCACTGACATTACGGCAAATATGTTAATTTTACTCAAAGCGATTAATACTTTTTCTCATTTATAGACTTACAGCTTTTTTTCCATTAACATATCGCTTTCGTGGAATGTTATTGAGAACATTTTTCTTTTGTTGTTGTGTACCGTTGTGTCGCATATAAAACTATACTTCGGCATTGACCAAATGACTGGGCATAGTACGTATTAAGTGCCACTATTAAATATTTAGAAACATATATAATGTTTAAACTCGTTACTATAAAGAACATGAAGAAATCTTACTAAATTTTAGTGATCACAAAATTTAATATATTTACTTTTATTTTTAATTTTGATAAGACGTTTAACCGTCGTTTAATCCTTCGCTATTTTGCTGTTAAATTTGCTATCAGATCTCCGGTTAGAATTTACGTCTGAATACATGTAACTAAGGATATATATAATTTTCAAAGCAATATTCAATATGTTTTGAGGAAGTGTCTTTAAATGCATTGATCTGCCTGGCTATTCATGAACAGTAATACATATGTCGGGATAATAGATTCTGACGTCCACTTAAGCGCAGTTTCGTGCACAATCTGCCTTGCATTTTACATGCGGCAAGCGTGGAAAGTTAGTACGCAAGTATAGAAAGTGAATCAAAACTCCCACGTTCGTGAGAGGAATATGCATGCACGGAAGCGAGATATCTAGACAACTCCTCATTGTTATTACTTCCTCTCAGAATCAATAACAATAGATACGTTACTGAGAAACACTCTTTAGCACGACGTAACAGGAGTTCAGGGATTGCAAAC
Organism: Dryococelus australis; assembly: GCA_029891345.1. NCBI lineage: Eukaryota > Metazoa > Arthropoda > Insecta > Phasmatodea > Phasmatidae > Dryococelus > Dryococelus australis. The sequence goes on from CM056996.1 coordinate 102,368,716, forward strand.
GTTGTTCACGGTAAACTGAGCAATTTTGAAATCAACCTATGGAAAAAGTCACTGCCCCTAAGAGCATGTATTTTAACGGAAACAGTGGGAGTCGTGTTCCCAGTTATTTTGGTAGCGAAATACGAAACGAACATTTGTGGTCACTGAATTAATTTATAACATCGTTAATATATTTACATTTTTTAAAAATCACACAGGTTTCTGAGTTGCACTTGAGGGTGAGAGGGTCAGTGGCAATGGTAATTCCTCGTATTGTTACGGTGTGGGCAAGCCCTTGATGTGGTGCTCGCCTGAACACATCGGCACACATCTCAAGAGAGCGGGGTCACGGAAGCGAAGCGCCGCTGTGACGAGCAGTTTGCAAACAAATTATTCCGTTTGTGCAAATGACGCGACAAGATGGACCAGCAGATGGGGTTTCGGCCGTCGTAGTCGAGATGACAATCAGTCTTCGGCAACGCTAAGTTAATGCTCTTTCCAGAAGAGGAAAGATGAACTCTCAGCTAGACGCGTGGCAATAGTTTGATTAGATAAATATATACCGGTAGTGAAATGCAGGATTAGAGTAATATTACGTGACACGCTCCTCCAGCGCAGTTTAAGGTATTCAAGTGTAAATGTAAAAGTTTTTATAGTTTATAATGTAACAGGAAAATCTCTTAAGTTTTAAAATAAAATGACATAGCGAATTAATAGTGTGTTATACCTCAGAGTCAAGTTTCCCCCCACATTTTGGAATGCCCCCACATGGAACTGTTAAAATATGATGGAAGAATACAAAATAGGCAAAAAAAAAAATAGATCTAAGGCAGGGCTTTCAAACGTGCTCAGTTAACCGTGAGTACACTATAGCAACAGTTTGACTTCCAATTCTACCACATAGACGCTAAGGTAGACAATGAAGACCTTGTCATTGTAGCTTTATTTTTCTCCTGAAATTCGCGGAAGGAAATTGCAGGAACTTCCACAGAAATCTTGCCTCGGTCGCAGCTGCTTTCGTCGTCGGAGTTTCCCATCAGCATCTGTCTGTGTCGCTCGGATGCTGGAGAGGTGACGAGTATTTTTAACCTGACGTCCGCTTCACTCATTTTTCACGTCACTACGGGGAATCCTGACGTCTTGTGTATTGTATTGTATTGTAAAGGGTTTTTAACCTCCCCCGGGTTTATGCTTAGCAGCGGACAGCTTACAAACTAACTATAACCTAACTTAAACTAACACCCATGCCTTATCCGCGATTCGAACCCAGAGCCTCCCGAGCCCTAGATCGGTGGCTCACCAACCGACTGCGCCACGGGAGATCGGTTGAAGTCTTGTGCATAGTGTTAGTGCTGAAAGGCTGTTCACTATAAAGTGAGCACTTTTGAAATCAACTTTAGAAAATATTTACTGCCTCTGCCTGCATATGTTTAAACGGATGTATTGAGCGACATGCGCCCAGGAAAGTTGGTAATGATGGAAGGAAAGTAGTTTCGTATGTTACCGTGGAATAAATAGTGTTAGGTAACCGTTTGTGATGGTTTAAATTATTTCTTTCACTATATGCTTTTTTTTTACTGCCTCGAAATGTAAAAATTACCAGATTTGTAAAATAATTATTTTTCTAATAATTTCAGAATTTCACTTGAGCGACGCTTGAATAAAGTGATGAAGCCCACAACAATGTTAATGTTATATAAGGCGGAAGTCTACACAACCTGCATACAAGTAGGTCTTAAGCAGGGCTTTCAAAAGTTCTCATTTTACCGTGAGAAGGTTCAGTAAAGTAGGCAATCTTACTAACTTAGTTCTCATTTCTGGGGGAATATGCATGGTCCTTCAGCAAACTTTACAGAAATATAAAGTCTTACTAGACACGGAAATATTATATGAGTGTTATGCTCTTGGAATATAAAAAAATTATTTTGTGCAGTGACAACCGTCATAACGAACGCCCGTGCAGAACCATTTTGAATGGCGTATGTTAAACAGTATTTATTGTTACGAATTCAGTAATAGGTATAAATTCACAACATAGCACATCCACCTAAACGATCTTATCTGTATTTTAATGTTTGTGCTCTCATAGATACGGATAGCACCGGAACAGAATTTGGAGTTAGAAATTGCCTCCGGACACTAATGATAATAAACTTTCCGTTATTTCTCAGTTGCAAAATATTTACACTTCGCATATAATATCTAGAGTCGTAAACATGAAATTCGAACTCTGCTACAGTTGGGATGTTCCGTGGTATTTTGTCTTCAAGCACATATCCATATGACATATTTCTCAAGTTGTCCACGCAACACTGAAGCAAATTAACTCACATTTTTCTTCTCGCACTTTTGGCCCTTCTGACACTTGCGCTGTCACATTGTACCGTGTGTTGTACACTGTATTGTTAGGGTCATTCTGTTATGATCCAGTATAGGCGGACAAGCCTAGCGAACAGCAGCTAAAAGCTATTCGCGACAAAGTGAGCACTTTTGAAATCAACCTTAGGAAAATGTCATTGCCCGTGCCTGCATATATTTTAACGGGAGAACTGAGTGACATGCGCCCAGTAAAGTTGGTAACGAAGAATGGAAGGTGGTTCCATATCGTAAGGTCGAATAAAGATTGTCGCGTAACCATATCTCATAACTTAATTAGACCTATTTCTCTCGCTTTTTTTATTTTAATGTAACGACGTGTAAAAATGAGCAGATTTGCAAAAATATCCACTTTTGTTATAATTTCACAGTTTCACTTGACCGATACATAAATCAAGTTATGAGGACCATGGTAATGTTAATTTTACATAAGACGAAAGAAGACACAATGTGCATGCAAGTAGATCTTAAGCAGGGCTTTCAAAAGTGCTCATTTTACCGTGAACAGTCTATACGCGTTGGTATCCAGGCGAGGCGAAGAATCCAAAACATATAACAGAAGTAATAGTTTATTAAACATATCAGCGAAGCGCCAGCGGAGCTAACCTCCCGACGGCACGGTATTAGGGACAATTACGCCACCAGGAACTATATAATACTTGGCAAAACTTTGTACGGGATCTGTTTGACTGTGGTCGTCTGGGTTCGCTATAAATATACTATAATATTAAATAAGTTAATTCCCTCATCAGTAGATTGAAATATATAAGAAATAGTATACTACATCAACAAATTGCCAATATCAAGCAGCGTCTTCAAATCCTACATGATGATTTTTTTGAGAAGTGGAAATTAAATCGCCGTAAAAGACATATAATTAAAAAAGTAGTGTCAATTATTACATGAAGGCCGTGGGATCCTGTTGCTATAAAAAATCTTGATCCATATACTGAGTCTCTAATAGCGAAAGGTGCTTCTAAATATTCCTATGCTTGAAGCATGGTAAAGTATAAACCTAATATAATGGTAATTGCTAGACTTTGGTGCTGCTTGGTATGTCGCTCCTCGCCTTCCGACTCAGTGGCGTGTAGTGAGTTTTTTTTTACAGGGTAAGCAATTTCTACTAACAAACGCAACTTCCAACTTTGCTTACCCTCCACATGTCTTAACTATTTTATAATACCTAATATTAGTTATAAAAACGGAAACGAAATTAAAGTAGTAATAATTAAACTGAATATTGTTTTGAGAGATACTACAAATGATAGAAAAACGCCCGTTTTCCCGAAAAATTTCATCCACTTTCCACGGAAAAATGTAGGGCTGGAGGACGCAAACAGAACGACTAAGTTACGCGGCCGAGCGTGTGGCGTGTTGTTGCTTGCGAGCTCGATTCATTGCTAGTCGCTCTTGTTTGTGGAAATAAATACTAGGTAGCAGCACTATGCGTGTACGGTACGGGAGTTATGTAAACTCTGTTTCTCGAATCGGAAACGGGAAAGTCAAAATTAAATGTGTATAAAGTTAAGGCGGAAACTATAAAGGGTTAAACATTTCCAATATGTATAGGGTAAGCATTGCTTGCCTTGCGTCTATGGAATAAACGCCACTGTTCCGACTCAACACTCAGCCTCCAACGACTGTATCATTCAGGTTAGTCATATCCTGTAATAGATTAGGACCTTTCTCGCCAATAAATTATATTTATTGTATATCATGATATTATTTCAACTAAATACCTGCTCTGTCTTCATAATTAACTTAAATTCTTCCATAGTCCCTAGACACTAGTATAAAAATATTAAAACATAACAATTACTACACTAGACGCGCTTTTAACGCCGCGTTAACGTCTATTTAACATGTCGACGGGCAACATGTCGCTTTTTGACACGAGCTGTGTTAAGCTTCTAGAGCGTCGCCGTTCTTCAGGCGTCAGCGCTTTCAACGCAGGTGGATGAGTTGGCAATACTGGCGTTGACAGCGGTGGTCAAGCTGCACGAGGCGTTTCGCTGCAGTTTCTACGTCGCGAATCTCGCGCCTGGTTCACACACGTACGCCGATCACGCCGAGCAGACTGAGCGGGATACTAGAACAGCCAATTAGAAGCCATCCTCGGTTTTCCGCGCGAGTCACGCATAGAAGTTGAGCTCACGCCGATATTTTCTGCTCGCGGAAAGTGCAGACTTCGACGATATTTCCCAGAAGTCAGCTGGTTCACATACAGCATGTTTCTGAATTCCCATTACACATTGTAAGGGCTTGTAGTGGAGACCAAGACAGTCACGTTCTGCATAGGAACTTATGTGCGGAAACGTACCGTTTCCTCGCGACAAACAAAACACCACCACATCACATGTTGCCCTCTCCCACGTATCCACGTATGCAACATACTGTACGTTGTTTTTCTTCTGGGACCACTTACAAGTAGGGCTCGAAATGACAACCAGTGACGTCTACACAAACACGGTACCTATGTACCATGTTCTAGTACACACGATTGACATTACCTGGACGTTCAAGATCAGCCGCAGCCATAACACGCGCCAGCAGTTCTTCCTCTGATTCCACAGAGGTCTGGTAAACCAAGCCCTTCTTGTGGCCCGACATGAAGTAGTCTAGCGGAGTCAAGTCGGGTGAACGCGTAGGCCAAGTAATCGGATCACCTTGATCTATCCACTGTTGGCCAAAACGACTCCGCTATAGACTACTTCCTGTGGGGCCACATCAAGCGCTTGATTTACAAGATCCCTGTGGAATCGGAGGAAGACCTGCTGGCGCGGATTATGCCTGCAGCGAATTTTGGACTTCCAGGCATTGGTGACCGTGTATACCAGAACATGGTACATACGTACCGTGTTTGAGTAAGACGTCGCTGGTCGTCACATCGAGCCCTTCTTGTAAGTGGACCCATAAGAAAAACAACGTACAGTATGTTGCATACGTGTATACGTGGGAGAGGGCAACATGTGATGTGGTGGTGTTTTGTTTGTCGCGGGGAAAGGTAAGTTTCCGCACATAAGTTCCTATGCAGAACTTGACCGTCTTGGTCCCCACTACAAGCCCTTACAATGTGTAATGGGAATTTAGACACACTATGTTTATTATAGTACAGATTTCTTGTATAAACTACGCATATTGATGGAGAATAGTTCAATGCAGATATTTATAGTGAAATACGTGAATATAAACATTTATTAAATTTAACATTTGTATTAAATAAACGTAGTTTGAAAATGAACTGACCGGTATCACTAAAGTGTAAAATATTTTTGGATGACAAAATAAAATGATAATCTCTTGACAATCATTTCGTAAATAAATCACAGTAAAAAGACGAAAGAATCTCGTTTGGTATCTATAATTTGTTTTGGAATTTTGGCGATAAAATCACGAATTTGACACCAAAATGTCTACGGCCAAAATATGCTTACATGTGAACAACTATCGGTTCTGGCTGTTTATCATGATCGGCGTAAATGTGAACCAGCCATTATTAGTTTTTTTGCTAAAGTACGTTCTACGGTACTGTTAACGTTAGAACACGGAGTAAACTAACAGTGGCGAAGCGTAAATGGAAGCTTTGGAAGGGGCGCTTCCTTTAATAATGCGGAACAAAATAAAATATTTTATTTTAATATCATCTGGAAAATGTAACCTTAGCTACAAAAACCACCATGGTATAATGTTATTTTTTCAGCATGAAGTCTGCGACAGCCTTCGACAGTGCGGAATCGTGTCTTACGAAGTGAAATAAATAGTGAGCAGCACGCCCAGACCCGCCCGCGCCATACAAAGCCACTGGACCGACTGGAAGCTGCTACCCTAGCAGCGTCCAGCAGTAACTGCGTATTTGTTGTGTGTGCCCTCCGGCTCCGATCTCTAGGACCACGAAAGGAACTAACTCCGCCCGTGGAGATGAAGCGGCTTTGCCAGCGTCCAGTAGAGCAAAAATGAGTTATAAACCGCGAGCGGCGAGCATCTACACATTAATATTCTGTGGACCCTTCTTATTTATTCGTTTCGTTATGTTAAACATTATTGTTTTACTAAACCGTAAACTTCTTTTGTGTTAATGGGTGAGCAATGCTTTTGTAGTGTGTCGAGTACCGGGTTATATCGCAGGCGGGACGCTGCTGTGAAAACGCTTCCACACAAGGAAAATGGAGAGTAGCGATGTTTCACGTCCTGGATTTTCCAGCAACTCTGCGTCTTCGATCTCAGAGGACTCGTGTGCTAGTAATAGTAACTGTACTATAGAAAAACTAAAAAAAACACTCAATTTAGTGCTCTTAGTTTTGACAAAAAATTAAATTATTCTCACTGGCAGGCCTACTCCTAAGCTAGTGGAAACTGTGTGCGAACACAAGGAAAATATTGGAGAACTCCTAAGAGCTATGGTAGAAAATGCTGACAAGTGGGATTCCGAAACACTCGAAAATCAGTGACATCAATTTCTGTTTGAAGAAGATTGAAAACTTCAAAAGCTTTCTGAACAATTTGAGAGACGATTTTGAACGAGTATGGGAAAAAGTTTGTTCTAGTTGTAAATGTGTTTCTCTTACAGCAAAATGCGGTCGCGAAGATTCGTCAGCAGGCGAAGATAGGAAGGTTGTTTACAAAAAGACTATTTTACCAAATTGTTGATGCCATTATTGTACATTTAACGCAGAGGTGTGCTGAAGTGCCTAAGCTAAAATGTTTAAGCTTGTTGGATAGCAAACTTTTTCTTCAGCATGCACAGAATTTCTCAGTAGAAGCTTTTGCATCTCTAACGGAAAGCTAGGGATTTTTTTTTATCTGCCGAGCTTAAGAAGCGAGCTGCACGTTTTATTCCCGGACAGTGACATGCACAAAAGTACTGTTTCAGATCTTCACATCTATTTAACAGCATCGGAACTAGGTGACGTATTTCCAGAAATACAGAAACTTTCCAAACTCATCATGACAAAACCAGCCACGAATGCCCCAGTTGAGAGATCATTCTCAGCTTTAAAGCGGATAAAGAACTATTTGCGTAACAGCCAGCGCCAGGAAAGATTGTCTGCCCTTGCACTGCTCAGCATTGAAAAAAAATTGTTGCAGAAATTGCGTCATAGGCCATCCTTCAATGATGATGTGGTCGACATCTTTGCGGCTAGAAACCGAAGAATTGAGCTGACATATAACATTTAAGGAAATAATTGACATTTACTTTGTTTTTATTAATTCCTTGTTTCATAGTAAAGTGCTTTACCATGTGTTGTGTGTTAATGTAGTGTGTATCGGTGCCGGACACAGGGCCACATTGTTAGTAGCTTCTACGGACTGGCTATTCACGGTCAGTACTCTAAACGACACTACAGATGGCTACAGTTATAAACAAGTGAACATGCCTTTTTGTTTCATATATAACATTTCCACTTGTAAGCTGAAATTTACACACAAGTAATTCAAAATCTGGTCCGTTCTGTATGTATTTATTAATAAAAGTGTGCAGTAACTGTATCTGTAAACAATGAGAGGCGAGATAATAGGCTGCTAGCCTAGTAAGTAAAAAATAGAAACGAGACAGGAACACAAGTACTGATTGGTTTTAGGTAATTATGTTGTAATTAATTGCCTAGCGACATATTTTCACACCTTTACTTGTTTACGATAAATGTTATTACACAGCAGTTTTGTGTCCGTCCTCTGTGTATCTTTATACTCTTGCTTCTCCGGCACATAGCACAACTTATCTTGTAAGTTTCTGCGACTGCAAAAATTTACCGACGCCATTAATGCTACGTTTCTTTCTAACATCTAAGCATGCAACATGCACACGGGACGGGAACCAGTCCAGTAACCTAAATAAGACCATGTGCGACTTGTGCGTAGACAAATGTGGCTTCAAAAAGTTATGTATCACGCCGAAAAACTTCCGCCAAAAAACCAAAGAATACTAATGTTCTTTTCCTGCCTCGTTTATATATTGTAATTAGTAACTTCAATTTATTATGGTAAATGTAACATTTATTTTTTAAATCGAATAAGCTGATCAATGATCATAATAATGTAGAACATAGCTGACACGGTGTCAGATATAGCATTTATCATGATATTGTCATTAGATGCAGTGGCATAGCTACATGCAGATTACTTAGGGTCATTTCGTAACAACATTTGTGATGATTTAGGTGCAAAAAAATCTAAAAAGAAAAGTGAGGTCTATTCCTATGAAATCTAGGCACAAATTATTATATTTTTGTGTTAAGACAATGTAGCGATTCTTCAATATCAATATTCTGTTGATTTGAAAAAATTATTTTCAAAATTTCTGTAAAACCACCGATAGCATGGCCTTAATGCTAGTATTGCAATCATTTGTAATGGCAAGATATAGTTGTATCTGGAAGTAAAAATTTCTTCGAATTACAGTATTATTGATTGTTTTTTATTCAACTATATGAAACAGACATCGTTTTGATAACAGTGTAGTGCGTGTTTAATCATGGACTGTTTACTGCCTGTACGACATCTCTGAAAATTGTGTCATTTTGTAAAATTGTTATCATATAAAGTTTTGAATAAGCCTACATGTTTGATGCATACGTAATTTTATTTACAGTTTACTTTGTGCAAGCATTTGCAGTTATGTATAATAATATTGTAAAATGGTATATTTATGGAGTGTGATGACAGCAAAAATGTTTCATCAGTGTTAGTATCGTAATTATTTTGACCATTTGTAAAACACAGCTATCAGTAAAATTAAAGATATGGGAATTTAAGTGTTTAAATGATACAGCGAATAAAACAAAACAAGTAAAACAAATTATTGACTTGATATCATCATCTTGCCACTTTTAGGACTTAATTATACATGTACTGTTCTTTAGCTGCCAATTTTTTTGTAAGTGCTGAAAATTCTGTCTACGCCACTGCCGACGACCACTACGATGCACTTTTAAGAGAGATCCCTTTGGTTAAAGAATCTGTTAGGGAGCATTCAGAACCAGCCTTCGTTAAATTGTTCACTGAAACATTTTTCATCTTTAAAAAAAATATTAATATTACTACCAGCGGTATATTCAATTTTTAGATGCTAAAAGTGCTTAAATAGCACCATTTTGCACCTTGAAATCCAAATTTCCCCGGGGGAGGGCCACCTGATCCCCCAATTCAATTACGAGGATCGGTGTTCCTTTATAAAATTCCCTATTTGAACCCCCCCTCCCTCACCCCCTAAAAATACACACAAATCCTGGCTACGCCGCTCAGATGTACCATCTTTGACACACAAAAATTGTGTAGCTTCCCTTAATACAAATGTTACGCTTCACCATTGTAAACTAAATATGTTCACTTTGTTGTGTTGGCAGACAAAGCGTTTGACGTCGTCAGCGTGTTTTTTTTTTTATTACTGGCCAACTTTTCTGGGCAACATTTTTTATTGAATTCATTTATCCACATTTGTTTCATTCCACTAACGTATATGATAGAACAGGAATTATAATCGTGAAGGTGAAACACTCCATTTTAAACCGTTTCATGCTTATATTCCCGAAAATACACGTGGAATGAAATAACAAGTGTGAATCCTACAAAGACATGGAAAATTGTGCTAACAACGTCAAAATGAAAATATGTAACCAAGCACATATTTATGCAGTATCTAAATATACAACTGTATGATATTTTACTGTATATTTACGCAAAGCGAACGTAGTAAATATTACTTTTAAATACGCAACAAATGTTTGCGTGCTGGAGATGCAAGACCGTACGGAAACTCGACTTCGGGCATCTTCAGTAACGATTCGTTTTACCTATTCGACAAGCTGGAGCCTGGTTCAGTTGTTGGTTTTTGGTTTTCGAGACTGATTAGCGATGCCTGAGGTGGAAAAGTTGACGTGTGAAATAGAAAATCTATCACCTGTATACGACGTTTAGTCGAACGATGATAGAAATAAGCTAATAACGGCGAAACGATTGAGTGAGTACTCTATAAATGCATCCGCGAATATTACGTTTGTGTTGAACATTACATGAAATTGTCCTCTTGAAAAGACGGCTTACTGATATCACAGAGAGTATTAAGTACCTACACAGAGTCGAGATGGTGCAGTGGTTTTATTTGACGTGTGCATGGTCGTACTCTGATAAGCTGCGCGAGGTTCTGTAAACGGTTCGTGTGTCTGATTGGCTATCTCATGCTGCGAAAAGTTCCCTGTTGGCTGGACTACAGGCTGGCTAGTAGGCATGTATTACAAATTTTCCCTTTTTATGCCTGTAATACACTAAAGCCCCTGTCACACTGTCAAATTTTTCCGTCAAACTGCTTCCAATAAGTTTGGTCAAATAAAGTTGGACAGTTATGACGTCATCGAAACGTCATAAACGCCGCAAATTTGTCTGAAAAAGTTTGACGCCTGCAGTTTCCACACAACATTTGATAATTTGGACTGGTTCTAAAATTTATTTGATGTTTGATGATCTCAACAATCTGAATCATATATGGACGTCAAGAAACTTTAAAATAACGAACAAATTGCTGGAAATGAAGTAGATAGTGAAGACAATTAATTTATGTAGAAGCTGTCTGGGCATGAATGGTATTTGAAGTGAATATTGTTAATAATATTACGAACACAGAGGCATTAAATTTCAATGTGCAGGAAACATCTCAGATAATTAGAACTTGAATTTAGTAAATAAAACCAAATAAATTTCAATATTACTTACATTTCTTACTGTAATGAACTGCATGGAAAAACAAAAGCAATAGCTCACTAAGAACATAATTTTTAAATAATAATTAAAATTGAATTCTCCCAGTAAAAAAATTTGACAGTGTGACACGTTTTAAAACATAGTCAATATTATATGATAAAACTGGTTGGCAGGAACAATTTGACAGCCGTATTGTGTCTTCAAATTTTATTGTCAAATATAGTTGAAAGTGAAAATTTGACGGTGTGACAGGATCTGTACACATTGTTCCCTGTTACAGAGAGATGACTGGCATCTGTCGGGCGGGTGGCTCATTTCTGTCCCCCACCAGCAGGGCCGCATAGCGCGACCCTGGTTATACTCCAGCTGCGCACTCATTTCATATCACCCCGCACCAAACTCACAAAAGTCTATCTTCGCTAACTAACAACTTACCCTACTTTCTACAACCCCAATACAGCCAAAGGAAATTAATTTTATCCTCCGCGACTGTCGCATAAATTTTCCATGACTCTCTTCTCTCTGCCTGGTTTGCTATGTCCTACCTTCTAGACCCTTCTTTCGGGGTCTGCCCGTGGCTACAATATCGGTCATGTCACCAGACAACCCGGCTCAGCCAGGACACATGCGCACAATTTGTTAATTAAACCTGACCAAAGGGGTAAAGGGTTGCCCTGGGACGCATCCCATTCTCCAACCGTCTTAGCTACTAACACGCATGCTGGAGGGCACAGAACTGTGAAGGTGCTCACGCTGGCGTAGCGGGATTTGGGTGCTCGCCAGAGGAAAAAATTGGGCTTGGCTGTGTTGGGGACACGGCCGTTTGTTTTGCGTGAATACGTCTACGTTGACGCGCTCGGGCGCCTTGATGTATTTTTTACGTTCCCGGCACAGCTTCACTCGATCATATGGGGTTTTATGGGTATTTCCGGATTGATTTTGAGATGCTCTTTCCAATCATATACGATTTCTGTATTTTGACTTCACTTTTTGGCGCGTATAGGCCCATACTGTGTTAAGTTTTCCTTTTTTTTTACATTTAACTCATACAATTTCACCATAACCACACCACACATTTTTTTTTTTTACACGCAATCGATTGGTCTCGGCGAAAGCTGACGATTGAAACTTAAACGAGCGTCGTAACTTCTCCTAGTCAAAAGTTATACTACGCGGAAGTTTTGAGACGAGGCGAAACGAACTCAAAATTGCGGCACGCTCCTCCCTCCCTCCCCCCCCCCCCTTTTAGGGGCCATGCTTTGCAGTCCTCACTCAACGTAACATATTCTTTAATACTTGCACAATCGAGTGGTGTAATTGAATTTGGAATGTAGACAATAGATTCGGAACTGGAATGCCAAACTGTATCCCCCGATTTTATCATCGGGTTTTCTGGATTGCGCCCCACTATGGTTGCAAATTTAAAGATGTATTCACGTCAAAAAGTCGGCTGCAGGACGCTGACTGTCAAACGGCGTTTCGACAATTCGCTTCCCAGTGGCGCCATTTTGCTGGCACGTACCGCTGCCGTTGGTGGTACAAGCAACCGTTTCACCTCTGTATTATTCAGTTCGGTGCTTTTACTGGGCTCGTGTTCAGCAGCTTTCTTCTGTTTGCGAATGACGGCGATACCGTTGTAAGAGATGAATAAAGGCTGTTCACGATCAAGTGGACACTTCAGAAATTAAGTTTAAAAAGTGTCACTGTCCCTCTATGCATGTATTTTAATGGGCGCACTGGGTGACATTCGCTCAGTGAAGTTGGTAACGATTGATGGAAAGTAATTCCATATCTTAGCGTCAAATAAAAAGTGTTAGGTAACCATTTGTAATAGTTTAAAATTACTTCTTTCACTTTCTCTTTTTTTAATTTATCGAAGTGTAAAAATGAAAAGATTTGTAATGTATTTACTGTCTCAATAATTTCACTGTTTCATTTAACAAACGTATGACTAAAGTGATGAGGCCGATGGCAATGTTAATTTTACATAAGGCGAAGGAATACACCACGTGTATACAAGTAGATCCTAAGCAGAGCTTTCAAAAATGCACATTTTACAGTGAACAGCCTATAACAACGACGCAGCGTTTATCTGCACTGCGTCAATTTTCGCCTTGATCACATGCCAACAACTGAGTGTTTGTATGTACCATAAAAACGCTGTGTGTATGTTCTTATATCTCCATTTTCTTTGCTCTTATAAATCGCCGCGTTTTTAGTGTCTGATATGGATTTTCGATTCTTCAGGTCGACGTCTACGTTATGAGTGTGGCTCTTTAAACGCTCTAGAATAGTACTCATGTAGGCTACTGACTGAATCACCCTCGTTCATTCTGGAGTCCAATAGCATATCGAGCACGACATAACGTAAGAGCAGGACGAAATTTTGTACGTTATTTTATTCAGTGGTCACAACTCCCCCGACAATATCGGTGCTACATGTATTGTAGGCTACGCGGCTGTTGGAAAATCCTGAAATGACAAGTATGTCACGTAATATCCGATATTTACGGCATAAATATCACGATCATTTTTAACGATTGTGTGCTTCTGAAAAAAATCTGAATGCATGGGAAAATTTAGCAGTTTAAGATAAAATAGTAACATAATTTTGGCGCCAAGTACGTTAATTATTTACTGCAGTATGGAAATATGCACGAAAATTTGTTTTCTAATGGATTTGTATTCTGTGCACACTCCGGCGGGCCAAACATGACGAAAAGTAGAAATTATAAAATCTACTTCTATTGTGCTGTAAGGGCTGCTATTTGGCCAGGCTGGCCTTCCTTCGTAGCGGCTGTTTCAAATGTATCGTCGTGCCAGGGCTGCCATGATGTGCTCGTGTTATTGTGACTCCAGAATTAGGCTATAGTGTAGTGGGCTGCGACTCGGTTCTCCAATTTTGACAGACAACTAAAACGTGGGCGGGTTTGAGACGAGACGGTAGACGGTAGCCAGTTTGGTCTCATCACGTTGTGGTGGTCCGATCATAATCACCTGAATATTTTGGTAAATTTGTTACTTTATTTTTTTTTTGCTTCTAAAGGCGCTCAAAATGATGCACGCACAACATTCAAAATTTAAGTTTAACACATTGAGGTCTACACACATTTACTGAACTTAAGACAGATTAGAAGTGAGTAACCTATATCCACTACTGCAAGAACACCAGTTCTGTTGGTGTATTCCTCATCATCGTCCTATTGGTCCATACCACACCGGACAATACCCTGTAATTTACAGCGTTCATTATTAGCCGGTCATTAACCAATGGAGAGCCGAGCTGATATTGGCCCACTCAAATGTCCCCTTTCGTATCAAAGGATTTACAATCAATAATGTCCCTTGGAGTGGCCATATAAAAAAATATATTCTATCATTAACAATATAATTGTTACTGGGCTGTCATATTCTTACGAGGTCGTCTTAAACACTAGCCGAACAAAGACTGCACATCCATGCGAGTTTTGTTCCGAACAATAAGGAAGTTTAAAAATTAGCTTTGCTCGAGCTACACTCGAGCATAGTCTACAAAGTGTTAAACAACACTAGACATTAATGGTCATTGAGTGTGTCCTTTGAGGCGGGGACCACTAACTTTAAGTAACAGGCTTCCGAGGAGCATCAACGTGTGTGAGGGATTACCCGACTGAATGAAAGGACCGGGAAAACGGGAGCACACAGAGAAAAACAGCTGAATAAGGAAAATATTTATATGGTTCCCGCATGTGAAAAATCTAGAGTCGAACCCCGGTCGTCTTGATGGGAGACTGATACGTGTGCCACGGGACAACAGCACATACCTCTTTACCACGGTTTATCTTTCTAAAAATATATAGTCCATTTCATATAAGTGGTCTCAAATTTTACAGACAATGTGACCAACTTACACACTATGTAAACAGTAAATGCTCTCGCTCCTACAGTATTGTATCAGCTGATGAACTGCTGTGGGAATCATGTTGTTAGGTTGGCTATTTTGATGATGTCTCTGAAAGAAAATAGTACTCGGAACTAAATGTTCTAATTAAAAATTTTAATTATACTTACAACATTTATGGTTTAAATTATGTTTCTAAAGCAATATTAAATTTTCTTGGCTATTAGTAACGTGACTTAAAAAACATTTTCAGCATTTATGACAGAGTATGTCGACACGTACGAGCAGTAAACGTTTCCAGCCAATGGCTAGCCATGTTTATGTTTCCAGCCCGGTGAAGGAAGTTTTGTGAGAGCGTTTTTTCTCATCGTTTTTATTATACAAATATCTAAGTGGTGTTGTCAGAATATTTAATTGGTAGTTAATAATTTTTTTATTTGCTTTCTCCAAACATAGTTGGTTGTAGGTACCGTTGTAGTGCGTTTTGTTGAGTGAAATGTAATATTAATCGGCACGTCGTTAAACTGCTCGTTCTGCCATTTTCCTAACCACCTTCCACTATGACGTGACACAAATATAATTTTCGTATATAAGTTTAAGTTTGTTTGAATTTGGAAACGTGCGCAGTGTTGATTTTACTGAATGATTTTACAAATTAATTTTTTAAATTCTAGTGACGAACAAACGTGATTTTAGTGAACTAAATTCGCAAGGATTGCCATAGAAAAGCACGTGTTCAAGAGGTTACAACAGCAAGTTTGTGTGTTTTGTAAATATATTTGTAAACCGTTAATATAATTATTGAAGTGCACGTGGCCTGAAAAGTGCCGCACTTTCCACACTTTTGTAGTGAGTGAATAATATTTGTTTGTCTACATCGTAAATTCGAGTGTGAGGTTAATTTTGGTCAAAGTCTGTGAGTGTATATATTGCTGTATCTGTACGAATACGAACAGCGACGTATGTATCGCGTTTTGCATTTTCATTAAAGTTATAATTTTCGAAGTTAAATAATTTAAATGTTATTTCCAACCACCAAAATTTTCCACTGCGCCATCAAAACAACATGCAACTCAAAATACCACACACTCATGCCGGAATCACATAGCCCCGACCAACACAGCACGACACGACCAAAAACGCAACCACGACACATGTCAATGCGACTACTTGAATTTACAGCACAACCGACACCACACTCTTGACATTTAACCTAACTATTTACAAGGCGCTGATAGGCTACGTTAGTTTCAAAGTTGGTGAACAAGAGGGAAATTTGTATTACATAATGGTGACAAATTGGTATCGCTAATCCATACAAAAGTGAAATTATTATTTAAGAGTTAAATACAGTAGTTTTCAATTAATTTTCTTTTAAGCTGCTTATTTACCATTCTGGGGACAGCTTACAATACAATTTCATTTTGCAATGTTGTACATTATGTGCATCGTGCTGCACGACACAGCGAAGAATATAAATCATTTCTAATCCAAAATTGCTGGTCGGACGACAGAATTGGTTGGGCTTACGACAATCTATCTTGTATTTCATTGGCTGTTGACCGTCGTGTCGTGCAAGTTAGGGCTATGTGATTCCGGCATCGTAAGAACATTGAGATAATTCCATCTCGTGAAAGACTATAAACTAAAGCCCCCCCCCCCCCCCCCCGCCTTAAAAACTCTGCTCACTTTTTCCCTTTTTCCCTCGAAATAAAATAAAGATGATAAATATGGTCCCTAATTGGACCCACATTTCATTGCTATGAACATTTCTTTGTGTTATTTATTTAAACTCTAACACTTTCGTTATGGAGTGTTTCAAAATGTAAAGCTTACTGGTCATACAAACTTGTAAGTTGTATTACTTTATTTTTTTTAGAACGTATATAAAATTTGTCAAGCTTGCTACGCAGGGATACTTGTTAGTAAATAAATTTAAAGGTTTTTCCTGTTTTTAAATGCTGTATTTGAAAGTAACATAATTGCATGTAGGTTTCAACGTTGGAGTCTTTCATAAACTTTTTGCACATTTTTGTTTTGCAAATTAAAAGTACTCATATGTTTTAACATACGGTGTTAAGAGTATTGTAATAGTAACGGAAGAATAATTCACATAAACAGGATATACATTGGAAAGACAACTTTTTGATATCAAGTAAATTACAACATGCTTATCAAACAAAATTCTTTCGATTTAAGTACCCAACGAAGGTGCTCCAACATCATAAAGAAGTGTCTCATGAATCAGCAGGAACTGCGACATTCCAAAATTTACCGCTAAGGAAAATTAACTTTATGATGTCTTCAATCTTGGGTAGGTGGAGCATCTTTTTAGTGTGTAAGTAACATGTTCGTTTGACATATTGTTGCTGTAGGTCACATCTGCTTCTCTAGAGCGCCTTGTAACATCTCTGAACTGAAATAAAGATTTTCTTTAGGTACCCGAGAACAAAACTAGGGCTGTATTCACAATTTTGAGGAGGGAGGTTGTGCGACTGAACGTCAGTTCAGTCAACTCTGAGTTAGTCAGAAATAAGATTTTATTCGCAGCATGACAACCTGAACACATAGGTATTTGAGAAAAAAAAATTAAAGTATTTTGTATGTAGACCTGCAATACTTAACATTTGAGTTACTAAATGAGAGTTAGACCTATTAAAATTACTGAAATTAAGTAATATTTGCTTAAATATTATTTTGGCTACCTACATCCTGTGAATTATAACCACCATAAAAGTATCAGGCTGTACAGAGTTTGTTGTCATATCATACTACAAAGCTGAGTTATTTACTTTTAATACAATATTAGTCATAGCCTGAATGTAAGAATGTATACTGTATTTGAAAAGAAGATGAGGGAGGAGGGGTGGTAATTCGGTATTTGTGCATTCCTTTAGGGGGGGGGGGGATCTTGGTATTTGGTGTTCGTGGAAACCTTGCTGAATTTTTATGTTTACAAGAACTTACTTCAGGTAAGTATGACAAGATTATTTGTCATTAATATATTAAGAGTGTATTCAAAAACAGTAAAATATATTTTATTGATTTGACAGTCAAAATACAATTTCATTTTCGTGCATCATGGTTACAAATTTCTTGCAAGGTAAAACATTATCAATTTATAGACTTATTACATGGGCTGTTAGTCATTTACATAAAATATTTATAAACTAAAAAAAAAAAATGGGATTGTTGCCAACCTGAAACTGTTTTGATCAGCCCTTCACAGCTTCTAAGTCATTTGGGAGGAGGCACATGCAGTTTGTTTACAATCACAGTCAGTCATATGTTGTTTGTTTACAAAAAACTGGCAGTCACGTGGTGTTTGTTTACGAACAGTCTCCTTCAATGACAGTTCAGCTGTGGCGGAAGGATACATAGCCACCCAGATGCCATTGGCACTACTTTCCTAGAACTGTCAAATTTGAAACCACTTATATGAAATGGACTATACAAGCGGTTATTTAATATTTAGAAACCTGAAGAATTCGCAAAATTATTTTGTGACAATCTAGAATTCAAAACGTGTGTGTTTATATGACATTAGCCATTGGTCCACACGGTGTTTCGCACCTCCTACTGAACACTGGTCCAATCGTGGCCTTCCACTGTGACAGCAGACCACCAATGCACAGTTGACATCAACAAATTTGTAAATAAGACTGTAGAATCTAGCCTGCAGATCATTGAACTCGCAAATATTTCAGGTCGTTAGTATTATTGCATTTCGATCAAATAACAGCTAAGGAGTTTATGGGTACAATGATATTACTAATCTACTTTGTAAAGCAGAAGTAGGTTTATGAGCTCACATTCCTGTGTCCATGTGTGTATGTGAGTTCGCGTGTAATTGGATGTCTTCCTCTTAAAAAAAAAAAATGTTTGGGTCCATGCACCGAGTTTGACCAAATTTTATTGCACTTAGTCACAAATTTACTTTTACGAAATTTACATTGCAGCATTTTATTGACGCATGTTTACGGGCAGTGTTTTTTTTTTGCGTTAAATTCGGAGCATACAGTGTGCTTCAATACTATATACACACCTAATGTGTTATGGTACCTCCATTGGCTGCTGGTGTCGTTTCCGCATTTTACCGCGCCACTCGGATTCCGTAACTCCGACACTCTCTCTACCTTCGTGATTCGTGTGAAGACATTTAACATGGGCCAGAACAAGTTTCAACCAATCAAAAAGCTAGGCTACCCTATAGTGCTTTGAACTATATCTTGTCTCGGCATATTTTCGCGAAATATCACTGTCCCTACGCATGATTGCAGACCTGCAAAATTCGTGTTATTTTCTTACTGCACGATGAGCGTCATTGTCCTATGTATGCTCGAGTCAGGGTCATTTGTTTATTGGCTTCCACAGAAGTCAGGTGACATTTTCCCTTTCAACCTTGTTTGGACGCGATTGGCCCATGATGATGTTAATTGTTTCTTATTGGTTCAAATACGCCCCGGACGTGCCAGGCAAGCTGCAAACGAGTAAACGAGTAACAAAAACAATATAAGTGTATAACGTTTTGAAGTATAATCTGTCCTCAAATAATAACGCGAATTTCGCACGTCTAGACATGATTTCGCATGTGTAGACATGATTTATTAATTGTTGCAGTTGGGAGATTTGGAACGCTATCAACAAGTAGGAATTTAACATTCACGAGAGCGAATTCCGATGAAGAGCATCCGAGTAAAGCTACCAGGAGAAAAGGGCGTACTGCCATAAAACACAGCTGCCGATTGCTAGGGATAGGAAAAATTCGCGAGTTCAGTGACCTGTAGGATAGAATCCACAGATATGTGTATACTCGAGCCTCAGATGTTTGTTCGTTGGCTGCTGCCCCACAAAGCAGCCAGTGTTACTTCACACCTGGCAATATGGCACTCGCTACTTGTTTCCTTGCAAGTCTGCTATTGGTTCTGAGTCGTCCAGGGCGTTTCTAATAAACTGCGATCCAATTACAAAGTCAACTTCAGTGTACACGTGTATGACGTCTATCTTGTCCTGAAATTAACTCGCGAAATGTACCTATCCCTACCAATTGCATACCCTACCCTTTTTCCATCTGCGAAAATTGAGTGTCCCCGGCAGGAATCGAACCCGAAAATCATTTCGTTGAGGAGAAATAGGGGCGCGCGATCACCGGTGCTGTCTGGCCACAAGGTGTTAGCTACATGTAAGTAGAGGTTGTTCACGTTAAAGTGAGCAATTATGAAACCAACATTTGAAAAGAATATCACTGCCCGTTAACTGCATATATCTACCGTACACACTGGCATACAGTCTCCAAGTAGGTTGGCAGCGAATTACGTTAAATTGTTGTATGCCGTGATATTATAATGCAAGTGTAAGATTTAAATCTGTGGCGAATAATGTAGGTATTCTTTTGGCATTATCCACATTATAATATGAATTGGCACATTAATAACAAATTCAGATTTCCTTGTATCATTACGAACAGTCTCCTTCAATGACAGTTCAGCTGTGGCGGAAGGATACATAGCCACCCAGATGCCATTGGCACTACTTTCCTAGAACTGTCAAATTTGAAACCACTTATAAGAAATGGACTATACAAGCGGTTATTTAATATTTAGAAACCTGAAGAATTCGCAAAATTATTTTGTGACAATCTAAAATTCAAAACGTGTGTGTTTATATGACATTAGCCATTGGTCCACATGGTGTTTTTGCTTCAAAAAAATGTTACGATGTAAAATAAATTAGATACAATTTGTTTGTCACAGATATAAATATTACCAACAAAAAACGACGGCCTGGAATGAATTCGAACCCCCACCCTTAGTACTAGATATCTACGACTTTACAGATCCTGGACGTCATAAAATTGCTTTATCGCAACATGTCTGTCTGTGATTCATATGCCATGTGTTACGTTTCCGCCATCACAAACGAGTCCAAGCAAGGCGGGAATGCGGCCAACGCTTGTTTCATAAACTATAACTGCAGATAACGAGGACAGTGGCGCAGCGGCGGAAAGTGCAGTGGACTACAGGAGTTAGCAGAACATTTTGGTCTGGCTGACTTAGAAGATTGGGGCGATTCTATCAGCAATCGTCTCAGTAACCCCGCCCAGGCGTCGTGGGAGAGCCAATGGGAACAGAGGGTTTTGGCGAAGATTGTGTAAAATGAAGGAGATGAGATAGAGATACAGAGAGCAGATTTGTTTATTTATGCCCCACGTATGGGAATCATTTTTACAAGGATAAACTTACGGCTACCTGATACTAAAACGAGTGTGTAGGAATATGTGTGGAAGGTCAATAGGTGTAATTATTATTCACCATTCAGGCAGTGTTAGCAAATAGGCAACTGAATATGAAAGTGTGGAGTGCGAAATGTGTGAAAGCAGGTTTTATCATGCTCTTAAGCCCTCTTCTGACAGTGTATTATTACTCTGTTATCTAACAACATAAAACTAAGCTTGTTGATTGGGGTCAAACTCAGTTTAAATACAATTATCACACCTTTTTAGACAGGCCTACCTGACCTGATACCTTAGTGACCCATTTTAAACAAGATGGAGATCAGAACAATCTCTCGACACCTATTAATGGCGTCGGTTGTACAGAGTTTAATTAACATGTGTAACATAGGGTTTATCTCAGGGTGCATTCCTTATTATAGCAATCAAAATGGCGTTATAAAACATTGCCAACTTACGCAAATTAATAAGTTACTCAAAATTTAACAGTAAAAAAATTAATGCGTAGTATTAAACTTATGGGTCATTAACTGTCAACTGCTGCGTGTACCTTAGTAAATATGTAAAATAAAATAAAAATTAAATTACTGAGTAACAAACGTACATGTGGAACACGTCACAACAATATCATTTTTATAATCAAAACGTGTGTGTTCTCGTATCCTAGATTTGCGTTCTACTGTAAGGTTTAATAATGCTAATTAGATGCGCCACATAACGAGACGTTACAGTATGGTGAGTGCCTTTAAGCTAGGGTGAGAGAGCTTGCCCGTTCCATAGCCCTTTATCCATCCAGCCCTGTCCTTAACCTACCCTAAATTAATCCTCTTTTTAATAAAGTGGCAGATTGGGTGTATAACGATGGAATAGTGCCAATCTGTAATGATGGCTGAAACAATGATGCAACAGTCAAATAAATATAAATTTTTATTCTGACACCGTTCTCTATATCTCTGTAAACTAACCGGTTTGAAAAAATAGTAGAATAAGTAATAGTATGTAAAATTAAAGGGATTCCCTATAATAAAAAAGGATAGTGCAATGAAGTGAACCTCCTACAACTTAGTAACACCCCCACGCATGATCGTGAATCTTTAACACCACAATAATATGATAAGGTATTAGTAAAATTCATTTATATTTGTTAATTTGGAGTTATTTCATAGACTTATAAATCGATACCTTCATCAACTATTGCCAGGTTCATTATACGCAATTGATTATTATTCAGTAAAATTCGTACAACAATAACACCTAAAACAGATAAAACATCGCACATCTATTTCTATCTATAGTGAAAAATACGTCTACTTCCATGGCATCAAATATTACGAACCAATAGCAAACTCTGACTCATACTTAATCTCTAACTCTCACTTTGGAACCAATATCGACGAATCGGAGATCCAGAATCATGAAGTTCCGTTGGTGCAACACTTTTACATTGGAACCAAGATCAAACTGGATCCTGGTTCGTAACTAGGATCATTCGAACTCGGATCGGGGAAGATGTTGGTGCAACCGGGCATTAGTCGTTTCACAACTGGTTTCTAAAACGCAATAAGAGGTGAAACTATTTGGTGGGGAAGGGAGAGAGATCCTCCAAGAAAATATTTGTGTGAGGGTAAGTAATCCAATAACCCTCTTCGCTTAACCTTTCCTCCAAGCCGCAGACACGCTCTTGGTGTGAAAGCTGTTCCAATAGAGCTCAAATTTAAAGAAAACTTTAACAACTCCCTGTCCCCCAACTTTAGAAGACCTTAACTTTGATCGACTCTCCCTATCGACTGAAATAGGTCGTCGGAAAATTGAAAGATATTTTTGGGTGTCCCGATTTTTGCGTAACGCCATTATGTGTATTATTTGAAATAAAATCTTTGAAGTTTGGTATAGTTTCATCCTTGGGGGAAAAAATACGACTTACCTTTTGAGGCACTTCGTAACTTTTCAATTTTATTTCTTTGTGTATGTATATTTTAAAAACGGTTCGTCCGATAACACTTTGCTTGAAATTTTTGCTCGGAAAATCTTATGGTGCGTCGTATGTGGACATTTCGGGTTTACCTTTACTTTCGGTACACTTACAATTTTACTTTTAAATTTTGTGTAAACTTATTTAAACACTAGGTAAAAATAATTTGATAAGAGTTTTCAAATAAAAATTTAGGAGTATTTCCAATTTGGATGCTTTAAAAATTCATTACAGAAAAAAAAATCAACACGAAAAATTATCCATAAATACGTTGATCGTATATTACAGAAATTAGTAATAAATTAAAAAACATTTTTTTTTATAATTGGTTTGGCGCACTTTTATTTCACGTATAAAGATGATAACTTTAGTGACCAAAAATAGTGTCGATAAAATCGATTATTAAAAATATTTGTCAACATTATTAATAATTTTCATTACATACACCAGATGCGGCTTATAGTATTTTTTTTTTTTTTTGCTAAATGATTCCCTATTGTCTTCACTTTACTCTTATAAAAAAGGGAAATCTTCAATAAGGCAATAAAACAAAAAGAGCTTTCAAGTTAAATTAATTATATTCTGCGCAATTGCAATGTGCGTCACTTTAGCACTATTTGTAATGAGGTAGGAGATCTTAATCTTGCGGGGCTCGGCCGTATGTTGTTGCTTTGTTCTATTTGTCGGCTTCCATACGGTAACTCATGAAACCAGAGCCATCTTCCTCTGGGGCCTTTTTGAAAGAAGTAATTGGGTTTTTGAGAACTTAACCTTACTTTTAGGCAAGGAGGTTTCCAGACCTGATTCCCGCAACCAAAAAGGAGGCGTAGCAATGTGCTTAGCATATCAGTTTTCTGCGCATATCGCTTTTTATAGGCTATTCACGGTAAAGTGAGCAGATTTGAAAGCCCCCTCATTTGGAATAATAGTCAATAAATATATTTTACTTTTGCCTTAGACATTGTAATCTGAGTGTGATGGAATATACACACTGTGCTTATTACTTACATGGCAATAGTTGTTCAAAGAAGGAGTATAAAGGAAAAAAATATGGCTAAAAGGGCCTAGGGCCTCGAAATTGCTCACTTTACCGTGAACAGTCTATACTCAATATGTAGACTCGTGCCCTTTTTCGTATAAGTGATTCAATTTACGTTCCGCATATGTATCGGAAGATTGGGAATTATGTTGTTCTATACTCTAATGACCTTGAATTGTCCATATTGGGCAAACAGAAGCATTACAAACTTCATTATGTGAAATATCTGCAAATAAAGGTCACTGCGATACAACTGAAGAAGTCAGCTAGTACTCGTTGAAATCCTGGAGTATGTGTATTTTTGAACGTGCTTTTTTATTCGCAAACGAGTTGCTTTAACAAGGAAAAAAGGAGATAACGAAATTTACGATTAAATCACGTCGTGTACAAATGCACTACTTTCTTTGCCATACGAATAAAGTCAAACTGTGTACTGTTTTCAAAATACACCAGAGATGGGCCAAGCCGTATTTTTAAGTAGTGTGTCCAAAGTGAAGTACAAGAGCCGTCAAAGTCACGTGTCTCAAGTAAGAGTTGGGAAGAGAAGAATAGTATTTGAACGGCACACCACACAGTTAAAGAATAATAAGGAGTTTTAAAGTTGGGGTACGTAACATGCAGTTATGAAAACACAAGGCGATTTCAGTTAGTACACAGCACATTCTTAATTATGGCTGGATTATCATCTGTGGTGATTCAGTTAATAGGGCGATTATTTGGCTCCTGAGTACAGTTAATTCGTCTGTAGATGATGCCAATATTTAACTTTAGAATGCCTTTTCTGGGGCAAAGTGACGATAATCTTTATTTTGCTGTATTTCCATGCTAATGATGGCAGATTTCTTGGAATTTTTTTTTAATGAACTGCATATTTGTCAACTTGAGCCAATGTTTTTATGAACGTATTTTTTGTTTTTCATATACAAATCCATTTACACATGCACACACATGTTTTTTGCAACTTTCTATTCATAGTAAATAACAATTATGTAAAAGGAATGGTGTCCCAAACGTCGGAGAAAAGGATATGAAATAAAATAATATTACAACATGAGCACATGCTTTCTAATTGTTTATTGTCGTGGCATTACATCTGCTGCATTTCTCTGAGAGGCAAGTTTACAGATTTTTGTGAATAGATGGTACTTCGAAAGAAAACACATGATGAGCCAGTCCATTCAGGAAGACCTTCGGCTTCTGGAAGCAGTGTTCCCACTCTGGGAGAATAGCTGGAACAAAACAAGTTTTTTTAACGTCGTAAAATGTAAGCGGAATTAAAATTGATTACATATATTCTCAAATAGTATGAAGGTTTGTAACAAATGTTCCAGGTTAATTAATTCTGCTTTCCTGAGCAAACTTGTCTTATCACGTTTCGCTAAATATTAACTCAAGCAAAATTTCGTATCACAGTACATGCACAGGCCTACAGTACAGTATACGCCTACTAAAAGCAAGTTTGCAGATGGTTTGAATTATACTTGTAACATTACAAAGCAAGCTTGCAGTAAGTTATACAAATAAAACTTTCTGCAAGCTGGTCACATGGGGACTAGTTAACTATATTAAAGATTGTTAGATGATTCAGTAAGCTTGCTAATTTCACCAAAGAGACAACGCATTGCATTCGTTTGCACTCACTTTATGCTGTTTTGATCGAGAACAATTTTTTGCTAGGTATCACCAACACGTCTAATTTCTCCTTATTTTATTCATATTGATTGTAAATCAAATTTTATAATTTCTAGTAAAACAGAACTTCAATTCAACAGAAAATAAAAAACTTTAACATTAACAGAAGTATAAACGGTATGTGATATGTGACATATTTAGGAAACAATAAAACACATCATATAAGGGTGAATTTTCAAAGGTTTGATTAAAAAGAGTGCGAATGTGCTGCGAACAGACTATGAGTATAATAATTCCATGGCGTCCAAACTCTACGCTCGGAACGAAGAGTGTGGAAATGTTCTCACCTGCAGCTGGAACCTGGAACTCGTATGTCGCTCCTTCTTCCACGTCTTCCGCGCACTCATCAGACTCGTTTTCGGGCACGACTTCCTTGGTCAGCTCAATGAACCGGTCCAGAGGACACAGCTCCTCGCACTCAGGAATCTGTAGCAGGTAGGGTTCTGTCTCGGTGCTGTTCTTGTACGACACCTGCCGGCAAATAAACATCTCATTATTCCTCCCTGTCTGCTTGTGTTGATAACAATTCCAAAGTGTATTCGCTCCAGACTGCTTCTCACCGTGACATAAGGACTTCCAAGTAACTCCCTGAGCTCTATGAGTACGGCAGATGCGTATGGGACTAAGATGCCGTTGAACACTTTCAGGGCTTGCAGCAAGTTGACCACGTTACTGTCGTGGGCAGAGTATATGAAGAGTTTACGGTCGGGGCTGAGTGTCCCGTTCAGTTTGTCCTGCATGTTCTCGATGATCTCCTTGAGTACCGGTCCTGTGGAATATACCGAAATACATGATCGTTACTTTCTGGCTTATATACGGCATTAGAAGTTTTGCCGATGTGAAAAGCCGTTCTCCAGTGGCGCAGTCGGTTGGTGCGCCACCAGTCTGGGGTGCAGGAGGCTCTGGTTCAAATCCCAGGCAAGGCATGGGAATTAGTTTGATTTAGGTTATAAGCTAGTTTGTAAGCTGTCCCCTGATAAACCTTCAGACATAAACCAGGGGACGTTAATAAGCCATTTCCAATCCAATAGAATGAAAACAACACATTAACCATTTCTCAATCCAAATTAAGTATAATTCTTCCAGTTAAAGGTAATATTTTATCTCGTATGTCAAATCCCATCACTGCAATTATCATTAACTACAGATATTAATAAATTAATTATATAAATATTTAAGAAAACATATTACAGCAAATTTTTTGATGTTGCAAACTAAAATTGTATTACATTCAGGTATAAAAAACATAACAATTATTTTGGTGTAAATGGCTTCTTTCTTAATTTATTTTTATCCACATGCAGGCATATAAGTTGTATGTTATGTATGTAATAATTTATGGTGACACACACTTGTGTGTATGTATCTATGACCGGTACTCAAGTACAAGCAGCCAGCATGGCGAGACATTAATATGGAGTTGTTTAGTGCTGCCTATGATATCCCTTGTCATCTCGAATATAACATGGCACTGTGGACAACAAGTTGAGGTATTGCAGGTTTTAGGTACGTGGTAATCAGTCAAGAATGATGGGGCAACAGGCAGCTGTGGTTCATAACCATTTGTGCAAAAAATGCAGAAGTGCATGTCCACACGATGAATAACTTGAGACCACTGCATCCACTTAGCTTCGAAGGGGACTTAGCAAGTAAGTGGAAGCGATTGAAGCAACAGTTCGACATTTATTTGGTGGCCTCGGGTAGTATAAAGTCGACAACATCAATCTTACTACACTGCTGCACGTGCTTGGCGAGGAGGCGCAAGATTTCTATTTTGAAATGGATGTTCCTGGTGGCGAAGCAGAAAAGTATGATTCTGTGGTGGCTCATCTAGACTTGTATTTCCTGCCTAAAACAAACCAGAGTGTAGAACGACACAAGTTTTACAACCGTGTACAAGAAGAAGGCGAGTTAATTTATTCCTTTGTGATGTCACTCCACCGCTTATTGCTAATTATAGTTATGATGCTATCAGAGACGTTCTAATTAAAGACAGAATTGTGTGTGTGTGGTAAAGGATATGCGTCTCAAGGACAGATTGCTTCGTGAACCCATGCTGACACTCACAAAAGCAATACAATATGTAAAGCGGCCGAATAAATTCAAATATTAATGAAGGCCATCGACAATGAAGAAGTGTTTCAAGTTGTGCGACGAGACAACAAACGAGCGGAGAGGTCTGGTGCATCACAGAGGTCAGAAGATGGCGCAAGGAATACCTTCTAACACTTCAGGGGCAGAAGTGGTTTTGGTGAAAAGCCCACCAACTTGCATAAGTCATATAGGATGCGAAGCTACCACAATGCGGACGAAGGGAAGCCGGATTTTCAGAAGCAGCTACCGAGTAAGCCAGCTTTTCGCAGGGAGTATCATTACACTCCTAAAGAAGGTATGTCTAGAGTAAGGTATCGGACCAGCCATGCTACAGATGTGAATACAAATATTCTAATTCACATCGCCCTGAATTTAATGCTATTTGCCATAGCTGCCACAAGCATGGTAATTTTTCACGAGTTCTTACTGATGTTCTTACTGATACACCAACTGATTTAGTTTTAGGGTGCATAGCTTCCACAGTGCAGCCAGACGAAGGGCATTGTAGTGTGACATGTCCATATATAGATTCTAAGAATGAAAATAGTCTGACAGTAGCATGTAGTGAAGTTAACTCTAAGGATACAATACATGTTGTAGACACCAGACCTGTATATGTAGCGAAGTCAGAAATGGAAACTGAATGGTTCTATAATTTTAAAATAGCTGAGACTAATAGCTTTGTTAGGTTTAAAGTTGATACTGGAGCACAAGTTAACATCAGTCCAGAGAGTACATTTGCCAAAATGAAACTAATGAATGGTGAACTTCTGAAGTCAGATGTTAAACTAAAAACATACACAGGTAGTGATATTCCACTTGCTGGTAAATGTTTTTTGCATTGTAAAACAAAACTTGCTCATCCTCATGTAATAGAATTTCAGGTCACTAAGGTAGAACAATCTCCACCAATATTGGGGTTATCAGATATACAACAGCTGGGTATCTTGCAGAAAGTAGAAATAATTGACTCTCCTTTATTGACTAGGTATAGAAAAGTGTTTGAGGGTTTGGATGACATAAAGGTGGAGCAATATACTTTTGTGCTTAGGCCAGAGTGTGTGACACCTGTGACCAAATTTCAAAGGGTCCCATTTTCCCTGCATGATAAACTGAAGGACGAGTTGGGTAGAATACTAACCTTCAAGGCGACAGAGAAGGTTACCGAGCCATTTGATTCACCTTCGCATGGGCGATTAAGATTTACTTGGTTGCCTTATGGGTTGTCATGTACCCCAGAAGTTATTGACAGAATTTTCAGTTCCCTATTTAACGATATCGAGGGGGGGGGGATTTATATAGACGATATAACGGTTTTTGTCAGGGATAAGGATGAGCATGATAGGAGGTTACAAAAAGTGCTTCGCAGGGCTGCAGAGATGAATGTGACATTCAATCAGAGAAAAATGTAGGTTTGGACTAACTGAAGTAAAGTACATTGGGCACGTCCTTAGTAAAGCGGGTCTCAAAGTTGATTCGGATAAGGTTTGGAGCTATCCAGGAATATCTAGAACCTACAGACACTAAAGAATTGCAGAGGTTTCTGGGAATAATCAACTACCTGGGGAAATTTGTTCCAAGCCTGTCAAAGCATACTGTGGTCTTGAAGAAAATGTGTAAGTTAGGTGGTGTTTGGCAATGGACAGAGCAGCATCACCAGTCATTCCACAATTTGAAAAGGTTAGTAACATCCACACTAGTGCTGTAGTGTTTCGATCGCCATGAGCCAGTCACTGTGTCTGTAGATGCTACAGTGAAAGTTTTGGAGCTGTCTTGTTGCAAGCAAAGTGGCCAGTGGCTTCTGCATCTAAATCAATCTTCCAAACACAGTAAAACTATGCTCGGATTGAAAAAGAGCTGCTAGCTGTAGTGTACATCTGCGAAAGATTTCACCAGAACGTTTATGGTCGTAAGGTAGTCGTGGAAACAGATCATAAGCCTTTAGAAGCCATATTCAATAAACCTCTGGATAAGTGTTCCCTACGACTGCAGCATATGTGTATCAAACTGCAGAACTGTGGCTTAACATTGAAATACAGACCTGGCAAGGAATTAATTATAGCTGATGCACTATCACAAGCAAGTGGACCAGATAATGATTTTGATTTGCATGAGCAAGAGATACCTGCTCAACAGGGATTAGTAGTTCACTACTTACAAGTGACTCAGGATGTCGTAAGCATGCTCCAAATGGAAACATTGAGTGATTTTACATTAGCGCAGCTTAAGGAAGTAATTCTCAAGGGGTGGCCTTCCACCAACAATCAAATTCCATTAGCAGTTAAGCCCTTTTGGACATTTCGAGAGGAATGAACAATTCACAATATTTTAATATATAAAGGAATACAAAAAGTAGTTCCCCAGAGTATGAGATGGGGTATCCTTGGTAGAATACACTACAATAACATGGGAATACAAAAGTGCAATTTGCGAGCACGTGAATGTGTTTTTTTTGGCCAGTCATTATGAAAGAGTCAGAGGATTTGGTTAGCAACTGCATGGCATGTAGGACAGTTCAGAATCTCAATGGCAAAGAATTTCAAGTCAACAAGGTAGTTCCTAGTAGACCATGGCAGGTTGTAGCATGTGCATTTTCAGGGTAGGGAGTATTGTTTAGTTGTCGATACCTACTCAAAGTATCCAGAATTTAGCCACTTACAGAATCTCTCATCCAGCGATCTCATTACACACTACAAAGTTATTATGGCCAGGCATGGTATTTCCGAAATATTTTACAGTGGCAATGGTTCACAGTTCTGTTGTCGGGAGTTCAAGGAATTTGCATACCAGTGGAACTTCCATCATAAGAAATCAAGTCCAACCTATGCACAATCGAATGGTCTTGTAGAACGTTATGTCCAAAAATATGCCTAAGAAGGCAGTAATGGACCGCAAAGACATCATGTTATCACTCTTAGAATATAGAAACACTCCTATTGATTGTCATTTACCATCCCCAGGCTCAGTTACTCTTTGGCAGACATGTAAGAGGTATGATTCTTCACACAGGAGACATACTCTACCCTGAAACACACCGTAGCATACAAACTGACTTAGCTGCCAGGCAGCAAACACATAAGCAGTATTATGATAGGCAGGCAAAGGAGTTGACGCTGCTCAAAGAAGGCTGTTTAGTGAGGGTCAGGAGTGGTAATATGTGGCAATGAGGTCCGTTAATAAGAGCACTTGGGAGGCCCAGATCATACAGAGTGAGAGTTGATACTGGTTATGAAGTAGAAAGGAATCGTAGACACTTAATCCCTGATAGCAAAAGGGAACCTTTGTAAATACTTATAATGATATGGGTGGGAATGTTACCAACTGTTCAGATAACCATCAAATGAATGCTCAGGAAAGTGAGATAGCTAAAAAAAAAAAAGGCTTATTTGCAGAGGGGTATAGTGATGCAGGGAGAAACAATCTCCAGAGAGAGGAGTGGGAGGACGAAACAGGATTTAAAGGGTTCACAGAAAGAGAACTTGACAGGAGCAGAAATTATGAAAGTGTTGGAGAAGGCAATGATGTCATTAGGTCATGGGTATGTCGTATCGTCAGGCTACCTAGATAACTAGAAGACTACACAAAACAGTTTGGTTATGCTATCTGTAAAGAGAAATATGTCCTGTAAGTCAGAACTTTGCAACATGTAAAATGTGTATCGTAGAAGTAAACAGTAATTACGTCTGAAGTGTATGTTAAATTGTGAAGTAAATAATAACTTTTGTGAAAAGTCACTTTGCCATAATGTTATGGACAACAAACTCTAGTTGTACATGTACTCTGTTGACCTTATGTATTCTGTAGTTATATGTTTCTGTATTGTGCTCTGTCCACATCAACTATTGAACTACCACATTTGTAATTAGTTAACCAATGTGTATAATCCCTTTGTAAAGGGGAGGTGTTATGTAATCATTGGTGTTGACACACACTTGTGTGTATGTATCTATGACCAGTAGTCAAATACAAGTAGCCAGCATGGCGAGACATTAACATGGAGTTGTTTTGTGCTGCCTATAATATTCCTTGCCATCTAGAATATAACATTGTAGACATTGCTTACATAAAATTAATAATAAAAAAATAACAAAATTATAAGGAAAACTTAATATAATCATACTAGCACTGGTGAAACCTAACTATCTAATGAAAAAGTGCGTTACATAAGTGCCACATCGTTAAGTACATTGCGTAGCAGGAGATATCTGTCCGTGAGTAAGGCATATAATCAGTGCACTAAGGATGATGCTGGCCGGCATCTCTAATCTGCGCATCATATCTACGTGCAAGGCAATGAACTGGTATGCTGTATTTTCGTGGTACAATGTGAAAAAAAAAGGACTTCAAGCGATGACTCTATCATTTTTGTTTAAAAGTTTATAGCAAAGAAATATGCAGTATTAGACTCTCGTGTATAACGGTAGTATATTTTCACACGCATAAGTCGGATGGGGAGGAGATACTTTCAGAATCCTGCATTCTATGTCTACACAGAATAATTCCTCAGTCGTCTGTGAAGCTTAGATCAGCTTATTGGGAATACTTTTAGTTAGTAGTTTTTAGTGGTAACACTTATTTAAATGCAGTTCCAACACAAGATTGAAGCCACATTAATGTGCCTGTAGGGAAGTGAAGTAAATGTTTGCACTATGAAGGGGAATAAAAAGCAACAAAAGTAATATATCTTGCCAGAAGTCATGAACACTTGTGTACAGCTTCAAGTTTAAGTGGACAGTTTCGTTTTAAATACAGTATGTATGTATAAATATATGAGATAAATATAATTTTAATATTTTTCCACTTTATTATTTTTCCTGTAAATACTTGTAGTTTATGTCAGTTACCTGCAGCGAGCCTTTGAAGTTCTGTGGTCCCAGCGCATGCTATGAACCCTTCTAACAGTTCTATATTCTTCAGAGGATTCGGGTAGTATGGTTTAACCCAGTCAGGTAAACGTAAATTGTACAATTCCTGCCAAAATAGTAAACAAAACCAAGATCACAATCGTATATATATATATATAGTCATTTGGAATGCTGTAATAGAATTTCATCCTAAGTTTAATATGACACTCGCAACATTTCTCATAATAAGACCAGGCTGACTACAAAATAGAATGAAAAAATCCCAATGAAAATCACTCAACTAAGTTACACATTTCCTTAAATTAAAAAGGAACAGAAGTAATAAACATCAAGCAATACTTTTGGAAAAGACAATTTAAAAAAAGCATTATACTGCAGATCTGGTTGCGAGTAACCGAAATATAAGAAGTCAAAGTACAAAAAAAAAAGCTTTAAAAAATATTTTGCATTGTCGAATGTACAAAGTTAACTTGAAGATGCAGATCTTACATGAAGTTTTTTGTACTGAGCACACAGTCTGCTAGAGTCTTTAAACCAAATGAATCACATGAACTGTAACGTGAGGTAAGGTCCTGATGAGACGTATCCTCCACAGTAGTTTTACCTCGATAAAGAGGATGTCGTGGAGTCCTGAAGCCGTTGACGTGGTTGTCCCGGCGAACTCTGCAACTTCCTCCAACACCTGAGACGTCGCGTTCGCTACGCACTCGTACTGGCTCGACTTCTTCAGGTAGGAGTACAGCGTTGTGTACTTGGCACAGTTGTAGTATGGCACCAGCAGCTGTGCAAAATATGCTCTCATCAGGTATTTCTTCCACATAGCTGGTGTTATTTAGCATATAAAGTATTGAATTGTGCACACTTTTACTGACAGGTAGTTTAAACCTACTATACTTGACTTCAAGCAAAATATATTAGACGTTATTCGGTATTGTAAGTGCAGAATCCTAAAGCATCAGCGAGGCGGCGGCGAATAGAGAATTAATTTCTTATCTCCACATAAACATCTCTTTCACATCTTGTTTCATCGGCAATTTCTAGCAAAATTTGGCGAACACAGCAATGTACACACGCCGTTTTTATACAATTAATATTTTAAGCACACTATTATGATAATGGCACTTTCCTCGACTCTGTGCTTGATACTTTTGGCGGAGACAAATTTCTCATGTATGTTTCTGAACCATCAAAACTTTTAACATCATACATAACCATTTTATAACTACTATACCTGAGTAAAGGATGGAACAATCTAGACCTAATCCTTCATATACATTTTAGTGTTAGTATGTCTACTGTGAATAACCTGTACGATCAGGAGTGTTAGACGGCAGAACCATCTGTAACATTAAATTACAATGTACTTGTAGTTTTTGTTTACACTCACATCGTCGTTGCTTGATGTCTCAGTGTGTATGGGGATGGCCTGGAACTTGATGCTTGGCTGGCTCTCTGTCCTCTCCGTGGGCGGGTACAGTCCGGCCAGATTACTCTGGGCACTCATCAGAGTACGGTCAACATCTGTGCTCCTCACGTGGGTGTCGTTGTAGTTGTAGGTCAGAGGCAGCAGATCAGAGTATCTCTCCCTCAGGTACGAGCCCAGTCTATAGTGCTGCTCCTGGCCAATCTGGAAAAAATTAAAATATTGTAAGTCCCGAAACTGGAGTTTGTAGTACATTCACGGATACTTCTCAATTTGTATGAAGCCCTCTTAAAATTATACTTCCAGTATATTAATCCGTCTCGTGCAAACAAATATTAACCGAGTATAGAAAATTACACCAAAGGGACAACACACCGGATTCGTGCACACTCAATGTCATAATATTTCGTATAACAACTGTTTTTTATTAGGCGTCACCAAGATAGCTATTTTCTCCCTGTTTTAATTCATATTTATTATCAATAAAATCTTATATTTTATCAATTTATAAAAAATTAGGTACCTTTGTGTTTAAACATCTATAAAACACTTGTAAGACATTACATATTTAGGAAAAAAACCAAAACAAAACATCCATAGTGTGAATTTTGAAGGACTGATTAAAATGTGTGAAGAAACCACGATAGACAATAATTGGGCCATGACGTAGAAGGAAAATGTAGCTATAGTCTATTCCCGATTGGAAGCGACTTATGAAAATTAACCTTTGAAAAAACACTCTAGGTAAAACATGTCAAGCTGTTTTTTCAATAACCTGTATTCCACAAATATATAACACTGTGGTTAACTTTAGAGTACTGTAATATTAAATAAATAAAACTTTACCTTAATATCTTCTATAACTTGTAATATTTATTTCTTTTTAAATATGAATTAACAACATCGATAGCAGCGACGTGTTGGCAATGACCAGTGAGAAATAGTTCACAGTTAAAATATTATTTTAACCTAGTTTTTTAGTATACTATTTGTAAATTAAATGGTGCCTATTGAAATATTTAAGTAGCCCCGATGTCAACATATCTCATTTTTACAGTTTAAAATAACAACGGAAAATATCGTGAGTAGGCCATAATGGTATGGAGTTGTTTTATCGAGCGAGAGCAACTTTGAAGCAACTGTCTGCTGAGCGAGCTTTGTCGCTTTCTCTCTCTCTCTCTCTCTCTCTCTCTCTCTCTGTCTTTGTACCTGTTTTCAATTGTAGCATATTTTATACTTATTACAGGAAAATAATGTTTTTTGAATTTGTAATTTACAACTGAAAAGAGGTTTTAATGTTTGAATACTTATTTTAAAATATTTAGATATGATGGCGGAGCAGAAACAAAGTGAAGTTGCAGACGTGGTGAGCCATGATGCCATGGCGTGTTGCTGTTTTACCAAACGAAGCGTTAATTATACTTACTCCGAAAAATAGTTCAAATTACCACATCATGTTTGTAAACGTTGTGTTTTTTTTAACCTACCTAAGCAAGTTACGATGTTGTGATAAATCTGTGTTTCCGCGGCAGTAATAAATATACTGTTACGATGTGATTTCAGATATTTGATGTGAACTGTTTTTATGACGAAGTTATTTATTTACATCCATGTCTGTTTATTTATCACAACGCTGTACCTTTGCCCTGGGTGTTTGAAACACAATCGTGTAACGTGATTTACCACCAATCCCAACACAATTACCAAGCCCAGTCCCAATAAATATCAATAAACCTAATACACAGTAAGTAGCAATACATATAAATATGAGTGCAATAAAAGTTATGGTAGGCTTATTTGTGTGTATGTTCACTGCTATATTTTAAGTTTTAAGTTTCTTTAACAAAAAATAAGCAACACGAGTTGTGGGCTTGATTTTAATGTCGCTTTTTGTTGGACTGTCTATTCCTTCGTTTTTCGAACTGAGGCCATCATTTTAAAGAAATAACCCAACACATTTCAATAACAAACAGTTAAATACTACATTTAATTAACCCGCAGTTGTAACAGTGTTTAACACAGTCGCGGAAAAATATTAACTTGCATTGTACTGTGCTATGTCGTTGAAAACAAATATGCTAATGAAACGTAACCGCAAGAGCTATCGTTAATTCAGGCATTTTTAAAACGTCATAAAGCTGACCTAAATAATGTTATAGGCCTAACTGCGAATATTCGTACGAAATGGTTTTTGAAATAGACCTAAGACAGAATTCTTTGAAAAGCTGTAAACAATAAACGACACATTTGACAAATATAAAAGTAGAAGTCACATTTCAATGTTTATTTTTAGGTGTAGCGAAAGTATACGAACGCTTGTATACACACAATGGTATGAAAACATTGATTTTGACTGATGCTACATGGCAGTCACATGGCAATGTTTGTTTACATTTGGCGGGAGGATACGAAACGGGCCTGCAAGTAGATATTGGGATCCGAGAAAGTTGCTTCCAATGGGGAATGGGCTATATGCAGTAACCACTCTCAATAACAATAGGAGACTGCTTTTATGTCAGTCGCACTATCAAAAACAACACTGGTAGAATTTGAGTTCAAGCCATCGTGTAAGTAAATGCTTTAAGACGTTGGCATTAGCTATTCATTTTAAGCTAGTTTTAATGCAACTGGAATGCACTCATCTTAGTCAAATTATTTCATTCGCATAAAGGAGTGAGCAAGTTCAAAATTTAAAGTAAATAGACTCCTTCATCGCTTTTGGGTATGTGACTATAACAGATGTACTGGTGATGGGCAAATCAATGCTAGGTATATGCGCAGCAAACGAAACATCGGTCTCCCTCCTACATATTTAATATACGGTTCGTGATTATGGAAGTTTTCGAAACACCTTTAAAAAAAACCTGCCTACAGCGGCATATACCCTTGTGTAAAGTCTGGCTGAAGAAATGATGTTAGTTGCGAACCAAGAAAAGTAGTTCCATGTTTTGACGTTAAATTTAAATATGATGTTCACTATAAACTAAACAATTTGAAATCCGTGGTTATGATCTACCTGTATTCTCATTGTGTATTCTTCCGCAACATTTAAAATCAACATTCCTGTAGGCCTGATTACTTTATTCATGCGTCGTTAAAGTAAAACTGTGAAATTATAAAAAAAATTAATTATTTTATTCATTTTTAATTCTTACACGTGTTTTTTTTTTAAAAAAGGAAAAAATTCATTTCACTATTTACTAAAGTTTACGTAACCAGTTTAATTCAACGAAAGAGACTTGTAACTCCTCTCCCCTCCATCGTTTCCAACACTTTACTGGCCGCTTTCTAGTCATTGTGCCCGTTAAAATATATGCTTTTGCAGGGGCAGTGACATTTTTCGAAGGTCGATTTCTAAATCGCTTAAGTAACCAGGAGAAACATATAACTGTTTCATGGTGTCACTTCTCGGCGAATGACGACTGATTGCTAGGTCCACATGTGGCGGAATGATACAAATAGCAACTTTGTCTGAGTTTCAAAAGTGTTAGTTTATCCGTGAAAAAGCAGCATTGAATGGATACAGAGTTAACCGTTGCTCAACTGTAGTAATGTGGAAGCCTTGTTATATTTTTGGTGCATATTATCACAACAGAGCATCTCTGGACTTCTTTCAGATTTGATACACACCTATAAAACAAAATTTAAAGATGTAACTTAAGCTTGCAATTGCAACATTGGGTTTATGCAAATCCGACGTCAAATTAATAAACAACTAAATAAACACATATGATTTTTCACGGTAGAAATACGCAATATTGCAAAATTATTAGGTTTCATATCATGCTCGGAAATGTATAACGAAGTATCATTGTGTTATGCTTATACGTTAAATGTTCACAATTCACGAAAATGCGAGAGTGACAAATTGTGAATAACGGCAACTAAGCTTCACGTCAAAACTTCGGCATTATATTATATGCCAGTGGTGTTAATAAAGACAATAGACATTACTGTTACGGACTTATACATTTTGCGATCTTGTGGGGGAAGTAAAGAAAATATGAAAGGAAGTATTTGTGTGTGCTGTGACTTCTTATGAAATGTCAACAATAAGTGTAATGGAAGGTGGGAACATCTCAAATAAGGAGACGGAACTTTAAAAGCTAGCCATATTTTGAGAAAGTAAAGGAGGCCATTTAGAGTTAGCGCATAAACGTGGTTACAAAATTGTTAAAGCTGTTGTGTTTATTATTAAAATTTAAAAAAATGAATCTGCATTACAAGTGAACATAAGTCTTATTCAAGTACATTACCTCTGATAGCTGACCGTACCCTCTAGGCCAGTATGTTGCAACATCGTTGTAAGGGTCAGTGGGGTAGGAGGAGGTCGGCGCCCTGTCACCATGACGGAATAACTGAAAATGGAAAGATACAGTTCAGCGAGGTCACACAGATGACAAACAAGAGTGGTGAGTGGTTATTGTAGGAAGGATGAATTATTTGGGCGTTGACATTGGTTTGTTTCGCACTGAAGTGAAACAAAACTACTTGGCGTAATATAAACAAGAAAGAAGCTAACTGAACAAAAAAATACAAAATATGCAGAAATAAAACAATTTCACTCAAGTATACTGGTTAAGGAATTCTATATATTTTTTGCACGGTATGCTTATTTCACGACTTAAGGTGTAAGAGAAAAAACATATAAACGTATTTACCAAAACTGAAACCGGTTTTGTTGGTTCTGTAATGCTACAGAGGCCCGTCTGTCTAGAATCAGTGACCCGGCGATCACAGGTTCTCCTACTTATACGTCAAGCGTTAAAATTATATTTAAATTGCATATTATTACTATAGGTACAGCCGTTTTTTCGTGGAATTTTTTCTTGGCAAGACGCCATACATCAGTCTATAGCTTTCTCGGACTTCCACGTTTGGAAGATGAAATTTATTCACACACACAGTACCTATTTGGAACAATTACGGGAGTTCGCTTTTGGAGTGGCATCATTTTCACTGGTTTAGTTGACTGGGAAAATATCATTTCATATACATGACAGCAAATAACGGCGATATGAGATGGGGTGTGTCTCTCATTCACTTCTCCTTATCGATAGCTGTTTTACGTCGTGGAAGCAATTGAGGGGGGTGGGGGACGTGAATTGCCATGTCACGAAGTGTAGTGGTCACCTCGCTATCAGAATATCGTCAACTCCGCTACGCCAGGTTAGCGATGCTCATGTAATTGGCCTCCCGATAATGGAAAATTGGATGAGAATCGCAAACATGTACACCAGTGTTGACAATATACTAATACATGGATATTTTCACGAAAATAATATGTTGGCTACTGCACCCCACCGCAACTGCACCACAACTTCAGTCTTATTTGACAAATATGAATAATATTTTTTCCCGTTTTATCGGTACAAATGCTGGGTATAACACGTGGAAATAATAAGTTGTCCCATCCAGCTTGTTATTTTTTATAACAAAGGGACGTATAATTATTAGCAAGTGACAATCAAATAGTGGATACAATTGCGCTTTATTTTCCACTGCAACGATATGGATTATTGTCCGACAAAAAAGTAAATCGTAGTATAACAATAAATAATTACTGCGTTTAGAAAGGTGAAGATAATATTAGCGTTCTCAAGGCGTGGGAAGGGATATAAAAATATCGCAATGGAGACAGTAAAGTTTCAAAGTCTTTAGTATGTTATAAATGTTTATATTATGAATATTATAGAACTATAACTCTTGGAAAAGATC
Source organism: Dryococelus australis (assembly GCA_029891345.1). Taxonomy (NCBI): domain Eukaryota; kingdom Metazoa; phylum Arthropoda; class Insecta; order Phasmatodea; family Phasmatidae; genus Dryococelus; species Dryococelus australis. The sequence continues at coordinate 102,408,680 of CM056996.1, forward strand.
AAGAGAAAGCTACGGAAGGAATCTAATAGAATTATTGTGATAGGGAATACTAATTTTGGGGATGACTGGGGGTGTTTACTACTTAACGTTGTAAAAGAATTAATATTGCTTTGTTTTAAATTCTGAGTATATATTAAGTTGTAGTGATAAGATATAAATTATAACTAAATTAAAAAGTGTAACAATTGAAAAGTAACGTTAGTATTTTTTTTTAGCGTAAATATGGAAATTCAACATAAAGTTTTGATCTTACAAGTTTGAGATGCAAATTTTAACACCAAACTTTATTTCAGCTGAAATGTGTTGTAGTCAGTCAAAAAGCGGCATGCGAGTGGCAGTTTAATTTATATTCAACACTCCCTTCACCTGCAGTAACTGTATTACTCCTAGCCATTCTGATTTTATATTTGCTTTAAAAAAAAATTTGAAATACGGGCGAACTGAGAAACAAATTTCTAAAAACATATGTATTGCTAATACAGTATAATACCATGAAGAATTATTTTGATATGTATCCTAAAGTACTAAGTTTATTCAGTTGTAAAATTTCTAAAAAAAAAATCATTTTAAATTTAAAATTCATATATTTCGTATCCTTCAATTTTGAACAGTCATTTCCCTTCATTGTCATACTTTATACAGACTATTATTTCGTACAATGAAAAAGTACGTAACATGTTAAAAAGGAAGGCAATTATTTTAGACATTTGAAAGTCCTTAAACAGTTATATTGAAGCTTAAGAACCTTACACACAGAAATTTTTTTTATTTGACGTCATGCGAACGTCATAACCTCAGCCATTTTCTCTTTGAATTTCTTCAATGTCTCGTTTTCTTTCAAGATTTTCGTTTTGAAAATGTTGTATATTTTCTAGAATCAAAAATTTTCAATGGCCGACCGCAGCTATTCTGACCCTTTTAATGGAAGTAATCTCATAAGAAGAGAGTTATATGCTCACATTTAAAGATGTTAAAAATCTCACTCAAATAATTAAAAAAATAAAACAAAACGTACAATAATGTGAAAAGAAAAATTGATGTGTTTAACAAATTATTTTTGTGTCGAGCATGAGTCGCAGATACTTCTAAAAATTTACTTTCGTAATTTTTTTTAAAGCTGGTTTCATTAAAACGTTTGCGATACATTTTCACGTGGAGACTTGGAGGCGTGTTGAATGCACTTCATTGAACGAGAAATAAAGCGATTTTGTGGTTCAATAAATATTTGATGGTGTGGAATGTCCTGTACAGTCCATGGACGAGTGTAAGTGTAGTACTCACGACGCTGGAGAAGATAACAGTGCCCAGGTCAGTGCGGATGGGCCCAGCAGTGGAGCTGTGGACTGCGAGGGCTAGCAAGAGCACGAGATGCATCATGGGTGGTTCCGTCAGGTGTCTTCGGACAAGACTTGCAGGTGAAGGAAGGATCGTGTGGCTCACCAACGACAGCCACAGCTTGCTGCGGAGGGTCTTATATACCGCAGTGGGTGAGCCCAGCACATGGGTCTCATCCCACACTCACGTGCTCTGGATCAGCCCCATGGATTAGTTCTCACGTACTTCGGGTGTGCTCTTCACAGCGAGCGCCCCGGCAACGTGCTTGAATGTCGTCACGTGTCATAGTGCAATCCGCTATTGCGAGTGTTATGTAAGTTTCCCGTGACAGAGGAGGAATTGCTGAATTACTTAGTCACTTCTCATTATAAACACTGGAGGCGAGAACTGCAACGTGGAGCGATTTGGGCGGCTCTTGACATCGTGGTCTTGAGAGCCGATGCGGGTGAAGCGAGGTGAGTATGAAGCAGTGCCGGAATGAAGGGTTGGGGAAAACGGAAGATCCTCGAGAAAACCAGCCGACCAGCGGTATCGTCCGGCACGATTCTGACATGCGAAAATCCGGAAGCAACCCTGCCGGGGATGGAACTCAGTTTACCTAGGTGGGAGGCGATTAGTCTAACCACTGCACCACCTCGGCCCCTAAGTATATAGACGATGAAGTAAACGTACGAGAGTCTTTCATACAATAGATATTTGCCATGTTCTTCTTAATTTATTTTAGTACCTCTCAGATATTTCGTTTGGTTTGCTTGCCTTTATCACTGATACAATTTTCTGATTACTAGGGACTGGAAATTATTTATAAATGTAGACCAGTCTCGCTTAGAATTCAGTATCCTTAAAACCTATTTATAATTGTTATATGTTTGGTTTTTATTTTTTCGTACTAAATGAATCTGGACGATATTTTTAGAAGTAACCCAAATCTAACAATCTGATGTTAGCTTAAATAAAACATTTACCTACTGCCAGACTAGAAAATTAAAATTTTCTCTCATTCAGGAGCACAGCGATATATGCGAGGCAAAGACACTTGGTAAATGGAGAAGTATGATATTTCAAGAAGTAAAACTAATTGTATCGTATCTTCTACTGTGTTTATTTTAAATAAGATAAGAACATGTCTTCAAATCCGGATCTTATGAACATGTGGATAGATCAGTGCTAAAATTCTATTCGCTCTACTTTTGAGATTATGTGCAGCCCGCAGGGAGGGAAATTTTCGAACAACACTGCTCATATGTATATAATTAATACTTTGTTATTGTTGGCAGGTTCTTTCAGGTAATCTCTCTGTTCCTATGTATTTTGTTTTAATTTTGTTCGATTCCGCTTAACGAGCGTCTCATTTCGTTAATGACTCACATGAAAACACGCGTAGTTTCTTTTCGATAGTGATATCAGTTTAGTGTGTAATTTATTAATTTCACTTTATAATACCTCATAACTAGAACTGCAGCATAAACAACGCATTAGAATATCTCCCATAGAGCAACACTTCGTTTACGTAAAAATTACTTATAAATTTTTTCTCAACTTCGTCACTCGAACTGCTTCACGTCATCAAAATTTGCCTAATCAACCTACAATGTCAAGTAACGATGATGGCAATATGTCCGTCTTTTTTGGGCATCGTCCAGCAACATAATTGCGTACCATAGAAATTCTCTAAACAATTTGATCGATTTCAAATATGTGTTATCGAACAAATTTCAAACAAATTTTTATATATAGGTTTTCTAAATACAGTATTATATATTATATGCTTCATGGAAATTATTTAAAAAGAGACAAACTAAAGTTAAATTTGAAAATGAGCTTAAATATGTATTCTATATTACGCTTTGGCTCCAAAGTAGGATATTTTTTCTGTGTTATTGTGCTCAAGATTAAACAGAATGAATACTTTCCACATAAATTTATATTTAACACAATATACGTTTAATTAACTCAAAACGTCGCGACTTTACAACATTTTTACTATACTCTAGCTCTGCCGGTGTTTACGTACTGAAATATGTAATTATGTGCTACATTCACCATTAACGTATTGTCATTTGTCAACATGTGTGGAGTAATTAGTGAATTCGGTGTCTGATACCCAAGAAAGTAATGGATTTCTATGACATTTGTAAGTGTAAATTTGATTTTAAGACGTTCGTTAATTAACTCAGTGCACATGGCGGGAGCATTAATTATAGGCAATTAAATCAATTTACGAAATATAATTTACGTGTTCAGTTCTACTTCATCTCGTATTTACATTCGCGCCTGTAACATCCTAAAGAAACCTGCACAGTGAAATGGAATTTCCCTTAAATCTTAGTCTGGTCACCGTTAAATGTGTGTATTTATTTTCTCGAAATAAAGTAATACGACATAATGTACAGACTAATAAATTCCACTATAAATATTCGGGAACTTCTTGATGTGTTAGAGAAATTTAATTTTCACAGACGAGTTGAGCTACCCCTCTTTCTGTTTTCATTGGCAATACTAGGAAAACCTTAATCCTTCACTATATCTGCAAACTCTGTGAACCACGTTTCAATTAAAAAATTTTATTCAAATGATGTGCATCATTTCACCTGGTTTAAACATTAATGTGATTTGTATGAATGAAAAATGACACAAATTCATAATTTTATTTATCTTTCAAACGTTAGTCAATGCATATGCACAGAAATTAAATCAAAGTAAGAAGGATTTGTTTAGTTAATTTTCGCATACTTAATTATTTGAAGCCAATAAAGCCGAAAATAATTCAAACGAAACCATTTGTCCACAATACAAGAATATAGTAATAACAGAACTTATTCGAACACGTTATGTGGTAAAATAGTAAAATATGTGAGGGAAAAAATGAATAAAGTTGTTATTTCGGGAGTTACAACCATTTGGTGACCTAAAAGTGTACTCAAATAGTATAATATTAAAAATTTCAATTTTGTTTATATTTTTAATTTTAGGCAAAGATGTATTTAGATAAACAAATAGGTTATTAGGCAGGTTAGGTACTCAATGGCGTAGAAGATATAATTTTGTGTTTAAAAATATGAAACAAGGAATTTTTGTAAATATCCAATGGTAATTGTTAATGCAGTTCTTGTGATAAGATAAATTCCTATAACTATAATTTACTTGATGAAATTATCTTTCAAAATGGTGAGATATTGAAGCTCTTTCTTACTAAATTATTTTAGTGCATACAGAAAGTTAATGGCACCAAAGATATGTCATATAACATTACAGTGATGAAGGCTGCCACTTCAAAAATATGATTTAGTATACTGTTTACGAGAGTGACATTTCTTATCTATAAATTATCGTAATGAATTGATATGACGGTAATGATAATGCTTCGTGCGTTATTGGCTTGTGCAATGTATGATAAAGCTTTTGTTTTAATATTTATACAATTAATGGAATGTTCCTTACACTTTTGGCATTGTCACGCATTGAGGGCTCTACGGAATGCTAGGTATTTATGTTATTATTTGGATGCGAAATGTGATAGAACGGTTGAAAATGTACCAAGATATGAAATGTTTAGATTTAATATTTCAGTAAACATTATCTCTCAACACGGCTAACTTGAGAGGTGTTCTGATACAACAGGGGTTCTTAAACTTTGAGATGTAGGGGACCTCTTTGATATGGTGTATACTTTACCGAACCCCGAACCGTTTCTTCAATATAAGTTAAGAAAATATTTTCAATAAACAATCTATTTAATTTTTGCTTTCCAAATTGTTAAAATCTCAGGCATTGTTTACAACAAAAATTGCAAAAATGAGCGTAATTAGTAAAAATTAAGTTACACATTTAAAACGTAGTTTAAATTTTATGACACTCACATTATATTAGTTTCACTAGCGCACCCTGTAATACTACAAGTTCAATGACCCACAGGTGTCCGAAGACCACAGTTTGGAAAGCATGTATAGTGCACAAAAGAGGTTCTACCAACATACCAACATGGGCCTAGACTAAATTGTTGCAGAGATATAATATGTAGCCTAAACCAAATGATAACGAGGCAGTAATTTAGAAAATAATACCTAATACATAAAAAAAATTTCAGTTCAAGCAGTCGGTAATATCTATGTATAAGATTAAATGCTTCGATTGAGTGACTGACTGACTAAATACAAGTAGGCTCACTCATCAACGCACATCTCAAATCGTAGAACACAAACTCATGATAATTTGTGAATAGCTTCCCCTTTGGGTGCAGGCTACCGCTATGCAAGGCTTTTTCTGAATGCAACTCCTAAGACTGTGAAAGAGGGTAAAATGTGTTTTCAAGAACTCCTTAATAGCACATTAACGCGATAAAATATCGTTTATGTAAATGCCTAATAGTATTTTCTGGATTATTTTTAATTCTATACTTTAAGAGGGTGAAAATGGGGGAAAACTGTGTCCAGCGCTCCTTAATAACTCAGTAAACCGATAAAATTTCGGAATACTCTTTGTTTCAAAATGTTAGCTGTATAAATAACTAAACTAATTGAGGATTTTTCTAAATTCAAACACCTATGAAGGTCACAGCGGCTCGGAAGTGTTCTCGAGTATATGTTACCTACATTACATTATAAATACAACTGAAACCAGTGTTATACCGAGAGAGAAAATTTAATTTATTATACTGTAACAAAAAAAAATTGTCAGAACTGTGCATTATCACTAATAAAGTAGCTTATTTTCGTTGACTGCGCAGTCAGTGAAATACTTTGCATTATGTTCTTTTCCTTAGGAGGTTCAATATCGGTACGTGTTGAAATCACATTCATACTGCGGTTAATAATCGAACACCACAGGGGAAGTCCAATTTTGCTAATTTTAGAGGAGTACGTTTTTAAATTTATAAAAAACTGTTATGTTCTTCCTCTGTATGCTGATATTTGAAATGGCTGTATCTTGTGACTGATTACCTTATTCCCCATGACTGTAACACCAGTATAAAACTCTGCATCGAGAAATGCAAAAAACACATTTTGTAAAAAGGGCGCGGCCTTTGTTTTTATTTTGTTTTCCAGCACGCCTGGGCTTTTTTTCATTACAAAAATATTTAATGTCACCGTAATATATTCCAGTAGCAATACAACAAAAAATGTTTTGAAGACAAAAACCAGTTTATACGATCTTTATTCTCAGTGTTTCGAAGTGCATCAACAAATAACTAATAACTGCCATAGAGTAAGGTGTTGAAGGATTAAGCAATGATAACAATATAATAAATAAATAGCACAGTATCATTTTGTTGTTGAAGTGGTAGTAATGGAGTAAAAATCTGTGGACACATTTTTTACAGTTGTTACAAATACGAATTGTTGGTCATGGTTTCACAGATCATATAGGGTATTTTTGCTCAGTTTAATTTTATTTCGTATTTTAACTTAAATTGCGGAGTTAGGCGGTGTATTAACTTGTATTTGAATGTTATTTCGGTTCTACCGCTATTCGCCATATCATCTTGGCTCTAGCTATAGCTGCCAAATTATTTCAACCAAAGTGGATGATGGATGGATGATGTAAAAATGGATGATGCAGTCCATTAACTTGAGGAGTTCCTCAACAGCATCTACCCTCCTGGTCCATCATCACACAAGCATCTCAAGTTTGGGGGCTCCATTAAGGTTACCGTCTACCTGGTGCTTTTGCCCGCGCGGGAGCGATAAGGGCGACACTGCCACGCTCATCAAGTAACCCGTAGACGCTAAGCGCAAGGCTCGGAACTGGCGTGCAGTGTTCTCATCGCACTGTCTGTATCTGGTGCGTATATTTTGAGATACAGCACTTTGAAAAACCAGAATTTTTTTTTAGCCATTTTGGAGTACTCTGAAATGGCGATTCTAATGTGCGTGACGTCTTGAAAGTACTCAACAACCCTCGCCTGAAGTTTGTGTTCGTATTTTAGAGCGGCACATTGGACACGCGTTTAATAGTTTCATTGAAATACGTGTATTTCAAACTCTCTGCGATGCAGTTGAAGCGACAGGTAGGCGGAGGGCTTAATGTTTCCGGCAAAAAACTCCAATAGCTCACTGCAAGTGAAGGTTTTGGCAAACAGATGTAATCGAGGTCACACACAGTCTTCACTGGATGTGCACGGAAGTCTCATAGGGAGTATACCCGCGTATATCACTCATTACATCAAGTACCGTTTAGAATTGAAGAGATTGCAATTCACCCTTAATGTCGGTTTCGCTATGACTATATTTTCACATGGACAGCCTTACGTGGCCTCCTCCAGAGTATGCTCACATAGCAACTTGATAATCCTAGCAACTGAGGGCATAATCACTAATGCCTTGTACAAAGACGTCCCTTTGTAAAGGAAACAATTAGCTGCGTCGTGAAGTACACGCAGACGAAGGCGCGGAAAAAAAAACTTCTAAAGGCTGTTCACGGTAAAATGAGCACTTTTGAAAGCCCTGCTTAAGATCTACTTGTATACACGTTGTTTGTACTTCCACCTTATGTGAAATTAACGTCGTAATGAGCCTCATCACTTTATTCATGCGTTGGTCAAATGAAACTGAAATTATTAGAAAACTAAATATTATACTAATCTGCTAATTTTTACACTTCGATGCATTACAACAATACAGAAAGCGAGAGAAATAATTTAAGTTATCACAAATGGTTACCTGACACTTTTGTTCGACGTTAATATATATGGAACTACTTTCCCCACCATCGTTACCAACTTTACCGGTCACATGTCACTTATTGCGCCCGTTATAATACATGTAGGTAGGGGCAGTGACTTTTTTCTAAGGTTTGTTTTCGAAATTTCTCACTTTATCGTGAACAGCCTTTAGTAGGTAGTATAATTACATAAAATTTGTTGCGAATCATATTAGCAGTTAATGAATTATGTAACATTTATATAATATTGTAGATGACGCTATGTTATAAAATGAGGGAGAGGAAAGGCAACGAGTTCGGGAATTTAATGCTCACCTAAACACTGCCAACATTCCAACTTTGGTTGAAATAATTTGGCAGCTATAGCTAGAGCCAAGATGATATGGCGAATAGCGGTAGAACCGAAATATCATTCAAATACAAGTTAATACACCGCCTAACTCCGCAATTTAAGTTAAAATACGAAATAAAATTAAACTGAGCAAAAATACCCTATATGATCTGTGAAACCATGACCAACAATTCGTATCCAAATATAACAACCAAATGATAGTAGCAAGTATCAGATGCCGTAATTTAATGAGGAAATCCAAATTGTTAAAACAAATAAATATAAAAACAGTTTCATTTCCAAGATAAGAGGTTTTTTTCCCTATAAAACCGTATACAATCCATTCGTGTAATATTACGACAAAAATACATACTGCGAGAAACCTCGACATACGAGGTATGAAAAATCGTAAAAATCTAAAAACATACTTTTTATCCTATGGTAATGCTCGGTGTATCTTAGTTCAAATAAAAAATCGTTACTTTTGTTTATGAAGTTTCTTAAAAGTAAAATTTTTTTAAATGCAAATATGCATATGAGAATAAATAACTATTAATTGATCCACAATTCTTAGTAACGAAATTTCCGTTCAAATAAAGCAGTAAAAATATGGCCCCAATTAACGCATTATTTGAGCAATAAAGTTTGCAATTTATGAGTACTCCATAATAAAACTGATAACGTCGAAATGTGGTATTTTCAAAAACTAAATTTGCCTTCAAATAACACCACAGAATCTTGCACTTGGCTATAGCACACTTATATAAGATTTTGTAAAGTCGCTAGTTTAAAAATATGTGCTGGTTCACTGAAATTGTATGAATTTATATTGCCTACTCAAACTCTACTTGTTTTCGAAATGTGATGGCAGTCGGTTGATTTTTTTCCGATAAAATAAATTAAAACTTTAATTTTTCCGGTTCTATATATATCTTACAAATTAGTATACAAATGATGTTATTAAACGTCATATCTAATTTAGGTTAACGTTTAAATGGACTGTATCCATTGCTGAAAATAAGCCTATGAGAAAATAAAATAAAGAAACCAAGAATCAAAAACCACCAGATATTTTTCTAGGCTTATTTTCGGATAACATATATCCTGCAACACCATTGCCATTAAACTTTAAAGATGACATAGTCCTTAATATTCACAGCAAGTAAAGCCAGCATACAAAATTTGGTTTATAAATATTCGGTAACTATGACTTACATACAAAAATAATTTATAAGGCCTTGGTTTTGAAGATATCAATATCATATATTCAAAAAATATATAAATTTAGGCCTACTTCAATGCCAAATAAGGCTATAATCGGTTTAGTATTTCGAAGATAAGCTGTAAAGGTTTTGTATTTTCAGGTGAGCTATCTTACAAAACGGGAACCATAAGCGGAAGTAAATTAGAATTTTAATACCTACAATGGTTACAGCCTGCATATGCAGTTTAACGGAAATAGGTGTCACGATTAGGTATAAATGACATAATATTCTAAAATACAAGTCCACAACTTCTAGAAAATAGGCATTCGATCTTGTAAATTTACACGTGCTTAGATGGTCTATGATAGCACAATTCATGTGCTTAATTTTATCTAAATCGGCCCCATAGTTCTCGAAGTAGGATGAGAAGTTGCAGTTATTCAGGACGTACTATCTTGCGAAATGGTGTACAAACAATGGCCCGATAATAAAAAATTGCATCTGGTCCTTCCGGTTAAATCCACGCCCTTATCAATATGAACACCGATTTTACTGGATTATATATATTCATCTCATAAAGTCGCGGAAGATCGCGAGCAGACAGTAATATTTGTTAGAAGTCTAACAAACCTCCTAGCTTGTATGTTGGTAGTGTAATCAAGGGCCAGTTTGTTGGCTAAGTTGGCAAGTACTCAAGTTTAGAAAACCGCTCACACGTCAATGGCTTACCGGGCATTCGAACCACAAGGCGGTGCTTTAATGACTTCGGCCCCGGGGACCCTCACAGTACTATAAATACTGAGTGGCCAGTCTCCGTGACGTATATTGTCTGGTACACTGTTAAAAATATTTCCTTCATTTTACGGAAAAGTGCTGGTAAAATTTTATCCAGAGGTATGTCCGTAAACTCTCCGTAAAATTACAGACACATCGATTTCCAAAAACGGACTTTCCGTAAAATTCCCACGACCTCTCCGTTAGTTCCCTAGTTAGTTGTCTGTACTTCTAGTTTAAATAATTTTTAATACCTATTTTATTTTTGTTTCCATTATGTCGGCGTTCTACTGTGTACAAAAACACATTTTAAAAAGTTAAAATGTTATATACTTAAGCAAGATTTGAACCCGAGCCAAAAAGTTGCAAGTTCACGACCCTAACCACTTATATACAACTCTCACATGCTGGATCTGGTATAACTATTGAATTTCTATGTTAGTGACATAAGCTACTTTTTTTTATTTTCTATTAAATTGCTGGTAAGTGTTACAGACACCTGTTGCTACTTTTTAATGTTTGAAACAACAGGTCTTAGTGACATGGATAACCTTAACTGCCGCAGAAGCGATAATTTTCTGGTTACAGTGGCAAAGAAAGTTTCGTGTAGACTCGGCATTGTTCGTATCCGAGACCCAAACTTATAGAAAACACGGAAATTTTCCGTATTTTGTATTTACGCACTCAAATCCGTTTTTCGTCATTACTGATTGCGTTTCCGTGTATTTAGTGTGCATTTTCGTAAAAATTTCCGTATATATACGGAACATTTTAACAGAGTACGTGATCTCTCAGGGTGCGTGTTCTTTGGTTCTCATCCCGGGTGAAGAGGAAAGATCAGTTTAGAACTGTTTTTCTGTATGAAAGCCATACCATTATAAGCTTAGTGATACGAAGGTAAGTCTTTAAGAGAAAAAAAACTTGTTTGGCTTGGTCGGAGATACGGCAACACGCTTTCGTAAATACATCGGCGTTAGAGGGTAATCACTTCATAAATGTAATGTGTGCGGGGGACTACATTTCCTTTGTACTTTTATCTGCTCCCACGTGTTCGTTGTATGAAACGTAAACTCACACACGCGTGGTTGTGTAATAATTAAGCGTGTTTCTTCTGTAACAATGCGTTATAAACGTGTGATTTGCTCTGTAATAGACAGATAATGGTAACGCTGTAACTACACAATGATTCAAAAAATTTCCGTTAAGTCCCTCAGGAAAACAAATTCTCGTATCTTCCTGTTAGAACACTCTTTACATTTTCGAACTGTCTTGTTAGAAATGTAATTGTTTATACAGGAATAAATTAAAATCATAATCGTATCTACGACACAGAATACCGGTTGGTTAAGTATTTTCAGGTCTTTAGGTCTTCTGGTCCAAAGCCAACTTTGAACGACCCAAAAAAGTCGTACTTCGATTGATTTGTAGCCCTCCTTGTGCACTTGCTCGCAATAATTTTACCTAAGAAAAGCGGTAAAGAATGGCACAAGAAATGAAACACTCTCTACTATGTATTCATATATTACTTTTTTTACTCATTTCATACATTAGATCATTACATTTCTCTAAAGTTTGCAGATCATGGATAGTTCGCAGTAGTAAAATACAACACTATTTGTAAACATTCCTTAATTCATGACTTGATGGCAAAAGAATAAAATAAATACCGTCAAAGACAGTTCTATCTGACCACAAGTTCAGAAAACTTACGTCCAGAATCAAATATAAAATTCTGTTTCAAATTGCATGATCTTCATGGGCAAATAGTAATTAAATTGTAGTTGAACATATAAAATTTGCTACATTATTTTGAGATTGGTAATATTGATTTAAATTCTATGATTTCACCTCGGCAAAACTATTTCTCAGTCGTATTGAAAAAGGTGAATTTTGTAGAAAGTTATTTTCTCGCAAAGGAAAGATATATATATATATAAATAGTGACCTTCGAATGATTAGAATGTAGTTCAGAAATATAATACAAACTTGTAAATTCTTTGTTAAATAATGTAAAAAATAATTGTAGGGAATTAAGCTGTTTATATCTCCACAATGTAACGTAACTGCGCCTCAGCAAGCCAACAATCCGGTAATAAAATTGCTGGTTGACCACAAAGATGGATCAAGTGAGCAGTAGAATTTAGTATGATTGGGGGCAAGGGAATGGGGAATCGGAGCTGGAGCCTGCTGGCCGCCATTTCGGAATTTCCTTTTTTACCCTAAAAATTCCCCTTTATCCGTCAAAATCGACCAAAATACTATATAAATTTTCCTTTTCCCTAAAAAATTTCCCTTTTTTCCTTAAGAAGTCTTTCACAATCTCCCTTTTTTTCAGGAGCAGGCGTGGGGAGCTTGTGACCCAGGGTCAGGGATCAACGAGACAAGTGACCGGATCAGTGATCCAGGGATCAGGAGAGCAGGACCTGTAACCTATGATCTTGACATTTGACCTATGGCCTTTAAAATGAAAAAAAAAAAAAAAAATGTTACGCAAAAATCTACATCAGTAAATTTGTGGATAAATTTATAAAAAAATTATTATTAAAATATTATTAAAAAAATATTTTTAAAACTTATATTTTCCGGAAATTAGTCGCTCCGCCCCCCCTTACCTTACCAATTAGTCGGAAGGACTTCACCCCCCCCCCCTCACCCATACCCAGTTAGCCATCTTGGTAGGTGATCGCCATCTTGGTAGGTAACTGCCATCGTGGTAGACATCATCTGTCCACCATCTTGGAAGCCAGTGCCCATTATAAATTGAACTTTAACCTTTTAACCTTGACCTCTGACCTATTGCCTTGACCTTGACCTCGTAACCTTGAATGGCATTGAAAACAAAAACTCGAGAAAAAATATCTAAAATTCAGCAAGCATAATACATTGATGCGCGCGGTCAGTATGCTGTGTCGGTCTTCCACCTTACATGTAGTAACGCTTCACCGCAGAACTTCAAGGGCACGTTAGATAATAAAGTAAGATTTCGTGTTCATTACACGTATTGTAGAAACACCAGAGTCTTTTGAATGAATATTTGCTCTTTCAAGTTGTTGGAAATTTTCCATGACGTGTCGGTAGTGTGGCTGTTGGGCGGCGTAACGAGGGTCGCCCACACCAGGAGAGCGGTGTCGTATTGGGTATGTTGATAACGGGAAAGAAAAAAACGCAATATATTTTAGATGGGCATCTCACACCCCCCTCCCCCCCCAAGGAGAGGTCCTGGTGAAGACCCAGAGAGCTGCCCGGATCTCGATTGAGTTGGCCAGACTCGGCATGGACCCCAGACCTCTTCTCCAGAAAAAACACCAAGGATGGATGAACATTTTCTCCAGAATTTAATCTCCGGGTCCCAACTTGGAGCAAACGAAACAATCGTGTGCCAATATCATAGTAACTGGCATAAAGAACATCAGCAGTTAACATAATACTATCCACTTTCAGTTATTAATCTGGGGTAAAATGAAAATATAGCAGAGCCAGGCAGGGGCCCCACATTTTAACTTTAAGAGAAATTGTCTAATCCTTTTTGATACAAAATGACTGCCTTCAACACTAATATAAACCTATACCATGATAACAAAATATGTGGGCATAAATACACCTGAAAATTACATGAGAAAAATACCTTAATAAAATGAGCATGAATAGACTATAAGCCTACATGAAAACGAAACCCTAAAATGAAATGAGCATTATTGGGGAACAGCAGCCCCAGGCTCTTCAAAAATTTCTAAAAAAAAAAAAAAAAACAGACAAACCCTAAAGACGAAAGACATGATGAGATGATAAATACAAAACATAGTCACTTAAAAACATAATACAAACTAAACCAATACATAACTCAACTAGGAAACATCTGTTCCAATGGTTCCAACAATATTCTCCTCCTACTGGCAGGAACTTACTTTAAGTTACATAATATAAGCTTTGTTATAGCTCCCTGGACTATTATTTAAATCCACCAACAACACTGTAATATGAGAGATAAAATGCTTAATCCGATAAAGACCTGCATACTTTGAACTAAATTGAACAGCTTTATTGCTGAAATAGTGTGTCTCTAAGAGCATTTCCCTGTTTCAAAGAAATCGAATCACTGTTATATGTTGCTCTAGAAACTAACTTAGAGTAGCACCTTCTAAGATTCTGCGTGGCTTCCTCCCAGACCTCCTCAAGAATTTTCCTATCTATTGCATTCCAGCAAACGTCATGGAGCCCTCATGTGTGGATCAGTGGGCGAAACAAACTCCTTCTGAAAAATAACACGGGTTGCACTTTCTTTGTAGCATTACTAATTACATTATTAAATGAATGCCAAACACAGTTGGTGCAAGGTAATTTCCCAGTCCTCATGGGATCCTGTTTGAAAGTCCCGTAAGGCCACTTTTAAATTACAATTATAACGTTCGACCAAGTCAGTCTTCGGATAGTGAGTAGTCTGTTCTAACTTGATTCTTCAAGAAAAGGCAAGATTTTTCATCTCAGTCGAAACAAAATATGTGGCATTATCAGTTACCACATGCACCGGTGATCCGAAAATCGGGAAAAGTCTTTGACAGAGAATCTTACAAATTCCAGAGAATTTAAATGAACTATGAGGAAAGAAAGGCCAAATTTACTAACACTATCGGCAGCAACTAATATGGAAGAAAACCCAGATTTTGTACGAGGCAAAGGACCGAAGACTTCTCAATACAGTCGTTCCCAAGGGACCTTGGCTATGCTAGTACTATACGGATTTATGATCTTAGCATTACGAGGCTTAACTCATTCCTGACACTTCTTTACAATATTTCAAATTTTTTGACTAACCCTGGCTAACAGAACCTTTCTTTGATACGAGCCACTGCTTTGTCTTGTTCTGAATGCCCACCAAAATATGTATTATGATGGCATTGAAAGATCGGACCATGGAAAACCTTTAGGACAAAAAGTTTAACCTGAGTTTTCGGATCAACATATACATCAAATTTTCCGAATTTCATACTGACCACCTTTACTCGCACCAATATCTTACTTGATGCTTATACATTCGGGATTCACTCCCTGGCGATAGTACAGTTTTAAATATGCTTGGGGAAATCTTGCAGAAACTTAGACTGTTCCACACCAGACTCTACTAAAGTAATATGTATCTTACTATCTGTGTATGAATCTATTTCCTCTACAGGTGCTGTTTGCATTTCAACATGAACTGTTTCAGTTTTAACTTCAGGAACAAGATCTTAACTCTGAATTACGATTAATACATCTGGGGTGTTTACATAGAACTCATCGGTTTCAAACATTCTAGAGAGTGTATCAGCCACACCATTGCCTATTTCCTTCAGATGTCGTACAGTGAACTTAAAATGGGTGAGACGAACATGCGACCGCGCTAATGTACCTGCCGGCTTATTAGTTGAAAGAAACCAACTTAGCGCTTGGTTATCGGTATGTAACTCAAATTCAGCACTCTCCAGGTAGTCGCTGAATTTCTCCATGCCAAAAATCGCAGCAAGAACCTCCATGTATGCATAAAACTTTTGCTCTGGTGGAGTTGCATATGCCCCATGAACCACACTGTCTCCATGCCTCTGGCACATCACAGTACCTAATGCCTTGGAGCTAGCATCAACCTGGAGGATAAACGGCTTTCAAAATGAGGTAACTGTAGCAAAGGAGGAGTGGCTAATTTTTCTTTTAGCAGACAAAAGGCCTGATTTTGTTCCTCCACCCAAATACAGTTCACCCTTTTCAACTTAAGAGCATTTAAAGGTTCGGCAATTTTGGCAAAATTTGATATGAATTTGGAATAAAACCCGACCATTCCAAGGAAACAGCGAACCCCTCGTAAGTTTTTCGGAGCTGGGAAGTTCACAACTGGCGGGATTTTCTCGGGATCCATTATTAGCTTCCTATCTGCAATTACAAATCCAAGATACCACCCGTAAGTTTTCGCCCATGTGACCTTTAATGGGTTTACAGTAAGCCCTGCTTCTCTCAAAGCCGGTAAAAAGAGGCGAAGATGTTTTTAGGTGTTCCTCAAAGATCTCACTGCAGATGCATACATCGGCAATATAAGTGATAAGGAAATCGAATTGGTATTTACCGAGTACCTGAAACAATACTCTTGACATCACCTGTGGTCCATAGTTAACTCCCGTGGGTAACCTTTTCCATTAATATTGCCCCCAGGGTGGTACAAAGTCCAAAATACCATATTAGTCACGATGTAACTCGCATTGGAAAAATGTGAAGTTGAGGTCAAAAATAAATACTTGGCTTTCCCGAAATGCTGAAATACAGATTCTATTGTCGGCAAGGAATAAGGGCCCACATATATATTTTTATTCACCTTCCGATAATCCAAAATTACACTATAATTCACTGGTACCTTTTTAGGTAACAAGAATGTCGAACTAGAATAGTTAAAATCCCAAGGCTTCCCCGCAGCATTCAAGGGCACGTTGGATGATAAAGTAAGATTTCATGTTCATTAGACGTAAATGTAGAAACACCACAGTCTTTTATATGTATATTTGCTCATTCAAGTTGTTGGAAATTTTCCATGACGCGTCAGTAGTGTGGCTGCTGGGCGGCGTAGCGAGACTCTCCCATGCCAGGTGAGCGCTGTCGATGCGGGAACGTTGACACGGGGGAGGAAAAACTCAGTATGTAACGTGCTCTGAATGTAAATCTGCTGTAGTCGAGAGATTCAACAAAAGTTTAAAACAGCTAATATAGAAACATTTCACTTCGTTTGGAACTTACAAATGGGTTACTCTTCTGCCTGAAATACTGAAACTGTTAATTATGTTGATAACTACTTGTTCTAAAATAAAACCGATGCTTTTTTTTTCAGTAAATAGCCTGACTTGTGCTCACATAAATCTTTCTTATATAAATAATATAATATTGAAATCGCCCTTTAAAAAAACCACATAGGTATACTCGTTCGCATCAAAAGAAAAAAATTAGTGGAAAACATGCAGATACTCACTTACCAATATATAATTTTAATATGCTTGTAGGCATATGTATATATATATTGAAATATAAATTTATTTGAAATTGATTTTATTTATAATTATGTATATTCCTATCTGATATATATTTCCATGCCTGTGCAATTAAGAATCGTTGCAGCAAAATTATCAACGTATCTACATGGTTCGCATTATTTTATGAGTAAATTACCTCTACATAATGGCATCGGTTTCCATTTAGGACTATGGAGGAAAAGAGCGGAAAACAAACAAGATATTAGGTATTACTATTTTTTACTGAAAAAAATTATATTATGCGGCTCCCTTCTCCAAGGGCAAGGCAGATGGGCTTGCACACAGCACAAAAATACACTTTCAAACGATAAAAAAATTTAACCTTTTTATGCAGAATGCATAGCATTAGAGATTTCTGGGTATAGAACAAACAACACTCATGATTTACTTTGAAATGTACTTTTCCTTTTATTTGATTGAGAATACAGTTGAGGTACATGTAAAATAATTGCATAAAATGTGTAAAAGTTCATTATACTTTTACAAAAAAAATATTAATATTAGTAGATATATACTTGGCTAATAATACTGGGTGTATTAAAATTTGTATAGTGCTTTGTTTAGAATAATTGTAAAATACAAATGCCCTTTTATAAAAAATCTGAACTACCATACTCCAAGATTTTATGATAATGAAAAAAGTTGTGTGCTATGTTCGTGTACTCTCGCCCTTAACGTCGCCGACATTCAAATTTAGTAGAAACATCTTTTCCTGCTAAGGAATTGCAGGTTTTCTAGTCATCTAAGTTTTAACAAACTTCCAAAATTTATTTAGGCTCAAAAATGTGCATTCATTACTATAACCATAAAAATCCCCATGGCTAAAAGAGAAACTCACAAAATTATATTTCTTTTAAGACTTCTACATTGCAAGATATTTTGACTTTGACAACTACGAGTTTATTTTTCCTACCAGCGGGAGAAAATTAAATAAACAGCCAATCACAGCTCGTGGAAAGATCCACGGGCTTCTGCAATATTCAATAACATAGTCGAGGACGCTGACTTCCGGCGCTGTAGTTCCGGCCACGTGTTCCATCTTCCGATGCCAACCAGGCGCACAACAACGGCGCCCCTGCCGGTCGCTGGCTTAACACACAACAACCATGTTTGCAGTCTTGAGTCGGGTAGCACGGCAGCCGGAGGCTCTAGTCTAGCTCTGTGACATGTAGGATTCTTCCGTGACATCAGCTTGCCGTAGCAAGCTTAATCATCGCAGTCCTTCCAATGTGTTCAGTATTAATGTAGCAAATTATCATCAACTGTAGATTTAAGTAGTTTTAGCACACATTTTCAGCTATTTGTGTATTTTTGACCTTAAAACGGTGTTAACACAAACACGCATATTACGTTGTAACTTTACACCCCACGCTGGGTGGCGAAACAGAGTCCAAACGAGCAGGTGAAGTAGGACGGTGTAAAACGCAATTTCTGATATGGGGTGTCTCACATCCTCCTCTCCCGAAGTCATGCTCCTGATGAAGAAACTGAAGAGACGTCAGGATATCCGCAGAGTTAGCCAGACTCGGCACAGGCCCTGGACAGCCATTCTCAGGAAGACACCAGTCAGAGGGACTCTTCACCACATCCAGCCTCCAGATCCAGGTCTGGAACAAATTCAAACAAACGAAGACAAGTGTCATTAGGCTCCAACCAGAGTGCCAGCATCCAAAGCATAAACTGATGTCACCCCTTATCCTTATCCGAGGGGCTCCAAGGTACTTACCTAGCAAAGCTATCTGGACTCTACATTTGGATACAAATTCCCTATATATCACTGCACCACCTTGTGCAAGAATAATTGGGATGAAACTAGATTATATGGTTTGTATGTAGGGTGCTCTACTTAAATATCAAGAGAACAACCAAATGGCCGATCCCCACAAAATTGGAAGCACCTACTTCTTCACACTGGAATTATACATAAATACAACTAAATATGCATCTATTTAAAACTGTTGATTAACTATTTTGATCATTAAGATTGTTGTGTGTCTAATTTAATTACAAAACTTTTCCAATGACCTTTAGGTAAATCTCAGAGAGGGTAGCAAAAATAAGAGAAGTTTAGGCATTCAAGGTTGGCGAGCAGTTTACTTGCACCCATAAAATTCAACATATAACAACATCAAATAGAACAATAAAATTTAACTACTTATGTATACATTGTTTTATAATATCATTTGAGGAATCTCACAACAAATTTTATTTTTAAAAAAACCTTACCTTTCCATGAATTTTATGAATTTACTAGAGGCCCCAGTATGTTTGTATGCGTGTGTGTGTGTGTGTGTATATATATATATATATATATATATATATGAACAACATTACTTCGTTGCGAGATAAAATTTTGTCTAGGCTGAAAACAAATTTTGGGTTACAATATTTCTTATTTTGGTTCAAAAATCCATTTTATAAACAACTTATTAAAGACTTTTCAAAAAGAGTCCGAAATGAAAATGTCAACTTTTTTGTTGACGCTGAAGAGTCCTTTTTTTTTTTTTTTTTTTTTTTTTTTTTTAATGCTTCCAAGGGCTGGCTGCACTTTAAGTTTACAGGTAAATTAAACATTCGTTTTTCCTGTCATTTATGCAGAACCTGAAATACGCCGCCAGAGCTCGCCGGCAGCTACCACTGCATGGCTAAAACTGGACTGCTACCAAGACATCTTTTTCGCGGCCACGCCGAGAACCGCCCCACGGCGGCAAGTATTAACTATACATAGTCAAAGTTGAATTCCAGAAGGAGAGTTCAAAAGTTGAAGTAAGTTGTATACATTTTGTATTACCAAGAAGGTAGACGAAGTCAGCTTCAAAGAAGAAACTTGAAAAGGACTCTCCAAAGAGTACAACATGGATGCCATAGAAATACGAACACAGAATTAGAATTACACTTTATACTTTAAACTGTTTTCGTGCCTAAAAATATGTTATGTTTATGGCCACAATATTTCTTCTTATTACAAAACATTACTAGAGTCCTTCTAGAATTTACAGGCCGTAATTATTTCACACAAAATACTGACATTTCTTTGCATAGTTTAATCTCTCAATTTCTCCTCAGAGCACTCTTTCTGGGTCCAGCCAGAATCTGCCCGACTCTGCCTCCTCCCTGGTATCACACAGCAGCAGCAGCAAATCGATATATACTCACAAATTAATTCAATTTCTCGATATTACACCTTACCATTTTATTATTTTCATCACAATGTTTTTATTTCACCCCACAGAACATACATACAAAACTCTCAACATCCACTTTCCACAGCTACATGTCCACCTCAAATAAAAACATCAGCCTGCTGCAAGCAGGTTACATACAACAAAAACACATTGATCATTAAACTAATAAAGAATAAGAATAAAAGAGGTCCCATTTCCAACATCCTCCCACATTTTGATTGTGGACTATGAATCAAAACTCATACAGTAACCAAAATTTCTGTCTCACAGGATTGTCTTCATTCATATAAAAACCTTGAGGGTAGTCTCATCAATCTGCAATTCCTACTAACCACCACCCTCTGTCTTACAGGAGCAGGAACAGATACAGGGTCTTCACTTGGTCGAGATGCTTCCAGTGGACCAGACACTTCCAAGGGATGAAGTCTCTGCACAGGTCTCATCATCTCGCCCGATGTGGTCTTCACACGCGCCACCCTCACCTTGCTGTATTTTACAGGAAATACTTTAATCACCTTAGCCATGGACCCGTCCATTATTCTCCTGCCATCACTACTGAGAATCAAAAATGTCGCCTTCATTGACATTTCTGTAACAACCTCGCACCCCAAGGCGCACAAGGTTGCACAAGTTGACTCAAATACTCCGCTCTGAATCTTTCCCTTTCAATGTTGTGGAGACGTTATGGGTAACGATATCTCTAGGATGCATTAGATTCGTCTAAATGGTCCAGATCCGCATCTCCCGCCATTTATAAGTCCTGTATAAACATCGCTGGTGTCAGCCGTATAAGATCTTCTGGGTCTTCTGACACATAAGTTAGAGACCTAGAGTTTATAGCTGCCTCAACATCACATAACACACCCAAGACTTCTTCATAACTGAATTATGCTTTACCTAATTTGCATCGTAACAATTTCTTCACCAATTGCACCAGGCATTCCCACCAACCACCTCACCCGGCAGCTGTTGGTGGGTTAAATATCCATTGAATCTGAAACACAGTAGCTTCCCTTTCAATGACTTTCCAGTCGAGAGTGTTTAACAAGTTAACTGTCCCTGTAAAATTAGTTCCATTATCACTGTACACAATATTTGGCCTACCACGACGAGAAATGAATCTACGAAGGCACAAAACAAAACATTTCATGTTGAGAGACTAAGTCTAGGTGTACTGCCCTGTAAACTGCACATTTAAAAAGAATCATCCATGCCTTGCATCCAACATGGAGTATCAGTGGTCCTGCTAGGTCTCCATCAATGACTTCAAAGGCTGATGCGTCATGCACTTTATCCCCAGGCAAAGGCACAGGGACACATGGGATACCTCTTACTTCGTATCTTCTGCATTTCACACACATCGAGAGAACATTAAGAATGGTCCGCTTCCCTCTGAGGATCCAGAATATTTCATGCAGTTTTGACAAAACGACATGAACTCCTGCATGTGCAATTTTTTTGTGTTCTTCAAGAAACAGAAGTCTGGGTAACTTGTGGTCATTTGGCTGGATCATCGGACACCGGAAATATTCTTCGTCTTCTCGTAAGGTTATTTTTGTTTGAACACTCAAAATGTGTTCAGTATCTTCGAAAACGCACTGTGTGTTTAGGTCAGCTGATTTGTTCTGTCTTAGTACTTCACTTCGTACAATTCTCACAAGTGTTTTTTCTGCGATTGATATTTCACCTACAGACAAATCTCTCACCTGCCGTTCTTCGAGTTTGGAATGGGTATATACCTTGAACCTATAAATCCATTATACTTATCTTATATATCCTTCTCTAACTAGAAAAGTTGGTACGGTACCATCCTTCCTCTACTACAGCAACAAGACATGACAGGTTACGACCCTTGTTTTCAGCATTGAAGATGCACTCAGACTTCGGCCAGTTTTTATCTGTAAGCTTCAACCAATCAGGTCCCACCACCATCTTGCCTCCAAAAGTGCGTAAATGGTACATCCGCGAGAGGGAAGATCGACTGGGTTGAGACATCCTGAGATGGCGCCAATCCTCTACATTGGTTATTGTTTCTATCTCTCTAACTCTGCTGTTGACAAATGTTCACCGTGGACCATCTTTTGTAATCCAGTACAGTGCAGTTGACGAATCAATCCAAAATTACACATGAACGTCATCCAGATCAATATATTTCTTTATGGACAGGACAAGTCGTGCTCCAAATCAACAGGCTAACAATTTCAAACAAAGAATATAGATTTTATTCAGGGAGCTACTCTTGACTTTGCTTGCAGCAACTGAACATAGGAGAGTCCTTTCATATATTCACTTTTCATGTACAACACAGTCGAAAATGATGCTTGACTAGCATCACAAAAAAGGCATGCATGCTGTGTTTCACCGCTATGTCTGGCAATTAAACATACCTAGGGATTTTCACATTGGATAGCTTTGCAAGTCTTTCACCCACTTTAGATACTTAGTTTTCAGGACTTCAGGCACTTCCGTGTCCCAGCCTACCTTGCTTTTCCAACTCTCTTGCAACCAAAGTTTTGGGGGGTGAAGTAACAGGGAAGGAGAAACCTATGGGATCGAATACTTTATGTGTCAGAGACAGAATAGTGTTTAAAGTTACAAGGCCCTCGGGTAGACACATGTCACTCACGCCACAGTAAAGTAAAACCTACTGTCTGTACCATACCAATCCAAGAACCATAGATGGCTCACTGCTCACCTCCTCCAGCTGTAGCACAGTTTGTTCCCATCCTCTCAAGTCAAACATGGCAATTGCCATTAAGAGGGAACATTCCAAAACAGAATGATTCAATTCCTCTTCACTGTCCACTGATATTACACAATTGTCTACAAAAAATGATTTTTTGAGTTTTATGCTGTATGCTCCAATTCACATTAGTAGTTGTCCTAGTGATTGATGATCACTGCTCCCAGAATTAACGGACTACAGTTGACTCCGGACACCACATGACAATGACAAAAAACTTTGATTGCTCTGATATTATTATCTGCCAACCATAAAAACCTCAGGCAGTCACTGTCACTTTTACACACGGAAACTTGTAAGAAAGCCTTCTTAATATCAGCTGCCACCCCTATATTATTCTGTCGGAATCTCATTTGCACAGAGGGAATTAACTACAACAAATTTGGACACTTTGCCAAACAATCATTAAGTGATAGTGATCCTTTTTTCCCCCACTATGCATCAAAAACAGGCCTGACCTTTGTAGTAGAACTGCTCATGAAAACTCCCCTATGCGTCAAGTAATGACCAATATTGCCAAGTTCACCGTAAGGAACCTTCTCAATGACATCTTCCTCTATCCAGGTTTTGAGAACTTCATTATAATCATAAAATCTACCTTCTGATTCGAGTTTTGAGGTGGTGGATATTGGCCTTTTCTCTGTAATTTATTTGTTCTCACTGAGATCTTCACGATTTTCCAACCATGGGAGAATAACTTCATATCTGCCATCACTATTTACAGTCACAGTTTCCTTCCCTAGAGTCCATTTCTTTCTTTGTTTTCGTCTCACATGGGTATTTGATACCTATAATGTCCAAACTTCACAGATCAGGTAGACACATACTGTTGATGAGAAGAGATGTCACCGCAGTAGCACAATTTACACTATTTTCCTGATCATACACTCTTTCCATAGTCACACATCCAAGAAGTGTCTCCATCACTGTAAGTCCACCTTGCAGTTGATGGGTTTTACCAGTAAACAGTTTTCCCGCATTGTATGCACAAATCAGCAATTCAATAAAAGGCTGTTCATCACCAAAATCACTTAGCTAACTTCCCATATTCTTCATTTCTGTCACTACAGGTCCACCCTTAATTCTGGGAATTGATCCACAAATTTTGGGCTGCTCGAGCACACTAATTTTGCATGGCTTACTCCCTTTCAAGTTTACAAGTGTTCCATTGTAGCATTGATGCTCTTCTCTTCTTGAGCCTGCACTGCCAAACAACACTTGCACCAAAGTTTCAGACCCAATAGGCTTACAACCCATCACCTCAGCCGTTCTCTTCAGAATATATTAACTCTGAGAACCAGTGTTTATCAGAATTCTCACTGTCCTGTTCTGCCCATTTTCTTCAAATTTCACAAGCAAAGTCTGCAACAATACTTCTTGAGAGATGCACTGATTAGACAAAGCACTAGTGTACCCTTCGTTTGTTTTTGCATTTGACATTTCCACCCCATGTGAGTCAGTACACATCACTACGTGGTGTCGCCTCCCACAAATTGCTCATCTCACACTTGTTCTACAGTCTTTGGATCTGTGTCCAATTTTCAGACACACAAAACATGAGTTGTATTTCACCAACGAGTCCTTTTTATTGCTAAGCTGCATCTTTTTGTGCTAGGAAACATTCTTTGCTCTCATGAGATTTTTCACACAATATACAAATTTCACATTTTTGATGTATTTCTCTCAAGAAACAAATTGTTTGCTGCAGGGACACGATGTTCTGGAGGCCTCATTTACTCTATCTTGTTTTCTTGGTCTTCTGAAATTCTGAAACCAGCCTTTGCAAGAGAAATCCTCTCTTCACCTTCCACTTCACTCCTCAGAAAGTTTAACAACTGTTAGAACTTCCCACTATAGGTGTTCATAACCACCCTCATCATTGTGATCAACAGATGTTCTACTCGTAGGGCACTTAGCCAAGCATTCAGTATCTCGTCTAGAATTTATGACTCTACAAGAGGGAACAACATGGCGGCATACTTGTCCTGAGTCATACCTATTAATTCTAGGGCTCTTAAATGGGATTAGAGGCGGTTATACAACTGAGCCATGCCAATTTTTCCTTTACTGCAGGTTACACTTTTAATTGCAAGACCTAAAACTCTCTCACATAGAACTGTATTAGTTACTCTTCTCTCTCGAAACCTCGCACATAAGCTGTCAACTACGTTAGTGTAATGCTTAGGTGTTGGCGGGAAACTGTCCATGATCTCGCACGCTCTCGTACCTGCGGTTATTGTTTGAATTAAGTACTGGAATTTGTACTCAGTTTCTAAATCTTCATCCTCGTGTATCCTCTTGAATTGACTCCAGAAATTCAGCCAAACCTTCACTACTCCACCGAACTTCTTCGGTTCTATTTCGGGTAATTTCGACTTTTTCCTGCCCGAAGTTGGCGACGAACAAGGAAAACAAACCTCATTTTTGCCGGAAATAATTTTCACATTTTCGTTTAAGAACGCTTCCACATTTATTTTGGCTGTATCCATTTTGTCTGTGTAGTCTTCAATGGCGGAGTACTCTGCTTCGTAAAGCTTACCATATTCTTCTTCTTTCAATGTGAGGTCAAGCACTTGTTCGTTCAGTGAGCGCATCTCTTCTGACAGTCTTTCTAGTTTACCAAACAAGAAATTAATTTTTTCTTCGTCATGATCTCGTTCACTTTCTTTTTGACATATGGCTCTGTATGTTTTCGTGAATGTTATCCTGGCAGACTTTATTCGTTTTACGAGACCTTCCATGTTTGCTTACGATGTTATTCGCACTTCTTCTTTAATCGACCATAATTAGCACGAATCACGTCGGGGTCACCATAATGTTGGGTCCAGCCAGAATCTACCCAACTCTGTCTCATCCCTGGTATCACACAGCAGCAGCAAATCGAGATATACACAGAAATTAATACAACAGTTTCTCGATGTCACATCTTACCATTTTATTATTTTCATCACAATGTATTTATTACACCCCACAGAAAATACATACAAAACTCTCAACACTTCGCGAGGTGAACAACACTACTTTCAACATACACTTTCCACAACAACATGTTCACCACAAACAAAAACATCAGCCTGCTGCAAGCAAATTACATACAACAAAGATATATTTAACAACCACAAATAAAGAATAAGAATAAAAATGGACCCATTTCCAGAAAAGAAACTCTAGCAATAAAAATAGGCACTATACTGCGATGAGAGTCGTAGAGAGTCACAAAATGTTACAAATAACTCGTTACTTTTTATATGATAAAAAACGTCCAAAACAAATGTAAATACAGCAATTTATGGATTTCTTAGTTTTTTTAATAACTGACATCAGTAGTTAATAACAACAGTTGGAGTTAAACATACTAGATAGAATAAGGTGAATCAATAATCGGGACTTTGCCGATACAAAATTACTTAACTCAAAATTCTCAGGGAGGGACAAAATAATATAAAATCCCTCTATTGCACTTCTAGGCAAAGTACAAAATTATGGAAACAAAGACATGCCTGACAAACGGCACATCCTCTCCCACACAAACCAGAACACAAGGTGGAATGGTGGCCCATTACCTCGAAAAACTTTATTGTTAACAACTACATGCATTAACGCTTTTCCCAATTTAAAAAAAAAACACAATGAATTCAACTTCTATGATGCTCTAAAACACAGTTTTTAAATATTATTGTCCTCCTTTTTTCTTTTATATTTATGACTATCATTATCTCCATGAATCATTAGAAAGAGGGTGAAAGAATTTCTACTACTGTCGCTCCAGTACGAGAGGACAAGTATGAGTAGACGAGGATTGAAAAGGATTACAAACCATTGTGCTTCTTGAACATATAAAAAGGGATAGATTTTATAACTGCACGTTAATATACCCAAGAAAAATTTATTCAAACACCATCCCCAGTAGATAAAAATCCCCTAATGTCAATGACATAAATGACATCTGAAACGTATTTCATATTACATATACAACTTGCACACAAAAAATAGAATGGATGACTTAAATACTAATACCACGGATTTTTCTTTTTTATTTCATAGGCCTATTCACAAAACAATGGTCATACTTTGACTCCAACCAGTGGGTGATCAGTCCACTTGCTGAAATTGAGTATGAGCCAACAAAAGGGGGCAAAAGCCTTAAATAACACCTTGGACTCAAGTAAAATTAAATTGGAAAACTTAAATTTCTTTTCTCCTCCTCTTTCATAACTAACAACACAACACAGGTAGAGCCTGCAGGTACTCTAACTCTGCGCGACAACTTACATAGTGGGAGGGGTGTTAAATCTCTTCAAATATGAAATATGTGCTCGTGTCACATAAGCGTCAGTATGTCCATTGACTAGTCGAGCTGTCACAAAGGAAGAAAAATGTTGGCTCTTGTACGGACCTGACCAAAGAAATTACAACTTTGCCATTATTTTATCTACAGCCTTACTCGTGGGATGCGTCTTCAACAAAACAAGGTCTTCAACCTTGTATGGATTACTTAACCTATTCTTGTCATACTTGACATGGGTCCTCTCATGAGCCCGTTTGAGATATCTGAGGACAGCTTCCTAAATCTCACGAATGCCTCGAGAATCATCAGGAAGAAGGTTACTCAATTTCCATAAATTTGAGCTAGTATTATTTGGCAAATATCTAAACATTAAATGGAAAGGAGTCGACTTGTGTGACTCGTGCCGAGCATTGTTGAAAGCCATTTGCAACCAAGGTAAGTGTTTGTCCCATGACGCCTGTTCATTCGCATGGAAACCTATTAAAGCAGAATGGAGGTTGCTACTGAAATGCTCCGCATGTGAAGGTGGGGGGTTGTATAGTGGAACGGTTATGTTCTTAATACCAAACAAGAAACACATATCTCTAAATAACTTGGATGTGAATTGAGACCCATTATCGGAAACACTAGCTGAGGGTACACCAACATTTTGGAAAGCATTAATTTGAATTGCTCGTATCATCGATACAACATCTGCTTTTCTAAAAGCATCCACACAAACTAATAACATGTTGTGACCTGTCTTATTTCTAGGGAAAGGACCTACGAAGTCAATAAAACTATTTTGCATTGGTCTTTCTGAAATGTCTGATACCATTAAACCTAGTTCTGAGTGGGCTTGCTCAGGGCGCATAGATGACACGCCTGTCTGCTATTTATGAATTCATTTTTTTCCTAATGAAACATTACCTAATTGCCTCAAATGTCTTGTATGTTCCAAGGTGTGCACCTACTGGGGAAGAATGGCAGTACTCAAAAACCATGGGTCGTAACACAGGGGGCAAAACAATGTGTTTCTGATTTCCCTTAGAGGTACAGTACAACCTTAGACAAAACGTAACGTTTCTGCTCTATTCCAGATTTAAGATTTTCAATTATGACTTTTAATTCCTGATATTGTTCCTGATACTCTTGAATGCTTTCAAAAGCTAATGTAAATTGAATAAACATGTTACAATTGGAACTGGTATCATTAGTTTCAGGAAAATCCACATTTTCGAATATCCGAGACAATGCATCTGCTACAGGGTTTTAAGTGCTTCTAATGTGCTGAACTTTAAATTTTAAAGAAGAGATTCTCATCACCCAGCATCCAAGTTTCTTTAACTGACAAGGGTGGGACAAAAGCCAAGACAAAACTTGATTTTCAGTTTCCAACAAAAATTCAGCGTGTTCGAAATACTGTCTAAATTTGTCGATGCCAAAACAACAGCCTGACATTCTAACTCATAAATGGTTGAAGCCTTTTTCTCATGTGGATTGAGGGAATGGGATTCAAATGCTATAGGCACCCTAACACCATCAATTTCCTGTGACAACACAGCAAATATGGCAATTCCTAAGGTGTCCGTTTGAAGAATAGACTGTTTAGAAAAATTCAGCAGTCTTAACATCGGAGGGGTTTATGATGTCCTGTTTGAGAGTTTCTAACACATGCTGTTGTTCAGGACCCCATTCAAATTTTTGCATTTTTCTTCCTTCCTAAGCATATTCAAAGGAGCTGCCTTTTCTGTAAGGTTAGGGATAAACTGGCCAAAAAACTACCATTCCCATCAATCTAGCTACACCTTTTGCATCACGGGGCTGTGGAAATTTTTTTATGAATTTAGTTCTTTCAGGGTCAGAGGTATTCCTTTTGAAAATATGTTGTTGCCAAAAAGGAGACTTCCCTAACTGCAAATTTTACTTTAGAGGGGTTGACAGTCAAACCTGCTTTTTCCAAATGCCCTAACATTTCCTTCAAATGCTCTATATGTTCCTCAAAATTTTCTGAGTAAACAACCAAATCGTCTAAATAATTGTATACAAACCTAAACTTAGTATCATGGAAAATTTTGCCAAGCAGACTGGTCAAAACCTGAGCTTCTGTTGCCAGGTCGAAAGGCACGTAGGTAGATTGATATAAATTTCAGGGTACGCAAAATCCAGAAATGTGTTTTAATTCCTTTTGAGGGGAATTGGATGATATGCAGAGTTTAAGTCAAAAGTGGTGAAAATTTTGGCTTTACCGAACCAGTCAAAAGCTGACTGTAGATCGTGCAAAGATACTGACTCAATTCCTATTTTTTTTTACCTAAAACTAAACGTTTCCCATTGAGTTTAGGGACCAAAAATGCATTGCTAGCATACCTGGATGTGAATTCTACTATTACTCCTTTCTCTAACAGAGCCTGTATTTGTGCCCTCAAAAACTCCATTTTGGGCGGACCTAAACAATATGGTTGGGATTCACCAATTCTTTATCCAAAAGCTTTATCTCATATTCTAACAATTTGGTTACGCCTAATTCACTTGTCAAAACCTTGGAAAACATATCACACAATTATCTAATTTGACTTTGTTGACTGACAGTTAGATTGCCTAAAGGATTGGAATTTTTCAGTACCGCTGTCAGTACTAACTATTGTGGCTGGAATTGATACTTAATTTTGATGACCCACAAAATTTACTTTTATCTTGGTTGCAAACTAAAAAAAAAAAAAAAAAAGTGATTAGCTTGCATGCTTAAAATTAACCCAGTCTTTTTCATGAAATCAGCACCTAAAATGCAATTTGTGTTCAACTGCTCTGAAACTAGACACCTTGTTAACCAGGTAAAATGTGCAATTTTTTTCTTTGGTAGTGCACTACATGTAATGGACAGAGGTTCATTTTATGCCGTATAACACTGTATTTTATTTGGGTCCAGGGACTTTACTAACCTCAACTCCTGTAGAATCTTAAAAAGTTCGCCCGATACGAATGTGCATGCCGATCCTGAATCAACTATTGCATCAATTTTTGCTGAACCAAAAGCAACTTCTACTCGTGGTATACAAGGACGCACAACTCCTACCATATTTGGGAAATGTACACGACACTCACTAGGCTTTTCCTAATTTTCAATATTTTTCATAGGAGCAAACAACTTCTAAAAACCTTGAACTAATGCTCGTGGCCTGAACTATGTGAGCATTGTACTGTGCATTATTGAATTTATTCTCTCTCTGAGGATGGCTGCTCAATTGTCCTCCTCGCAGGGCACATTTTTTAGAAACCAACAATTTCGTATAATGTGACCTACTTTTTGACTATAGAAACAAGTTGGTGGTTCCTGTTGTGAAGCTACACTGAACTTATCTTTTACATTTCTGTCATCTTCTTTACTTGTGTTTGGAGTATTCTGAACTGAATTCTTTTTTTCTTGTCTAGTGTCTACTATGTTTACTCTTTGTTTATACTGTGGCTTCCTAGGGTGAAAATGAGGGAATAAGTAAGAACTGACCTCTCACGCTTTTGGTATTCGTAACTGATGTTTTGAGAGTGTATACACAGCTTGTCTAGTCTCGCAAAATTATTCGGCTTATCAACGAAAACTAGCCGTGTAATTTCATTTGGTGTAAGACCTTCTAAAATGGTTTCAACTACTTCCTTTTCTGGTAGACCAAACCTAAGTACAACAGATGACTCCTTTATACTATTTATGTACAATTTCAATGGTTCATCGTTGCCTTGCAATCTGTTAATGCTTAAGTCTCAGTTCTGTAAGTAACCTAGGTGGCACAAAGAAATATAAAACATAATTTGGTATGTGTCAAAAGTTTCACCATGTGTAAGAGCTTGTTGAGTTCTCTCACTCATAGGTCCGCGTGTGAAAGGGAAAATTACTTCCAAAATCTGGGGTTCAGGTATGGTTTTGCTCTGATGGAGCCTTACTATTAACTTCAAAAATTCTAAAAAATTATTAATACCCAAACCATCTACTACCGGGAACACTTTCAACATACGTTCTAAAGGATGTGGAACTTTGGTAAAAATGGTGGACGTAGAATGGTAGGAACTAGGATATACAGAGTTTGCCATGTTTACACTGGGCATAAAAGCAGGGTAGCTTGGGCTGCAACATTATGTGTGTAAGGAATAATGTTTGGGTTGCCAACAACTGTGTAAGTTGTTGATACTACAGGTACTGTGGTACATTTGGTGACACTGGGAACTGAAGGGACAGCTGCAATCAAACTTGTGAAATGGTCCTGTAATTGTGAAACACTGGCTTCCGGTACAGCAGACACTAAATATTTTTCCTCGATTACAATACTTTGTCTGATAGGACTTTAATCTGTTCAATAATGCTTTGTAGTAAGGTAACGTTTTCCTCACCAAGTTCATCCTTAGCTATGATTAGCAAATTACTGGCACATCTCCTAAGGTGTGCAAGTCTGTGTTTCGCATGTGGAACAGCCAACCCAAACTGTTCATCCTTAAGATTTCCCACTAGTTCTAATAAATTAAACAACTTGGAGATGCAGCACTGATACTCCTTGTTAAAATCTACATCTGCCAATTTGTCACTGTCAGGTAATATGTCTGCCTGAAGGGCAGACTGCAAGAGTTTGCGTAAATCTGCCACAGTGCAATCTGTGGGTGCAATACCAAGAATTTTTAACTCGTACAACCATTCGTCTTTTAGAAGATGTTCAGGCACAATGACGCCAGTCATCATGATGCAATAACTTATTTGCTAACATAACCCGAATAAATTATTATTTTTGATTAAAAAACTCTAACACTTTCTAAAGTAATGGGTCACCATCTCAATCACCAATCCAGCGTGCGGGTGGGAGAAAGTTCATACAAAATGTATGCACTGAAGAGATCCCACATGGCCAAACAAATAACAACCAGCTGCTGCTACCACTTACTTGCACAGCCTTGTGAAACTACAATTGGGATCAAACTAGATTATCTGTTTGGTATGTAGGGTGCTCTTCTGAAATATCAAGAGAACAACCAAATGGTCGAGCCCCACAAAATTGGAAGCACCTAATTCTTCACACTGTAATTATATATATATAAATATACAACTAGATATGCATATATTTAAAGTGTTGATTAACTATTCTGATCATTAAGATTGTTGTGTGTCTAATTTAATTACAAAACTTTCCCAATAACCTTCAGATAAATCTCAGAGAGGCTAGCAAAAAATAAAAGACTTTAGGAATTCGGGTTGGCGAGCAGTTTACTTGCACCAATAAAATTCAACATTTAACAACATCAAATTGAACAATAAGAGTGAACAACTTATGAGTACTTCGTTTTATGATATCATCTGAGGAATCTCACAACCAATTTTATTTTAAAAAATGCTTTCCTTTTTATGAATTTTCTGAATTTACTAGGGACCCCAGTGTATGTGTGTGTCTATATATATATATATATATATATATATATATATATATATATATATATATATATATATATATATATATATATATATACACAGCAGCATTACTTCGATGCGAGATAAAATTTTGTCTAGGCTGGATACAAATTTTGGGTTGCATTAATTCTTATATTGATTCAAAACTCCATTTTATAAACAACTTTTCAAAAAGAGTCCAAAATGAAAGTTTCAATTTCGTTGTTAATGCCGAAGAGTCCTTTTTATTAAAAATAACTTCCATGGGCTGGCCGCACTTTAATTTACAGGTAAAATAACACGCATCTTTCCTGTCATTTCTGCAGTACCAGGAATATGCCGCTAGGGCTCGCCGGAAGCTACGCCCCTGCACGGCTAAAACTGGACTGCTACCAATACATCTTTTTCGCGGCCACGCCGAGAACCGCCCCACGGCGGCAAGTCGGATGTATTAACTATACATAATCAAAGTTGGATTCCAGAAGGATAGTTCAAAAGTTGAAGTAAGTTGTTTTAATTTTGTATCACCAAAAAGGAAGACGAAGTTTGCTCCAAAGAAGAAACTTGAAAAGGACTCTCCAAAGAGTACAACATGGATGCCATAGAAATACGAACACAGAATTAGAATTACAATTTATACTTTAAACTGTTTTCGTGCCTTAAAATATGTTATGTTTATCTCCACAACATTTCTTCTGATTAGAAAACATTACTAGAGTATTTCTAGAATTTATAGACTGTAATTATTTCACACAAAATACTGACATTTCTTTGCGCAAATTAAACTCTGAATTTCTCCTCAGAGCACTCTAGCGAGAAAAATGAACACTAAACTGAGACGAGAGTCATAAAGCGTCACAAATGATATATTAAAATCGTTACTTTTTTATACGACTAAAAACGTCCAACACAAATGTAAATACGCCTGCCGTAATTTAAGGATTTTTTAGTTTTTTAATAGTGACATCAATAGTAATAACAACAGTTGGAGTAAAAATTCTAGATAGAATAAGGCGAACCAATAATTGGGAATTTGCCGAAACAAAATTGCTTTACTCAAAATTCTCAAGGAGGGACAAAAAAAATTAAAAATCCATCTCTTACACGTATAGGCAAAGAACAACATTATGGAAACAAAGACGTACCTGACAAACGGCACATCACATACACATGTACAAAAACATACCCTCTTAGCACCTAAATGAAAATGAAACACAATGAGAAATGAACATGAAATTACATCTTACAGCCTATATGAGCATGAAAAACCCTTAATAGATGAGTATGAACTGGAGAACTGCCATTCCCCGAGCTTTCTCCTCAAAAATAACTTTAAAAAGCAATACACACAACCCCTAATGAATACAACAAAACAATATCAAATACATATTCATATAAACAAGGTACCTTGCACAAAACAATCTTTCACTAACTTAAAACTAAAAATCCCACTCCAGTGGTTTGGAGACTTTATTCCTTATCGAGAGGTACTCAACTTGACTTGCGAGATATAAGCCTTATTAACGCTCCCCGGCATATTCTCATCTTCTTACAATATAATTAAAGGCGAAAAGAAGTTCCTTATCCTGAAAGGACCAGAAAACTTCGGTACCAATTTTGCACTAAATTGAGTAACCTTGTTGCTCAAAAAGTGAGTTTCAAGATATACCTAATCCCCAACCGTTATTGAAACAGATCCACTGTGATAATCTCTCCTAGAAGCTAACTGAGAATGGTATAAGTTATTTCAATATTCTGAGAGTCCTCATCCCAAAATTCCTTAAGATCCTTCTTCTTTATAGTGTCCCAATATAACTCGCGAAGTTCCCAAGAATGAATCAACAGATGGAACAGCTTTCGCTCGAAAAACAATTCGGAATTCACCTTCCTCGTAGCATTTCCTATCACATTATCAAATGTTAATGATATCTTGTATATAACTGTATCCCAGACCGTGTGGGTACCAGTTTGGAAAGCCCTTAAGGGCACCTTCAGAAAGTCAACGGATAGATGACTGATATAAATACAAAACTGGGAAAATTTGGACATTCAAATATACAAAAGTCAGTTATTGAAATTTACTACAACTTGAAAATGATTAAGACCTTTTGAAATGGAACCTTGACTTAAAACATTTCTGGCCATTCCAATTACATAAAGGCCAATTATTGAGCAATTAATACAACTCGAAAATTGATTAAGTCCTTTTGAACTGGACACTTGTCTTACAAATTCCCTAGCCATTTACCTATACAAAGGCCAATTATTGTGATACTACAACTTGAAAAATGAGTCCTTTTGAATTGGACACTTGACTTACAAAATTCCTGGCCATATAACTGTACAAGGGCCAAATATTGTGATTACTACAACTTGAAAAATAATTAAATCCTTTTGAACTGGACACTTGACTTACAAATTTCCTGGCCATTTAACTATGCAAAGGCCTATTATTGAGCAATTACTACAATTCGAAAATTTATTAAATATATTGCGATTGACACTTTACTTATAAAATTTCTGGCCATTCAGATACACAAAGGTCAATTACTAAGTAATTGAAAATTGATTACGTCCTTCTGAGTACTTAGTTTTTTGTTTTTTGAAAAATCTTTAAAGTCGCTCTCATGGTCAATTAACACGACCAATGCCATTAATGACTATACTTTAATAATTGATAAAAAAAACGTATTTAAAATCCTAGAGAAAACTATTCTCAAAGCTTACAATTTTTTCCATCCTGGAAACTACTAGCTTAGTTATCCGTCAAGGACTCCGGAAATAACGTGTCATTCGTGGAGACAGCCAGAATGTCCTACCATTATTTTATTTGAAATGTTATTTTTGGCAAGATTACTTAACTCAATCAAGGTGTTTCTGCTGATTCTCGGAGCTACATTCTCTCTCTAGTCAGACTCCAGGGGTTATATACCCCAAACACAATTCATCCCTGGAGGAGAGTAAAACCCCTGAGCCAATCACATGGCTCGGAACTCTTTACACCATACTGCTAGGAAAGGAGAAAATTGTTTATTAATTTTATTTTAACACTTCCGCCCAGTAACACACTTTTTAAATTCACCCAATCACAATTCCAAATTTGGGTCACCTCCGCATGGCAACAGCTGGGCGCAAAAACACACGGGCGTTGACGTCACCCTGCAGGTAGAAATTCTCAGAAGTCGAGCGGGCGACAACCACCACAATGCAGGCCTAATTTCCTGGAAGTGGATGGCGCAGTGTGCGCTAGTTGGCCGTCAATGCC
The DNA here is from genome assembly GCA_029891345.1 of Dryococelus australis. Lineage (NCBI taxonomy): Eukaryota > Metazoa > Arthropoda > Insecta > Phasmatodea > Phasmatidae > Dryococelus > Dryococelus australis. Next base: position 102,444,910 of record CM056996.1, read on the forward strand.
ACGTGACGAGTGACAGTAGTGCAACGCTGGCTGCCAACTTCAGCCGCCTCGCGCAGTAGCCGGCTGTTGGGCAGGAACGCACCACGGTTCGTTACGGCCACTCTCAACCGCGCCGGGCGTTCAGCTACCTCCAAGATCATCCGTCGTTCGTGGAATTGCAGGTTGGTACCATGGTAGAGCAGATTTTTAGAGTAGTTAGCATAAGTCTTAACTCCGGGTTGCAAAAATATGTGTTTCCCAAGCACCCATGTACTTTATTTCCGGACTCGTGCCATGAAGTAGGGTGCAGAACGTGACGTACGTCGCTAATTGAGGGGCACGGGGTCTCAATTTTTAATAAATTTTAATTATAGATATTTTTTGCATTTTTTGGAATGTTTTGAGAATTTTTTGTATTGTTTAGGTTTTTTATATGTTTTTGGGGTAAAAGATCTTCGAGGTCAAGGTCAAGGTCACATGTCAAAGGTCATGGTTGCGGTCAATGGAAAACAGGATTGTGGACGGGTGACGTAACAACATGGCGGCGACCGGCTCTTGCGCTCCTGCGCCCCACTCCCTTATGCCTGACTCCCTATTTCCCTACTACTGTCGCGGCCTTATAGAAATTTTTGTTAGTTATTTTGAATCGGACAGCAAAAAAATTGTTTTTAGCTAATCTAAACATGTCTCCAAACTAGTCTCGATATTTTTTCTCTAACTACTGTAGCGCCGTCCTTTTTCACGTCGTTATAATCATGTTAAATTTATACACTTGTCATTTCTGTAACATAATTTATTCGTGTACGTAATTGTTACTAATTTGCTTATATGTTCATTTATTTTTATTATTTTGATTTTCTGATGATAGGATGTATAAAACTGATATGTGCGGTAGCGATATTTTATGTTTAAATTGAGTAGTTAGCAAGATAATTTTTGTATGTATATAGATTAATATTTATTTTATTATTTTTATTTTATTTTTGTTCTCACCATTTTGTGAATGTTTCAGAGATTTTCTTGTGTTTTATCTTCGTTTCGAGACCGTAACTCTATGCTACACTATCTACCAAAAAGTAATTGGGCACCTGTCTACAATGTTTGCTCGGTGGTTATACCCCGTTAGAATCTCGTAGGGCCACCTCTTGCGGCTATGACAGCAGCCACCCTGTCTGGCATGCTCTCTACAAGTGTTTGCAGGACATCCAAGGGGATTTTTCGCCATTCCTCTTGCAACCATTCCTTGGATTTGGATTTGGATTTGCAATGGATTTTGGCCGCCCCTGACGAGCCCTCACCCGGCGATCCAATTCGTCCCAAAGAACTTCTATTGGGTTGCGGTCCGGGCTCTGGGCGGGCCAGTCCAATCGGCGAACATGGTTGTCGGCGTGCCACTACATAGTAGCCCTTGAAACATGGCACCTGGCATTGTCATCCTGGAAGTAACACGTGTCCATTCCGCAAAAACGCCGCAATGTTGGGAGCATTTCATTATCCAGAATGTTACAATAGGCCTCTGTGTTCATGCTACCACGGACGCTGGTGTTTACCAGCGGTCCTACGCCGAAGGCCGTAAAACACAAGTCGACAACTGACGTACTGAATACCTATGTTCACAGGTGCCCAATTACTTTTTGGTAATTAGTGTATTTTTAAGGTAGGCCGTTGGTGTGGATCGTTTGCACGTAGTTTGGATAGGAAGTCTTAAGGTTGGCTGGCAGGTTTGAACCCTGCATCCCTATTGGTTGGTGAGCCTAGCATAGGGTAGCCTGGTCCAGCCAGCTAGGCAGCTCTCTCTCTCTCTCTCTCTCTCTCTCTCTCTCTCTCTCTCTCTCTCTCTCTTTTCTCTCTATGTGGAGAGTTTTAATGTAGATTGTAGGGTGGTTTTATTGTCTCTCCAGCTCACATTAATAATTGTGAGTTTGTTTTCGCCGAAATGTGTGTGCTGGACCAGCTCCTTTCCGAGTTTTGTAGAGGCAGGAGCTAGACAGGCAAGACGACGTACGTCCGTGGGCAGTGACCTACGTCAGCGAGCACCTTAACGTAACGTGAAGCCTAGTACACACGGGCATCTTTCTTGTACAAGAAAGTGAGCACATTCTTGTACACACCGACTTGCATCGTGTGAACGGCCGCCGAGTATGCTAGTTACTAGAATTCAAGAGCTTGTATACTAGCTAGTGCCATATAGGGACCGTTCTATTTTTTTAACATCTTTCTTGTACAAGTCGAATGTAAACAAAACCTATATTTTGTTGATGCTGGCAATAAGCATATATGTTAATGTTTTTATTTGTGTAAAATGTTTAATAGTCCCACAATGGTAAATAATTTTGTAGGGTCTATAAGAATTAAAAAAAAAAATAGAGACGTTTGTCTTTTTTTCTGTGACTGATTTTACATTTTCTACATTTGTATATAGTTAGTGTTTGAAATATGTCTGGGTGGACTAAATCTTTTATTCTTTTTAATGGCAGATGCTATTGATAATGCACAAATTTCCCCCACAACCCCAAAAACTGCTTCCAAATCATACATAGTTGACAGCAACCATCCACTTTCTTGCTCACCAGCTAGTGTCGTGTGTATGGATCACACAATTCCGTGCATACTAGCTAGTAGAGGCACTTACGTGTTCACTTTCTTGTTCACCTGTATTTTCACTTTCTTGTACAATAAAGATGCCCGTGTGTACTATGTTTAAGGAACCTGCAATCTTTGGAGGCGTTCGCCTCTTTGCTGCTCCCATCAAATAAATAATTTCTTACGAGAGCAACTCTATATTACAACAGAACCTGCTATTTTGCGTCTTTCACCACTATGGTTTCGTCCTTAATGGAAAACCTTCCAGAACATTCCAACCGACGCCATTTTGAATATGCGTCGCCTGTATACGTTACGGCCTTATTCGCCACAAATGCCCGTGTAAAGAGTTCTTGTGTATCTCCGTTTAAAAGACAGTTAGCCAACCAAGTTTTTAACGAATATTAATCTAGCCTTTGTTTATTTTGAAACCGAACTATTTTGTTTGAGTTTTGACAGCCAGAATATTTTTAATAATTTGCACACGTTACGCATATGTGTAAAATGTATGTTGCAGCGACCACTATCTAACGACATTTAGAATTTTATTTAGTGTTGTTTTGCATATTAACATCCAGGATTTGTCAGTTAGATCTTGTATCAGTGCAAATTAAGTTATTCAATGGTGAAAAGACAAAAAACGAAAAGTGAAATTCAATTTTGAAGGCCGAAACATATATCGAGTGCGTTACGTTTTTGGTAATAGCAGAATCCTAACCTTCCTTGACTAAATACATGGCAAATCTATTTCTGGCTTGCAAAGTGTTGAGCATTACAATAACTATCAACTATAAGGTATTCTACCAGGTGAGTGTCCTGCAGCATCGAGATCATGTGTCCTGAGCCTGATGGTAATCAGTCTACCATTAGTTCTAGAGCTTGGGGAAAAACGACTGCCACCTCATGTTTGTTATTTTGATTAAAATATGAAATTTATGCTTGTCTACGCCTTAATTTTCATCCAGGGTGCTATGTATTGGGAGGTAACTGTGTCACACCCTACCAAAGCCTACAGAGTAACACTTAAATACTAAACGGTTGTGTCAGTCATTTTGAACTACCAGTACACTACATTTAAATATTTTGTTTCTTTGAACACGTACACAGCTTTAGGGATTAAGTGGGACACGGTACGTACGATGCATTGATGTATAGGCTGTTCATGGTGAAGTGAGCACTTTTTAAGACCCTCCCAACAGTCATTAACCACATATAAATATATCGTAATGCAACCTTAGGCATTAAGTTTTGAGGGCGAAGAAACGTATACACTGTTTTAATTGGTCACGTTGCAATGTTTACATTAAAAAGAAGCAGGAATATGGAAATTGGATAAAAGGAAAAATTTAAAAGGGCCTTTAAAAGTGCTCACTTTACCCTGAACAGTCTATAGACGACCTTACAGACCAGAACTTCTGTTCGTATATTCTGCACTCATTTACTATTTATTCATGTTGTGTATACACTGAGAGCGAGAGTGTTCATGCTACATTACACTACTTGTGAAACACGTGGAAATTACGTAACTAACTAGCTTCGCTGCGACAGTTAACTTTGTCCTCGAACTGCTTACTGATTAGGCCATGCGCACAATTGGGGTCGTTTACATGACGTGAGTGCATGTCCATCACAACAGTTGTTCATTTTCTCAATTTGTTTAAAAATCAGTTTTCTTATGAAATTCACCTATATTTTCCCGTAGACTGAATTAAATGCGATCATAGGATGACTTGTGCACAAATCTGCGCCCAGATTGTAATATGTTTTGGTCTTTCATGTCATTGGCTCTGTGCACAGACGAAAAAGTGTTGTTACTTTTCATTTGGTAATGTTAGCAAAAATATCAGTGGCGAGTAGCTGTTTTATGTTTAACAGAAAGAAGCCTCTATTTACCAACACTAACACTAAGAAATGACATGTCTGCGAAATTCTTTCTACAACATTTGATTGAAGATCATTGCATTAATCCTCGGTATTTTCATAGAACGATACGAGAACATCGCCTCACAGTAGGGCACGGAATTATCGTATTTCACGATCAAAAACCTAAAACATAATACTTTAAACGTTGAGGCTACAGTATGGAGAATTAAGTATTAAATTTAAATTTAAAAAAAATTAAACGTAAAGTGAAATTTTTTAAAAGTAGAAATACGAAATTGTAAACCATAATTTATATTACCTATACGTAATTTAATTAAAAGTTTTATCCATAAATATATAAATTAAAATTCGTACAATACAGCCAGTAAATATGTTCACATAATATACAGAACATCGTGAGATATTTCTAGCGAGGCACATTTTTTTTTGTTTTCAACAGCTACGTTTAGAAATTTCCACCCAACAACTAACAATGTAAGTTAAAGAAACGCCAATCCAGTAGTATATTACTGGACATGCTACAACGTGCATTGATTAATCCCATTTTGAAGTCTTCGAAGTCGCAGTCCATTCACTGGGTCAGATGCGGTATACCAGCAGCTTGTGTTCTGCACATACAACCAGGGATGGCAAACAAACATCGATGTTACAAATAAACAAAGTCGATGATTGTACATCGATTATTTACTACCATAATTTTTTATTGCCGATACCCCGATGCATGTTCTTATATTTTATTTTATTTATACAAATTTAGAAAATCCATTAAAAGTATTTTATTAAGTGACTCATTTTACTATTTCACTATCAGAATGTTGTGAATAGCTAATGGCAGCGCTGAAACGTTGTCCTTATCTCCGCGTGGAAGTGAACTGGATTAGGCTATTTTGTGTCTGTAAACCTGCAGGTAATTATAGTTTTATCTGAAACTAGCAGCCCACCATCGCTTCGCTCAAGTTTTATGGTACCTAGTTATTAAAACACATACCTACATGTGCGACTACCCGTGACTACCTGCAACTACCAGCGACTACTCGCGAATTTTTTTATAAAATACACAATTTCTTCTAACATTGTTTCAATTTATCTTTAATAATGGTTTTGTTAGCGCATGCTTAGAAAGCAGCCAAGTAGCTCATATGACTACGTACGACTTGGTTCACAAATTTTGAAATTTCCCAAGGAATTGTTTTTTGAATTAAACATAACCTATGTATATCTGGAAGAATGCAGCTTTATAACAGTGAAAGCATTATAAGTATCGTCCCCCGTGTTTCCGAGATCAGCTGTTACATATAAACAAGTAATCAAACTCACATCACCTCTTTATAATATCTGTATAGATTTGCTTTATTGTCGATATTATATATTTTCTTGCCTGTTCGCTTTAATAAAATTGAACATTTATGTACAGAATTGCTTTTAATTTGTATTAATGCAACTCCCTTCTTAGTCTCTATAGTATTCTTTCAGCGATAGTCATCATTAAAACGTCGAATGCCAACAAACACCGATGTTATCCGGTCGATGTTTTCATTGGTATTGAAAAGAAGTTTACGATACGTCGATGTATCATAATATCGATTTTTATATTTATCTTGCCATGCCTACGTACTACTGTGAGCGAAGCACGCCAGTTGTTTAGGCGCGGCGCTAGATGACGTTACGGATGTGTATGGTGTGTTCGAAATTGCTATCGGCTTGTGACGTCAGCACAATCACCAAGTCGTGAGGCGATCATCAGTTCAAGAGGACAGGAATGAACGTGCATGCAAATCAATGTGATATTTCTCACTCTCGTGTTTGGAGAATTTCATAGCATTAACGTATATATTAACGGTTCAAGGTTTTTACACTTCGTCTAAAGCTGCCGTGTTTAGTCGTATTTTAAAATTGCGTTAGAAACCAATAGAGGAAAACGAAGAAGGAACGATCTAACAGAACTGTTTTTACTAATCATCACAGCAAATATACCATTGAGATGTATTTCTGCCGAACTATTTCTGTGAGAGGGAGTAGTGATATTTGAGCACCTCTGAAAACATCCAGATCTTGAGAGCCAATAAGGGTGAAATCAAGTGAGTATGGAGCAGTGCCGGAATGCGAAGACGGGTGATACGGAAGATCCCCGAGAAAACCCGATGACCAGAGGCATCGTCCGACATGATTACCGCGTGAGAATATCCGGGAGCCATATCGCCGAGAATCGAACCCGGTTCACCTATAGGTGGGAGACTAGTAGTAGTTTGACCACCGTACAATTCTGATGCCGTAAATTGTTATACACTGAGGAAAATAAATGTTCCAGTGTACCAGACAAACTTGTCTGTATGGCGTTTGTATGAGCTAAACGATATTTTGTTGATACAACCAAGCCTCAGTTCCTCCAAAGTAATTAAATTTGTTCACAAAGCCATATAATTTATTTAAAACAATTTCGTTTTTGCTAAACAAAAATACGTTTTTATTGTGCCATTATGTTAAACAAATATTAAGAGTAAGCGAACATATCGCTATAGTTTTCCAACAAAATAATATGTTTTGTTACATGCGATATACTTCAAACAAAGAAATTATTTGCAGCTACCAAAGATATTATTACTGGTGACACTAATCTATTATATTATCGCGGCACAAGATATCATGCAAAACAAATTCACCAAAATTGCAAAAAAGTTGCTCCCAACAGTGATGGGAAATAAAACATTATCTCGGTTTTTATTATATATATATATATATATATATATATATATATATATATATATATTAGTTTGCTACGTTTAGTTCGAAAAATTTGTGGAATTGAATTGACGCATTTGGAGTTACTTTATGTCCTACTACCCCTAAGGTACAGTGGAGAGTTTTGAATTAACAGGGAGGTTTTGAGCTCCACTTGGGATAAAACGCACTGAAAGCAAGTGCTCTGAGAAAACCCGGCGACTAACAGCAACATACACTACATTTCACACATGCGAAAATCTTTGTGACCTCACACTGAATGGAACCCGGTTCGCCGTGCTAGGAAGCAAGTATTCTGGCTACCGCATCACCGCGGCACCCATAAAAGCTATAGTTATAGGCTGTTCACGTTAAAGTGAACGCTTTTGAGGCCCTAGTTATTTATTAATTCAATTTTTTTTATCCTTTAACCACCTTTCTTAAATAAATATTGTTACGTAAGTAATAAACACAATGCGTATATTCCACCACACTCGAGAGTAAACGTCTAATGCTACAAATATATATATATATATGGAACATTATTGAAAATGAGAATACTTTCAAAAGTGCTCACTTTAAAGTGAATAGCCTATGAGGTCACTGTCTAGTGACTGAAAGCTGCCAAATTTAAATATGAAATCCCATGTTAAGAAATTTTCGTCTCAGTGCGTTAATTTTAAATATAGGCAATTCAAACAAAATCTACTCTCCGCGAATGTTTTATAATAAGAACCTTACGAGAGTATATTTTCAATATAGAAAGGCAGTATGTACTTTTTTGTAAAAGATAAATTATAAAAATTCCTTGCAAATAGGCTCGGAATGTTATGGACACATCTCTGCTGTAGGGAATTTCTCCTAAAAAAAAATCGTGAAGAATACTTTTTGTTTTAAATTCCTATCTTTAATATGAACGCACTGAGGCAAAATTTCCTTAACACGTGGCTTCCTATTAAAATCTGCCAGCTGCCAGCCGGTAAACAGTGCCCTTAAGCTCCTTGAATTTGTATCTCGGGCCAGGATTCCAAGAGTCTGTGATGCTTCAGTGGCACATTAAGGATTCATGGCAAAACCCTTCCGGTGAATGATCAATTTGGCCAACTTAAGATGAAAATATTTTTAAAATGCAATCTGAAGGATCTTCCTGTATATTTTATACAAAGATCGCCGTGTGTAATTCTTTTAATAAATATAATATTTTATGTCTTTTGATATGTTCTTTTTTTTATCTGGGTCCAGAGCTATTTTAAATGTGTAAAACGATAACATTTGCGTCACTGGTGTTTGACAGATAATGTGTTTCGTTGGATTGCGCCTTGATATTCCTGTTTACCAATGGCGATTGTCTGCGCTACTAGTATGAAGACGATAGTAAAATATTCTTCGAATATTTATGCAAATTCTGATATTTTTGTCCGACCAAAAGTTTTTTTTTTCCCCCCCTCCAAATATTTATGCACTGTTCACTGTTTTCGTTCTTTTTAAGTTTGTCTGGAAATTTTTTTCCCGAATATAATTTTTTTTTTTTTAATTTTCATTTATTGTTACATAATAGGGTGTAGCAACGTGTTGCTGGCCCGTTCTCAGTTCACTAAATATACCAAGCATTAAAAAATCCTCGTAATGTTTAGTCCTGCAATACCTCTATGAAGGTATTTGTTTTAGCACAAATATCCTGAGCAGTACATTATTACTAATGAAGGAAACATTTGTTTAGATTTTATAGATAGGTTAAGACTTTTTTGCATGAAGTAGAGAAATAACCTAACAGAAGAACTTTAGCAAGAGCTTTTACGATAGTTGGAAGTAACCATGAAAGGACTATGTCAGCACACCTCAGATTAAGACGAAATGTTTATAGTGAGTGAACCTCCAGACATTGTAAAGCTTTTATTTCAGGAAAGTGTGGCATAAACAAGCAAAATAAATCTGCATTTCGAATCTTCATCCAAATCAAACATATATTCAAGTGACATGAGTTTATATCATAAAAATATCACATCTCGCATTAAATACAATTTATATAAATCACATCCTTATTTATAGACCTATCCCAGCTAGAAGAATATTACAAATTGACTAAAATACCAGTAATTATAAACATATAACATTATTATTTCGCCACTTTTCAAAGTAGCATAGGATTATATTAACACAATCAGAATTATGCGAACTAACGATATTTCTTAAGTGATTAATTCGTACTTAGGAAAATGTTATGGATTGTGGATGTTGAAGGACTTTTCATAATTATATACGATTCTTCTTAAGAGTCTTGAATGCTATCACCTCGCAAGCGTTGTTACGGGTTCTGGGCTTCTTGAAGCAGGGCTCCCATTCGGGAAGAATAGCTGGAACACAACAAAGACGCTCTGTAAAGCACTGTTCAAAATATTAATGAATAAAACACATGCATTGCTAGAAATACACGGATACCTTGCCAAAGTTAGCAAATGGGCATATATTGAAGTAGTAATTAATAGCCGATTCGGGACCAGGACTCTAGGAGTAGAAACCAGGGGCCATCCGCCAGCTCGGTTGACGTCATGCCCATAGCTTCAGAACTCCTCGTTTTCCCCTCAAGATAACCAGCATGGCTTTCGAAAATGCATCTTTTGTACCTAAAATTTCCTTTCTGCCTTCCTCCCCCCTCATACAACCGAATTTTCCAAAAATATGTGAAAAATAATGCTTTCTCCTCATTGTGAATGAATTACTCCTCAGGGTGGATTAATATCAGGAAAAAAAAAGTTAAAATGTAAGCCACAATAAACAACTAATAATAAAAATAACTTTTTTTATTTTAACTTATATTATTATTATATTATATTATTATTTAAAAAAATTTAAAACCAAGACCTCCTAAGATGAAACAAAGCATTTGATTGAGATTTAACTAGGTTGTTTTTAGGGCATCATGTGCCCCCTACATTCTACCTATAAGGACATCAAATTATGTCTCGCCATAAAGGCCAGTATGATAACTAGTGACATACTTATCTTGGCATTCCGAAGCTCTCTCGAGGTTGCTGTCTGACCTCGAGACAACTCTGCCCCCAGTACATATAGTGGAATTTGTTTAATTCTCCCTAGAGGGTATTAATTAATGATCATCCAATGGCTGGATTTATTACCAAAGGAAAAAAAGGAAATGTTCAAATGGCCAATCGCCAACAAATACGTCATAATTACAAGGAAAACAAATAAAGCCATCAGCTACCAATTTAGCAAATAAATGAACATCGTATTGGTACTCCTGCATCTCCTCCAAGGTGATGTCGCAGGGGAGGGGGGAGGTCATGTGCAGTGTCCGCAGATCGCAGGGCCATCTAGACAGTGGAAAATTCGGTGCCACGTCAAAAAAGTTCAGTAACAAAACAGGCTCCAAGCGGCGAAGATATGTCCGAAGTCCTAGTGAACTTCTGTGTCGGTAACCAAAGTTTGTCGTAACAAACTTCTACGCAGCTCTTCAAGTTTTCACAAACCAGGTTGGTAAAAAGGTAGTAATAGTTGTACAGGCAGAATATATTTTAAACCAAAAACAGGAAAAGTTCTTTCACTTCACGTAGTTGTGTTACATCGTAATTTAGTGGTTAGATGCAGTCGTGAAACATGGTTGATGAGTAAGGAGACAGAAAACTCCGTGCAGGCCGTCTCAATATGTTCAAAGACAATTGTATAAAATAGAAGATAGACATCCAAAGCCCAAAGAATTATCGAGATTTGATTATATTCCAAATTCTATCAATTTATATCAAAGCATGAAGGAAACATTGAATGACCACAGTTAGTGTTTTCATAATTTTTTTTATTATTGTTGGAAATAACTATACTCAACAACAATTGATTAGTGAAATTAATATCTTCATCGAATCGACTAAGAATCTAATTTTTATTTCGAATTTATAAAGCAGCTGTATTATTAATCTATGAGTTATGAGAATGATCAAAACCCAACCATTTTACATAAATTTTATTACCTTTGGTTTTTAAAACTTTTTAAACCAAATATTTGTCAGGATAGTCGGTTTTCATAATTTCATAGTCATACAAACTACCCATTATTTCTTCTCCTTTAGTATCTTTCAGCTTGTAAGTTGATATCATAATTTAAAACTTTAACAATGGTAAACAATTCCATTGACCAATTAGTTGTATAATCTTTTTCGAAAATAATTTTAATTTTACTAACACAGACATCTCCCACTTTGTATTTCGGTGTCAACAAAATTTGTTTGCATAATTTTTTTTTCATTCAATTCTTTGACTAAATCAACTAATATATTTATCCCTTTATAATTGCCACTTAAAGCAAATTTCTTCCACATTTTTTATTCAAAGTTCGATTAAATATTTCTACAACACTGGCTTTTAGTTCACTGAATGTAGACTAATGATTGATGTTATATTTTGGCATAAGTTCTTTAAATATTTTATTATAAAATTCTCAGCAATTTTCACTTTGAATATTACGTGATTTTCTTTGAACTAATATAGATTCTAAAGCATTTGCTACATTCTTGGCTGTTTTATCTTTAATTGGTACGGCAAATGTATATTTCGAAAAGCCATCGATAATTGTCAAAATATATTTGTAACCATTGTTCACGTGCAATATGCCTTTTAAATTTCCAGTAGCCATCTGAACAAGATCAATTTGCCATAAATCATCAATTCCATACGAAATTCCTTTACTTCTTGCAAAATTTCTACTTGCTAGTTTATATAATTCATTGATTATTCCTTCTCTTACTTCGTGCAATTTTTTTAAAAATGTTTATTTATCAGAATTGCGTATCGAGTATATACTTTTATGAACTTTCTTGCACTTCAAACACCAAGTGTTCTCCAATTAATAGTAAAAAATATATATCTATAGAGTTAATCTTTGTGATCCACGAATATTCCTATTGCCACCACCTATACATCAGCATAAAGATATGTATTATTTTTGTTTTATATTAAAAGGTATATTATCGCCTTTGTTAACATCAAAGGGCTTGCTGTGGTCTATTTTTGTATTACTCTTGAAAATGGCCAAATTATTATCAAATATGAGAATATCCGTAGCTATTTTATAAACAGTACAATCCATTTAAAAAAAATTGATTATTATCTAAGTGAAATACATTAGTCATGTTGTTCCACTCTGCATGTAAATATAATATTTGAGATTGGTTTCAGTTCTGTAAACATCTAATTCTTTATCAGAATCTTCTTTGCTTTTTACAACTTTCAAATCAACAAGTTAATTTCAATAAGTTGAAACTGTTTGGCTTAAATTTTGTAATTTAACATTTAATTCTTTATCAACAACTTCTTTGCTTTTTTCAACTTTCTAGTTAACAAGTGTATTGCAGTAATTCAAAACTGATTTGTTTAAATTTTGCAAATTTATCAGCTATTTCTTTATCGAAATCTCTCTTATTGACAGCATCTTTGCCATCTACAGGATCAGCCATATTATTAATTCTCCCATTTTGAATATAAACATAGTCTGTTATATAAACAAAAACTTTACTAAGTCGACCGCATAAAGCAGATACAATGGTATTATATTTTGGATCTACATATGATTTTAAATCAGAAACACTAGTATTGTATTTTGATTAGACATTGGTTTTAATGCACAATTAGCTAATTCTTTATCGAAATATCTTTTATTGAGTGCATCATCTTCATCTATAGAATCAGACAGACTAGTGATTCTGCGATGCTGAAAAGAAATATAACTCTTGTGTAAGTAAAAACTTTACTTATTTGATCTTGTAAAGCAGAAGAAATAGTATTATGTTTCGGATCTACATCCTTTTTTAATATCTGTTTCTTATTATTTATTCGTTTTATACAATCGGCAATAGTATTACTGAAGTGTAAAGTGTAAATTTGTATGTATCTTATTTAGAACATATGAGAAACAATAGTTTTATATCTCGAATCTACATCCTTTTTTTAATACATAATCTTCTATATATATATATATATATATATATATATATATATATATATATATATATATATATATATATATATATATATATATATATATCGAAATATCTTTTATTGACCGCATCTTTATTATCTACAGGTTCGCCTATATTAACAATTCTACGTCATATAAAGGAAACATACAATGTTGTGTAATCAAAACAGTTGGATAGATTGCTTTGTAAAGAAGAAACACTGGAATTGCATTGTGAATCTACATATGATTTTAATGCATAAGCCCTAGTGTCAAAAATTTTATTTAAAGATTTTATTAATGGTTTCCAAAATATATCTGACATTTAATAACATAGAAATTATATCATTAAACTTAAATTCTTTCGAAAAAAGATATGAAACAATTAAACATAGATGTCCACAAATAACTGAATCAAAATTCTGAATTCTGTCATCATTGTAATAAACATTTCTATTTTTTAAATAATTAGTTAAGTTAGTAGGAACATTGCCTCCAAATTAATCGAAATAATAATCGTCATATTTTCTTAAAAATAGCATACCTAAGAGTGCCAGGATTTGTTGAAATGTTACAATTAATCACAGAACATTCGTTTTTGAGCATTCTATTTGGTAATTTGTCAATCATATAAACATTTCTGAAATCATTTATATTTAATTCGTTTACATATTTTTCAATATCGATTTTAAATAGTGGGTATATATTCAAATAGTTTTTGGCCTTCCTCTTTTTTAGAAACTACAACCATTTCCTGTTTCATTTTCCATTGCCAAATTGTGTCTATGTTGTTCTTCTAATTCTTTATTATTATTTTTTTTAGTTTGTTCAACAGAATTATAAACTGCACTAACTCCTCCAGCTAAAACACAGAGTGCACCTAAAGCTGCAAATAAAATTGGTAAAAATCATCCATGGTGTAAACCACTTCTTGTTTTTCTCTTATTATTTTTTTGACTATTGGCAATGACAAGGTTAGCAAGAAACATTTGCCTTATTATATTTTTTCGCTCAAGTTGATCTTTTGTTAAAAAATTATCTATACCGAAATCTCTTAATTGATTAATGGGTATATTGAAAGTTAAGCTTTTTATCTTAATTTATAAGTAAAAAATACTAATAATTTAATACATTTTAATGCCCCATCCTTTATTTTGTAAACATAGTTGATGCCACATCAGCAGATGTAATTTTTTCTCCAGTTGGAGTATTTTTATCTAACATAATTTCTTTTGCTTCTTTTTGTAAAATTGTATTTCCTTCATGACTAGATTCTAAACGTTTATGACCTCTGTAAGCAATAACGTGATATTTGCAAGCTTCGTCTAATTTGTTTATTCCTGAGTCTCCTCTTTCTAATCTTTCATTTAATTTCGTAAATGCGTTTCGGGCAAATTTAAATTATTTAATGCCCAATTTATGACACCTTTGCCATGGTGTTCAGAATTCCGAAATGAATGTTCGAATTGTGTTTAAAACTCTTATTAGATATGGAATTCCTTTCTGGGTATTAACAACAAAATCAGAAAATTTATAGTTTAGCATATTCATTATGTTTACTTCTTCATTGTAATAAATTTCATGTTCTAACATCATCCATCCAAATATATTCTTTTGGCAAACTATTGTATTTTCTATGCCATCTCCAAATTTAATATCATTTGTAAAATCCTCAATTGTGTCTGTGCATGATGCTGATTGATGTTTTATATAGTTATTATAAAGTGAACTAATTATATTATTCCATTTCCAACCAATACTTGAATGTGGATTATTCCTTTTCTCATTAGGAATATAACTTTGAAATACAGCATTGGTTAATATAACAATTTCTGTATAATTTTCAACGTCATTATTAGTGTATTTACCCTCAAGATCTGATTGTGTTTTTTTGTTAACAACTTACAAAATACTGGTGTTAAATTATATTATTTATCCTTAACAAATAGTGTATATTTATTTAGCGTTACTTTTGTATCGCCAATGTAAAAATTTTCCCCAACTCCATGTAAACCGAATTTTTCATTAATAACATTAATTCTTTTTGCAATTTCTATTCCGAGATTTATAGTCGAAACACCTTATGTAGAAGACAAAATTTTTAATGGAGTAACACCCAAATTAAGTGATTTTGAGAATAATTCTCTTTCAAATGACGTTTCTTCTGGAGTTGGATAATCTAAATTTTTTGCTGCAACAGGAATAAGTGTGTTTATTAGAATTTCGTTTTCTTCACTTACTCGTTCTGCTTTTTTTTTTTTTTTTTTTTTTACCAGTATTTCGAAATTCATCAATTAATGGCCGCTCTTTTTCTTATTTCTTTCATATTCCACTTCATGATGTTTTTTATACTATGTGTATCTCTCGATGAGTAATTTAACTCACAAAATGTTCTTCGAATTTCTCATGTATATATATATATATATATATATATATATATATATATATATACACACACACACTTAAAAATTAGTTGTAAAAGTATTGAGAGTTTTGAGACAAACTTTTCCCCCAACTGATCAAACGAAGGAGAATTTAAATGTTTGCATTAATTTAATTTAATTTGATATTCCTATAGGAGATGGCTTTTCATTCCCAAGTTATGCTTATGTTTTTGAGCAATTTCAGTTACTAAAGAGAGATATGGTTGGAGATGAGGCAAAATATAAAAAAGGAGATAATATTGATGTTTGTTCTAACGTTTTTCCATTTCAGTTTTCTAGAGTAGAAATCTCAAAACATGGCAATATTACTGAAGCTGTTGATAATCCTTGATTAACTTCAACAATTATGAATGTTTTGTTAAGATCCCCAGGTGAGCAAAATTATTTAGAGGCTACTGGTTTTGATAATAAATTCCGAGTAAAATCTGTACATAGTGATAGACTAAATGAAATAATTTTCCCATTGAGATATATGTTTGGCTTTATCAGAGATAATGCTGAAATTTACTGGAAAGGTGGTTATAAAATCACTTTTTTTCTATAATTAATCTGATAACAATTGTTTATATGTATATGAGGACAAAGTTGTCGCAGCTCCGACAAGTTATGCCGATCCAGGTGGAATTAATATTCAAAATTAAAAATTATGCGGCCTATTGTTGAATACGAATCTGACACAGCCATTGCAATTAAAGAAAAAAATATACAAAGAACCTAAAATTCATACTAATTTTAATTATTGGCAATTTTTTGAAAAAAAAGAGTACCTAAAGGAACAACTTCTAACTTGGATATAAAAGATCAGTTTAATAATTTACAATTCGACATGCCCGATTTTGTAATGGCATTATTTCAAAATAAAAGAAAAAATCGTGCTGACCAACAAAAGCATGCTTCTTCTATGTTTGATCACTGTGATGTACGAAATATTTATGTAAAAAAATGGACGAAATGAGGTTTATCCAAAAGAAAATTGGTATCCAGATATTGAAAAGGGTCTTTGCAGTAAACAGTTTCTGGCTTATAATGGCTTTAGAAATTCTAAAACAAAACTAGATGAAATATTTATATATAATGAACTTTATTATAAACCTTCTGTGAACTATGGTGGTAAAACCAATTTTTATTCATTTTGGGGGCGAAGGTCATTATATGTTATTGATTGTTCATTTTTAAAAACCACTGTAGTTAAAGATAAAAGAAATATAAAAATTTGTGTTAATTTTAATAAAGAGATTAAAAAAGCAGGTACCATTTGTAATGTTGTTCTAGTTAGCCATCGGAACTTTACTTATGATTATTTGAAAGAGAGGATTACTGAAAATATATAAATTTTTTATTTTATTAAATGGAAGAACCAACAAATTGGTTCGATATTATAATACAATATTTTAGACTTACAGTTGAGTGGTTACATTTAAAACTTTTACGAGTTTTTACAAATATAGATGAATTATTTGATCGAATAAAAAATCGTAATTCTAATTAAGATTTTCTCAAAGTATCACTTTTTATAAAACACATAATTTTTTAAATATTATAAAAGGATCAAATTATTGATAATTTAGAACTTTGATATATTTGATATGAAATTAGAAAAAACAGCAACTTCAATTGATAAAAAATTGGACACTGTTCATTTCAAAATTGTTTTAAAAATCAATAAG
Organism: Dryococelus australis; assembly: GCA_029891345.1. Lineage (NCBI taxonomy): Eukaryota > Metazoa > Arthropoda > Insecta > Phasmatodea > Phasmatidae > Dryococelus > Dryococelus australis. Next base: position 102,462,150 of record CM056996.1, read on the forward strand.
GATGATCTGAGATCACATTAATCTTCTAATTTTAAAGACGTTGTTTATGATTTGGATTGCTGTGATGGCTGGGATTATGGTTTCAGTAATGGCTATACTTCAGAATTTTTTTTTATTTTTAGACTTTAAAATGCTTATTGGTGGTTTACTTTTGTTGAATAAATTTATAAATTCTATTGATATATATCTTTATTTATAAATTCTATTGATATGTATCTTTTTATTTGATTTTTAACTTAATTTGCTTGATTTAGATTGCTCGCTTGCAAGATTGACATTTAAAAAAAATGCGAAAATTTGCTTTAAAATAAAGCAATTTGTTTGATTTTAGCTTAAAATTAAATGTTTTTTAAGGCAGCACAAAGCCTGCACGCCATTTCTGAAAAAAGTGGTAAATTTACTTGTTTTTTTAGAATGCACAAGTTCTTAAATTTCAAACCATGATTTTGGAGCAACAAAATCTTGATTTTGACCACAAATTGTGTGATTTTCGATTAAAAAAAAAAAATAGAGGTGAACCAGAACCTGCATTATTCCCCCAACCCTCCTAAATCTCCAAAAATTGGTTGAAAATGTGCTTGCCCCTCAATGTGGCTGACTGATTCCTTATTGTGGCTGAGGTATCCCGAACATCAGCACCAAAGATGAATCTGAGGAGCAGACAAAATAAATTAATTTAAAAATTATTTTTTCAATTTAAATTTCAATATATATTTTTATGATATAACATTAAAGGCATAAGTATTAAGTGTTATATATCGCCGGACTCGTCTTTCAAGGCGCATACGATTGTGATATATCGATTATCTAACCCACTGTCAATACCACCATATTGTATTTAAGAGGAATTCCCCTATCCTCCTCGTCACCCTTAATATTAAAACTCATCATCACACCACCTTACAAACACCCCACACCCGCACCTCAACCACTGAACAATCTCACAACCTGCACCCCCTTTTCACTTACCCCCCACCACCCACACCACCAATACCTCCTCATCATCCTTACCCACCTCACAAAAACCTCACCACCCTCAGCACACTCAGCATCCTCACCCCCTCACTTTCCCAGCCTCCCTCGCCCCCTCTCTCCCTCGCCCACCTCTCTCCCTCACCCTCCTCTCTCTCTCTCGCCCTCCTCTCTCCCTCACCCCCCTTACCAACCCCGTCATTTTCACTCCCTCATCCCCTTAGTCAGTTATGTCTGTATCTTAAATCATAGTATGCCCACATATCCACAAGCCAGGTTGTAAGCAAGCGAATATTTTTAGGCATATGCGATTATAGTTTGCGTTTCCTTAGGACCAGGCTCGTGAAATTCAGTTTGCAAGCAACATTTCTAGCTCCAGGAATGTATGTTTAAGCTCTTTATAAACATAGTGATAAACCAATAATTCCTTCATAGTGATGTTTTTAACGAATATCTTTAAAGCGGGGAAGAAAAGATTTAAGGTTAAAATATTGAAATAATATTTTAATTTTTCAAATTTATTAAAATGGATTACTACAAAATAATTCATGTTCGTCTGTGTAAAGTCTGCATCCGTATAAACACGACCACCAGTTCTAATTAGTTAAATACGAAACCAACTGTTCGGACACTCGTGAACATCGTGCCACCTTGGAGTAAGCTGAAAGGCAAAGTCCTTTCAGCTGAAGCGGCACCAATATGCCACTGAAAGTTCTGTAGATTATACACTAGCAGTCCCAGATAGTTTGGCTGTCATCCCGTCACAAAGAGCAGGGACCATGGATGAAGATGTATTCGTGAAAAAATATGTTTTTGGTGATGAGATGCCAGGTTCGTCGTTCATACTGGTCGCAGCATATTTTGGTAGTGGAGTCATATTATCAGAATCACCGGCCATCACTCCGCCGACGGTGGCCGCAAGAACTCTCCGTTGCAGATCCGGCACCGAGGCATCGATGAGACCTGCAGTTTAACTTTGCACGACCTTACATGTTTGCAGTAAATATCGTTGCGATAGAAGAGCGACCCACACGAGAGGCACCGATATTTAATGCGCTTGAAACTGTTCATATAGCTACGAATTTAATGGGGCCGTGTGGTGTGTTGATGCGAAAATACCTTGTCGCAGTAGCTGCAGGGATATTTTTTTTTCTGGCGGAGGTGCCACATCCAAAGAAGTTGATGGTGCTGTAGGCGTCATGCCTGAAGTTGTTGATGGTGGTGCTGCTGCTGCAGGTGACCCACCCAAAGAACTCGATGACGCCTCTGGTGGACCCACGACCGTATTTCCATTATAATATTTGTACTAGGTACCGTCAAGTGCTAAGACGATCTGCCTCTCACCGAGGCCTGCATCAAACTAAGCTCCGTAACGTAAACCCACCAGCCTTTATATATACACATGACGTAATGAAGAGGTCATGGTGCACCATTGCAGGTGATGGCTCATTCACTGTTGTACCTGATGATGTGCTGACGAGTGCAGCATTCGATATCGTCGTAGGCACTGGTAATGTGAGGGGGCATAGGTACGAAACTATGTTACTGTTGTCAATAACACAGATGATGGAGGTTGCAGCAGCCTAGATATGAACTTCTTCCTAGCACTGTGGGCCCCTTAGAGATGTAACCATCGCCGATCTATTGGCTTCTTACATGCCTATGCCCATTTGTGTAGGTATATACACTGTGTGACATCATGAAGTGTGGATATTTTCATATGTTCTTAATCCACACCAAAGACAAAGATATGAATATATTTATTATGTGTTGAGTGGCCTCAATCCACTCTTTCTCTGCCGCAGATGACCCACTGAATCGAGTGTCCAGCCAGAACCGTTCAATACTATTTCCTCTTCCTCGCAGTATATCATCTTTATGCTGTTTTCAACAGTCTCAGCGATGTTGTGTGCATTATTGACACGTAAGCTTGAGGCCTTAAATGCCTTCGTTGGGAGCTCATCATTGTATGGCTCTGGTTTACTATATATGTATTCCAGCCATATATTATATTTCACACCTCCCTACTTCTCCACCTCCTCTGTAAGTTGGTTCATTGAATTTTGTTTCATACATGTTAGAAATAAAAAAAAAATCATATCTCGTCAAAGCTGTCAGACTTGGATCAACGTAATCTTTTAGAAGACCCCTGAATGCAGATTGTTTCAGGCAAACTCCATTTGCATTTGGCTTCATCTCACATGTTATTTTCATAGCTTACGATGAAGAATTGGCAGGTATAGCATCTGATTCACGAGTCGAAGCTGCACTAGCACCAGTTTTTTCTGTATACCGCACAGTGGAAGGATGATCTGCTCGTTCAACGTCGGTGGATGATACAGCAGATCTACATGTTTAGGTAGCCAATATGCCAGTAGCAGAATATGTCGATTGATGGGCCGGACATGGCAGCTTAAATATTGTCAAAACGAAATACATGCATATTCGTCTGTTGTCCAGCAACCAAATAAGGGTGGATGGATCCGGCATCTACTGTGTTTGCACCGAATGTACGATAGCTCTGGTCGCAATAGTATCTCAGAACTCGAACTCGTACTTCAAGAGAACCTCAAAATCGATGGAGGCTTCTCCCCTTTGATGCAGTCTCGTCCCCCTTCCACACTCCCTCTCGGTATTACATGAGTTTTACTGTCGGGCACGTACAATTGTCAAAACAGATGGCTCCAAAATTATGTTCAGAGTACATCAATTTAAGCCGGCAGACCCCATATCTAACTCAACTCGGAGTCAAAGTTTCGAACCTCATTCACTCTAAACCTAGAGCCTTGCTTTTGTGGAGTGACCAGACAACTGGTTCCCATCTCGGTGAACCAGGTTTGATTCCCGATAGGGCACACCAGATTTCCATACACGATAAACACGGACCCTCCACACACACACACACACACACACACAGACACACACACGCATATGCAGAGCAAACACGGCTTTTAGCATTTTCCAGCTACACTTCCAATGCACATTGCAATCAAAATATGGCTTCCACATGAAGCTGTTAGCGGCCATTGGAACCGTCTACTCTTCCATATTATGAAGGGCAGCACCGGAATGAATTATATCTGGTTAAATACAAGACATTGATATGCTCTGGAAAAATCCCACTAGTCCATTTCGTGCAAGATACTATGCCATTTCGTGCGAAGAGATTCGATTGCCCGATGGGTGAAGATCTCAGCAATACAAAAACCCGAAAATCTCAGTTGAGGTGGAAAAATTTCCCATCACCGAAAATACTGTGATACCTCGCTTGCTACTAGCCTTAAACTTAATCATGGGCCATCCTGTGCTCATTTACCCAGAATGTTAAATGAGCTTCTCCATGTTATAAATGCTAGGCACTCTGAAATAATCCTACATTCCCTGCTTGCACGAGACGGATACAGAATTTTATATATATATATATATATATATAAAACAAAACATATATATATATAACAAGGATAGATTGTTCGATGAGTAAAAATCTTCGCTACAGAAAAAACCGCGATAGCGGTTAGGTTCTTCCTTCACTTGTAGTGGTGTTAATGTACCATACAAACAAATATTATATATTTTGTCATCTGACCTCGTCCCTCGGCCGTCGTAAGGACATCGCGGTTTGCATGTGCACAACGCACAAGGCCAAGTGCTGCGTATGATACATGTGCTTTGGTGTTTGGTGCGTCTGCACCCGATGTAATATGTACCCGAGATATGTCCGATGTCTGGATTGCCCGATGAGTAAAAAGAACCGCGAAGCCTTCGACTCCATCTCGGCACCTGACACCCGTGTTGTATCAGATAGGCAGAATTTGCTCCCATGTCGCGAGCCACATCATGAAGCTATACATCCCGAGGGTCGGTCGACAGATGAGCAAATAAATTCTCAACCTAAAAAATCCGTATCCACCAAAAAAAAAAAACACTTACCCTCAGCTTCATCTGCGACGAAGCGGGAGATGGCAGCCTCGCCTTCATCTTCGCCCATGAGGTGTCGTTTTTTTTTTTTTTTGTAGTTTAATGCCAAATACCAAATTATTCTGTTTTTTTTTTTGCGGTCGTAATAACAAATACTAACCAAGTTATGCAGATGAAGAAGCTTACAATATAAACTAATCCCATCTGCTACCGCATGATAAATATGTAATCACCAAATAGCAAGCCATATATGTAAAAAATAAATTAAATATAAAGAATTATTTTCATATTTTTATTATTGTTTTAAATGTATGGTTGTAAATTTGAATAATAAAAAATTAAGATTTTTTATTTTTTATTTTAATACTATATCGTTACCAAACGTATAACCTGATTTTGTTTTTAAAAATCACTGCGATTAAATATATTTTATATCTAACCGCTATGCTTACTGTTTTTACTTACATTCCTGGAGTTAGAAATGATAGTTGCAAACTGAATTTCACGAGCCTTGCACTAAGAAATCGCAAATTATAATCGCCTATGCCTATAAATATTTGCTTTCTTACAACCTGATTTGCGAAAATGTGGACATAGTATGCTTTAAGACACATGCCCAAATGAAAATAAAATTCCGAGCTCTATAATACATAGGTTACCTTTAAATGTTCTTAAAATGTAGACAATCAAAAATTTACTTTGAATTTTTGTAAACAAAATATCCTGTTCGAAATAGTTATTGAGGTTATCGTGATTGAGAGTATGCACTAAACCAATATTGCAATGGTTATAAGACAATGTATATATATATATGGTATGTATAATAAACAAAACCAAATTAAATATTTTTGTGAGGAAATGTGCTATTATCGATTTTATTAATGTGTGGTAGGGTGAGTTATTATAGTTATGGCATTACATGATCCTTGCTTTCTAGAATTTTGGTTGCAAAAAAGTTTGTGGGTGAAGGGTTGAGAGGGAGGTGGAGGCGAGGAGTGGTGACTGGCGAGGGGGGTGAGGGGGTGAGATGTGTGAGGGGGTTGAAAGGATGAGGTAGATGAGGGGGGCGAGGGTGCGAGGGTGATAATGGCTGTAGAAGGGGATGGCGACGTATACTGTAAGAGGTGTGAGGGAGATGAGGGGACGTTTCTTGATGCGTGGCTTAAAGTGGCGAGGGGTGTAGAGGAGGTGACGAGATTGTATAGTGGTTGAAGTGCGATTGAGGGGTGTTGGTAAGTTGGAGTGATGGTAATTAGTTTTGAATATTAGGTGGTGGTGTAGAGGCACACTTTTTAAATCCTATATGGTGGTCCTGACAGTGGGTTACATAATTGATATATCACGATCGTATGCGCTTTGAAAAGACGAGTCGGGTAATGTATTACACTCAATACTTGCGCCTTTAAATTTATTAATAAAAAGTATATTTTAATTTAAATTTTAAAAGGATAATTTTTTTATTTATTTTTTATTTTTATTTTTTCCGGTTCCTCAGATTCCTCGTAGTGGCTGATGTACGGGATACCTCAGCCACGATAAGGAATCAGTCAGCCACATTGCGGAGCAAGCACTTTTTTCACAAATATTTTGGAAACTTAGAGGGACGCGGGGGGTTGGTGAGAAAAAAGAAAACTTTAAGGGGGAAAAAGTGATTTTTGTGGGCAAAACAAGTGATTTAGTCAATAACATTGTGGAGGTTGGGGGCCCGTCATGGAAATTTTATGTAATAATGTTTTGTAATTTACAGCATAAATCCTGATGGTGTAGCTGCATGCCGGGCAGGCAGGAATGGTTTGCGGTTTGCAGAGCGAGGTTGATGAGGTGTTTTGTGAACCAAATCCTGTGGGATTAGTTGCTGTTTCCTGCCAAGGGGCGATGCCATAGTAATTTTATAAGAGTGGCCAGTATACAGGCGCGCGCCATGCGTATAGGGGGTGCACCGATCTTATAGAAAGTGCTTGGGTGATTGGTCATGGGAGGGGATAGCCCGGTGAAAGGGAGCAACTCGGGTATATATGGAGGGTTCGTGCGGTGTTCTGGGAGACACGTCCCCACCAGCAAGCGGATTACAAATGGGTGAGTAGTTCCACCCTTGGTTAGAAGAGAGCGCCGAGTTCGCCGAGAGAAAAGTTAAGTATAACTTTGCGAATAAGTGTGAATTAGTGCCGGTGTTTTGACTTTGAAATATTCTGAAATTGTGAAGAGGAACTTAGCCTGCGAAATAGTAGCTATCAGGACTTAGTCTCTGCGTAACTTGAGTATCGAACTGTTCAAATTTTCCGTAGTTGACCCGATCGGACTAAGAAAAAGTGGGTGTTTTGGCGATTTTCCCCTTTTCGCTGAAGTTAGTCTCGCACTCGCTAAATGAGGACATGGAGAGGCGACTACGAATGTGTTTCAAAAAGCGAGATTTTGTGATTTGGCCCATTAGGGACGACATTAAGGGTTGTGAAATGAAATTAATGGAGTCTGATTGTACGAACGGGAATAGTGTGATATGTGCATGGTGTGCATGTTGGATTAGTGAGAGTTTGAGCTTCCTGGAAGAGGTACCGAACTGGATGGTAAACTGAGGAGAGATTGTGTCAGCTCGTGTTGCCGATGATTTTCCAAGGCCGGGATGGGGAATTGACTTGTTCAGTAGATTGATTGATACTAGTGTGGGGTTTTGTGGTACTGAACATTGTAGTTTGAAGGGGACGCCAGGTAAAGGGAAATTGGAACACGGAGCCGTGGGGATAGTGCGCAAGCTTGAGTTGCCGAATTTTTCACGAGGCCGGGACTCTGGACTATGCTTTGTTCCGCAAATAGTGGCACTGAGATAGATAGCATGGTGCTGATTTAAGGATAATACGAGTGGGACGCCGGATAGTGGAAAACTGGAACTTGGGTATTGTGAAGAGGCGACAGTGTGGAAAGTGTGGTGCGGTCGACCGGGACTGTGGCGCACTGTGTTTTCTGACAGGGTAGAATTCGAAGACAAGAAAGAGGACTCTTGAAATGGGACTGATGGTGTGGAGTGTATGAATGAAAGAGTGGAATTGTGTGTGAGGAAGGGCACAACGGTCACATTCGTGTGTCTCGTGGGGAGAGTATACTCGTGCCCGACCTTGCTTGGATCTTGGATTGTTTGTGTGGAGAAGATTGAATGACATTGTGGTGGCACTGCGGTGCCTTCGCGGGGAGAATATCCCCGTTCCGTTTTCAAATTCCTTCCCGTCAGTGAGCACTATGATTGCATGATGGTAATTAAATAGTAATTATATTCTGCTACCCCGACGTTAAAAATCGTAATTTCTTATTCAAGATCAAGCTTATTATGTGTGTTAATCAGAGTCATTGTTGTCAGTAAATGGTAGAGAAATGAAAACATATTTAATATAAAGTTGGCTTTTCATATATTTAATCATTTGGTATAAATACTTATACGAAATGGCACAGTGTAATAACGACGAGACAGTATAATTTTTAATACAGATAGTGAGCTACATGAATGGGTGTTCGGTGAGAGAACAGTTCATAATATACAACAGTAGCACAGTAAACGAACTAGTTACCCACACTGACAACACGCAACACTGAGCAGTTTTGTGTACTGTGCTGACCACACATCATATTCCTATGCAACATGTAGGCTACACAGTTGAAAACACCGGGACTGAGTGTGTTAGCTGGTGTGGAGAATTTTCGTACCATTTACTGGAACTTCAAACTCATACTCCTCTTCTTCCACTTCCTCTGCACAATCAGCAGACACATCATCCGGGATGACATCCTTGATCAAGTCCATGAATTGGTCCAGAGGGCACAAACACTCGCACCCAGGAATCTGGAGCAAGTATGAGTCAGCCATGGTGCTATTTTTATAAAATACCTGCCGAAAAAAGAGTAACATGTCCATCATTCTGGCCAAAAGAAGGCACCATTTGCACCTCGAAAATACTCGATTTTCAATAACAGGACCTACCGTGGTGTAATAGCTTCCATGCAATTCTCTGAGTTCAACAAGCACTGCAGATGCATACGGTACCAGAATGCCATTGAATACATTCAGTGCCTGAAGCAAGTTGGTGATAGTTTGATCGTGGGCCGAGTATATGTAGAGAAGGCGGTCAGGATCGAGGGTGCCTTTCACCTTGTGCTGCATATTATCCATCATCTCCTTCACCAAGGGACCTGAAAGAGCCGTACGATGAATGTGAAGACAAAAAAATTGTTTCCTAAATAACAGGTAGCATGTAACTGAAAATGTGAGGTTAGTGGTCTTTAAAAAGGGCTGTGAGGGGCCTGGAATGCCACCTACTTCATACCAACTCGAAAGTGCTTGCAATCCTCAGTTTTCCAACATATGACAGGCAGTGTGCCTTCATAAGGAGGGGCCTTTTTTTTTGCCAGTGTCACTTTCAGTTTTACTTTGGTTGAGAATATTATCGACTAGAGGGTACCCGTAAGGTAATAGAGTACAACTAAATTTGTGAAGAATAATTTCTTTTAAAAAAAATTTAATTTTTGCTTGGAACCAAGCTATTCCATAATAATTCGAGAGTCAGGCATTTAAACTCGCTTCTCTCCATGGTTCCATGTGACACCAAGCTAATGATTTCACATAGTACTTGCCTTTACTTTTCATATAATTTAATTATTATTTAAGCAATCCAAAGAATATTTTTAAACATTATTATCTTATATTTTAAGTAACTATGGAACATGGCATAAGTTATAGGAAGGAATTGTTATAATGGTTTCGAATATTGAATACGTACACTTATCCATGTGAATTGCCTAAAGTCGTAAAAAATTGCTATATTTAAACATATATAGCCAGAAATACTCATACAAATATGGCTAAAAACGTTTGGATATCCAGACGGTATTTGAGCTATGGAGTTCATATCCCTCTATTACCTCTGCATTCCTCGTCTACATTTTGTATTTAACTTATACGCTCCTAAAACAATTCATGTAATACCAGATTTCTTGTTGTACTTTCCGGAAGTTATCTCTTAAGTAGTACTTTCGTAGAACTTGTAGGCGATGCAAAACACTGACGGTGTGAAACCGAGTATGTTATGTACGACTGCATGCATGCTTTTAACGACTGCCCAAAAATTGCATGAAAACAGTTTTGTTACTGTGCGAAGACTTTTGGTATAAGTATCAATGCTCGGTGACATTAGGAGAGTGATTGTTTGAAGAACCCATTTCATGCGATTCTTAGCTACTATAAATTTTCCAGGCAGTTCACTCGAAGTAATAACTCAAATAAACTCATCAAGGCCCGACAAATGCAGTGCTCTTTTGTCCACTGAGAAACAGCATTTGTTGACTTCGTTACCTCCTATAAATACACTACTTAGTGCGTTCTCAGACGACGAGGGAACTCGCTTGATACAATGGCCACATGCAGTTCATGCAAGGCGATACACTGAAGGAACACTTCATGATCCCGAGGATCCATCTACTGGGAGCCAGCAAGTGATATCGTCAATACCTCTTGCTGCATCGATGGGTATTGCTTTCACAGACAGAGACAGTTAATGATAATGACGGAATGAGAGACCTACCACGCTTGGTAGAGTCGGTGTGGAATGTACACTTGCAAGCCTTTTGTGTGAAATCGCTGAAATTCAAAATAAACAATCGTCGTCTCTTAATACTGATAAAGACTATGCGACTCCTACAAAGTAAATTTGATATTAATGACGAAACATGAGGTGAAGATAATAATGAAGACAGCATTGATGATAATGACAATGGCGACAGTGTTGATGAAGAATCTGATGGGAAGGATGATGATTCTCCCGACGTTCCCTTACATTTCTCCAACGAGTTTCCTGCTACAGGTGGTGTTAAAAAGGCAGAAGACGCCGGGAACACTGGTTACATATTTCCCAAAGTCCCGAATGAACTTCTTGATAGACTCATACATTTGACTGGCCTGCAAAAACGTGGGTATCTCTCACACATTGTTGAGATATTTTCAATAATCGATTAAATTAAGGATCGGGGTTATATCAGATAAAACTGTTAGCTACTATACATGATCTGCAAATATCTGATAAATGTAGAGATGAAATGCATTAAGTAATTAGAAAGATACAATGTATATAAGTAAATAAATAAAATGTATATATATTACAATAATTTGTGTGAGTGAGTGAAGAGATTTGGGCGGCTGTTAACATTGAGGTCTTGAGAGCCGATGAAGGTGAAGCGAGGTGAGTATGGAACAGCGCCAGGATGTAAGGGCAGGGAAAACTGGAGATCCCCGAGAAAACTCTCCAACCAGTGGCATCGTCCGGCACGATTCCCACATGCCATAATAATATGTGTTTGACTTCTTATACAGTTCAATCTGCTTCCCTGAAACACTAATTAAAGTACATACAATCGACTGCAAGTGTTTTAGACAAAACTTATACTAACATGTACAGAAGAGGTATGGTAGTATTTGAAGTAGTATGCCTTACTCGGGTCCCTTAAAATCGATTGAGTTCTGTATGGCGAACGAAGGAACGGAGAAATATTTTCTAAGGAATATTTTTCGGGAATGAGAATTTTTTTGAGGAATGTTTCACAACTGGTTGGTTGACCTCGTCAGTTGGCTGGTAAGTTAATAGGCTATGACCCTTTGGTAAGGTATGCTCTGGGTGAAATGTTTTGCGAAAACTTTGAGAAAATTTGTCAAGATTTTGCGAGTAGTTTGTGAGAAGAGGTTAGCTACAAGACTCTTATAAGGCTACATTTTTTCGATATTTTCCGTCATCGTTTGTTTGTATACATGGGCGTTAAGGTCGGTTGCTCTTGTCGGTTGATTTAGTCAGTTTTGCATGAACTGGTCCCACCAGGAGCCAGACTTGAGAGCTCAGTCAGTCTCGCCAGGAACCAGCCTTTTGTGGATTTAGTTTTAGTGGATTCAGTCTTGGGTGGAGTTAGTCTTGGATGCAGTAAGTTGCTGGCTTGTATGGTTAATCGTTATGGTCCCTTGTTATGACCAGCTAGTAATGGACAGTCGTATGGTCTGTCACTTTTTCTCGGTTTTTCGAGTTCATTGTCATTGGTGTCAAAGTCAAGGTCTGCAACAACCAAAACGTTGGTCGGAGTCATGAACATAACTTTTTCCTTAAAGTTTGGGATCATTTTTCGATTTTCCTCGACTTTTATGAATGAGAGTCAGTAGGTGGGGGGTGGGGAGGTTAGTTAGAATGACGAGGTGTGCGGGAGGGGACGTTGGGATAATGTTATATGTACCTCGTTTTTTAAAAATTTTCTCGATTTTTGAATATTTTATGATTCTTTGTCAGTTTTTTACGATTGGGTCAGGTATGGTCCGGGTATGGGGTGTTCGATTGTGTTACAGAGAGAGAGAGAGAGAGAGAGAGAGAGAGAGAGAGAGAGAGAGAATGGAGTAATATTAAAAGTTCCTGGGTTTCGGGTTTTTTTATTTTTTGTGGTTTTATAGATTTTTTATGACTGGGTGGGAGGGTGGTGGTGGGAGGTGGGTAGGTTAGGGTGAGCCAGGGGTGGGTGGGGTGTAAATGCTATATGTTCTTCGATTATTTTTCTATTTTTAAATTTTTGCGATTTCTAAATTTATTTTAGGAATTATTTAACTTCAAGATCAAGGTCACCAGAGTTAAGGCCATGTATGTGAGATCAAGGTCACCAGAGTTAAGGCCATGTATGTGAGGTCAAATCACCAGAGTTAAGGCCATGTATGTGAGATCAAGGTCACCAGAGTTAAGGCCATGTATGTGAGATCAAGGTCACCAGAACTAAGGCCATGTATGTGCGATCAAGGTCACCAGAACTAAGGCCATGTATGTGAGATCAAGGTCACCAGAGTTAAGGCCATGTATGTGAGGTCAAGGTCAAGGTTACTGACATTCAACATGAAGGTCGAAGTCATCAGTGCAATTTTTTCGAATTTTATAATTTTTTTCTTTTGTCCTAGATTTGTTATAACTGGGCGATGGGTAGGTGAGGGGTAGGGGGTGTTGCTATGTTTTTGGCGACGAGCGGGTGGAGGCTGGGGTAATGTTATATGTTCTTAGAATTTTAGATTTTTGCAATATTTCTGTTTTTATTTTTTGTGGGTGGGGGTTAGCGGTGTAAGTGTAGTTTATGGTGGGCGATGAGAGTGTGAGGTTAACATTATGTGTTCTTCAAATTTCAATATTTTTTGTTATTTGTGTTTTGTTGATTTTTTATGATTGGGGTGGGCAGGTGGCTTGTGGGAGGAGTCTTAGTTAGAGTGAGCCGTGGGAAGGTTAATGCTATTTTTTCTCGGTTTTTAATTATTTTTTTTCCGCTTTATTACAATTTTTTAGAATTGTTGCGGGAAGAGATGAGGTAAGTGGGGCAAGGCACGGATGGGATACCGCTATATGGGTATAAATTTTCGAATTTTTTGCAGTATTTTTTATTTTTTGCGTTATTTCGCTATTTGTGTTCAAGATAATTTAAGGTCACGGGCATGGGGTCAAGGCTAAGGTCTCTGACACCCAGATCCAATATGACGGTCGGCTGACGTCACAACATGGCGGCCGCCTAGTGCGACCTTCGCCTGTGACGTCAATCAAGATGGTGGACGAATCTGATCTCCGACGGCAGGACCCTGTGTACTCGGACCTACATTCCTATACTATTCATGTTTCTGTGGAGTGTTCACAGTAATTTGAGCTCCCCGTACCCCTACACGGTACAAAGGATATTCCTGACGCTAGTAAAACATACGCATTTCAAAATGCATTAACCCCTAATAAATATAATTTATTGCAGCCTCGGACGTTAACTTTTCAGAGAAGTGAAATGTATACTTGTGTTTATTAGTAATGTTGCAATGTTTATATAAAAAATTGGCCGAAAGTTAGAAATTAATTGAAAGGAAAATTTTAGCTGGGCCTTAAAAAGCACTCACTTTACCGTGAATAGCACATAGTGTAAAGTGCTAAACATCCAAGTTTTGCGAATTATTATGATTGAATTCCAGCAGTGGAGAATGGAGCAAGGTATCGGGCGTGTGAGAGTAATTTTTGGAGGTAACGGGGAAGTGGGTGCTTTTTTTTGGGGGGAGGGCGAAAGGAGAGGGGGGTATTTTTTGTAGATTTATAGAAGATTGGGAAAGTCGACTGTAGTGGGTACACTGTGATAGACTGAGAATTAGGAAAAAGTGGAGATGGCAGTGGAGTGTATAAGACTAACATAGACTAAGGAGGTAACGTAAAGCTAAAATCAGTTGGACCTTTGCGATTAGTTAGGCGATATTATTTATCGGCGTGTTAGTCGCCTGTTGCCTATAATAATGAGAGAATGTGATACATATTTTTTTGGACTGGGTGGAATGAAAACTGAACGCACTACATTCTTAATAACCGTCTTGAAAAAAAAAATCCTCGAAATTATGTTTTCAAGCTTTTGTTTTGGTTTTGGAATGTTTCAGTTTTCTTTTTAAGATAATTAGGAAAATATTATATTTTCGGTGAAGTTTTCCAGTTCATGTTCTTCCAACGACAAAGGACGAAGCCTTAATTATTGTCAAGGTCACGCAGCCCAGTACTACCTCCGTTCACATTCATTGACGTGGCTGCTGAGCGCATACTGCAGACTTCATGTCTCACTACTGACCTGCAGGATAAAACCACTTAAGTAACAACTCTCACAAAATATAACAATAAAATTCGTATTTAGTCAATTGTTTTTATGGCGTAGTTTATGCTAAATATTAAACAGAATTTGCAGGCGTGTAATATAGGGGTTAGAGTGAGATATGATATCATTTTCATTACCAAACAGAGCTTCGAATAGACACAGAATTTGTGACTCGGCACCAAAAAAATAAATAAATAACATATTCTTTCCGGAGACTTATGCAAAAATATGTTAGTTGGTCTGAATGATTTCGTAATGTGTTTAAATATTCTGCAGAACAGGTTAATAAGATTCAGACGACACGGAAAGTAATATAAAGTATAAACTTGAATAATTAATTTGTTCTCACGGCCTAGATTTATGAAGAGAAGGAAAGATAAAATTAAAAGTATATATCTGAGACTTGGACTCCTTTGAAATAATTTTATTCCGCTCAAGTGAAATACATTTAAATACAAATTGAGTAATATCTATATACGAAACGAATTTTTTGTTTAATAATGTTCTCAAACTTATTCAAATCCGTACTGCCACAGCTAAAAACACTTGGGCACACTTTCCAAAGCCACACTTCCATCGATATGTCGGAACTGAAATGCCAGCACTCGCAAATAGGGAGACCCTCAGGAAACTCACAGCTCCATTAAAAATACATAAGGCTAGAACATGCTGTTATATGTCATTGTGACACTTAGGTCAAATGTAATTCGTGAATGTATGCCAAAATAGAAATGTAATTCTGCTTGTTTGATGTTTGCGTAGCGGGTGTACTGTTTTAAGAATTCTTCGCCAAATAATCAGAAAAGACTTTCTTGCACTTGATATTTTTAAGTCATGAAATGTGCGCTTGAATTGTAACAACTTAATACTCTAAGCCAACGAAATCGTTTGCTGACACAGAAGTATAAAATGAAATATCTGTATTTTAGTTTGTAAATTATTTATTGAATAGCGAATTACCTGCGGCCAATTTCTGGAGTTCTTTAGTACCGGCAGTGGTTACGGAGTAAAGGAGTAGGCTCATGGTCTTCAACGGCTCCGGGTAATACGGGGAAAAGCAGTCAGGTATTGGTAACTGATGCGTTTCCTGAAAATATTTAAGCATTTATTGTATGCAACAGTATACATTTTCTATTGTATCAAAAGTAGAGAAATATATGTCGTATGCAAGGCTACTATAAATAATTCATGGTGTTTCAAAGTGCTGCAATTTTAAGAGTGTTACACTGGCAATGTAGATTTATGCACGAAAAGAAGCGGAAGCACACCAAGTTTTTCTCGCGCCCTACAAACCTCTTGTACATTACCCCTTGGTCATACAACACACGTTCAAACGATAGTCAAGTTCTGCCAATACCTTCTGTAACATTTCGCCATCAATGTAAATCACAGCAGCACTGACGCATTCCCTTTGCTTTGTCGCTGTTTTAGGCCGTGGTGGTACATAAATAAGGTCCTTAACGTATCTACTGCGAACAGAGCAGGAGATTGTGGCCAGCGACTGGAATTTTGCAGAATGCAAGGAAGCATTGGAGGACGATGGTTTTGCTACAAATTTGATATTCACTGACGGAGCACATTCGATTGTGCAACTTCAAAGGGATTCGCCGAAAGTGGAATTTTTTCCGCGCGATGTCGCAGACAAAGCTTCATGGGCCGTATTACTTCTGCGAGAAGCTTGTAAGGGGAACTGGTATCTGGATACGTTGCAGTTGTGGTTGTTTCCACAGCTGAATGCTGACTCCAGGAATTTCGTCTTCCAACAGAGCGAGGTCCCCTCCCGCTTAAATTCGAGCATCGATGTTCGTCGCTACCTAAATTATGAACTTCCGTATTGCTGAATTGGGGGTGTTTGACTGGATGTCATAGCCCTGTTTGCATGGCCACCCAGGTATCCTGATCTGACGCCATGTGACTTCTTCCTTCGTCGTTACATGAAGGACCTTATTTACGTCAGGGGCCACGGTGGCTGAGCGGTTAGACTGATCGCCTCCCACCAAGTGTGATCCGGGTTCAATCCACGGCCGGGTCACTCCAGATTTTCGCTTGTGGGAATCGTGCCGAACGATGACGTTGGTCGTCGGGTTTTCTCGGGGATCTCTCGTTTCTCCCGTCCTTTCATTCCGGCGGCGCTCCATACTCACCTCAAGCACCCACATCTGCTCTCAATACCTTGATGTTAAGAGCCTTCCAAATCCCTTCACTCACTTTTTTACGTCCCACCACGTCCTACAACACACACTGCCAGAGCAAAGCGAACGCATCAATGTTGTTGTGCTATCCATTAATGGTGAAACGCTACAGATGGTATGTGCCAAACTGACTATCGTTTGGACGAGTATCGTTTGAAAAAGTAAGGGGAGGGGGGGACACATAACATTTTTAGGGTGAGAGAAAAACTTGAAGTGTTTCAGATTTTTTTTTTCGTGCGTCAATCTATATTGTCAGTGTAATACTCTTGAAAATACAGCACTTTGAAAACTGATTAATCATTTAAAGTAGCTCTGTATAATGGGTTATATTTGTACTATTACCGATTCATACAACATAATTAAACACTTTAAGCACGTTTACCCTGCGTGTAAAAATAAATAATACATTCTGGTAAAAACGAGCTACATTGCAAGCATTTCACTTCAGAGGGGTTCGATTTATTCTCAGGTTCCTACCAGCCAGAAGCTGTAAAAGAAATTCCCACATGAACGAAATGTTGAGGTTACCCGAGATGTTCGTTTTCCATCAAATTTCTGTACATCCGTCACGTGGCACCTCGTCCATTCTCCAGGTGTTTCGGGATTCTGACCCTAGCAAAGAGTTCATCTTTTGGCCACATAATGCTTCGCCTACTAGAGGCTTTGACCTTGAATTCTCTGCTACTGAAGCCAAATGTCTTAAAATGGAGATTAAATAAAATTCCAGTTGTTCAGTCATGACACAAAAACATGTTTCGAATAATCACTTAAATGATACCAAACCCAGTAGCAACCTACATTGGTTGGAAAGGTTGGCTAAATGTTGGGCTGGCGCACGCACATTAATACAGTGTTGCCACAACGGAAAATGCCAACAAATA
The DNA here is from genome assembly GCA_029891345.1 of Dryococelus australis. NCBI lineage: Eukaryota > Metazoa > Arthropoda > Insecta > Phasmatodea > Phasmatidae > Dryococelus > Dryococelus australis. Next base: position 102,479,764 of record CM056996.1, read on the forward strand.
TTAGCTATCACAATAATGATAATCGTTTACTTAGAACCCTCAAGACAATGATTTCACTAAATCAGAAAATGTCATAACATTTCGCAAGTGTAATTTTTTGTTTAAATAGTTTATATGTGTTGACAACACGTTGGTAAACATGTTGTTGTTAATAGGTGTGTATTTTTCTGTTGACGCAACGTTGGACAACCAATATTGCATGTAAAATATGGAACAACTTTTTTTAAGTGAAAACAATGCCTCTTTCTTGTATTTTATATAATGTGATCGTTCTTAATGACCTGAGATATTTAACTTCAAAATATTTTCAGTTGGTGATATGTTGTGTCAATGTTGAGAACACAACGGTTGGTAGTATGAACTAATTGTCAAGTTGGGCTAACACTATGTCGCCAAAATTATGAGAACAATGGTAATTACCATATTTTTGATTGAATAATACTATAATTGTGTACAGTCGTTTAAAAGCAATGTTTTTAACTCACCAACCACATCTTATTTAAAATTCATTTCTTCGGTGATGTGGTGGGTACTTATCGTAAAACATGCTGTTGGCATTTGTTAAATGTCATTCACGGTTACTTCCCATTTTTCTGAAGCCCGCTTCTAAAGTTATACTTTTGGGTACTGATTACGTATACTCCCGCTACATGTAAACGAAAACACTGCCACTTGAATTCTACGTTATAACTGTTAAAAGATTTGATTACAGATTTCAGCTTGAGGCAACTGCATCTAAAAGCTACGTGTTTTTGTTATCTCCTGTCCGCCCCTGTTCAACCTGACCAACTCGACTACGTTCGAAGTTCTTTTTTCAGCACATGCGGAAATTTTACTGGAAGTGAAAAATAGACAAAATATATATTGAACTTGGTGGTCTATCCTTAAGATTTATATATTTGCAAACCTGTTTGCTGCACGCTGAATCTGGCGTTGCCCGGCGCTACTGGAAAAACAGTTTCACTGCACTTTTTAATAGCGAATGCACGCCCTGCGTCGGTGCAACAGGTGTGATTATGGCTTCGGTTACAACTGAGGACGGTAGTACCAAAATTCCACATACGCAAGGGCGTGGAGTGCTAGCGTTCCCTTCCCCATCTGCCAGCGGGTGTGACATCACGTGCGCCCTAGCTAGCGCGCAGTTTGTACTGGCGATTTTTCCGCCAATGAGTGACGCAGTGTCTCCCTTATTTGGACATTTTTGAAGAAAACGGCTGTGATTGGCCGTTCCAATAAAGATCCCTCTACAACTTAATGAACTTTGTAACACCCCACTACCAAGTGAAAACGATGTCTCTTTTTTTGGGTAAATATGCCCCTATTGGTGGATTCATTTAAAAGTGAATAATAATGTGTTGTCATTGGGGAATGAATTGTATTCACCCCTCTAACATTTAATTGAGTTAAATATGTATAAATACTGTTTGCAAATGTTCGTTCGAGGTCATACGTTCGACCTCGAGGGAGCATCCACATAAGATAAGTAGCGGTATTTATACCTCTTAAAAATGTTAGGCTCTTCAAGCAAGAATAGGTCATGACGTCACTTTGACGTAAGGATAGATGTCTGAAAGGACTTAAAATTCTCATGAAAGTACTAATAATTTTGCAAATATGGTTCTGATTCGAATCTGTGAAGTAAATGACTTAGAGTTCTTAGAACGTTTTCTAGGCAGTCGTCTTTGTGCAGGAACGTGGGGATTTTCAAACAGGGATTTCTCCTCGGAAGTTACGGCTCGCCATTTGTGAGCAGTTGCTTTGGTCAATTGGATGCGAGGAAAAATTTCAAAAATAATGTTTTGTGAGGTATAACTTATGAATGGCAGGCATGTCCACCCAGCCTGGAGTTTTTATATTTTTAAAATGTTTTACTGTTGCCATATTTTGAAAATGCGAGAGATTGAATGGCAAATTTAATAGCGATATGAACTGTTAAATTTAATTGGAAGATGTAATGGCAATTTAAATTAAACATTTATAAGTTAGCCAAGAGAAATACTTCAAAGTGAACATATTTTTAGCATGGCCTTTGGATGATTGAGTAGCCAGAAAAATAAGGCATTATCAAATTTAAAATGTATCATGTTGCCATGTTGAAATTTTACTTGTAATGAAGGAGTTTATTTAGCATGGCCTTTGGATGGCCTCGTAGCCAGAACTTAAATATTGTCCAGTCAAAAATATTGGACTTTAAAATGTTTTTAGCGGAATTTATCTTTTGAGTGGTTTTAACCAGATATTTATACACCGGTTGGTTATTTAGAAATTACATGTACCTGGATTTTCCAGTATGTGGGAAAGTATTAAAATATAGCTGCAGTGTAGCAGAAAATATTGCGAGTATTTTCCAGAATATTTTGTGAAGATATTTATATACACATACCAAATATTGTGTCACTCTTTAAAGAGGTTGTTTGCATATGATGAGTTTTCCCAATAATGTGACGTTTGTTGAAACAAGAGAAAGAAAAAACAAAAATAATAAAATACAAGCTTTCCACATACTTCATGTGTTGTCATAATGTTTTGAATTTTTCACATAATACTACTCCTGCCCTGCTCAATGAATTTTGCTTGCTGGCATTTTGTGCCATTTGTTTCGGTGTTCAGATTTTTCTGGGATTGGGGTAATTGCAGCCGTGCTACGTCCTTGAGTCAAAGGCTTCGCAAGTGTCGGAAGCTGCGCACTCTGATTCTTGAGCGGCAGGTTTTGGAGTTGGTTTTTGAGAAATGAAACATTAAGTATGTGGTGCTGAACCAGTATAATCAGGATAACGTTGGATCAACAAATAACTTTCAGTGGAAGTTAATAGAAATATTTCTAGGATTTTATACCTTGTGTTGCTAACTTGCATGATGTCTCCGGCAATAGTGTGGATACAGCATCTGCTCAAGCCTTCGCTTCTGCAGATGTTGACGGAAGCGGGAATCGTGGTGCAGGAGAGCGAGGCGATAGCTGACCTTCGCGTGAAAGTGCGGTCTCTGGTATGGAAGGATCCGGACAACGAGGTCGGCGAAGGTAATACGGCGGTGTTTGGTGAGCCAGTTCCTGTTTTTAAACTACTTAAGAATGTGCCGCCAGGATTGGCAGAAAAGATTCCGAAATTGACCAAATTAACTTTAGAGGCTTTAATAGATATTTTTGATATACTTAATGCAGTAATTTCTTTACAGCTTTGTGATCGAAATGTTTTATATGCGTTTGCCTTGTTCAGGGTCCCTCAATTAATAAAAGCCTGTCTAAACGAATTTCCAAGTTAATTAGCCGTTACTAAATTTCGTTTGCGGCTGTTGGAATGCAGGCAGATGCATGATCAGTCAATGCAGGATGTTGTTAAGAAAGTCCTAGGAATAGTAAATGTACTGGGATATCCATGTATGGAAGAATATTATACACAGATTATTTTTCATTATCTTCATTCGCGTTATAGTCGCAATTTTTGTTTTTCAACTAAACCTGCATTTTTATCAGAATTGTTAAAATCAGTGACAGAAGTTGAGCGAACTATTGGGGATTGTGCGAGGGATGTGGCATTGCCCGAGGGAAAGCCTAGTGAGAAGAAAAAGATTTTGCACAAATCTGCAAAATTTTGTTTTGTTTGTGGTAAGAGCAATCATGTCGCTAAAGACTGATTTCACCGTCAGTCTGTTTTTTCCTTAACTCAATCTCAAGATGATTCAGGTCGCGCCAATGTGACCACTCGTTCTTGGTATACCCAGACACCATCCTTTCAGGGTAATCAAGGGATCCTAGATCAGGCCCGTGATGGGAAGATAGATTAAGGGAAATAGATCGTTCTAAGGACATGGTTTGTTTTAACTGCCAGCAGAAGGGTCATATTAGAATTAGCTGTCCTTTGAGTAAAAGTAACATTATGGGAAAACATTCGGTGCAAGTAAAGTCTTTTGAGGGCCGCTATGGCTTATTGTACATTCCTGTGGCCATTGCTGACCAAATAGTGGCTTTGCTTGTTTCAGGGGGCCTTGTGTTCCCTCATTAATCAAGATTTTTGTAACTTTTTGCTTAACAACCTGCCTAAGGGAATCATAAAGGTATGCCAAGGGGAAGAACTGTGATTTTCTATGGCAAATGTGGGCGTGATAAATTATAAGGGTGGGCTATTTTTAAAATTAAAATTGTCCAGGGTCTGAAGCTACACAAAGAATACTGGCATATTTCGAAAAGTATTACGGATAATTGTTCAACATTTAGTCCTGTAACTGTATTTAGGCCAGCTTTATGACTTTTCAACAGTGTATTAGTGATATAGTCATTATAGTTATTATTTTTAATATTCTTAACTATTTGTGTTATTTGTTATATATGTAATAATAAATGTTAATATTTTGCCGCGACTCTTACAACTGGGGGGAAAGAACTGTAGTATTTCACATCTTGTTACTGACGTGAGTTGGGTTAATTCCATTGAATATGTATAATCCAATGGTTGCTTCGGTAAAAGGACGGCGGCCTCAATTTGGAAAAAAATTAAATCGTTTGAGGACCTAGTCCAACGAAAAGATAGTACACTCAAGCATGCAACTCGTTTCGCTTTTTTTTTTGTACGTAGCAGCTACAAACTTAATGATAGTAGCGGGCATGCACAGAAATAGGTATACCGTAACATTTATTCCGCTCATATGTCTTTGCATTCTTAATTTTTTTTACTAGGCTTTTGAATAATAATTTTGTAATTTTCTGAATGGGTATTAGCAGTTTGTTGGGACTCTGACAAACTTTCAATTCACAGAAAGATAAGCACAGTCCATAATTGTGTTTCAAACACCTATAGTTCAAGCTACAATGTTTTGATAAATAAACGGACGCGACGTTCGAATAATTAATTTAGTCGTAAAAACTGTTCACGATTAAAAAGTATAAATCTCGCACGTCCAATTATTTGATTTCACACAAACACACTAGCCCAGCATAACGCCCACGATACAAATGCAACAATGGTCATTTCGATTTCATGCACATATCTCACAAACCGACACAACGCACGTTACAGTATATTTACTCCTGCAGTGGAAACAGATATATCACAACCTCGTAACTTACTTATGTAGGTTGAAAAGACATTATGTATATTAATTTGATTTGGTAATTTTACGTACTTTTCTCAGAAAGAAAATTCAAAAACTTGGTTCAGCTAAATGCAACACGCAATGTGATGTCACCACTTCTGCCAACTTCCAAACTGTAACCGACCCTCAATCACATCTAAATGTTTTAATAAGTGTTCAAAAATTAAAATCACGTTTCAGTTTAAATCATAAATACAAACATCATCATTTTTGTTGATATAAGTACGAAATATGCTAAAATTTAAAATATTTATCCTTTTACAGATGCTAGCGCTGCAAAATTAGAAGAGTAAAAAAAAAACCGATAAACTCCTCAGGGCCTATTTAAGTTTCTTCCTCAGATAAAAAAGAAACAAACACACCAGGTCACTAGAGACTACCCACCGTATTTTGCGCTTTATTTTTACAGTAACAGTGAAATATGTTTACATCAGTGCTACCTGAAAATGTAATTATTTCATTAAGAAACGTATAATTTTCGAGTACACAAAAAACCAGGTTACAGAGACATATTAATGGTTAACTATTTCTAACTAGCCATTGCCAACACATCGCTGTTCTCACTTTTATAAGTAATATTGAATGTGAAATATATAATACAATTTATAACAAATATATATGTTAATGTTTCATTTAATCAAATGAATAATACTTTGTTTAAAGTTAATCACAGTGTTATATATTTGTGATAAACGATCTAATCAAAAAACAGGCAAACATGTTACTCTTGGGGTGATTTTTCAAAACTTTGTTTAAAAAGTGTAAAGCAACCGTGAATCGACTATATGTAGACTTTTGTTGGGGCAACATTGTGTAACCAACATTATTCCAACAAACTTATTTGTCATAACTTATATCTAATGATGTAACATTATAATTTCGTATGATTCTTTAAAAGCTACTTTTTTTAACACACAAAACCATATCTTATTTAAAATCGACTTCTTTTGTGATGTGTTGGTTAGTTGGAAAACATACTGTCGGCATTTGGTATGTAAGTCTTTGTTAGACCAACATTGTACAACCAACGTATACACATAAATATAAAATGATCGGTTTAAATGGAGAAAACATATTAATTTTCACTGTATATGAATACTTACCAAATGCAATTTTTTTAAACTCTGTTTTGTTCCTCGTGTGTTGATACAACGTTTTGTACATAACAGTTGGTGATGGATACATTTTATTACGTTGGGGCAACACTGCGTGGCAATATGCCTACATACGATATTAGTAATATTTTGTCAGTAAAATCGTATATAATTAATTTTATTTCCTTTGTGGTTCGAGTATTTTTTGGACAGAATTATTTTAAATATAGACTGTATGTTGTTGGTTGTGTATTGGTTATTAGTTGGAAAATATACTTTCGTAACGGGTAGGTTTTAAATTCAGTTTCAAAGTAGTAAAATCTGACTTAATAGATTATAAAAATAGGACATATTATATTGAACTGCAATAATATGGCACGTGCTTGTTGCTTCAACTATCACAAGAAGTCACAGTACCTATGCTAGTGTAATGAATAACACAACCGGCTGGTGAAATAAAGGGCGCGCGTTTGAATGCTGCTTCTTCGAAGGAAATTTTAAGGTTATAAAATGAAGTTCAGAGTGATGAATAATGAAAAGATTTAAAACATTTAGTTTTTAATTGTTTAAACTAAAAAACTGATAAACAACTTTTTGAGGAAAGTTGTTAATTGGTTGGCATTATGTATGCAATAGAATCTTTCGCCAACGTTGAGCCAACGTAGGCCCGTGTGACATTTCGGCGGTGGGCCACCGTAATATGCCAACTTTGACCCAACCAAACTTCACTGGCGAAATAGACTTCTAAAACGAAATGACTGTGTATTAGTCTATAACATGAAGAAAGTCCCATGCGATTTTAATAGATTCCGATTGTGAATTTCAAATTGCAGTTTGTTTAACAATTATTAGGAAACATATCTTAGTAGACGTGAAAATTGCTAAAGAGATTTATGAGTTAACCGTTAGTGACCTTCATATTTAATATCATTTTTATGAAGATATTGTAGATTAATTTATTCGCAAGTGTCAAGCCATCATTAAATTACACCATATTAGCAAAATCATGCTTGCAATGAAAATTATGCGTTTTATTTCTGGAACTGAATATGTGTTTTCTGACAGTTCAAAACACAAACATTGACAAAAACTCTGTGGAATATGACATTTTTCACGTCTCAAATTATATAGATTTTCCAATATTATCTTAGTATTTCAGGACACATTGTTTTCCATGTAATCGTACTAAACATCACTTTACTTTCGAATAATAGAACAATTTGCACGAAACATTACTTAAAATTATTTCCAGGCTAAGTTTAGATGTATAGTGTTAACCTCAGCGTGGGGAAAATGCGAAAATGCGTACCTCGACGGTTAGTGTGTCAGTAATGAAGGGGCTGAACTCGTCGAGGCCAGCCAGTTTTGCCACTTGCTTCTGCAGGCGAGCAGTGGCGTTCATCACACACTCGTATTCGTCCGAATTCTTCACATACGATAGAAGGGTAGAGTATTTGGGACAGTTGACCGACGGCCATAGGATCTGAAAGTATTATTTATCTTCATTTACTTATAAACGCTGTTCATGGTCAACTGGGCACTTTTGAAAGCCCTTTTTAAGATCTATGTGTAGGCACATTGTGTATTCTTTCGCCATATGTGAAATGAACATCGTCTTAAGCCTCATCACTTTATTCCTGCGTCTGTTAAGTGAAACTGTGAAATTATTAAAAAAAGTAAACGTATTGCAAATCTGCTAATTCTTACACTTGGATGCAATAAAGAAAACCAGAAAGCAAGAGAAATCGTTTCAGTTCTCACAAATATTTTACCTAATACTTTTAATTCAACGTTAGCACATGGCAGTAAATTTCCCTTCATCGTTACCAACTTTACTAGGCGCGCCACGCATGTTACCCACCCCGCCAGTTGAAATATTGGCAGGTATGGGCAATACGTTGATTTCAAAATTGCTCACTTAATCGCGAAATTTTTATTTACATTTAAAAAATCCTAACACTTAAAAAGATTATTATGTCGTAGCCACGAAGTGTTTTCTTGGTATTTATCCTGGCATAAAATTTTTTAGTTGTCACCTTTAAATTTTTTGTGGCCACTAAAAATGATTTAGTGGTGATTACAAGAATGTTGTGCTCAGCACAAAAACGTTTGACAGTGTGAACACCAACAAACCACTTTGTGGCCACCACAAAAACAAGTTCCCTCAGGTTCTTCACTGCAGGCTCGTGATAGCAACATCACTTATTAGCAGTATTATTGAATAAATATTTGCTATTTTCTGTACACTCTTAATGTCATTTTACAGTCAAAAGTGTTTTGGGAACTGCATTGTCGTTTTGTTTATGTAAAGGCTGTTCATGATAAAGTGAGCACTTTTGAAATCAACCGTAGATAAATATCACTGCTCCCGCCTTTATGTATATTTTAACTGGTGCACTATATGACATGCACCCAGTAAAGATCATATCGAAGAACGGGAATTAGTTCCATGTCTAAACGTCGAATAAAAAATGTAAAATTACGGTTTGTGATTAATTAAATTATTTCTTTCGCGATTGTTTAATGTATCTAAGTGTAAGAATTAGCGGCTTTGTAAAATATTATTTTTCTAACAATTCCACAGTTTCACTTGACGGACGCATGAATAAGGTGATGAGGCCAATGGCAGGGTTAATTTTACATAAGGGAGAAGGATACACAACGTGCATACAAGTAGATCTCAAGCAGGGAAAATGTGCTCAGTTCAACATGAACAGCCTTTGACAATCCAAGTACATTATTGCAGAATATAATTTTCGTTATAGCTCAGTATGTTTTCTACTACGTTGTTTATATAATAGAAAATTTTGAACACATATTTATCTACTTTATAAATTATAAATGTGACTAAACTAAACTTTTGTCTGGCGCAATTGTTTCCCATTCCGTACAAACAATCCGACAATTTGACGTGAATGAAATTAGTCCAATATATTATTGGACATTCGCTGTCAAGTAGTATAGCAAAATAACTAAGAAAATTCGTTTCTAGGAAATAGTTTTATAAACCTTCATCGGTGTAGTTTGTTTCCGCATATTAAAACGTTTGAGTGACAGTCACCTGGCTTTACTGAAGCACTGTAATTCACTGGGAGTAAGGCCCTTACACAATTCAAAACTTTCACATTTGACTTTACGTTTGCTTTCCGACATGTTGTTTCTTATGGAGCTTGACACAATGGAACTGTCAAAGCTAAAGTCAAGCACTCTTGACTCTACAATTTCAAAAAGTTGGAATTAAAGACAAAGTCAAGCAGCCATTTTGCCAAGAATACAACAGAGGTTATGTGGAAAGTGCGTTATTATATTGTAGGGCGATTTTAATCTCGGTATATTAAACAAAGCTCGTCTTAAATAAATGGCAAACAAATACAATGTGAAGAGGAAATATATGAATTGACATATTTTAATAAAGTAAACAAATGGGTTTTTTTGTTTTGAAATATACTTTAAATGTAAATTTTAAGCCTATTTTTAAAAAAGGTACGTAAAATGCATTCCTCGATGATATAATCATTTACATAACAAGATACACATTATTACGAAGCTCGCAGAACCGATGTTCAATCGTCTGAACTCTGACTTTACAATATTGTATTGTGTATTGATGGTTTCGTCAGAGGAAAGGAAACGTAAAATAAAATGCTAAAGTTTTCTATTGTGTAAGAAGCTTTACTTGGGTGTACTGATGTGCGTCTACCACCTTCGTTCTCTCAAGGTTGAAACGAGCAGTCGATAGTCGCGTGGAAGGGTGGGAATGCTTTCAGAAGGCACTCCACATTGTGCAGAAGACATGATAATGTGGAGGTCAATTTCCGGCAATATAAGGATACCTATGTATGCCGGTACCCTTAGACTTCATATTTCACATTGACTTGTCTTCCCATTAGAGTAGAAACACCAGTGATAGTGAAGGATTGTACTACAAGTCGTAATAATAATTTTCGAATGGCCTAACAATCAGTACGTCTTATCTATTGACGATACGATAGTAGATTCCTCATGCTATGGTCTGTTCACGGTAAAATGAGCACTTTTGAAAGCGCTGCTTAAGATCTACTTGTATGCACGTTGTGAATTATTCCGCCTTGTGTAAAATTAACATTGCCATTGGCCTCGTCACATTATTCATGCGTCGTTCAAGTGACACTGTGAAATTATTAGAGAAGTAAACATTTCATAAATTTGCTAATTTTTACACACTGATGCACTAAAAAACAGAAAGCTAAATAAACAATTTAAATGATCACAAATGGTTACCTAACACTTTTTATTCGACTTTAAAATATGGAACTACTTCCCATCCATCATTACCAACTTCATTGGGCACATGTCACTCAGTGCGCCCGTTGAAATATATGAAGTTAGGAGCAGTGACTTTTTTCTGGGGTTGATTTCAAAAGTCCTCACTTTATCGTGAACAACCTTTAGTAAAGTTGCAAAGGTTTAACAGGCAAAAAAAAAAAAAAAGTTTCGCCACCGACTACAAAGGCGCGGTAGGCATCACATAAGAATTTCACTTTTCTGCAAAGAAGTAACGTCTTAAGAACCCTTCTATAACGATAGCCAAAATCAAATATTATGATAGGCAAAACTGGCTAATAAGGCGTACCATAATGCCTAAAAATCGGATATTAGAATCATCCCAACTCAAATTGATAAGGTGGGAGACTAACGTAATCCCCACTCTATGAAAGAGAAATAAGCCAACATAGTATCGTCGATTAGAGTGTCATCAAATCATTGAGGTACGACAATTTGTAAAGTTTTAATCAGCACAGAATATGAGGAAATAATAATGAAAAGCCTACTTGTTCAGAAGAACATACGAGCAAGAATCACTACCGAAAATACATCAGCAATAATTAGTCACAGGTTGCCACATATGTATGGCACCTGTCAGGTAAGCCTCTGCCACACGGCCATGGACAAATTTATTTCACTGTTACAGCTCCCAAAATGCGTTTTATGACGAGATATACTATACAAGGCCAACGGCGGGCAATAACTAACCAGCCATTAGATAAAACTGCGCTCCAAAATACTCTTCTTGCCATGCCAATCGGACTCAAAAAACAAGTACTTTGTTTAGAACCATGAGCGTATTGAAAGGAAAACTAAAAATCACTAGTTGAATCAATCATCAATCAATCATCGCAAAAAACTGGTGTTAACTATTAGGGATATAAGCCAAAGACTATCGCCAAAAAATCTTCTAAGGACCAAATAGTAGACGAATCTAAAAGACAATTTGGAAATCACAAATTCAACAGATATTCAGAGAATCGTGTTGACATTGACATTGAGCACGTGAAATTGAGATAAAGTGAAAGTCTTATTATGAGAGAGATGTGTGTGCATGTTAAGTTCAACGGCGGGATATGTGTTACCAGGATATTTATAGCCTGCTTGATTCTGGTACGATTGGAAGATTGTCCGATGGAATCTTCGGTGTTATGATAAATTTGTAATATGGTTAACGGCAGAAAAAATATTTGCGGGTTTTGGCTCACTTTGTAAATTTAACAAAATATCAAGAATATAAATTTACTCTTGATAAAGTTAACAAAATATAAAAAATAAATTTATTGATAAAATGATTAATAAATCAAAAATTTAAATAGTCTCAAAATAATATAAAATTATTAAATCTTAGCAAATATGAGTAAAACATCATTAAATATCACCAAATATTAATAAAAATATCAAAATTTCTTCATTTACAAAATGATTTCAATTGTTAACAAAAAAAGTGTAATTTTTAAACAAACAGTTTTAACTCAAATCAACAGAAATTTTTAAATTACTAAATATCGCCGTATATAAAATAAAAATCTTACAGTTTCATTATTCGCAAAATTATACGATTTACTAGTACAAATAATAAAAAATGTTATATTTATTAAATTGAAATATTACATTTTTGTATATAAATAAAGAAAATATGAGTGTAAAAATTGAAACTAAACAACTATAAAAAGTGTGGTGAATCTAATATATAAATTGGTTTTCACTAACATAAAAAACATTAATACGTGTAAAACATGTTTCAAACAATGTGTTAAATATTATTATTGCAACAATAATAAGAAACAGTTTGAAAAATTGACCTGTGAAAAATGTGGTAAACAATGTTGGTATAGCATATCTTGAAGAAAAAAAAACACAAAATCAAATAATAAGATACAAATATAATAATTAACTAAAAATTTTAAACACTGTGAGTAAATAATATATATTTATTTAAATTCGCCTCATTCTATACAGTATATAAAAGTTATCATATATGTACCCAATGTTTTAATGAGTGTAGAAAAATGATATAATATAAGAACAAGCAAAATAAAAAATGTATTACAGCAAATTAATTAGATAAATATGATGATAATATTATTTATTTACATTAGTATTTTTATTATAAATCATACTTAAAATTGAAAGATTTTTATTTTTTTCGTAAAGTATTCCATTTTGTCTTTAAAATAAAATATATAATATAATTTTTAATATTGGGACAAATTAAAAGGTTTATTTTTCACAAAGCAGCACATTCCTTAAAAAAATTAAAATATTTATAGTTCAAAAATTTTATATGTAGAGAGAGAGAGAGAGAGAGAGAAAAACAATGCCTCAATCATTTCATAAGTTTAATAAACTTAGTTAAGAAAGATACAAAAAATCAACTCATATTTAGTGAAGATAAAACTGATAATACAATATAAAAGATACTGACTAATTGTTGCAGAAGTTATAAAAAAGAACCTAGTTTAGAAAGGGGTGGAAAAACTAATATATTTGTTAAAAAATGATTAAAATAAAACAAAAAACATGGCAATGCATATATTTTGTAAGTTAACAATATCTTATTTAAGAAAATGGCAATAAATACAACTAATTAAACTAGTAAAGATAAGACTAAATAATGCGGAAATGATTTAAATTTTGATGATAACATTTTAACAACTAATAACTAGATATAAAACTAGAAATATAAGAAGAAAATTTTTTTATTTAGAATATAGTTTCAAACAACTATAAATTGGGGATAAATATAGAAATATAATAGTAATACAATAACATTTTTGATACTATTTTTAAATAACAAAAACTAGACACAAAATTATAGATATAATAAGAAAAGCTTTTAATTTAGATGACAATATTTTTAAACAGCCAAAAACTACGGATAAAACTAGAAGTATAGTAAGAAAATACTTTAATTTTAATAATATCTTTACAAGGGAAAAAATTCAAAAAAATTGAATATTCAATTTTCAAGTGTTAATGTTGAAGAAATTAATAATTTAAACATTGAAGTAAGAAAACTAAAAAGAAAATATACAGCTTTTCGAACAGAAATACATACATTCGTAATTTAAAATCTTGAAAATTGTATAAATCCTGATGAATTATTAAAATAAACTAAAGCAGATGTTATTGAAACTATTTAATATTTTAATATTAAATGTTTATACAAAATACATCTAATATTAGAACCCTCAATGAGAAATCAGCAATAATTTTTATCAACAAATTTAGACGAAATCTTAAATAAATTTCTCAGTAATATGTCTAACCAATTTCCAAACTTTGAAGCATGTAGCTATGGTTGGTTATTATAGTCTATACATAAATGAATTACCAAATAAAATAAAAAGTAAGAATGCTTGAATAAATACAAAAATTAATGGTGAAAATAGGTTTAGAGATTCAAAATAGAAAACTGTTGGTTTCTAAATAAATATAATATTTTAAATATTAAAAAAAATGAAATGCTAATATATAAATTATGAATATATATATTCGAAAAAAGAGATGTTTTTCTATAAAGTGTATTCTTTTAATGTAAAATATGAAATCTAGCCATAAAAATAGCAAAAAAATATAAAAAAAATTGTTTATTTTATTATGTTTTACAAACGAAAATTTGTAATTTTGTTGAATTATATATTTATCCAAATTCACCACAGTAAAATAATAATAGAAGCAAACAATTTTTCCCTCTGATGTATCCTATGTTTCAATATAGTCAAATTCTAAAGACAAATCAAACGAATATGAACAATACAGCACTGTCTTAAAAATTAAGCTGAAGGAATATAAATGCCAAACATAAACAATAAATAAACAAAAAAAATTTAATTTTTAAATAAAAGTTTAGTTGGTTATTTCTGCTTTGACTGTTTATTAAAAAAAATATGGGTTCATGAAAACGAAAGTCAGCTATTTCTTCTTTAATGTATTGTCAAAACATGAACCAATACATTTTTCTTTTTATGCTAAATACAGTATTTGTGATTATAAAAAAACAATAAAATATGATGTTTAAGGTGCACAAAATATTTTATTATTATTATTATTATTATCGTATCATACATATTATTGCAACAACTCTGAAAAAGATTATACCACTTTCGACCAGAATTTGGCCACATACAGTGCATTCTCCGAGGCTTGAAACAAGTCGTCTTCTGCCCATGAAGTTGGATACAGTCTACATTGAAGCATGTGTCCGACAGTCTGATATTCTCTGCAGTCGCATTGGACGTCATCGTTAATATGACCCCAGCTTGCCAAGTTCGCCTTGGATCTGCTCACTCCTGATCTCAGCCTGTTCAAAGATTTCCATATCGACCATTCCTCATTATGACCAGGTGGTAAATGTTCAATTAATTTTTTTCCAACTAGAGGAAGAGGGGTTTCTTCGCTTTCCGCAGCTGCATGGCCTTTTCAGCTGGAATTTCGAGTTCCTTTGATGTTCTTAAGAAGCTCTTCCTGGATTTAAGCATTTGCACAGGGAGTTAATGACAATATAGCAGGTGGGTATCCTCCTGTTTTACTTTCTTCCTTTCTTTGTTCCCTGCTACTTCTCTTCGAACAGCGAGTGATGCTACTCCTGCGAGGGCATAAAGCAATTCGACTGGAGTGGACTTCAAACAGCCTGTTATCAATCGGCAAGTATCGTCGAGAGCTACGTACACGTGTTTGGTAGGAGATGAACTGTACTAGACAGGACAGGCGTACTCTGTAACAGAATAGCTCAGTGCCATTGCCGAAATTCGGATAGTTTGTGGTTGACTACCCCACTGTGATAAAGCCGATTTTCGCAGTATGTTGTTCCTGTTCGAATCTTTCAAGTTGCAGTTCCTGCAGTGCTTTATGAATGTGAGAGATCTGTCCGCTTTCACTAAAACAATTAACCGTAAAACTAGTCACGAAACGCACAGCAACTTCGGTGGCTGTGTTTACTAACATGGCCGGTGCTGGACTTTACCTCGCTAGTTCTGCAACCACTCAGCATTTTCATTATCCAAACCAACTTTGTGCTGTACCCAGTGGCGTGATTTTGAAGTAGGGGCTTACACCGAATGTTTTCCAGTTACAGATCACTCCCCAGAATAGACTTCTGGTTTAAGTTCGCAATCCGAATTTTTGAACTAACGCCACATGGGAACTAAAGGGATCATTTTCACAATTGTAAATTATGGCTGTCGATCTGTATAGCTATCGTAGGCTTATGTCCTTTAGCTGTTTAACTGAATTTCATGCACCCACCTCCCGATGGATGGTATGGTCACAGCACTGTTTAATCCACATATAAATTCATTGGGTACCATTCGTAACAGGTCGCATGGTTTGATTTCATGAAAGGTATGAGTATCCGACGATCCTCCATTTGCCAGTTTAATCTGTCTACCAATGTTGGTATGCTGGGACTGACTTGGATCTACATTTCTGTTTCATTACTATGTCAAACACTGTTGGCCAGGGTGTATAGGAATGACCTAAAATCTTACAAATACCACGTCGGAAGTTGTGTTGCCTGCCCAGGTCAGATGACACGATGGCTGTTTTAACACAACTTTTGAAGAACACTGTGTTACTTTACGCACAGTCAGGCATTGCGGCATTTGCTTCACCAGCGGTAAGAACTCACAACGGACAACAAACAACGCTTTCCACCACACTAGCAAATTTCGTGTACGGGCAACCTTGGTTTATGTAAACATTAAATATTTTGTGGATTCACCAACGACAAACCAATATCCACTTCGCTTGGGATTATTGTACAAGATCATCTTCGCATAACATGTAACCAGAAATGGAGTAGGGTTTCATTGAGGGGGTGACGAACCAACAGGCAATATTACAGATGTTTACCAGCTGTTGTTTTTGACACCCCATCATTTATAGGTTGTTCCCAGTTGTTCATTTTTTTAAATTTACCTATTTGCTTTTGATGCCCGGAAATGGTTGAATTTATGAGCAAGTTTCATAGCAGTGGTGCGTGAATTCGCCTCCACGCATGTCATTACAGTTTCGTTATCCGCTCTGTACCTTCCTCATTTTAGAGGCTCTGGTAACTGGCTCCAAAATGTTCATCTCAGTGTTGCAGAAGTTACATTTGCGCCCCATACGCCAAGTAAGCCATGATATTTATTTTGTTACCGTACACAACGATTTGAAGTAACGCAAAAATCGACCCATAGATCGTTATATCCCAAAATGTTAAAGTAGCAATGCAATGTGCCCTAGCCCCTGGAGTAAAATTCCAAATGGCGTGATGGATTCCTCTTATTTTAAAGTTTAAGATTCACTACGCACTGCTCCATCGCTGCTGTACAGTAGAAAGCAGTGATAGTTAAACGCAGGCAAGGTGCATTTGGGCCATTTATTTCCGAAAAACCTGATAGTCTTAGATAAAGTAATTTTGAAGCTTGTTAATATAGTACACAGCTTTGGATAATTCTATATTTATATATTGATAACACCACGTTATTCAGGAACTGTCTTTAAATTATTTGGAATTTACGTTTGGTTATAGCAAACAATAGTAATTAAGTGAAAGGGTTGGGCAGCTCTTAACATCGAAATCTTGAGAGCCGACGGGGGTGAAGCGAAATGAGTATGGAATGCAATTGCGGGGGAAACGGAAGATCCCCGAGAAAACCCGCTGACCAGCGGCATTGTCCGGTAGGATTCCCAGATGGGAAAATCTGGGTGACCCCGCCAGAAATCGAACCCGATTCGCCTTGGTGGAAGGCATGTACTCATCCACTACACCACCGCGGTCCCCTATAGCAAACAAGAGACTTATCCAAAGGGAAAATACTACTGATGTACTCACATTGTCGTTGTACTTGGTCTCTGTGTGTATGGGGATGGCCTGGAACATTATGGGTGAGTTGCTCCATTTCCTCTCGATCTGTGGGTACAATCCCGCCAGATTACATTGGGCACTCATCAGAGTACGGTCGTAATTAGTGCTCCTGATGTAGGTATCGTTGACGTTGTAGACCAGAGGAAGCATATGGGAGTATCTCTTCCTGAGGTACGATCCCAGCCTGTAGTGTTGCTCCTCGCCAAGCTGAACAGCGATCAAACAGAAGGCTAGCAATTTCTTTAGGCAGCTACATGACGTATTGACGTGTACCTTATAGCAGATGCCATATATGTTTGAATTATTCTAGTAAAATTGTTACTGCAATGGCGAAAATAACGAAGATACATTTATTGTCACTTATTTTTTAAATATCATTAACTTTCACACCAGGAAAATATGTTAATGACCATGAACATATATACCCCATTATTTGAAGCCTTAAATGATCATATATTTACGACTGCTTTAATCCTCCTTTAAACTAATTCTACACGTCTTCGTTCCACAATACCTTAATTACAAGACAAATTTATTAACAGACTAACAGAATAAGCTCACCTCTGTTAGTTGTCCATAACCTCTTGGCCAGTAATATGTTTCGTTGTTGTGAGGGTTGTTGGGATACGATACAACAGGTGCACGGTCCCCATGTCGGAACAACTGTAGCAGTGTTATTATACATATAGTTGATTATTAGTACTTTTTGCTTAACATACAACCACCAGAATCATGCACATACATATAAGAAGATAACAATTATTCTAATACATTACTGTATTGAATATTTTCATACATACGGCGTTTCTGACACATGGCGATGGAACCTTTTAAATACAGAGCAAGTTCTGACAGCAGATTTACAAAATCTAATGAAGAGCATTTTTTTGAAAACATTTTAAATGTAAACATTAAGATAAAAGTTTGAGTAAAAGCTACTTTATCGTTGTGGTAACTTGATAATAGTGTACTCTGTAGCTTAAAAGTACTGGAATTTACATTTACTAAAAATATAATATAAAAAATTAATGAAATCACCCTTTTTAAAATTTTACTTAAAAGTAAAAAATTATTTTGATATCTACCTAAATAACAGCTTAAGAAGAACTCAGTCATAGTAATGAAAAACCGCAGGGTTTTGTTATTGACTTTAGTATCACAATTTAAATTTTTCACACAGTTTTCTACAAACGTGTCACATGGTAAACACCTATATGGTATTCTTTACAAAGAAAAATATATACTTTTATGTCTCAAAATGCTATTCTTAAAGCTAGATGCCATTTTTTTTACGTATTATGACAATAACATAAGTACTGGAAGTACCAAATAAAGAAAACCTGCTCTCTATTTCCGGTACCGGAAGGTAATAGATTTTGATATTTTCTCTTTAGTAAATTCTTTTGTCACAAAAATGGCAGCAAACAACATATAAAGTTCATATTGGTAAATGCTTATATCATAATAATGTGTTGTTTATTTTCTTCTCTCGCGAAAGGATATGTGCAGTGTAACCGAAGACAAAACCATGTATAGGCCGTTCACGATAAAGTAAACACTTTTGAAAGCCCTGTTAAAGTTCTACTTTCTTGCCCATTATGTATCCTTCCACCACATGTAAAAAAACATTGCCATGTGACTGCCATGTGATTGCCACATGTTAATAAACTCAATGTTTACATTTCAGGACTGCTAAATGTAACATGTATATTATATATAAAACATGTAACATATATGATGTATATATAACATTATATATAACACATTATATATGTATGCATATATATAATGTAAAATATACAATATATATAAAATATGTAACATATATAATTGTTTGGACCATGTCAAAGCTCTGATAGACAAAAACTTTAGGCAACAAATAATTGAAAAATGAACGCCCTAGCGTTGAAGTCATGGAAACCGTGTAAAAGCAAACATTAAACTTGGATAGTGAACAAGGACCAACACGATACGTTAAAAAAGGACACACATTAGTTAAGCTGAAAAATATTTTGGAAGAGCAGCCAAATCCAGATTTTGAAATAATCTAGCACTGCTGCACACCCAAGGTACAACACCACTTGTCACACAAATTACCAAACATTTAAAAACTGTACCGCAAACTTAACGTTTCCCACGACTCACAATTTTCTAAGTGCTCCTATGCTCTGTAGCATGACTAGTAAAACGTAAGTTCGAAAACATGGTAGCTGTGTTTGGCTTCAGCTGACCGAAGTTAAGTGCAACTAAGCCACCAGGAAAAAGACATAAATGAAGATAAATATGTTTCAACATAGGCCTATTACGTATATGTAAAATAAAAATAATTTACACTAGAAATATAAACATATCAACAAATGCATTTGTGTATATGTACATATTTTTTGACACAGTTACTCTGTAAGAACACAGAGTAACTGAACATTTATACTGTGAATTGAAGTGGTACAGAAGGGTATACCAGGCTTGTAACTGGCTCCACCATCATTTGTACAAAATAATTATAAAAATAATGTATATTATTTAGAGCTAAGTGAAATGCCGATCCAGTGATGGCCACATTTCCGGTGTCTCTTGTGGCCCAAATGGGTGCGACATTACCTTTTTGTCAAACCCACACAGACCTCAAGAAACAAATTTTACAGGTAAAGTGCATGGACGCTCATCATTGTTGTGGTTCCTTCATTGCAATGACTGCAGCAAAACTGAAAACTTAAAAGGAGAAAAGTATTTAAATAAAATTACTATGCTTATGAAAAATGGTTCACGCGTGCACACACAAAGCTGAAATAAATATCTTATTATTAATGTAAAACCAATAGATATCCACAAATGACAGCAAAATGATAATGTAATGGACAAATTATAAAAGTAATATTTGCAGGCAAGTTATTTTATATAGTGTACGACCGACACACACAACAAAATTACGTATTAATATATAACTTAATTTCTAAGATATAAAACTATCGTGACACTTATATCAACAAGATTCCAAACATGTTAGCATGTTTGGAATCTTGTTGATTTATTTATGTTAACAAGTAACTCAATATACATGACCTTATTGTACCATGCAACACACATTTGAACATTTAGAACAAATTTTGCAAAAACTGTATATATTACGTATAAAAAATATCACTAAGAGATTGCAAACCACTACTTAATACGTAAGTATACTGAAGCAATTTACACATAGAGAAATGTAATATAACACACAATGGATACAAATAAAAGAACACACACATAAGGATACACAATTTACACTGTTAACTAATCATTATATACCAACACCTTGGAGTACAGCTATGACACATAAAAACATTGGATGATTCAAACTACTGCAGTGACATGAGGAAATCGCATAGTAAGGACCACTACACAGAACCTACAGGCACCGAAGAGGATGACACTGAACACACATGACACACAGGTATACCTCTCTGGGATCACTAATTGGAGAGCTTCACTCCACATTGCCCTAACAGCTACATCATTAAACTTTCTGTCCCGGCCCATGTGACTATTGTAGTACTTCTTGTACTGGGCGCAGACAAGTTCAATTGCATTGTAATAGCAATGGTAAGGAGAACGCCGCAGTAACTCATGCCCATGCTGGTGAGCCATGTCATCAATCACATACTTGAAATATTTTTAACACGTGATACAATGCCATAAAAGCTCTGTTAATGAATGTAATTATGTTAAGAATCAACCGAACGGAAGCTTTATTATACATAATGTAATGTATGGCCATGAAGAAAAACATACCGCACTGGAGGCAAATTCGCTTTTGCGACACCCTGCAATTCACCTTTCACTGCATGCGCAAACAAATGGAATGTTGTGCTGCTTCAACCACGCGGCGATGTCGTCTTTCCTCCAGCTTCTGTTGGGAAATTTTTCAAGCTCGAAGTATATAAAATAAACAATTCAGAAAATAATTCAAATTGCAATAATTTTGTTGAGTATGACATTATCTGAACAAATAATTGGCCTTTTTTAAATGCAACTATGGTAAAAAGAATCCTACATTTGTGCCGAACCACGCACCTGGGTGCTGTGATACGATGTGTTGTCCATGACGGTAATGCTGGGCTCCGGCAGGCTCTCCAAGAGCTGCTTCATCCACTTCTGGAAACTTCCCCATTCATTTCGCCGTGGTGGTCACCCTTCTTCTGCTCTGAAACAAACAGCAACCCGGCTTCCGGCACGAAGCCATTATGCCCTCCAGCATGAACAATAATGAACCGCTTACCTTGGTCCACACAGTGTCTCTTTACTGTGTGGACTGTTTTGTCCTGGCAGCTCTTCTTAACAGTTCCTAAATATAAAAAAACTGTGATTTATTGTTGTTGGTATACATACAACATTATGATGTTTAAATATGTAATTCGCAGAAAACCTTTTGCAAAAATCCACGTTTCATCAATGAATATGAAGTTTGCACCATTCGCCTTTGCGTCCATGTACTTCCTAAAAAAAAATAGCTCGTTGGATGACGATGTATTCCTTCTCGAGCATGGCCCGTCGCCCGTTCACAGTCGTCCACTCGAAGTCCATGTCCTTCAGGAGATGGTAGAGTTTGGTTCTTCCGACATTGAACTCAATCCCGCTGTCTCTCACCTCCTTCAGTAGCGTCGTCAAAGTGATGTGATGTCCTTGCGAGGTCAGTTGCAAAATTATTATGAAAATTATGTCTCAAAGGAAGTACGTGCCTTCGTCGACAAATGCTTTCATATTACACGAAATGTTAACGATCGGCAATTTACAAATAACCAAGAAACTCCTGTCCTGCTAAGCAATACTATTTTAAATTAGGCTACTTAAAATACTAATACTATTTATATCACAATCTTTATGTGGAATATGAAAATATAAGTCGACAAAGTGAGAAAAATTTGATAATGTGAATGCATTATTGTCGCAGGCAAGAACGGAAAATAACTGAATAATAATTATTGGTGTTTTAATATTGATATATAAAGTTTTGGTAATGTCTGCTTGTCATACACTTACTCTCACCCACAGTAGCTCCCAACATGCATTGATTACATACATTGCGAACAAGACAATAACATCATATTGGTGTTGTGTTTTTACCAATTTTATTTTCAGTAATCATACTTTTTAACATGAGTGAAGTTGTTAAGTTTAATAAGCATATTTTCGCGGTTTATTTTGTAGCAGATTCTGCAAACACTGTGTCTGGTTCAGTGCTTGTGGTTGCAGTGATTTTTGCTAATGTACTGCAAACTGTTTGTAGGTGTTTCCAATATCATGTTTCCGCGCTCTGGAGTCGGTAACAGAATTGGTTTATCATAGATGAAATGCTTTGTAAATGCCAAAGTTTCATTGTGAACGCCGCAATCTGCTAACAATCAAATTAACTGGTACACGCTACACTATGATACAACACAGTTCCGTTCTATCACGTGTCGAAATGGTATACGTTTCTATGTGTTTGCATGGAAATGTTAAATGTTACACAGAATTACCTAAATAAATCTATATGTCTGTCATAGGGGATCATGGCCTTTCTCTGACCAACGCACATGGAATATATTAGAAATAATATTGTGTCATTTCCGTCAAAATTGGATATTTCTTGCTAGGGTAGTACTAGCGTATCCTTCCTTTGCCATTTCTTTTTTACTGCAATAAGAATTATTTATAAAATATCAAATGAAACCTATTTCCCCCAAACTTCCACATGTTCTTGCAATGAATATTTTGTAGTGAAATTATAAAGTCAGTCACAGTGTGTGTATTTGCATTTTCGGGACGTAACGTGTTAATAGAGGAATTAAATTAGGGTCTGCAGTGTAAATATTATAAATTAAATATACATCAACAACAACACATTATTGATCTGTGTTGCCCATACCTTCACGATACATCCTATAAATGGTGCGGCGAATGGCTGCAACGGTGAAGTCATCAACACTCGCAAAGGACTTTCTCACTGTGGCCTCTTCTTTCTCTTCTTATCCGGAGTAGCCACATCTTCAATATATCTCTTGTAGTACCTGAAATGTTTTACACAGCAGTGACAGTAAAATCGGCTTTATTTGTATTTTGCAATATAACAGACTAGAGCACTTATTGTGGGGCTGGTAAAGTTAAGGCCGGGCCACAATTGCTATAAGCATATCACTTACACAACACAGTGAGATGCGAGTTAAACGGCTTGTTTTCAGTTACAGTGGCTAAAACTGTGCATAGTGATAAGCACTTAGTTTAACTTTCCTTGTTATTATAGCGGTGCATCAATAAACAGCCAATCAGAAGCCCCGACACTTATACTATGTTATCAATTGAAAAACTTATTTACAAATCAAGAAAATTTGTATTTTGACTTCATTCCTCGGGAAGATATTTTCTTTTGTTTATTTCTGGATAATCACAACCACAGACGTTTTGTAACGCTTTTATGTAACGTTTATAGTAAAATTGAAATGTAAATAATTTATCACTTAAAAAATGTCTCAGATCAATTGAACATATTTATCTTTGAAAAAAATCTACTACCAACTCTATGTACCGAACTTAATTTCTTTGGTACAAATATGCTTGTCGCTATAACTGTGAATGTGTTAGGTATGTCAATTGTAGCCCAGCCCTTATTGAAAGATAGCTCATACAGATTCTTTAGAAATACTTAATATAACACATACACTACATAATGTAATCTAACCTTTACTTAACATGTATTCGCAACTAAACAGGAGCCATGTAATTTACAGTTAAATTACACTTCAATAACTACAATATTTTTGCGGCCAAAGTGGCAAATATAACAAACAATTATTCCTACTCAAGAACGTATACTATATTCGTTGATATTTCTCAAAAAGTAGTAAGTTGTCTTGTCGAACATACATTTCCAAATTTAAACATGGAATTATTCTACAACTGTTGAAAATTAATTGTAAATACTTTCTAATTCTTATTACGGCAAGCATTACCAAATAATGTTGGACAATCTTTGGTGTAGCATCAAACTGTGACGTTTATGTCATGTTAACAATAGTAAAACTTAACACTGTAACTTGGGGTGAATAACTACATGAACACAAGTTTGAGGTTAGGCCTACATTACAAAATAACACAGTGATTTCTAAACGTGTCAAATTAATATAAAATTATTGACAGGCACATTTGCACTTGTTAACAAGGCAGGTTTAAGAAAGGTTACATGGCTGGGCCTAAATAGATACGTACAGACGTATTTGAGGTTAGGCCTACATTAGAAAACAACACAGTGACATAATAATGTGTAACATTAACGTATAATTACTGCCGGAAAAATGTTCACTTGTTATTAAGGCAGATTTAAGAAAGGTTACATAGCTGGGCGTAAATAGATACGTATAGACGTATTTGAGGTTAGGTCTACATTACAAAACAACACAGTGTTATAAAAACGTGTAAAACTATCGTACCATTATTGACGGAAAAATGTTCACTTATCAAGACAAATTTAAAAGAAAGGTTAAACAGATGGGCGTACGTACATAAGTACGCATAATTTTTATATTACTATTCAAACCTAGGATATAACATGTACTTCGCAAACTCACATGAATATATTAATGTCGCGTTTCTGCTGTCGTTCATTTACTTTCATTACTGTTATTTAATTTTCCGTTTATAATATCACGTTTCCAACTGTCGATTCCTACTTGATCTTTTTCAACTATTTACTTCAACATACCAGGGACACGTGAGGAAAACACGTCGTAAAACCTGTTCGGGGAAACACGTCGTAAAAACACATTTATACTTACCTTCGGACAGTTGCAGTTGAAATTTTCATCATTTCTGCAACTAGTTCGATGGCCTTGCACGGCTTCATCTCTCCTCGACGAATTAACGAATTAATACTTTCGGCGAGATTTATAATGTCTTCCTGACGCTGACTATTTGTACGCAGTTTGCTGGAACTCATGACTTTACACAAAATCACTACAACACAATTACACACTATACGACCTATAATAAAACAATGATGACTGCAGATGAGCTGAAAAATAAATGAAAAATGTTAAAACACAACTTCCAACATCCAAATTTGTAGCTTACCTCGCAACCACTCCACACAAGCAAAGTCAAGCAACAAGCACGAAGGAACCACAACAAGGGGCCGTTGGTTTTGACCGTTGCGCCGATCACGTGACACAATATAATTATGAGTTACAGTTAATACATTATATTTACGCCAATAATTACTTTAAACTGTATAAAATGCACTCAAAACAACTTAAGTAGCCATAAATTTAAACATTACACTTGCAATGCAGCGTTATTTCATATAAATACTTTTCAAATTTCACTGCCAACATAACTGGGTGTGTTCATCACCAGCCTGTGTGATGACATACATGGTTATACATACGCAGTTGCGGGCGGTGGTTTTTTTCAAAGGTTGATTTCTAGAGGGCTCACTTTAATGTGAACTGCCTTTACTTAAGAAGTTAGCTTCAACATTACTTTTGTCGATCAATAATAACATCCCATACTTTTATTTTTAGTAATAATATGGAATTCTTCTAAGGCAGTAATTTGAGCCGATATAAGAATTATTTTTCCTTATTTAGTACATTTGACTAATAAATAGGTTTTAAAAAACGTTTTTTACTGTAATTTATTCTAAGTTAATTTTTCTGATACTAAAATGTGGACAGACATTTTCGGGTTGGCGGACAGGCGGAATGGCGGACAGAGACCAATTATAATTATAAAACACAAACAGTACCTTATTACGCTTAAAGGCTGTTCACAATAAAGTGAGGCTTAAAGGCTGTTCACGATAAAGTGAGCATTTTGAAAATCAGCCTTATAAATAAGTCACTACCCCTAACTGCATATATTTCAACGGGTGCCATTAGGACATGCGCCCAGTAAAGTTGGTAACGATGGCTGGGAAGTAATTCCGTATCATAACGCCAAATAAAAAGTTTTACGTAAGAATTTCTAATTTCTTAAATTATTTCTTTCACGTTCTTTACATTTTTTCATGCGTCGTAGTATAAAAATTAGCAGATTTGTTAGTTATTTACTTTTCAAATAATTTCACAGTTTCACTTGACCGGCGCATGAATAAAGCGATGAGGCCCACGACAATGATAATCTTACAAATGGCGGAAGAATACACAATGTTCACACAAGTAGATTTTATACCGGGCTTTCAGAAGTGCTCATTTGACCGTGAATAGCCTACAGAAACACTGATTTCGTAAGTGGTCCTGTCTCGAACGCAACGGGAAGCTCCGCCGGCTAGCAGCTTGCTCAGTGGACGAATGCCTACCAGCAGGGTAAGCAGATTACTGCATTGCGAACTGATTTGCTCTTACATGACTCGGGATTCCATTACCCAGTTATTTACACACGCGGCTGTCTCTGTGAGTGAAGAGATTTGGGCGTCTCTGAACAGCGAGGTCTTGAGAGCCGACGGGGGTTATTTTTGAGTGGATATGGAGCGGCGCCGGAATGAAGGGGCGGGAAAAATGGAAGATACCCCGAAAAAACCCGCCGACCAGCATCAACGTCCGGCAGGATTCCCACTTGCGAAAACCCGGTAGTGACCCGGTCCTGGGATTGAACACTATTCGCATTGATGGGAAGCGAGCAGTCTTACCGCTCAGTCACCGCGACCCTTCCCCGAAGGAAATTACCATTCTAGAGAATCATTTCCCGCAAAGGCGTACACACAATTCGTATATACTGCTATTCATGTGAATTTATGTAAGTATTATAACAAAACGATAATTTACTAGCAATATTATTCTGCAATGCGAATAATTATATAGACTTGTTTATTTATTTTGTGTGTGCAAGCACTTGCCCTGTATTTCACTAGATACACATTTATGCTGTGAGTAGGTTGTTTCCGTAAATATTTACGTGTGACGCGGCAATGAGGAAAATTATGAAATATAATTCAGAGACAACACCTTTTTATTTCTGAATTTGTTAACGTTTACAACTGTAATTATAGCTGTATATGTTCAATGTTGTGAGAAACGTATTGTTATAAGACATTTAGAGGGGCGTATGCGAGTTCGTGAAGGATGGAGGTCTTAGTCACAAATAAAATAATTGATTTTTCATTTAGTCACACAGCTATTGTTGTCAACATTGATCTATCTGTCTCCACTAATTGCTGTTGCTATTCTCAGTGAGGGCATTATTTAATTCTAATTAAAGTCATTATCAATATATCTACATTCTTTACAGTCACTTAATTCACACACACTATTTACTCATATTCAATCTGTCTATTGCCATCGTTCTAAATATCTTACACTGACGTACCCAGTTCAGTAGCCCCGCCCGTCAATCGCACCCTTCACTGTACCTATGCTCGCAGTCCGAAGACTTCACTCCTGCTGGTGGGATGTAAGGAAATAAAGAAGGAAGGAAGGAATGAAGGAAGGAAACGTTTAAGGACGTACACTCCTCCCTAATTCAGATTTTCGCAAGCGGAAATCGTGCCTGACGTTGTTGCTGGTCGGCGGGTTTTCTCGGGGCTCTCCCGTTCCCACACCCGCGCATCCCGATGCTGCTCCATGCCCACATCGCCACACGCTCATCGGCTTTCAAGACCTCGTCGTTAAGAGCCGCTGACTTACTCACTTGACAAAAAATATTGTCAGTGTAATGAAATATAGAATTTCGTTTGGGGTGATAAAATTGGATTTGGATTTAAGGCTATTCACGATAAAATGAACACTTTGAAAAGCCGTGCTTAAGATCTACTTGTGTGCACGTTATGTATTCTTCCGACTTATGTAAAATTAACATTGCCACGGGCCGCATCACTTCATTCACTCGTCGTCGGTCAAGTGAAACTGTGGAATTATTACAAAAGTAAAATATTTCCCAAATCTGCTCATTTTTACACTTAGATGCTTTTAAAAAAATGAAAAAATTATTAAAGTTATCACAAATAGCTACCTAAGAATTAATTCCCTTTATCGTAATCAACTTTACTGGGCACATGTCACTCAATGCGCCCGTTAAAATATACTAAGTTAGGAGCAGTGATTTTTTTCTAAGGTTGATTTCAAAAGTTCTCACATTATCGCGAACAGCCTTTAATATCTTGTCACTATATTTAACTACCGCAACAGACAGCAAATTATTTACACAATTGTTGTCGGACATGTCTCTTTTGAGGTTATCACAGCATGTGTAGATCGTGCGTGTAAACAGGACCTATCGTGGCAGTTACTGTCACGCACTTTCGTGATAGCTACTATCACCGTGTAAACGCGCCATAACTCCGAGACTCGTCTGGCATCAAGTGTGTTGTTAAAAGAGAAGATCTCCGGGGTATTAACGTACTAAGAGAACGGACAAACTTTAATTAAGTTAACATATATTACTAAGTATACTTGATAACTCTTTCAGGAAATAGGCTGTAAATGGAGATTAACAGAAGTATATTGTGTAAATAATAATCCTCTTGTTGCACAGAAAGTTTCTTTTATCATTGTACCCCGAAATATTCTGAATTGGCAAGTAATACAGGTAATTTGTTAATTGTCTTAGTTAGAAAGCATTGGACTGGTGGAGAAAATTGCCGATATCTGTAAACCTTAAGTATGTAAATTATAGTTTTTTTTTTCCATTCTTAGCAAGTTATGTCAGTTTAATTGTATAACTATAGGCCTACACACATTTTGACGTCTTTAATAACTGATACATGAGTACATTTCACCGTTAATTTACGAGTAGGTTACAGAAACTAAACGTTTGAAAACTGGTTGACTGCTTACGTACCTTTTCGTTGTAATTACTTATTATAACAGTTCACGTTTCTTTAATATTATAATTGTTTCACGTACGTTTTGCTTCCGCGGATTAAGTTATGACCAAGGCCTGCTAGAACTTGTCCAAAAAGATTGCAAACCACCACGAGGACGGCTTTCTCAAATAGCGTGACATCACACAAAAATACGTTTGTGAGTGCCTGATATAGGCCCCTACCTCTAGATTTCGAACATTGTAATATGCCGCAAATTTTGAACTACACCACAATGTCAGAATTTAAAAAATAAATAATACTGCACTGTTTATGAATTACTGTAACGGATATTTCCTTCTAGTTGTAGCACACATAATGCACGAATCATTTTAAAAATATATAAACTGTTGGCACAGTCCTACTAAACTGCAATAGCCATTATGGATGACCTTCGAAAATAATTGGGCTCACATGGGATAGAAGTGAACTTGTGTAATCTTGCAGCCACTGGAATGTTTTCCTGACTCAGTATTTTTCTGGGTTTCTCGACTTCACTAGTATATATTTGTAAACATTTACGTATATCACATCACAATATTCATTTTCAAAAATTCAAATCTTTATATATAATTTTGAAATTTTATTTAGCTCCTCTTATAGGAATTCCTACCAAAACATCAATATTCACAAGCATCACATCGTCATATTCCTTATATGTCAGACAGGCGATAAAATCTTTATATCTTCCTTTCCAGGGGAAAATGAAAATCTGACAGGTTTATGTGATGTGATTTTATCAATATGCATTTTAAAAAATATTTAATTACATTTTTATATTTTATTTTATTGTCTGGAATTTAAACAGCACAGCATTTCTTTAGGGGCTTTTCGATTAAATATAATGACTGTGTATTCTTGATAGTGTCAATGCCCCGTATATCTGCGGGTATATGCGCTTAGATAATTCAGAAGCTGTCGAAAATGCATGTGGTTTCGGTGCTTATAAAATTTGGAGAGAAGGTGTCCACGGCAAACACATGTGACGAGTAAGGTTACTGCGTAAAATTATATATGATTGTGTGAAGCGTCTAATGGTGCAATATCTGAAGGGGTCGGGCAATTCTGTCCCATACCCTACATTTCAAAATTTGTGCCAATTCACATCCAATTATAAGTTTCACTAAAGCTTTCGGTAGATGTGCGTATTCTCTTAGTAATATTTACATTTACAATTACAAAACTATGTTTACAAATGCAGGATAAGTAACAAATAAAATCGCAGTCTAATTAGATATAAGTAAAGCATTATGAGTTTAGGCATTGCATTTAAGCGCCAAAGTTAGGCAGCATACTTCATGGATGTATTAGGTATTTGAATATTTTCTTTTAAAAAAGAGTAAATACTTCGTTTTTGCACTCTTGTGGGTTGGACGTAAATTATGATAGATATTTCAACAACATTAAAGTCAAATAAGAGTTATACAGTGCAGTTTCAAAAGTTACGTATTTATTCTTGTTCACAGCAGTTGCGGTCACCACAAATAAATGCAAAGCCGTGGTAAAGAGTAGTAAAATACCTGAATGCCAAGCCGTAAAAACTGAACAGTTTAAGGTAAAGTTGATAAGGCATGTTCGTAGTGGGATCAGATTAAAA
This sequence comes from Dryococelus australis, assembly GCA_029891345.1. Taxonomy (NCBI): domain Eukaryota; kingdom Metazoa; phylum Arthropoda; class Insecta; order Phasmatodea; family Phasmatidae; genus Dryococelus; species Dryococelus australis. Next base: position 102,510,516 of record CM056996.1, read on the forward strand.
GAGAATTTTTTCAAGTTACTTAAAAGTCTGATGTGTGCTGGTATTAAAGGTACATGCGCAATATTTCGTCTTTACAAAGAGAGCTCCAAGGAATAAATACAACTGATAGTTTTCGGACAAAGTATGACCTTCATGTTAGGCTACTTTCATTTTGGAAACAACACGTAGATTTTCACATTTAGTTTCACGACATCACGGCGAATAGAAAATTGTCGCCAACAGTGTGACGAGGCGCCAGCCCGATAGAGAGTTTCTTGCGGCAAAGTCGTCACTATTGAGGCCACCCTACACTCTACAATTAAGGAGCGTTACTTTAAAATTTACGTACAAGACCTTTTTTTACAAATTGTACAAACTGTTGTGAAATTTGTATTGTGTAGGTCCGAAATTCATTGCAATCACAATTAAAAGTACATTCCCAAATTGATCGATCACCAGAACTTGTCTGCAGAAACTTGGTTACATTCTTCATACAACACGATAAAAATAAGTAAACTGTATTGTGGGCGAGGTATCTGACATTCAGCCGATACTCCAACTAAAATGTAAACAGTAAAGTTGAGGTGAGAACTTTGGATAGACCAATGGTATTCACCCACATCCTTGTCCCCGAGAAACCCCTCCGACCAGCGCCATCGTACGGCACGGTTCCCACTTGCGAAAATCCGTCTATGCACACGAGTATGGCCCTATGAGAATAATTGTATTCGGGAAATAGTAGCGTTGTGTGTAAATTCTATTTGCAGTTCCTGAAACAATCCGTCCGTGAAGTGGTTTTTTTATCATCCGACGCTGCTCCATTCTCACCTCATTTCACCCTCATAGGCTCTCAAGATCTTGTTGTTAACGGCTGTCCAAATCTCTCAACTCTCAACTCTAGTGTACATAGAGTCTGTAGGGGTTGTCGAAATACATACACTTTTATGATAGCATGGATATGAACATAAAGGTGACTAACATTACCTAAATAAATCTGTCACTGGCGTCGGAGACCATACCAAATGACATCCAATCCAGTGTTACTCAAATTCAATGAGGAGCATTTTGGATGAGCATACTGGCCAGTAGTTTGGCGAACTCCTTGGAGAGAGAGATTTAATGCACGACAAGTACATGAGTAAGCACAGTAAAGTTTGAGTATCACATGCTCTTATTATTACAATATTATGGACATAAAAATAATGGTACAATGTTTCCAGCGCAAAAAAACAGAAGGTGAATGGTCATTATAAGCAATGACGCTCCACGCCACAATCCCAGATGATGTGTTATGTATGTCTCCTGTATACACTGCGATGCATGTCTCTCACCTGGTCGACGTCATGTATGCAAACGACCACCATTAGCACTGAAGCAGAACTTACACTCGTCGTTTAACACAGCACTTCACCGTCATTCGCCCTCCCAGGCGGAATGTCTCGACTTCACTGGAGACAAGCTGCACAGTGCTGAGGCGGGAGTGTAGATCCGCCAAGCAGCAATCGTAATTCTGGCCAAGCTTCCAGCAAACTGCTGCCAGTGGTTGAAGTCGACACACTTGGCGCGTAAATACTTGTTCGTTGTGAAGTCCTCTATGGCCGTTAGAAAAACCTGATGCTCTTGGCGTACACATGTATATCGCTGCTGTTTGGATCCTGGTATACAAGTACGTATACCTCCCTCTGAGAAACGGCGGCATTTTCGATGTTTTTCCGACACTTCTCGTCCACTCAGTGTTACATACTCATCTGATCTGATCATCCAACCTCACAGAGACCCACTGCATCGTCTTGCTCAAAATCTTCTGATCGCAAAAACGGTGCATATCCATGCCTTTCTGATATGCCAAAAACGTTTCACTCATTTTCTGAATATAGTATAGTCCCGGGAACTACAAGCTAATGCTGTAAACCGGAATTACTTTGTACTAGCTGCGGTGATTTTGAATCACTCAGATTTTTTTGTCCCATTTGTTAGTGAAACAGAAACTTTAACAGGGTATTATAATTTTAAATATTATCTGTCCTGGTAATGATTGCTATTTATTCTCCGAATGACTCTGAAAGAAACATTGTTGGTGTTTCATAGTAACCCCAGCAGGTACGGAGTAACCCCAGGTTGCGGTATCTATGCGGGTGAACGCCTTATGATACGCCTCTAACATTCGGTTTACAACACATGAATTTTTATTGTTCCTTAGCGGTGCACTATTGAGTATCCTATGTGGTGCCTTCCTGTATGGCCACGTGCAAATATATTCTTTCTCATTCACCTCCTTTAAGGGATTACTATTTTACATTCCGGTTATGTTGGCAAAAATGTCTTTACTCACTCAGGAAGACATTAAACGGGAAAACACTGTAGGCGCATGCTCGACATCACCAATGTATCGCAGTGGAAGGGGATTGCCTGGAAACTGAAGTTCGGCTAACCCTCTGTCGTTTCAATCGGCAGGTACAAACTTGCCAGATTAAACTGGGCTCTTTAACAGAGCACGGCCAAGATCTGTGCTGTTCACGTAGGTGTAATTGGTTTTGTACTCCAGAGGCAGCATGTATGATGTACGAGCCAAATCCTGTAGAAATGCTTTATCCTTATTCTAGCGACAGTAAAACGTTTCTATATGTAGAATAATCACACTTTATTGAATGTGTGACATATCACAGTATAAGGTACAGTGTAACATATGTAAGTATTTTGGTTGATTGCCAATAGCGTTCATGTTGAATAAAATTTCCATTTGTTTCATTTTAAGCAATTTTCGCAAAAATTCTATGCGTGTACGTGTTGCCTTGATAGACATCCAAGCAATGTGAGACTCATGTAAATATAAAAAATTAATATTTAGTTCTCTACTTTGTGATGCCCAATTACAAGAACAACGCAACATCCATTATGTTAATGATGTTTATGCCTATAAAATCGACCATATTACATATAATGGCACACCTTAGAGTGGCCCTGTAGCCACTAATACGCTGCATGTTTAGGCGCCCTGTTCCATGTTGGAATAACAGTAAGACTTATATCAGTATATGGAATAACAGTAAGACTTATATCAGCATAATGAGCCATTTTTAGATTTAACGCAACTTTTGAACGATTTAGATGGAATAATTCCAATACTCGAACAATTTTTGGCTGCTGGTTCGCAAATATTGATATGTAATTGTATTAACTATTAAAATATTAGTCACGTGGTATATAGGAGCCCCATAAAAATTGTTTTACTTGTTTATGCATAAATAACATTTAAATGACGATAGCGTAGATCGAACAGAATAATAGTGTCAAATGAACTGTAGTACGATTTTAGCTAGTGCTGAATAATAACTGCATTCCAGGTAGCGCCAGTATCAGTAACTTATTAAGAACATAATATCATTACAATTCAGCGTAAGGTTTATTTCGTAGGCATCAGTTAGCTTAATGAAGGATACCTTCATGCATTTATTGTGTTGCAGAAAAATGTGGGCAAACTTACCACACTGGAGAAGATGATGGTACCCAGTTCGTCGTCGGGGCATACCGGGAAGACAAGTTTATGCACAGTACCCAGGGCAGACAGCAGTACCAGCGGCCACATCATGTCCTCAGTGACCTCGCCAAGGACAACATAGGTCTGATGAAGGATTGCCAAACAGCTAAACGAAGGCGGCAGTAGTGCACAAGGAGAAATTGTAACCTGGCGACGAAGTCGTCAGTTATCTTAGTCGGCCAATTAGCCTCATTACGTGTATGTGGTTATCGCGAAGTACAAGACACGAACCCCTGAGCGAGTGCTGATCCAGAATTCTCGCTACATAGTGCCCTGAATTACAGGCGTGAGCTGGTTGCGGACTGCGATGACAAAGGAAAGGATACTTTCATACGTACGGGATAAGCAAAAGGCGAAATTTTTAACAAGTAATTAGCTTATAATGTGTGTACCAAACATAATTTAAAGGAATTAAGCTGCAAATGAAAATATCGAATGAATATAGAGAGAAAGTTTTAGTAAATCGAACCAATTTAAAATTTGGAATTACTTTGTAATGGACTGAATGTGCAAATGATAAAAATGAGCATACTTGAAGCGTCTAAATCAACGTTTCAACCACTCTCGACCCTTAAATGTTCGTTAACCTTGAGGACAATAAAATATTCAAGTAAATGGACGTCGATTTTCGAATTTCTAACATCGTTAGTTCACATTATTTTACAGAATTTTTTTTTAATTATGGCGAATTGCTTCATACCTACTGTAGTCTGTTTTCAAATGAATCCAGTGTGAAAATGATCGTGTACTAATTTAAACACATTACTATGCACTAAAGAAACAAAGGTGCCATTTCTGAATGATTCTATTTTTTCCAGTTTTATTTCTTCAATGTATATATATATATATATATATATATATATATATATATATACTGTTACCAGCGACTTCACCTGCGTGCAATGGATTTAGATGGAATTTGGTACAAAGGGTAGACTAGATTCTTGATTATCACATAGGGTACTTTTCATCCGGAAAAATTTAACATTTCCTTAAGGAATATAACAAACTGACCACCAACCAGTGCCTGCTCAAATGGTTGGTGGCATATTTTATATATTCCTTAAGAAACTGTTCGTTTTTCCGGCATGAAAAGTACCCTATGTGCTAATCCAGAATATAATCTATCCCTGTACCGAATTCCATTCAAATCCACCGAGTGGTTACGACGTGAATGTATAACAAACAAACATACAAAATTTCGCATTTATTATATATATATATATATATATATATATATATATATATATATATATATATGTGTGTGTGTGTGTGTGTGTGTGTGTGTGTGTGCGTGTGTGGATGTTTGTGTGTGCGTGAATAGTTTTAGTATTACATAAATAAGACACTGCTTATCTTCCTCGTAATATGTGATGTCGCCTTTCTTTTATTTTTGCACAGTTTCCACTAATCGACCATTATAACTGAATATTTAAGATCTGCCTACAATCAGCTTATACTGCAAATTTCATTTGAAAAAAAAAAAACTTTAAAAATGAGTCATCATTTGCTATGCCAAATATATTTTAGTTACAAAAAATAATTGTTTTGAGAAATATGATTACTTCCAAGACGATAATCTGATTCACTTGAATAAATGGCCAATACATACAACTAAATCTTATGGCTTATGTTGAAAGAAACCAAAATTACGTTACAATCATAGCACTTGTGCGTATGTGCTGTCATTCGGAAATTTATGTATTTATATGTGGAAACATGTTATAAAAAAGGTATATTCTCTTTTAATATTTACTTTGTTACAAAAACATTAATTGCACCATATACAGTTTATATCAGATTAGAGGCAGTATCATTCAAATGGTTGAAAGATCTTTAATGATTAGGGATGGGCCGATACTACATTTTGCCGATACCAATGATACCGATTCTCAACTGCCAATACCGCCGATTACAGCGATGCCGATACCAGTTTTGATGAGCACAATCTAATTCCCAATTCCTAATATTTGAAAACACTTTTTATTTCTTAAATTTAAGTATTCAGTTTTGTGAAAACTTCAAGCACTGTGTTTAGGTGTCTACAGCATAGAAATGAAATACAACACTAATTTATAAATAAATGATATGATAGACAATTCAACTGGGCAAATAAGTGACCTAACAGTTAAGGAAAAATTGTTACCAGACAATACAGCATTCATCACAACCTGAGTTTATTAAAGTCAACCTTAAAAACTTCATGCAATCTGATGCAGACTTGGAGATCTGTGAAATACTATACATAATCTGAACATGCATGTTTGCTTAAAATAAGAGCTTAAATATGTTATTAAAAATAACTTACTGAAATCAATTTAATATTAAATATTCACTTTAAATATATATAATTTAAATGAATAAATTTTCCATTTCTCACTGGTGTTGATGTACCTTGTCCTAACATGCCTACTTCCTTTATACAGAGAATATGATAGCCTTGGTTTTTGCATCTGTTTCTACATGATGGTACTCTAGTTGAGCACGTAAAAAAATTAATGAAATGATGTATCAAAATATAATGATTTGAAAGTTAGTACTTAAATATTTCTTCTGAAGGCCCATCACTGGGAGTGGGCAATCAATAATATGGTAACAAAGGTATAATGTTAAAGTTTACTATATATAAACTAAGAATGGATTGCCATCATAAGACATTTTAAGCAGGTTGGATGCAACAGACATGAAAAAATTCTGTTGAAATGGTAAAATTTTGACCCTGAGATTTGGATGGAGGAGAGGGTGAAGGTTGAGTCGGGCCTGGTCAGACCTGCTTTAGTGCGGTATATTGCGAAGAGAAATTTGACATAAATTTGTACATAACTGGTGTTGCTCAAATAAACCACACCTATTTTTCTAGTAAATGCAAATAAAGAACTAGATGGATTTTGATGGTTAAATGTCAAGACCATGTGGCATAATCAAAGATTGTGGAAGTGATGTAACCCAGTATAGTGGTTAGAGGAGACCGAGTAATCATCAGGCTACTAAATCGAGGTGGTAGAGCAGAGCATGAATACAATGTCAGACGGTGTGTGGAATACAGGCTACTTAATCATGGTGACAAAATTAATACGGAATGGCAGAGAATTAAAGGAAGGTAACTAAGAAGAAAACGAAATAAAAAATGGTGAACACGGCATGACTGAGCATGAGAAAGTGTTTGATTCGTCAGCTCGCCTGGTGTTTAAATCGAGAAATCAGCACCACATAGGTGATGGAAATAGAATCCAATGTGTCAGGCACCTCCTATAGTTTAAATAAATGTAAACAAATATGGCTGCCACCTGGTGGCTAAATCGTCACGAGGGGAGCCCTCGTGACGAAATTGAAAATTAATATAGTAGATGTTAAATTGGGATTCTAGTGCGGCACATTTTTTTCAACAATTTACTCCAAAATTGTAATCTACAATTAAAATTGCCTAACTTAGTACCAATATATTTTCATAATTCAGCTGGATATGATGAGCATTAATTTATTAAAGAGTTAGGCTATGATTAATATATATATATATATATATTTACTTGTAAGTAATGAAGAGAAGTTTATTACTTTTGGCAAAGAAACAGGAAATTTAAAAATGAAATTTGTAGATACATTTAAATTTTTGGGCAGTAGTTTAGATAAATTGTCATCGAATTTAAGTAAAGTTAAAATGAAACACACACAAAAACATAAAAATAAAGTACATTTAGTTATGAGAAAGGGTGCTTATCCATACGATTATATGGATAGCTGGAAAAAATTTAACGAAACATATCTTCCACAAAAGAGTGAGTTTTATATTAAATTAACGAATCTGACATAATTTATGATGGTTATGAACATGCAAAATTTGTAGGGAATCTATTTATGTTAAGAATCTAGGAGCATATAACGATTTATATTTAAAGAGTGATGTTTTATTATTAGCAGATATATTTGAAAATTTTATAAATACATGTATAAAGGCGTACGATTTATATCCGTCATGATATTTAACAGCACCGGAATTATCTTGGGACACAATGATAAAAATGACTAACCGACAATTAGATTTATTGCAAAATTATGATATGATTTTAATGATTGAAAAAGTAATTAGATGCATATAATCTCAATGCTATAAACCATATATAAAAGCAATAATAAATATTTTGATGATTTTGACTCTAATCAAGAGTCGAACTATTTAGCATATCTTGTTGCTAATAATTTATATGGCTGGCCAATATCACGATATTTACCATATGGTGGTTTCGAATGGAAGAATTATACAGCACTTCATTTTTACAATGAACGTGTATTAAATTTGGAGGATGATTCACAACATGGTTACATTTTAGAAATTGATTTGGAATATCCTAAGAAACTACATAAATTACATAAAGATCTACCTTTTTGCTCAGGAAATAAGGTAGTTCCAATAACACAGCAGTCTAAATTAACAACTTTACATTAAAAAGAAAAGTATGTAATACACTGTCGTAATTTGAAACAATGGCTAAAGAATGGACTAAAACTTACAAAAATACATAGAATGTTGAAGTTTAATCACTCTGATTAGTTGAAGAAATATATAGATTTAAATAAAACTATTAGAACTAATGCAAAAAATGACTTTGAAAAAGATTTTCATAAGCTGATGAATAATTCTGTGTTCGGCAAAACTATGGCAAATGTAAGAAACAGAGTGGCTACAAAATTAATAGCAAACAAAGAAAAATGTGAAAAATTAATAGCCAAACCAAATTTTAAGAAAAGTACTATATTTAAAGCAAACCTTGCAGCTATACATATGAATAAAACAACTGTAAAATTTAATAAGCCAATTTATGTTGGCATGTTAATTTTGGATATATTGAAAGAATTGATATATAATTTCCATTATTAAATAATGAAACCAAAATATGGAGATACAATTAAATTATATTATCAAGAAACCAATTCGTACATTTATAACACAGAAACAGAAGATTTTTACGAAGACATGAAAACAATGATAGAAAAATTTGATACAAGTGATTACCCAAAAGATAACATATGAATAATATACCTCAATAAACAAGAGAGTTTTATGTAAAATAAAAGAAGAATGTAATGGCAAAATAATGAAAGAATTTGTTGGTTAAAGAGCATAAATGTATGCATATAGAGTTGATGATAAAGAAGACAAAAAATCGAAAGGAGTGAAAAGATGTGTTGATAGCAAGTGAATTACATTTTACGATTATAAGAATTGCTTGTTTAATGAAAAATACACTATAGAACAATGAATTTAATAAGAAGCAAAAAACATAAAATATATTCAGTAGAAGATAATAGAATAGCATTAAGTCCCAATTATGACAAAATAATTATAGTAGAACATAAAATACATACAATGCCATATGGTTATCGAAACAGGGAATCTTAAACACCTTTAATTTCTAAAGCAATATCGATATCGGCACCATAAAAAGCAATCAGTTTGCCATTTTTGTCTCTAATTTTTAAGGCAATATTATTCAAATGTTCATTATTGATTCTATAAAAAATTGGAAATGCTGGCACATAACTAACATAATCTCTAAAGCAAAATATAGTTTTTGGTGGAAAACTAGCAATTATGTCTTTTTTTCTAAGTGATTAGATTCGTCATACTTTATGAGCATTCCATGTGTTAAGTTACAGTGAACATTTATTCTTTTAAATGGGATAAAATTAGGTAATTTAGTGCCTACAACAATCTTGTCTTTTTTAATAAGAATATTTCTTTCAAAACCAAGAATATTTGATGGTCGATCATTAAATTTAATGTCGAACTTAGATTTAATAGATATTCGGTTTTTCACATTATTTGAAGTTAACTCGATATTTTTGTTGAAAATGGATCGATTGAATTTATAGTTTCTTTCATGGACTCAATATCGTATTGGCATCTAGGAATAATTGTAACTTCATTTTTATCAAACACAGTACTCAATTTTTCCATTGTTGTTATAGTATTGTTGTTTAAACTAACCAAAGCAATCGATTTTTCATTATGAATTACATCATAATGAAGCTATTTCTTCAGTACAGAAGTAGTATTTGTTAACTTGAATACTTTACTATCCATTTAATACTAGAAATTATTGTTATTAAATTAAAAAGAAGCCTATGCTTCGCAAAGTCAATTGGGGTGTTGGTGTTTTGATTTCTGAAGAAAACTCTGAGAATAAAAAGAATGGTGAGTTATTGCCTGGTGATATTAGAGGAGTAATTGTATGCCCGAGCAAGTGTGCGAAAACCAATTTGATGATTAAATATATTTGTAGTTCAGGTTGGCTAAATTTCAATAAATTGTATGTGCTCGAAAAGTTTGAATCAGCCCTAATAAATATTCAGTTACAAAAAGATATCGATAAGGCATCCAAAATAGTAACAAATTATGGAAAAATAGCATACTTTCTAAATAATACTATGGAAATGCCCCCTTTAGACGAATGTGAAGATAGCTCTCTAGTTATATTTGACGATTTTATTTTAGACAATCAAGACTTTGTTCGCAATTATTTTATCAGAGGAAGACAAAAAAACATTGATGTATTTTATTTAGCTCAAACTTATTAAAAAGTACCAAGACAACTGGTAAGAGATAATACTTATTTCCTGTGTATTTTTAGATTGGACAGCACAAACTTAAAGCATATTTACAACGATTTTGTTGCCCTAAAATAAATTTAAAGATATGTGCACAAAATGCTGGGACAGAGATTATGGCTTCATTACATTAGATTTCAGTAGAGAAATTAGCGATGGAAAGTACAGAAATTAAATTAAAAACTATATTACATTTGAAATGTTTTTCAGAAACATGTTTAAATTCAAATGAATGCAGAACATATGTTATGAAAATTACAAACAACTGTTTAAACGAATGTTAAAACTAACATTAAAATTTTGAGCATTGCATTTTTTGCATTTGAAATGAAAAATAAATAACAAAACAGCTGTTTTATTAATTCATGAGTTATGTGTGTTATCAAAACCTAACCATTTTGCATCAATTTTGTCTCCTTTAGTTTTTAAGTCTTTTTCTACCAAATATTCATAAGGATAATTGGTTTTCATGATTTGGAATTCATAAAAACTGCCTTCTATTTCTTTTGCTTTAGTATCTTTTAATTTGTAAGTAGGCACATAATAACTTAAAACTTTAAAAATAGTAAACAATTCTGTTGGCCAATTAGAAGTATAACACTTCTCGAAAATTTTCTTTAGTTTACTTACACAAACGACATCGCCAACTTTGTATTTAGCTTGCAGTTTTGAGTTCAGTAAACGCATATGGCGATATTAAAGGTTTTTCGTTGTTTTTATTAACATCAATGGGTTTATAATTTCCATTCAAAGCAAATCTCTTCCACATGTTATTTTTCACTGTGCGAGTAAATATTTCAACACTACTTGCTTTCAGTTCACTAAAAGAAGAGTAATGATTTATATTTTATTTTAGCATAAGTTCATTAAATATTTTATTATAAAATTCGGACCCATTATCACTTTGTATATTATGTGGGTTTTTTTTAATTTATATAGATTCCAAAGTAATTGCTACATTTTTAGCTGTTTTATCTTTAATAGGTTCAACAAATGCAAATTTTAAAAATAAACAACAATATGTGTCATAATATATTTGTATCCATTGTTTATATGTGATATTCCTTTCAAGTTGTCAGTATTCATCTCTACAAGATCAATTTGCCATAAATAATGAATACCATATAAAATTACTTTTATTCTTGGAAAATTTCTTCTTGCAGGCTTATATTATTAATTGATTATTCACTCTCTCGCAGTGTGCAAAATTTTTTTTTAATGTTGACTTATTAGAATTACATATTGAACATATACTTTTCTGAACTAATCGTCCATTTTTTGTATTTTCAGATTTTATGTTATTATTTTTGGTGGCCTTCTTACACTTCAAGCACCAAGTGTTCTCCATTTAATAAGAATAAAAAATAATTCATCTTTATATTTTAAAAATACTCCTATTGTAGTCATCAAACAATCATCATATTCAGATATTTTGGTTTTTTATTTCAAAAGTTAAAATATCACCTATGTTAACATCAAAAGGATTACTGCAATTGGGATTAACACTAATGACATTAGAATCCATAAGAACGTAAGGAAAATTGCATTATTATATAAGTAAAAATTATTATTACTTTTATTCCACTTTGCGGGCAAATAAAATTTGTGTGATTTTTATTCCTTACTTTTTTTTCAATTTTCAAGTTAACAAGTGTATCACAATAATTCAAAATTAATTTGTTTAAATCTTGCAATTTAACAGCTATTTCTTTACCGAAATAACTCTTATTGAAAGCATCTTTTCCATCTACAGGATCAGCCATATTATTGATTCTACGATTTTGAAGAGAAACATACTCTGTTATATAAACAAAAACTTTGCTTATTTGGTCTCGTAAAGTGGAAATAATAATATTATATTTTGATTCAAAATATGTTTTTAAATCAGAACCAATGGTATTGTATTTAAATCTAAGTCCTTTTCTAAAGCATAATCAGCTATTTGTTTATCGAAAAATCTTTTATTGACAGCCTCTTTTCCATCAATAGGATCAGCTATATTAACAACTCTAAATGAAACACAAGCTTTTGTAAAATCAAAACAAGTGGTTAGTTTACTTTGTAAAGTAGAAACACTCGAATTGCACTGCGAATCTACATATGATTTTAAAGCAAAGGCATTAGTGTAAAAAATTCTATTTAAAGATTTGATTAATAGTTTCCCATATATATCCTTAATTTAATAACATAGAAATTATATCATTAAACTTAAATTCTCTCGAAAAAATGTGTAATGCAATTAAACATACAAGTCCACATATAACTGAATTAAAATTCTGAATTCGGTCATCATTGTAATAAACATTTACATAATTGAAATAATTAACTAAAGTAGTAGAAATATTTCCTCCAAATGAGTCAAAATAGTAAACATTGTTGTTTTCTTTAAAATAGAAAACCCAATTAGTTCCTGGATGAGATAATACGCCGAAATTAACCACTGTATATTAATTTTTGTGCATATTTTTTGGTAATTTATCAATCATGTAAACACTATTGAAATGCTTTATATTTAATAGTTTTACGTTTTTTTCAATATCAATATTAGATAGTTGGTATGTATTGGAATTTTTTTGGCCGTCCTCTTTTTAATCTGCTTACAAATGTATTTGTCATTGCTAAATTATGTCTTCGTTGCTCTTCTAATATTTAAAAAAAGTTTTTCTTTAGTTTATTCAACAGAATTCTAAATTGTGCTAGCTCCTCCAGTTAAACCACCAAGTGCACCTAAAGCAGCCAATATAATTGGTATAATTCCTCTACGATGTAAACCACTGCCAGGTTTTTCTTTGGCCATCTTTTTAACTGTTGGCAATGATTAAGTTAATTTTAAAATTTTGCCTTCTTTCAATTTTTTTCTCCCAATTTGATTATTTGTTTAAAATAGATCAATACCTAAATATTTTAATTCCTCAAAGGGAATATCGAAAGTTATATTTGTTATCTTAATTTATAAGTGTGTATCTTTTGTGTGTGTGTGTATACAATAAAACATTTTAATTCCCCAACCTTAATTTCTTTATGTAAACATAATTGAGGCAACAGTAGCCTTAGTTTCTTTTTGTACAATTTTATCAGCATCATGTCTAGATTCTAAATCTTTATGATCTCTGTAAGCAATGTCGTGATATTTGCATGTTTCATCTAATTTATTTATTCATCTATCTCCTCTTTCCAATCTTTCATCTAATTTTGTAAATGGGCCGCAATAATTATAGCCAGACAAATGCATTTTGGGAAAATTTAAATTATTTAATGCCCAATTTATAATTCCTTTTTCTTTATTAGTAACCAAATCGGAAAATTTATTGTTTAACATATTGTTTATGCTTACTTTTTTCAGTGTCATAATTGTTATTTCCAGCATTTTCTCCACCATGAATAATTAACAATCTATCGATTTATTTTATAATATCATCCATCCAAATATGTTCTTTTGACAAACTATTGTATTTTTTATGCCATCGCCAGTTCTTGAAGAAATCTTTTTTCTGGTGTGTTTGATGCTGATTTTATATGGTTACGATAAATTGGTCCTATTATTTTTTCGTATTTCCAACCACTACTTGAACTTGAATTATTACTTTTCTTAATAGGAATATATTTTTGAAATACAGCATTGGTTAATAAAACAATTTGTGTGTAATTTTTAAGGTAATTATCATTGTATGTACCTGCTAGTTCTTCATAGCTACTTTTTGTTAACAAACTACAAAGTCCTGGTGTTAAAAAATATTCTTTGTCCTTAACAAATAGTGTATAATTATTCATCGTTACTTTTGTATCACCAATTTAAAAATTTTCGCCAACTCTACGCAAACCATATTTTTCATTAATAACATTTATTATTTTTGCAATTTCTATTCCGAGATTTATAGTAGAAACACCTGCTGTAGGTGGTAAATTTTTCAATGGTACAATTCCCATTGCTCTTCCAAATTAGGAGATTCTTGTTCTGCAAATAATTCTCTTTCAAACAATGTTTCTTCTGGTGTTGGCGGATAATCCAAATTTTTTACTGCAACAGGAACTAGCGTTGTTATTAAATTTTTATTTTCTTTACTTACTTTTTCTACTTTTTAACCAATATTTAGTAATTCGTCAATTAATGGTTGCTCTTTCTTCTTATTTTTTCATATTCTTTTTTATGACGCTTTTTATATTTTTTATATCTTTCAATGAGTAATTAAACCCGAGAAACTCCCTTCGATTCTGCCATTCATATATTAATTTTTTACTTATAAATGACTATAAAAGTATTTACAGCTTCGAGAGGCAAACTTTTCCCCCAACTGATCAAACTAGGGGGAATTTAAATGTTTACAATAATGGAATTGAAGTTTATATTCCTATAGGGGATGGCTTTTCTTTTACAAATGGTGCTTATGTTTACGAACAATTTAGTTTACTAAAGAGAGATAAGGTTGGAGATGAGGCAAAATATGTTGAAGGAGACAATATTGATGTTTGTTCAAACTTTTTTCCTTTCCAATTTTCTAGAGTATAAATCTCAAAACATGAAAATATTATTGAAGCTGTTGATAATCCGGGCATAACAACAACAATAATGAATGCTCTGTTAAGATCGTCAAATGAACGAAATTATTTATAATTTACTGGTGTTGATAATCTATATCGAGATAAATCTGCTTTTAGTGAAAAAATGACAAAAGATGTTAACACTGTTTCTTGTTAAAACAAATGAAATAATCTATCCTCTTAGATATCTGTTTGGTTTTATTCATGATAACTATGAAGTTTATTGTAAAGGTGGCTATAAAATTCCTTTTTTTCGTAATTCATCTGATAACAACTGTCTATTTCTTATTGAAACTTTTTATAGAGATTGTTATTGAAAAATTTGAAATTATGTGGCCTATTGTTGAATATGAATCAAACATGGCCATCGCAATTAAAGAAAAAACATATAAAGAACCTAAAATACTTATTAGTTTTGATTATTGGCGATTTTTAGAAACAGAAGTTCCTAAAGGAACAAATGTTTTTAGCTTTGACATAACAGATCAGTTTAACAATTTAAAATTTGACATGCCCGATTTTATAATTGTAGGCTTTCAATTTAATATAAAAAATCGTGCTGAATAGCATAAATACGCTGCTATGTCTGATCAGTGTAATGTGAGAAACATTTTTGTTAAAAACGGTAGAAATGAAATTTTTCCTAAAGAAAAATGAATCTAGACATAGAAAACGATGTTTATCTTAAACAATGTCTTGCTTATAGTGATTTTATAAATTCAAAAACCAAACTAGATACCGACTTTAGAAATAATGAACTTCATTGTAAACCAACTGTAAACTTTGATGGGGATATTAATTACTATTAATTTAGGGGGCGAAGGCCTTTATATGTTAGTGATTGTTCATACAGAAAAACAACCGTAGTTAAAGAAAAAACAAGTGTAAAAATTTGTATTGATTTTAATAAAAAATTTGAAGAAGCAGCTACCGTTTGTAATGTTATTTTAATTAGTAAACGAAATCTTACATATGATTATTTGGAAGAAAGAATTACTGAAGATATAATTTTTTTATATTTTTTTATGGAAGAATTAACCAATTATTCTGATAGTTTAAAACAACTTTTTATGCTTATAGTTGAGTGGTTACATTTAAAATTTTAACGATTTTTTGATCAAATCAAAGATCATTTTCAAATTTCTAAATAAATTTCTTTTCCTTATAAATAAAACTAAAAATGCCTGTGTTACCTTGCAGTTTGCCAAACATTTTAAAAGGCGGTAGTGGGTAGAAAATTCTTTCCTATGGATTAGATAATGCATCTGAAGATCTTAAAAATATGGTTCGCAAATTTCATTCAAATTTGCAAAACTTACAATTATCAATCTTAGATAACAGACGATAAATGTGAGCTTCGAGAAATTGGTGAAAATCCATAGAAGAAGTTTTTTGAAAATTAGTAGAACTTCGATAATGTTGATTTCACTGAATTTATTTAGTTTCTCAATCAGATTCATCATCTGCATTTTAATCAATTGCATCATACTCATATACATAATCTTCGGTTGGAAATCCTTAGTAATCGAAATTAGATATGTAATATTCTATTGGAAATCCATCGCCATTAACCTCAGCTTCGTGTTCTGCAACTGGATTTCCTAAATCATCTGAAACATCTGAATCATATGAATCATCTGAAACATAACTAGATACATCAGAATCAGATAAGCGGCCTGCAGTTGAAAATCGCTCGTAATCGAAATAATTTTCGTATTACCCATTTAGAAATACAAAGTAATTCTCTGCGCTATCTGTGTCTGAAAGACCATTCATTTTGAAATGCTTTAATACGACTATTTATAAGATATACATTTTATAAAGAAAAAAAAATATTTTTTTGTTTCTAGAAAATATGAAAATTGATGGAAAAACGAAAAATTTACTTGATTTTTGAATAATTTTGTTTTGTTTTACCTTGTACCAGATCCTGCACGCTCATTTTGGGGACAATTGAAAAAAAATTGCTTGTTTTTGCCTGATTTTGGCTTAATTTACTTACTTTTTGAGGACATGAAATTGCTGCTTCCAGCAGTTGAGAATATTGATTGATTCTGGCTTAAATTTGCTTGCTTTTAGGCGAAAACTGCTTGATTTTCGATGAAAAACAAGGGATGGTCCAGAATCGGCAATATACATCTACTTAAATGAAGATATGGATCAAATATGTCTGTGTATAATAGTTTTTCCCACTGCGATCGTAATCGTCACCAAAATTTTCAGAAACAATCATCACATGATCGTGTTGCTAAATTCAGACTCAACAAAGTTAGATATGAAATACCAAAGTTAAAACATCGCAATTCGAGTACTAATGCAATTAACTACATCCCTCTCTCCAGGCCACGAGTCTGAATTACTCAGCGTAGAAGGGTTTTTCCTTTAATAACGATACAGCGAGCAACCCGGAGTCAAGGAACTAGACCTGCAAAGACAAACTACTACTGACTATTTCTTATAAACTGTTTATTCCCCTTTTCCACTCCTTCCATGCAAAATTTTCTATAAGACTTGCTGCAAAAAATTTGTTTAACTATATTATGTTTTCCTCACTGTTATATTACTCAAGTTTCCCGTTCAGAATTTGTAGTTTCTTAATATGAAGAGAAATTGTATGCTCCCACTAGATAAAAATCATGCTTATGGAAACATTTCAACCATGGCTTCGGCGTATAGTTAACGCCAGAATTCTTTGATTATAAATGTTCGTCTCGTCCTTCAGCTGGACAGGTGTCCTGATACCTCAGGGTAGGTTTGTGCTTATTTTATATACATCCTATTGTTTATATTAACTGAGTCTTTATTCGCCTTGTCCTTTGTGAGTCCGAGATTACAGACATGAACTTTGTCTTTATCCTAGCTTGAGTCATGTGGTAAGCAGCTTCCAGCCCCAAACATGTCCGAGATATTGCGGGGTTTCTATAAGGTGCAAGTGATAAACCAGGCATGTGGCTGAACTAGCTAATCTGTGGCCATGTCGGAATTATGATTCGACTCAGTACTGGAATGTTTTACCTACTACTGTATGACACAGATACATAATATTGTCCTCTGGACACTGTTATGATGTGCCTCACATTATTTTGGACACTTTGCAGCTCTAAGATCTATTTTCCCTCTTGGTATCAAATAGGTAACTGAAACATATTGGAGAAATGATGATTTTCCAGGGCGTTTGTAAAAAATCGTTACTCCCTATCTTCTTGCAAATGTTTAAGATCAGTGATGTTGCAGGTATTTTTACTATGCTGTTTGCAGTTATATATATATGTGTGTATATATATATAATATACAAACAGCATAGTATATATATGCACAAGTTATTGTTTGGTCGTAATTGTTTTTATTGCTAACCATCAAATACGTTATTTCGCAGTTTGGGAGTTGAGGCAATTTTTTTTCTTCGGGTTGGTGTAGGTTGTACCAAATAAAAAGTACACCCCATTCTTTCAGACATTCTTTAGAAACCATACCGTTCCCTAGCTTCGTATGAATTGGTTTCTTTACAGATTTCATCATCCAGGAGTTGCATTGATTAACTACTGTTCATAAAAGATTTTATCGTAAGCGGTTCTCGATATTTGATTCGTTACCAACTTCGTAGGCATCTGAAATACTTTAGAACTCAGTTGAATCATACCATTCCAATTATGTAGTACAAGAAGACTGTGTGATTATAATACCTTCGTGCCTATCGGAGTGAATTATGTAATCCCTATAACTACCAAATATGATGTCTAGCTTGATAAAACCTCAAACACTGCAAGCATACCAACTTCATATTCGTCGGTTTCTTTGTAAACTATCTTCTCATTTCTCCTCTGGGATCCTAACTGCTGCCTTTCGCTGTCTCACTCTTGTGTATATATTGCACACCGTTATAACATCTGTTTCAACGAATATAAGATGCTAGTCGCTGTCAAAGCTCCCCTGACTTCATTATGTTATTAATAATTACGTTCTCTACAAATAAGTAAGAGGGTCTCGAAGACACCTGACTATTCATCCCTTTCCCTTCTGAGCTTCACTCATTCATAAAGATAGGTAAGAATAAATCCTATAAAATAAATATTTTCCCATGAGTGTTTCCAGCATCCAGGTTTACTCGTATAAAGACATGTACACCACACCAATACAGGTCAAGATTCTTACGAATTCTCGATATTTGTATTCAGTGTTGACTGGTCCATTCCAAACACTTTGGCACTCTTTACTCACAGTCGTTAGCTAGCTTCCCAGGCGGGTATAGTCACAAAATAGCAAATAATTACTGTCATCCAGACACAGGATTCCTAAAAGTCAAAACCAAAGCCAAAATAGTAATTCATTTTTATTTGGTCGATCAGAAACGTAACAATTCTGAGCAGGCAAGCACACGAGGTTGTACCTGGATTTATGTAAATGAATAATATACAGCTCTTGTTGAATGTTGAAACTTGCTAATATGGCAAAATTATTGGCATATCATGTAAACTGTCGTTGACAATAACATGAATGTTAATGTTATTGATCAGAAATTATTGATTAGAGTGACATTAGAATGTAGTCGTACTTTCAAGTAACGTATCATGGCTACAGTATCCTCTTGGCAGGAACTAATAATGAAATCAAGTGGAAGTTGTTATTCTGAGTCTTCGGTTTCTTGAAACAATGCTCCCATTCGGGAAGAATAGCTGTAACACAAAGATGGTCCACAGAGTTACTAATGTACTAAGCATAGTTTTTCAGATACCATTTTAAGCAATGTTGTACCTCAAATTTTTCATTTATGTGGAATATCTGACAAATAATTAGAGGCCAAAAATAGTTTTTAACATGTAAGATACTTGGGTGAAGTTAACTTCTACGAAAATAATAAAGGTAGGATTACAATACGGAAAATATATTCTTAATAGAAGTTTTAATAATAATCTCAAACGACTGCTCACAATTTAAAATCCGAAATTTTACATTTGTCGACAGCAAAAATCTAATTAAGTAATATAGCAAGTGATCGCACCATTTGCTGGTACTTCGAAAAGGACTTCCTTCCCTTCCTCCACTTCCTCCGCGCATTCACTAGACAGATCGTCAGGAACGACATCTTTGGTCAACTCAATGAAACGGTCCAGAGGACATAGGGAATCGCATCCAGGAAGCTGGAGCAAGTATGGGTCAGTTGTGGTGCTGTTCTTGTATGACACCTACACAAATAAAACATGTACAATGGTACAGAGTACCCACATTAAAATAAAGACACATTAATTTTCAACATTCGTTGATCCTACCGTAACATAAAAGCTGCCGGACTTCTCTCTGAGCTCAATGAGGACAGAAGATGCATATGGGACCAGGATGCCGTTGAACACTTTGAGTGCTTGTAGAGTGTTGACAACATTGTCGTCGTGGGCTGAGTATATGTAGAGACTGCGGTCAGGGCTTAGAGTACCATTCAACTTGTCCTGCATGTTTTCAATAATCTCCTTTAGCATTGGACCTGCGAAGAAAGCATGCCATGAGAGCAAAGACACTGCCTCAAAAATATTATGAAGTGTTTACTTTATGTCTGTAGTTATAGAAATTTACTCTCTCCATTGCCAAAAATTAACTGCAGCACAATCGATACAGTATATTCATATACTTATATAAATCTTAAAATATAGTTACCATTAAACAATATGGATTATATGTTCGCGTAGAGCTTATTTCAAACCGATCCTCTGTCATTTCGTGTGGCATATATTCAAGTGCATGATACCTGTGCTTATAATACAGTGCAGATTTTCCACGCTTGGTCAAACCATTACTCTTCAAAGACCATAAAATCAATGCCTCTTATCAAGCATATCAGCAACTTAGAGCGCTAGGGAAGCAGACTGCTGTTAATGACTTTTGACTTCAATTCTGTAATAATTTTAATTTTCCTACACTCGAGAATGGTAAATTACATTATACCTGCAGTCAGTCTTTGAAGTTCTGTAGTGCCAGCATTGGTTACGTAGTTTTCCAAGAGGTACAAGTTCCTCAATGGTGTAGGATAGTACGAAGCAGACCAATCGGGTAACGGCAAATTGTACAAATCCTGAAAAAAAATTCAAACCGACGTTAGTGTTATAATGTATAATTTTAATCACTCTATATCTACTGGTAGGTGTTTTGTTTACTGGGTGTATAATTATTCAATTAATAATACAAAGGTGAATGCAAATATCTGCTATGTTGCTGAAACTGTAGACTATTTGTTATTAGCCTCTCAGGACGAATATCCTGCATTTAATTTCATACGTGGCTGAGCCAGGACCTTATTTCGATGGAAATTATGCTGAAGATGGTACATAGAAGTTTCCTCGTTCTGTCTCCATTTTCTTTTGCTGATTTATCTCCGATTAATTTCGAATGACTTATTCGTATGTCCTTTCGGGAACGACGGACCCTTTCATTTGGCTAGGGATTTTATTAGCGAGATAACCTTTCCTCCTTAACAGTTTCATTAGCCGGTAGTGCCTTCGACAAATCACTATTTATGCTGAGAAAATTGTAAGTTTTATTATTACATTTAAGTCGTAATATCTCATATCAGTTGTATATGGTGAATTTTGGAAAATCGCTGTAGTCACATACGATACTAATATGTTGTCATTCAAACAGAAAACGTTTTTCGATATCTGATTATGTTGGATGTGAGCTAATTCGTTTGAAATCGTACATACACACACACACACACACACACACACACACACACACACACACACACACACACACACACACACACATATATATATATATATATATATATATATATATATATATATATATATATATATATATATATATAGTTCTTGAAGCATTGAGATTAGACGCAGAAAATATATACTAAAAATTATATAATTTGCGAGAAAATGCATAGTTGAAACACACACTTCACATTATATATACATATATACACTTTCAAAAATTGAAGAGGAATTATGGTTAACGATATATAAAGATGATATTTATAAGCAGAAGAAAAGAAAAAAAAACTTGCATATTATTTCTGAGAGAAAAGGTCAAGAACCAAAGCTAAATATGCGGTTCTGTCTTCGGTCGTTATTTTTTAATATTCTAGGATACAGTGCAGGTTTCCTCCAGAAAGAGAGTATGTCACCACTATCTTCAGCATGTCATTAGGGTAGAAGAAACTCATAGATACTTCCAAAGTTCTCCAGTTTTATTGTATTGTAAAGGGTTCTTAAGTTTGAAAGTTTAGCAGGAGACGGCTTACAGACTAATTTGTAACCTAATTAAAATTAACACCCAAGTCTTACCAGGGATTCGAACCCAGAGTCTCCCGCACCCCAGATCGGTGGCGCGCCAACCGACCGGGCCACGGGAAATTTTACTGTGGGTAGAAGAGTTAAACGAAATAAAATAAAAAATAAGTGGATTTCCGTACCTCAATGAAGAGTATGTCGGCGATCTCGGCATCGAACGAGGTAAGACCAGCAAATCGTGTGACCTCTTGTTGCACTTGAGCAGTGACGTTCATGACACACTGATACTCCTCCGAATCCTTCAGATACGTTACCAGGGTAGAGTACTTGGCACAGCTGGAGGACGGCCACAACAGCTGAAAGTATGGAACGTAGTGATACATTTCACCACTTACGAAGTTCCGATACATTTCAGTATGTTGCAAACGTGTTATAGAATTAGTGCGTGGCACTGATAAAATTAAAGTAGAGCCTCGAGTATTTCGCTAATTAATTCTGTGGCGAGGCAGACTTCAAATACCTGTTCCTTTTTCCTGCCATTGTGAATGGACAACAATTATTTAAGCACGCCCCTCTTACTACGAGCCAGTAATGGGCAGGAAGCAGTAGTGTGAGTGAGTGTTAACACATTCAGGTCTGTACACATTTACTGGCAGGTGAGACAAATTAGAAATGAGTCACATATATCCACTACTGCAACAACGCTGGTTCTGTTGGTGTCTGTGTTAGAACTCACCATCGTCCTGTTGGTCCATACCACACCGGACACTACTCTGTACTTGAAAGCGTTCATTATTGGCCGGTCATCAACCAATGGGGAGCAAAGTTGATATTGACCCAACCAAATGTCCTTTATCGTATGAAAGGATTTACAATCCGTCATGCCCCTTAGAGTGGCTATAAAAAAGATAAATTCTATCATTAGAAATATCATTATCACTGCCCTGTGGTGCTCTTGTGAGGTTATGTTAAACACTAGTCGAATAAAAACTGCACATCCATGCGAGTTTTGTTCTGAACAACAAAGAAATTTTCAAATTAGCTTTGCTCGAGCTATACTCGAGCATAGTCTACAAAGTGTTAAGCGGTCCTGTACGAAAGCTTCACTCGATCGCATCAGCAACCAATAAACAATGGATAGTGTCTCGAGCTAATCGAGGTCTGTAAAGCCTAGTCTGCTGACACAACAATCCGCGAAATACTCGGGGCTCGATATATAAGTTATCTATTTCTGCAGTGCATTGAAAATGATCGTTACTCTTTTGAGTTTCTTTTTTAACATTCAAAAATGCTATATAAATACTTTTCCTTTTGACTCTAAGAATTTTCCAATATAGTTTTGGTTGTATTACGAGAATAATTCTGTGTAGCAATGAGTTGTAATTATCTCAGTTAACTGAGTAATTTTCAAAACCCTGCTTAAGGCTTGTCTTCTCCATTTATGCAGAAATGCTTCGTTTTACTGTCATAATGTTGATCTCAGAGTGACTATTGACAATGTTTGATTATATCAAGTGTACATTTTAAGAGAATCATTTTTGCTGTGTGTCATTTGCTGGTTTGCAAAAGTGTCAGGAACCTGCACATTTATAATCAATACGTTTCCGCATTTTTGCAACCAACGAATAACACACAGTAAAAATTAGACATAATCGTTAAGTGTAATTTTACTATAATCAAAACATTTTTATCATATGCTCTGAAACTGAAATTATGACAAGCAAAGGAAGGATTTCTGTATAATCGGAGAAGCCAAAACTTGAGATACACTTCTCTGCCCATTTAATATCCTTTTGTCACATTTAAAAATAACATTTCCAATTACCCTCTTACTGTAGTCATGCGTCTATCCCGTATAGCTGTGGCATTATTTCTAACCTAAATAAATTACTAATATACCAGTTACCACATTTTTATTTGCACCAAACTAATAGGAACTAACAGAAATAAGTTCAGATGTTACACATGTAGACATTTCACAATCGATGCAACGTTAAAGCACGCTGTAAGAGAAATTTATGGTAAACTGCCTAAACTGAAACGTAGGTTTTTAACCTATGGAAATACGATCTCGTACCGGGGCCACGGTGGTGTAGTGGTCAGACTACCCGACTCACGCCATGGCGAACCGGGCTCGATTCCCGGAGGGTTCGCTCCCGGATTCTCGCATGTGTGAATCGTGCCACACTGTGCGGGTTTTCTCGACGATCTCCCGAGTCCACCCCCTTGCATTCCAGCGCCGCTCCATTCTCACCTCGCTTCACCCTCATCGGCTCGTAAGACCTCGATTTTAAGAGCCGCCCCAATCTCTCCACTCCCACCACATATCAGACTGCGAATATAGGAATGAGCGTAGCTGCTAAAAAAAAGTGTGGAAATTTCCTATGTACTTGACTATTGAGCTACCATGGATGTATTGGGAACAAACTTTAAGGCAGGTTCCACCCGCCATCTTGGATTTAGGGAATTTTTGCCATATTCTCGAAATACAGTTTTGTATCATGTTTTTTGGAACGACTGAGAACAGAGCATTGCCTAGTGCATTGTCTCAGATCAGTTTTTTTTTTTTTTTTTTTACTGTTGATATCGTCGCCTTTTTATAGTTAACATGAAATAATCTCACGTTTCGCCTCGACAGTTACCGACTAAAAGTTAATAAATGTAGCTAAGTTGTAACGGTTCGATAAAGATTGGGAAGCTGTTTCTTGGGTTTGCCATGCGGGGAATTTCAGTACACCTTCTGAAATAGAAGCTTTGGCGAAAAGTATATAAATCCAAGATGGCTAGTGGGAATCCCCATTAACGCTCACTGTTTCTCACTATATGTATTCACTAAAGTGAAAATTTGCGAAAAAATTTTTATAGAGGTTATTAAAATACTTTTCCTAAATTCACTACTAATCTTTACCACGAGTATTTCAATCAGTACTTCCGCCAACAACATGCAGTTACGGCAGTGACTTTTTCTCAAAAGTTGTTTTCAAAAGCGCTTAGTTAACAGTGGATAGCAGATATGCTGTAGGTGCATGCTCTCACAGTGTCCTTGCTTTCCGGCTCGGTGTGTATGGGGATGGCCTGGAACTTGATGCTTGGCTGGCTCTCTGTCCTCTCCGTGGGCTGGTACAGTCCGGCCAGATTACACTGGGCGCTCATCAGAGTACGGTCATAATCCGTGCTCCTCACGTGGGTGTCGTTGTAGTTGTAGGTCAGAGGCAGCAAGTGGGAGTATCTCTTCCTGAGGTACGAGCCCAGCAGGTAGTGCTGCTCCTGGCCGATCTGAACAACGATCGAACAATTCTTTACTTATAAAGCTGGAACTTTGTATGTACCATATCACATTTTACATTACGTCTGGTAGCCAAAATGCAAACTATAGGTTACCTTAATACGAAAAAAAAACTACAGTGCCAAAGACACTCTAATTTCATGCAAGCTAACGTGTTTTGACATGAATACGTCTTTAAATTTGCAACCATAGTGGGAGGCAATCCAGAAAATCCGATGATAACAAAATCGGGGTATAGAGTTTGGTATTGCAGCTCCGAATCTATCGTCTACATTCAAAATTCAATTACACCACTCGATTGTCAAAGGATCAAAGAATATGTTACATTGAGTGAGGACTCCGAAGCATCACGCACGGCGGTGGTGGTATAATTTTGTGGAAGGGGGGGGGGGGGGGGAGAGGCAATTTTGAGTTCGTTTCGCAGCGTCTCCTAAATTCCACGTAGTAGTATAACTTTTGACTAGGAGAAGCTACGACGCTCGTTTACGTTTCAATCGACAGCTCCTATCAAGATCAATCGATTGCGTGTATAAAAACATTTATGCGGCGCGGTTACGGTAAAATTGTATGCGTCTAATGTAAAAAATTAAGAAAACTTAACACAATTTCGGCCTATACTTGTCAAAAAGCCAAGTCGAAATACAGAAATCGTATACTGTTGGAAAGAGCATCTCAAAAGCAATTCAGTGATACCCATAAAACCCCATATGATCGAGTGAAGCGGTGCCGGGAACATAAAAAATATATAGGCGTCCGAGCGCGTCAACGTAAACATATTCACGCAAAACAAACGGCCGTGTCCGCAACACAGACACACCCCATTTTTCTTTCTTCTTTTTAAGTTACAGATTGTATGAGATTGACACACGAAATATGTATTAGTTATTTAACTGTTACTGCTTTGTGCTTACATTAACAATGTGTTGGCGAATAACAAATTATCATTTTAAAAATAAAATAATTCTGAACAGAGCTTTACGCAATTATAGATTTATTAGAAGACAACCGCAGAAGCCATTATGCTAGAGATGTTTCATAGGATGAGTAAGAACCTATTACTTACCTCAGACAACTGTCCATATCCTCTGGGCCAGTAATATGCGACGTCATTGTACGGGTCGTTGGGATAAGATGAAGCAGGTGCCCGATCTCCATGACGGAACAACTGTAAAAAAAATGTCCCTGCAATTAGCACATTTCTCATACACTAGATAGAGCCCTTACTAACATTACACCGGGGGAAATGGTTATCCAGCAGTTTTATTACCTACATCAAAGATTTCCGAATACACGCCGTTACTGAACTATGGCGATAGGAGTATTTAAATAATGAGATGTGCAGTGCCATTTTTTGAGTTGCAGGTAGGATTTCTTTGGTTTGAGTGTGAAGTTTTCCGATTGGTGCATTTTAAACAATTGGGAAGTATTTGCCGAGTAATGAACAAGCTTAGTGTTTGTATAGGCTGTTCACGGTAAAATGAGCACTTTTGAAAGCCATACTAAAGTTCTACTTGTATACACGTTGTGTACTTCTCCGCCTTATGTAAGATTAACAATGCTTCATCACATTATCCATGCATCGGTCAAATGAAACTGTGAAATTATTGAGAAAATAAATATTTTACAAATCTGCTCACTTTTACACTTCGATGTAATAAAAAACCAGAAAGCGAAAGAAATAATTTTAAGTTATCACAAATGGTTACCCAGTACTTTTTATTCGACGTTAAGACATGGAACTACTTTCCATCCATCGTTACCAACTTTACTGGGCGAATATCACTCAGCGCGCCCATTAAAATATATGCATGCAGGGGTAGTGACTTTTTCCTAAGGTTCATTTCTTAAGTACTCACTTTATCGTGAACATTTTTTAGCTTACATTATTAATGCCAACATAAAAAATGTCAATATGTGTAGTGAGACTGAAAATAAAGCCATAGCTATATTTCATGACAAATGGGTAAATATATTAAGAGAAGGGCCTACTCGAAGAAGTTTTTTTTTGCATTTGAGGCAGAGAAGCGTTGAAGCGATAAGGGCGACATTCCCATGCGCATCAAGAATAACATCGCAGCTACGCGCTTAGCAGGCTCTTAACAGGCGTGCAGCGTTCTCGCCGCGCTGCGTGTACATACGGGACTTTAAGAATAGGGTGGAACCCCGCGTCCAAGGTCAAGAATCGAGGGAGCGATACGGGCGACACTAACACGCACTTCTAGCACCTCGTCGCTCCTAAGCGCAAGGCGTGCAGTGTTTCTGTCGTGACGCTATGCTGTGCAGATTAGATCTTGGGGTTTTATTGCATGCAATGAAAGTCCACAGATCAAATTACGACAGTATTTCTGTACTTTTCTTTCGCCGTTAAGATTACTGCATCGGCAAACTTTAAAAATGCGATATTTGACTATTTTCACACTTTTTTGTCTCCAAGAATACACTTAATGTAACGAAAGTAAAAAAATATGGGCACGGTTATTGTTTTTTAATCTTTTCTGACCAAAAGTCGTATTTGCAGAACATTTATTTACCGAGATACGCGTATTCGCACAAACAACTATCTCGCAAAAAATGCGAGGGTTCATCCCACTCTTAAGAGGTGCCCTATTATTATTTTATTGCTGGAAAATATTCGGCAAGGTTCAGTGTAGGACCCTCGAGCAGATAACTCCGAGCCTGGCCGACCGTTCCAGATGGAATGTAACAGTATCGGCCATGCAGGAGGAGGCGAAGCCGCAGAGCGATAACGCGCGTACTTGACACCAGCACGTCTGTAGCTACTATACCGAGTGAAAACATCATCTCTTTGTCGAGTCTGAAGCACGTAGGTATTGCGAGCACGTCCACCTTACTTAGACATGCTTTCCTTTACAGTTCATATCCGAGGTTGGTGTGTGTGTGTGAAGTTCGTCACTTCAGCAGTCAGTGTTCTGTCACCTGTAGGAGACAACACAGTGAAGTACGTACAGTGCAACATTATACATTGAAATGCCTCCAGTTTTGTCAAAAGTGAAAGGTAAGAAACTGCACTCACAGGCGCGAGAAATTGTTTACAGTGTTCTGCAGTTTATGGAAAACGAAGCGAGATTGAAGGAACCATCCATTGCACTTGAGAAAGCGCAGCTGAGAACATCTAAGGCGACCACTGTGTCTCGTACCACAGTGCAAAAATTTAAGAGGGAAGCTGATCATAAAGAAGCAGGCGAAGGAACGTCTTTCTCAACACCCGACAAGAAACGGAAGGAAACTTCTAAATACGATCTTGATACCTTCGACGAAGCTGTGGTTTCTACATACTGTTTACAATTTGTACCTAAATGAAAAAAGTGTGCCGACTGTCGAAACACTTAAGACTTAAGCTAAAGGATGACATAAATTACCAAGGAAGTAATTCAACTTTAAGAACGACTTTAAAGAAGCTAGGATTTAGGTGGTAAAAAAAAATCTCAACGCCTGTTTTTAATAGAAAAATCAGATATTCGGCAAAAACGTATAGAATATCTCAAGAGTATGCGGCGATATAGAAATGAGAAATGTACAATTTTTCCCATGGATGAGTCGTACATTTTGTCATCGCGTGTGAAAAATAAAATGTGGAGTGCCAAGTCTTCCAGCGGTTTGCTAGCGCCTGTGGCAAAAGTAAGTGATTGATAATGATCCATGCAGGAGGCGAAAACGGGGATTATCACAAAAATATGAATAAAGAAATTTATGAAAAATGGGTTAGCGAGCAATTAATACCAAATCTTCGACCTGACAGTATTGTTGTGATAGATTATGCTGCCTGTCACGATGTAAAGGTAAACAAAACACCTACTTCCAGCTCAACTAAGATGGAAGTGTAGCATTGGTTAGGTAAGGAGAATATTTCCCTTACTAGCGACATACTAAAACCAACTTTGTATGACCTCATAAAGCAACACAAACCTCGGCAAGTTCAGTACTCGGTAGACAGACTACTGGAAAATCATGGCCACACAGTACTTCGTCTGCCACCCTATCATCTGGATTTGAATCCGATAGAAAGCATCTGGGCTAAAGTTAAAGGAGAAGTCGCTTCAAAAAATGTTACTTACAATTTGGCAGATGTGAAAAAACTCTGCGAGGACATTTTTAACCGAATGAGTCCACAAGACTGCATGCCATTTTTCATCACGTACAGACACTCGAGAAAGACTATTTTGACAAGGATGTGAGATTTGACTTTGAAATTGATAAAGTGACTATACATTTAGGTGGTGTGTACATTGATAGTGGCAGCAGTGACGTTTACACGTCAGACTCATCGGCTGGAGCAATGAATGCCATGGTACTTCATACCTCTGAGGTAAATTGTCAATGTTTTCTACTTTTCTCTACCTGCTGTGAAGGCTTTGTTTTATTCCCGTTTCTCTCCTCCTCTTTCTACCGTCCTTCCGCGTGTGTGCCTCCCTCCCCTCCATATGTGTGACATAACTCAAGCTCGGAGTTATCCTGCGTCTAGTGTACAGCTGACTCATACACACTAAATTTGAATCAGTGAAAAAACACTGATTCGCAGTGAAATCCGACTACTCGAATCAATGAAAATGGCTCCACTAAGAATCAGTGGAAAACCACTGATTGATCAGTGAAAAAAATTTCACTGATTGGATTAGTGACGTGAAACAATTTCACTTATTGAATATGTGACGGCCGACTGCGGTAGCGAATTAAATATTTTTTTATTGAATTTAGCCAAAAAAAAAAAAAGACGTTAAATAAATATATTTACGATAGTTTACTATTTACATTGCGCAGTTTATCATAGTTTAAAAAGTCAACCATTTTTCGGAGGTGGCCGAGTTTGAGCTCACACACCCTTTCCACTCCGGTTTTAGGCCCGTTACCTCACCATCTCCGCTAACAAGCCAAGCTCGAAACGTGAGAGGAAAATATATGTCTTATATTATTATCGAAATCGGGAATATTTAAATTGTTTGCCCCTACTTTTCGTTTTTGGTTTAATTGGTAGCGTTAAGATTGTTAAAGCGAATACTATATATGAGTGCACTCTCTTCACCACATTATATATTGTTCAAACCTTCAAACAGAGCGCTGTGATGGTTAAATGAAAACGAAATGAATGACGTACAAACGGAATGTAAGGCTGAATAATAATATTACCTCATATAATGGTGTTTCGAAAGACGAAACACAGTATAGAAAGTATTTTGTATTGGTTTTATTAATTTATTCGTTGTTATTTCACTTGATACACATTGTTTAACGGCCATTTTTCAGTCAAAAATAAACCACTGAAAAACTGTAAAATAATTACTGATGAATCAGTGGAAAATGTCACTGAATCAAAAAGTGAAGGAAATCTGGCATTTGCTCACTGATTCATGAGTTAAATTTACTGAAGTGCCTGTTGAATCAGCCAGGGACTGTTGGCTGACTGAAACAGTGAAATTCCCACTGATTCAGGTTTATCGTGTATGTTTTGAGATACAGTGCTTCGGAAAAGTTGTTTTTCAGCACATTTGGAGTGTTCCGAAATTATATTTATGTGCATGATGTCTTGAAAGTGATGTGCGTGTGTGAATTGAAGTGTGTGTTCTTATCATAGCTCAGCCCATTCGGGGCATGTCTAATAATTTCATATAAAAACAAACTATTTTCAGGCGCAGTACAACGCAACTCAAGCGCCGGATAGACGGGTCTCTTATGTTTCGGAAAGCACGTCGGGAAAAGTCTGAACTTACCACGCTCGCGAAGATGATGGCGCCCAGATCATCGTCAGGAAGTATCGGCGAGGCTAGTACGTGCCCGAGAACCAGGGCACACGACACTACGAACTTCCATGCCATCGTACTCTCCAGGAAGAGCTGGTTTGGGCGATGGATCGCCGTGGTTCCTCAACGACGACGAGATTGAGGTCTGCGGCCATCCTTTTATACCCCCGCGACAGCCTCGCTGCTTACTCGTGATTATCGCGGAGGATTAGGAAGCACGCACCGTAGGTGTGAGTGTCGAAGTTGCCCCAGATCGTAAAACACTCGCGGCTGTGAACCGCCCTGTCTTATTGGCGGCAGTTGATTCCCGCTGCCTGGGGACTGCGGTGACGAACGAGGAAATGTTTGTCCGCGGATAAACCGGCATCGTTTGAAATAATACCTTTCTTTCTTTGCACTTGGTGCCGCTTATCCAACAATGTAAGCGAGGTTTATACGCATCAGGCTAAATCCTGAAACACACAGAAGAATGTTTTGCACACTACATTGTACACGAATATAGGGACAGTCCACCATTCTCAGTACTAAGAATATTCTAACAGTTTCAATTATGTATTTGAGCTAAAGGAATTAGCTGTTGCATGTGTCTTTTCTCGGAGTGTTCATAAATATTCTAATTTTGAGAAATGTCAGGGAGTTACTTTTTCTTCACTCTTAGAGACGTTTTATGTAACAGCGTGATCAAAACTGTTACTTTTAAAATAAAAGAATGTCATACTGTAATGAAGCATGTATGTTATCACTAGACCTAATAAATGCGGAGAAATATTTACCGTAACTTTTAATACAGGAATTTTATTCTTAAAATAAATATTTGCCAAATATTCTATTGTCGGAAATAAGCCCAAATTCCTAACGGCTGTTTCAGGTAAAGTCTGCACTTTCTAAATTAACCTATGGAAAACTAATTGAACACAATAAATTGCATGTGCAGGCTGCTCACGGATATTTGTACGGTCATTTGAAAACTTTTGAAATCAAAACGCATGTTTTTCAAGGCGCACACTAACAGGCAGGTGCCCAATAAAGTTGGCAACGATGGAACGAAAGTAGTTCCATGTCTTAAAGTTTGATTGCAAGTGTCAGGCAAACATTTGTGAATACTGAAATTATTAATTTGGCTTTTCTTTTTTTAATGTATATAAGTGTAACAACAATATATATATATAGATTATTTGATTTCCTAGTAATTTCATTATGTGCATAGAAGAAGATCTTGAGCAGGGCCTCAAAAGTGCTTTATTTACCGTGAACAGTCTTTACGCTCCAGTATACTCCGTTCATGGTTACGTATAGGCTGTTCACGAAAATGCAAACACTTTTGAAATCAACTTTAGAAAAAAGTCACTGCCCCTATCTGCACATATTTTAACGGGCGCCCTGAGTGACATGCACCCAGTAAATTTGGTAACGATGTATGGGAAGTAGTTCCGTATCTTAACGTCGAATGAGAAGTGTTAGGTAACCATTTCTGATAATAATCTTACATAAGACGAAAGAATAGACAACCTGCATACAAGTATATTCTAAGCAGGGATTTCAAAAGTGCTCATTTTACCGTGACTATACTTCCAAAAACTCTATATAATCTCTGCATAACCACTCTACACATTTCTCCCGCCTTAATGGTACATAACGGAAAAAATTAACAGATTTACTGAAACTATCTATGACAACAAGGATACATACGTATCCAGAGGTACTCCGGGGTCATGGGCCCATGACGTCCAAATAAATGCGCTCCCAAGGATACGATGCTACCGTACCGGCACATTACTCTTCTGGTTTTTGATTTTTCGGCTTTGCATGCTGGCACGCATCGCAACACTAGACCCAATTTTCTAAATCGTTGCGCACCCCTGGCTTTGAATGACAGGCAAACGAACCACGTATCTGTTACAAAAAACGAGCAGACATGATAATCCCTTTTGCAGCCCAAACTGCTGACTCTGGTTGTATTGATTTCTGCTTTTATCTGAAGAATGCTCTGGAGTAATGACCTAGTTCTCCCAGAGTGACTCGGGATGCGTTGAACCTTCCAGATAGTTAGGGCGAACAATATAAAAGTGTGGCAGGCCTCCGAGCAGCAGTTTTTGTTGAATGTATGAGTAGCTGAGTTCCGAGCGATAGAGGAACGAGCGGCTAGAGAATTGACCAGCGGAAGGGAAATCTGCGCCTGGAGTATCAAGCAGTGAAGAGTGAGGCTGGCAGGCTGAACATTTGAAATAGATGTGTAAGTGAAAGACATTACAAATGATGGCAACAGATAGACTGAAAACATGTTAATGATGAGTATGAGTTAACTGACTGTTACCAATCAGATACATTAAGAAGTACGTTAATTAAAGTTGAAATAAACATGTAATATTGTGCTCACTGCTAAATAAAGAGATTAATAGTGGATACATATAATTAATAATGTAATTATTAGCTACGTGAATATATTAGAAATCAAAATTTGTTCCTTTAATTTTATTAATACCTCCAACCCTCACGAACTCAGATAGGACCTCAGGCATCCCATGTAACTCTGGTGCTAGAAGTGTGTTTGAGGCCTTTAATAATATTTTATCAAGTTAGGCAGTAAGCTAGTAATTAGTGACCAAAAATAATAATAAATTATGGCTGTTTTGTATAACCTTAGCAATGAATGATAATTAGAAAAAGTCTAAACTGGAAACACTGCGAGAATTAATTGAGGGCTAAGTAGCCAAGTGAGTGCAAATGAAAATAGCTTGAAAGTTGTAAATAACCAAGATAGTATGGTGAAATAAGGTGTAAATGAAACTGTAAATATCCAAATTAGTTCTGTTATTGAAACTATAAATAGTGTAAATGAGAATGTAGACAAGAAAATATTGAATACAAAAATTGACAGTGTGGACGAGAAAATTGACTGTGTAAATGAAAGAATGGACAGCGTCAGTGGGAGGATGGACAGTGTTGAGAACGAAATGAGTGCAGTGGAGATGGAATTGCAGGAATTTCTTCAGCAGCAGAGTTACAGTACCGCCACATCAACAGTCGAAAAAAGTGAAGAAGCATGCAAGTCTAAACCAACACAGCAACCTCGGGGTAGGGCAAGAAGTTCTGCGGCGTTGGTGTCTCGCAGCCAGGATTAGGGAAGGGGTCTAAATTAAGCCCGCTCCTTACGATGACCAGAATTCTTGGCGGGAGTACCAACGCCAGTTTGAAATAGTCGCCACTCTGTATGGTTGGACAACCGA
This sequence comes from Dryococelus australis, assembly GCA_029891345.1. NCBI lineage: Eukaryota > Metazoa > Arthropoda > Insecta > Phasmatodea > Phasmatidae > Dryococelus > Dryococelus australis. Next base: position 102,544,679 of record CM056996.1, read on the forward strand.
ACAGCGAACTTACTATCTCGCCGCTGTACTAAGAGGCCCCGCACTGAACATACTACAATCTCTGACAGAGCAACATCGACTGGAATACCCCACACTGGTATCGACCTTAAAGCCACGTTTCGGTGTCCGATACCTGTGACATTTTCACTATGCTCAACTGCGAAACCGCACCCAGCGACCAGGAGAGCCTCTGTTAAGAGCTATGTCAAGAAATTGTGCGGCTCTCCCACTTATCTTTGAAAGGATGCCCCGAGGAGGCACGCGATATCATCGTAGTCGGCTTTTTATTTGATACCAACGCCGACACAAAGGCATGGTAAGCATTACATCTGGCTGCACCTCGCACCATGTAGGACGCCCTGGCCCGAGCACTGGAGGTGGAATCAGCAAGACAGGTGTCCACACCCCGACGTCCAGTACGGGTAGTGGTGCTGAATGTAGACGACGATGATGGCATCAAGAAGACACCGAAGGAGATGCAGACGTTTGTGAGCGACATCGCTTTCAGGGTACGTGGCACAGATATTTTCCGCCCCCCCCCCCACCTAAAGGGACTGAGTGTTGGTTATATGGACAGCCGGGGCACCTGAGAGCTTACTGCCCACAACAGCAACAGCATATGCAAAAGAAGCAGCAGCGGGAAACGAGGCAGCGAGAGGCAGGTGAGAATACAGCATATTCTGAAAACTTGTAACCATCAGTCGTAGTGGGCGAAGGTCGGTGACTGCTTAAGGGAAGGCCCCAATGTTCTTAATGTATGTTCGGTGAAACAGAATTGGGATGCAATATTTGTGGAAGGGGGCCTGAATAATGTTCCTTGCCAGATGGTCGTCAACACTGGGGCGACCATAACAGTAGTAAGACAAGACATACTCGGGCCTTCTTCCCAGTGATCGCCCAACGACAACAGAGAACGATGCTATTTGACTAGAATAACAGGTGAGACCACGCCAGTTAAAGGTAAGAGGAAAGTGATTTTGAAGCTTGTCGACCTTAAAATAGAGGAAGAAGTTTACATAGCAGAAATAGATGATGATTATATGTTGGGGCTTGGTGTACTATGTAGACTGGGGTACTGTATCGATACTTTACTTAAAGTGCTACAGGTAGGCAGTACAGAGATGGTGGTGTTGACACTGCATAATTTGTTCTCCCCATTCAGCTGCCTAGGAGTATGTGGTCAACCTGCTGTGCTGACCACTTCTAGTGAAATTATCATTACAGACAGGTATCAAGGAAAGTTTTTCACGTGTTTGGGTCTAATTGAACCAGCAAAGCGGATTGGTGTCCTGCCAGGTAAAGTCATTGTAACAAGAACTTTGGTATCTTCTAATTCTGACTGTTTTCCAGTTAGAATGATAAATTTGTCTGAATGTGCCTTTCGTCTTAGGAAGGGGGCCATGATAGGTGTTTGGTAGCAGGTCACGTAGGTATTTACAAATGATCCAGAAGATTTCAGAGTAAAACATATAGAATGTAATTTACCTTAAGTACTGGAGAAACTGTTAGTAAGAACAAAATAAAATATTATCTGGCGACAGGAGAAGGCTGTCTCTGATTTACTTCAGATAAATAGTTATGCCTTCTTGTGTGGACCAGATGACCTTTGGAAGGACTAATGTGATGTACCACCACATAGATACAGGAGATGCCAGGCCCATAAAGCAGCCACCAAGACCAATGTGAAAGAACCATTATTTGGTCCATGGTTATTAACCATAGTTCTTGTTAAAAATAATTATGGCTCTCTGAGGTTTTCTGTAGATTATCGCCAGGTTAATAATATAACGAAGAAAGACTCTTTTCCACTTCCAAGGATAGATGACACATTAAACAGCCTAGCAGGTTCGAAATACTTTTCTACTTTGCTCATGAAGAGTGGCTTCTGGCAGTACGAGGAGGCCGCAGAACCAAAAGAAGGCTGTATTTTGTGTCCCAGGGAAAGGAACCTGGCAGGTCAAAGTTATGGCTTTTGGGATGACAATGCCACTGCCACATTCGAACGCATGATGAAAAATTTCGTACCTTTAGATATCTGCCAGGTTTACCTAGATTACATTGTTGTGATAGGGAGGACATTTGAAGATCACCTATCATGCTAATATTCTGTATTTCACTAAGAGACCACATCCAATCTGAAACTAGTTCCTAAGAAGGGACACCTGTTCCAAAAGAAAATTAATTTCTTGTGACATGTAGTGTCGGCCCATATAATTAAAACAGACCCCGAAAAGCCAAAGCAAGAAGAAATTGGCTGACACCAAATGACAAAACTGAAGTGAGGAGTTTCCTGTGATTATGTGCTTACTACCATCGATTTGTACCTGGATTCGCCCCTATCGTTAAGCCACTAAATGAACTGGCTAAGGCAAAAAGGAAATTTCATTGGACCACTGAATGTGAAAATGCTTTTCGTTAGCTAAAGGAAATTATGATATGTCCACTAGTCCTGGGTTTCAGGAAAAGTGAGGGCATGTTCATTTTGGTCACTGATCCTAGTGATATAGGCATTGGAGCTGTGTTATCTCATTTTCAATATGGGAATGAGATACCACTAGAATACTTCAGTAAGGTATTGCATAAGCCCGAGAGAAATTACTGTGTTACATGCAGGTAGCATCTGAAATTTACCATGCTTCAATTCGCTGGCTACTAAATTTCAAGATCCCCGATGGTCAAATAGCCCGATGGATACAGTATCTTCAATAATGTGACTTTGGGACACAGTAAAGATATGGATGCCTTCTCACCATTGCAGACGCAATATCTAGGGAGCCATGTGATTAATTTTGTCGTCATTGCGAACACCAAGAAAAAAAGTGGTGAATCGCTGAAGGTACAGAAGACAAGAATTCAAGGTTCTTTTTCTTGTGATGGGTCACCTACCTGGAGTGATGAGGGTATTAGGAAAGATCAGTTAAGTGGGCCCACTTTGCGGCCATCATTAATGTGGCAAGGAGCTGGCTGTGAGCCAAAATTGGAAGAAGAATCTAGTCTGGGTGCAGCAGTTAAAGCTTACTGGCCATTATGAAATTCTCTCGTGCTGAGTTATGGCATACTTGACAGAAACTGGGAAGGTAATGATGGAAAACACACACTGTTACAGTTGATCCTTCCAGAATGCAGGGTTCCCGAAGTCTTAAAAAAAAAACTGCATAATGTGGCAGCCAGTGGGCTTTGGTGTTAATAAGACCCCCGACAGAGTTTGGCAAATTATACTTACTTCATTGTCGGAAGGATCCTGAGTAGTGGTGCCGATTGTGCGACACCTGACTGCGAGGAAGAGCCAAATAATCAGGGAAAAGGTCACATCCAGAAATACAATGTTGGGCCACCATTCTAGGGGATGGTAGTGGATATTCTGGACCCATTTGGCTGTTACATAAAGAGGTCATTGTTATCTCCTGGTACCCCAAATTTTCTTTACTAAGTTGCCTGATGTCATTCCACTCCCAAACCAAGAAGCACGTACTATGGCCGATGCACTCGTAAAGTATGTCTTCTCGAGGTTTGGGGTGCCACTAGAACTCCATTCTTTTCAGGGAAGAAACTTTAAAGCTGCGGTCTTCCAGGAAGTAACAAAATTCTGGGGATGAAAAAGACTAGTACTACACCTTCAGTCGAGTGGAATAGTAGAGAGGTTTAACAGCACTCTTGGTCAGTGCATGTCGATATTTGTGGCAGACAACCAAAAGGACTGGGAGCTATGCCTCCTCAGTAACCTGCTGTTTGACCGACCGACAGAAGAGGAAGCTGCAACCCCAAATTATGCCAGCGAATTATGTATCAGACTTGGCATTCATGATTTTGCTCGGTACAACGTAGAATAAATAATGACAGGATGAAGTCGCAGTATGATAGGAGAATATCCGGCGAGGTATTTCAAGAAGGACAAATGGTGTAGCTGTACAACCTACAGAGGAGAAAAGGGTACTACTGCCCGAAGCTACAGAAATATTGGAAAGGCCCCTATAGGATTCTGAAGATCAATGATGTGGTCTTTCCGATTTGTCGTCAAGGCTCTTGGGCGAAGCCGAAAGTGGTCCACATCGACCGACTGGTACTCTGTGAAGGTCCTGACATTGCAGAATCTGTTCGGGACGAAGAAACTTGAGGAGGGGGTAGTGTTACGTGTCGCTGGTCTGTGCTGCTTGTGACGGCTATCCCTGCACATCGAACGAAAGCTAAACCGACAGTGCAATATGAAGTTGAGAAAATGTTGGCCGTTTGGGACGGCTTACCTTCGCTGTGACGGGGGTGTGTTTGACGAGCTCCACGCCTAACGTCCGCTGGGCGGGCCTGCTGGTCTGCAAGTGTGGGCGCCATGGGATTGCTGCCGCCTGCGAAATCTAGGACTGCCTTCCCCTCCCTTGTACGTCTCCTTGACCACGTGACGCCAGTTAGCTAGTCACATACCACCAGGGTGCCCTTCCAGGACTTCCGGATATCGACAAAGTGAATATCAGTTTGTAATGCTCTCGATGTTTTCAAATAAAATATAAATGCAGGTGTCTCGCCGAGGTTCGGGGAGACGGGTCAGGATATTCACTTGGGCAGGAACTGCTGTTCCGTCAACATTTCAAAATGGGGGGGGGGCCCTTGCTGCCATTTTAGTTAAGTATGCTTTAAAGGAAAATATTTAGTGTAACCTGCATATAGCTAAGTTTGTAAAAATGAAAATTTTTGGGGGAAGTTTTAAACAGAATTATTTTCGATTCTAACTTTTTATACCAAATGTAATCAGTGCGAAAATAGGAAAATTATATATTTAATAAAGTCGCCTTATTATGATATTGGGGGGAGGGGGAATTACTATGTAACTAATATGTAGTTATAATATAAACGCAAGGCAACGAATACTTTCAAACCTTTCCACTGGAACCAACCCAAATCCTTATTTTTGACATAATTGGGGGGCTCTCACCTGTCTCCACCTTAAAACACCTACATTCAGTAAGCAGTTGAGGCAAAGACCTCGTCCTGTGTGTGTTGGCAAACACCGTCACATGCTGACCTTGGTCCGCCCCACGCGAGTGGCTTGAAAAGTAGGACATAGTAGTGATGACAACGGGGCAGCAAGTCAATGGAATGTTTTGAATGAGAGGTGAGTGAACCACGTATATGTTACAAAAAGCGAGCCGACACGATAGTTCCTTGTTGTATTGATTTCTGCATTTATCTGAAAAATGCTTTGGATTACTGATTGCATTCTCTCAACATGACTCGGAGTGCGTTGAACATTCCAGAGGAACGATATAAAAGTATGACAGACCTCCGAGTGGCAGTTTTTGTTGAACAGATGAATAGCTGAGTTACGAGCGATAGAAGAACGTGCGGCGAGAGAAGTGACAAGCAGAGAGGAAATCTGCGACTGCGAGTATCAAGCATTGACGAGTGTGGCTTGCAGGCTGGACTTTTGGACTAGATGCGTGATTGAAAGACATTAAAAATGATGGAAACAGATAGAATGAATACGTGTTAATGATGAGTATGAGTTAATTGACTGTAACCAAACGGAGACATTAAGAAGGATGTTAATTAGTGTCGAATCAGACATTAACTATTGCGCTCACTGTTAAATAAAAAGAGTAATATTGGAGACAGATAATTTAAAGCTTTAAATATTCTGCATGAATAAATTATGAATCATAAATAAATTATTTTATTTTTATTAAGACCTCCATCCCTCACGAACTCAGATACGCCCCTCAGGACTCTCATTGTAACAGTATGATAGAACTGCTTCTATTTTAATGTTATCCTGTGCACTCTTCGCATTCTTTCAAAAATCGCGGGAACATTTTCATCACAGTTAATCTACCTTTTTTTTATATTGCCAATTATCTATCACGACATTAATTCTGGCAGATTTAGTCATACTCAAATGACCTAGAGTGATATGAGCTTCCCTCTCAAACTAGTGTCATGGCGTGGAGGACTTTAGGTATACAACGTAGCGTTTCTATAATGAAGTAGTATTCTTCTTGGTGTATAGCAAAAATGATGTTAAATAAGGTATTTCTGCAGAAATCTACTTAACTTTTCCTTAACAAACTGGCAGAGTTCACATTTGGATAAGCAATTTATTTTATTTCTTTAATATGGTAAATAAATTATAATGTTCGTGTCATCTCTATACTTCATAGTATAACAAGCAATTTTTGACCAATATAATATTTATAATTTTGTTTGATATAATTAGCAAACAACCAAACCTACCTTATTTTTCTACAGACTATCGATCAAGAAAAATGTGCCTTCGGAATATGTAACTTTTTTCCTTCCAATTCGAACAAGTACGAAACACCAAATTTACAGCATAACTAGCTATAATTTCATTACTCCAAGCTTCGAAAATTATTGTTCGTAATATTTTACCTGGCAACGTCACTAACATTCCTTTTCGTCATTGACAATTTCGGAGTATCGTAAAACTGGCGGTTTGCCTCAATTTAACTGTCTTTGTAAACCATTTCAAATCATCTGCAATGCTGCTCACATTTATGTAATCTGCTCAACACAATTTTCAATTAAAGTTTACAGAAAGCAAAATCTATAAACGTGATATTTTACCATTTTACCATCGCCCCATGCCCTAATTACTTTCCTGTACTTCGCCTTTACCACAAGTTTTGGGAGATATAAAACGGTTTAATCTCCCAATCCATAGTAGATAGTTTCACTTATGTGTCACTACAACCAAAGTTATCCTTCTGTACGAAGTTTAAGCAGCACTGAGAAAATTATAAATCAAACTAAAAAATATATCATTTACGAAAATGTTCAGGCGTAATTAGCGGAAAATAACAAAATATCATGAGCGAGCAACCATTTTGATACTGGAATGGCGGATATGGTCGCTAAAGTTATGTCAACTTTTCTTATGTTGATTATAATACCATAAAGAACCAACTTACTAAGTATATAAATTTTAGTTCAAAAATCTCCAATTTTCCTCACTTAAGTCTCTATTATCGTCTGTATTATAAAACATACAGTAAATTTAAAACAAATTTTACATGAAATTTAATTTTTTATAAATTAATTTCTATGCATTTTCACGTAAAGACTACTGTTCAGAAGAAATTACTAAAAAGCCGGGGAAATGTCATGATTTGACGGCATTTTTGGTACGAAAATGGCAGACATATGCACGATAGGCGTGTCAACTTTGGTTATATTAATTAGGTCAACCTTACCTACCAATGTGCCAAACTCCAAAACAATATTAAATTATTTCTCACAGATTGATAAGAAAAGTCTGTTTTTGTTGAACTATGACCGGTATGACACCAGAGTTGGGTGACGCGCCATGTACTGTATACACCATTCCGCTGGTGTTTTCGTTACCAAAAAATATGTCTATAGGCTATTCATGGTAAAGCGAACAGTTTTGAAAGCCCTCTCATTTAGAATAACATTAAATAAATATATTTTTTATCTTTAGACGTTAACTTCCGAATTCTGTAGAATATACACACTGTGTTAACTATTTACATGACGATATTTATTTTAAACTGTGGTTAAAAGGTTAAATCTGGCTGAAAGGAAAAAGTAACTAGGGCACCAAAAGTGCTCACTTTACGGTGAATGGCCTATACCTACATGGTTTGGGCTCGTAGTAAATCTAGGCTCGACCACTGGGCAGGTTGGATTACTGAGCACTCAGGCCGTTGGGTCCAAAGCCTAAGTTTCATTGCGAAAGTGTTTAATGGTCAGGGGAAATGATAGTCTGCTGTGAAACCCATAGGTGGCAAGGAAAGTAAAGTAGTGCTATGGGATGGTCAGTTGGCCACACCGAAGGTTCTTTTTGGTGACCAGTCAATTGAGGTTGGAATCGCTGTGTTCATTTTCGCACAGTATTATTACTTATATGCAGAACAACATCATTTGTAAAAAGATACAAGTTAACTTCAGTGCTTCAGCTGGTTAGTATTTGCTGACCTCAGTGATTACAGCAAACTGCTAGAAACATCGTCAAAAATGTGATTAGTTTCCGAATTTATCGTTACAAACGTACAAAAAATTACATCTTTTCGCATATTTTGGACCATGATAATGGTCGTGATTATCTCAGTTTATTTTTAATTTGTCACAATATCCTGTTGCTATTTTCCGTCTTGTCACTGCCACAAATGGAGTTTCCTCAGCTCGATTCCTCCCAGCCCTATTTCCCAAGTATGAAACAAGACTACTTCCCTCTTACAGTATTCCTAATGATAACCGACGCAAAAATGTTGGTACATTAGACGCTTGTAACAGGAAAAAGTTAATTGAGTTGGTTGTAGCAATTAAAACAAGTTTGCTGGCCCTTGGGTACATTCCAGTGTAACACACTCAGAATAGTCAATCTTCTCCTTTCAACATAGTGGCAAGAGCAGATTGCTACCGTCCAGCCGATTTCTTTCTTTCGCAACGAGCATTTTATTCTGTCGGCCTTGGGTTTTGCATCCTCCCATTGCTTTGTTTGCCTAAATTCTCATTCAGTATTATTTAGTCTTTCATGCTGGACTGGAGGGATAGCCTCCTCTATAAATCTAAAATAAGTGTGGAATATTTTGTTTTATTTACACAAGTAAGTTACTTCACAACACAGTGGTTTGCACCAGGTTGACAAGGGGATATCGTCATGCAGTTATGCGGTTTTTCAAACAGTTCATAACGTGGCAATATGTTCCTGCTGTATACCTTCTGTTATTCAGCAAAGTCTTAGAAAGATTTTCTTGACTGGGCAGATTCGATTGTGACCCTTTATTGGATTTGTGCTTCGCCCTACTGTTGGAATATCTTTTTCGCCAATCGTATGGCCCAGTCCCAGGTACCTGTCACAATGGTATTCTGGAATGGCGCATCTTCTGACCACGACCCAGTTGAGTATGCCTTTTGTGGATTCCTTGATATGAATAATTGATTTTGTAGAGGGGTTCAACAAATTTGCAGCAGCACCTGAGGCCACCTGCAGCCAAACAAGTAACTAAAGTAGTCTATAAAAAACTATATCATACAAATTTTAAAACTGCTATGTTTACGAGTTCCTTACAATACCTCAGTTTTAATTAAGGCGTAATGAATATCATAAATCAGAGTGCAGTCCAAACTATTGCTAAATCGTACAGTCTGTAAGACTCATATTGATTGCTCATATCGATTGCTCTGAAAATATTGAGAAAAATTTAGTGTTGTAAACTTATATATTTGTTAATTTACCAGAGTCACTAAGAAGCTTCTACAATATAAGATCCTTTACAACTCTTCTCTAGTGCCTCGCAGACTTTCTCTACTTTGCCGCTGGTCAGTCAATGACATTTTGACCAACTGTGTAACAACTCTGAGAATGCTACTCGCAACCTGTTGGTGCTTTCTTAGCTTTCCACGTTAAAGAACAAAATACAAAATCATTGGTAGTCAGGTTTGTCACGACTATGAAAACCAAGTGCGCACACCCGGAGAAAAGTCTTATCATTGAATTCTGTATGTGAGCTGTGGTGAAGTCCTCAGCAGTTGTTGACGTGACTGTCTGACGATTGATTCACAGACACTCTTCAGAGTTTGCTGGTCTCTCGATCAGTAAGCTAGTCGGGCCTATCAAAAGAACGCTTTAAATGCAGCGGGATAAAATTAATGCCAGAAGTATTTGATGAAGTCTACAGGTAACGAACTTGCTAAAGTCATCGCTAACAAAGGCGCGAGCCATGAATAAAAGCCATGGGAACTACTTATAGTTCAGAACCAATCAAATAGTGACAGTATAATTTACGGTATGGTGCATGTGCCACTTATTTTTTTCAGTTCTATACTTTATGAAAAAAACAGCTTTATTGTTCCAATTTCTTCTTTAAATCAATAAGTTAAGATTTGATTTCACATGCGCACACACTTAAAAATTAGAGATGCTGTTTGGACGTGCAAGCTTGAAAGAGAATTTTGTGATATGTCTTTGAAGGACTTTTTCACTGCCGTGAGTTAATTTAAGGTAGGATATAAACATTTGTATAATCCTGAGCTTTATAATATTGTTATTTATTTTTATCTTATCGTCACACATTTCCCTATGGTAGGTTTTAAGTGCATGCTGTTTTTAAGAAGAAATGTTCTGTCTGTGCTTGAAGATGTGATAAGATGCAACTCATCCTCCAAGTACAGAAGCAATTTTCAAAACTGGTCGTCTACTTTCTACCAGTTCATATAGATTTTAAGAGAATCATCACAATGAAAATCAACTCGTGACATTAAAAAAAAAAGAATTATATAACATAAAAACGCAAGGACTAGAGACAATTCAAAAGAAAATTTTTTTGATGAATGGATTTATTTGTTAAGTTTTACAGACTGCTGTGGCTCACTTGGAACATTTAGATTCAAATCCTCTTGGCTGGAACTAAGAATGACATCACATGAAATTGGTCATTCTGAGTTTTCGATTTCTGGAAGCAATGCTCCCATTCGGGCAGAATAGCTGAAACACAAGTATTCAAAATGTTATACTGTAAGATACATTTTTCTACTTAAAATTATAGTAATATTGTATACTTTATAGGCATTGTTCAGTAGTTTTTGCCTCATTAGTTGATAGTTCAAAAAATTAACCTGTTGTTTGTGCGAATGACAAGATACGTATTATAACATCTACAAATGAATACTTCTACGAATATTTCGTTATCGATTCACTATTTCATCATATTAATGACAATTCATGTAAAATTGCACAAGGCAAATGGACAGCAAGTCAAACTCTGCTTAAAATTATGGCAGTCAGAAATCCCCGGAAGAAAAACCGTAATTTAAGGAACATGAGTTCGTACCATTTGCTGGGACCTCGATCAAATACTCTTTTCCTTCTTCCACTTCTTCTGCACACTCAGAAGTCTCATCATCAGGGATGACATCTTTGGTCAGCTCTATGAAACGGTCCAGAGGACATAGGGACTCGCATCCAGGAAGCTGGAGCAAGTATGGGTCAGTTGTGGTGCTGTTCTTGAACGAAACCTGCCGACAAAAGTGTCCTGCTTTATGGATAAACCATTCTAAAATACAGAATCTGTTCTAGTACATACAACTCATCAGTAGGTCCTACCGTAACATAAAAGCTGCCGGACTTCTCTCTGAGCTCAATGAGGACAGAAGATGCATATGGGACCAGGATGCCGTTGAACACTTTGAGTGCTTGTAGAGTGTTGACAACATTGTCGTCGTGGGCTGAGTATATGTAGAGACTGCGGTCAGGGCTTAGAGTACCATTCAACTTGTCCTGCATGTTTTCAATAATCTCCTTTAGCATTGGACCTGCGAAGAAAGCATGCCATGAGAGCAAAGACACTGCTTAAATTGAAGAGCTCATTTTCTGCTGATACTAAGTCATATGGCACTCGTATCATTTCAACAACGCACATAATTTTAACATTGAGTGCGTTAGTTTAATATAGCTGTTCAGAGAAGCAGCCAAAACTTCCTTGTGTTTTGTCAAACAATTTGTATTCTCACTTAATACGCTATGAAATGGATATCTGAAAGTGAATAACCACTCAACTGTCAACAGGTAGGAGTAAAAATGTGATTAATGGTATAAAACAATTTGTGAGTTCTAAATTCGAAGGTTAATCATGCTTTACCTGCGGCCAGTCTCTGGAGTTCTGTAGTACCAGCACTGGCTATGAAGTGTTCTAAGAGGTACAAATTCCTCAAAGGCGTCGGATAGTAGGGTATGACCCAATCAGGCAGCTTCAAACTGTACAGTTCCTGAAACAATCGAGTATTTGTCGTATGCTTGGCTTTTAATGTAACACATTCTTTGCTCCGCTTTATGGCAGCGTCGTCTCGAAACAGCAGTATTGATCCTGCGGGTCCGTATATTCTTAACATTCCTTATGCCATATAAACCAAAAATAAGAAAATTTTCCATTTCGACCATATTTCAATCAAAATGCAGTTTGAAATTTTTAGTGAAATTTTAAGCCTAACGATTTTATGTCAGGTAAGTTGAAATACAGTATACATGTGATTTTAATTCCAGGTAGCGATAAACTTAGATAAACTTAGCAGCTGCAAAAATAGCTTCTTTGAATTAAACAAACAAAATGGTTATTATTATATGTTAATATTATGTAAGAATAAGTGAAAAAATAGCAATTTATCGAGAGATAAATTAAACAATCTTCTAGTTATGTTGAATGAAATTGACATAAAATCCACACCTGTGTTGATATTCCATTCTATGACATGTTATCAGTGTTGCTTCTCAAAGAGAATTCAACACCATAATTTTTAACATATTGTCACAAATCAAAATCTCGTACAGACCAGTTTAACTGTAGGCGAACTGTAACAATAATAGCAAGAGGAGGGGGAATGTGGCAGGAGCCTACCTCAATGAAGAGTATGTCAGCGATTCCAGCGTCGAATGTCGTGTAACCAGCGAATCCCGACACTTCCTTCTGCACTTGAGCAGTGACGTTCATGACACACTGGTACTCGTATGACTCCTCCAAGTACGACAGCAGGGTCGAATACTTGGTGCAGCTTGAAGACGGCCACAGTAACTGAAAGAATGCTACATGTTAGTGTATTTCCACATGCTTTGTCTTTATAGGCTGTTCATGGAAAAATGAGCACTTTTGAAAGCCCTGCTTATGATCTACTTGTATGCACATTCTGTAATCCTCCGCCTTATGTAAAATTAACATTGCCATGGGCCTCATCACTTTATTTATGCGTCGGTCAATGGAAACTGTGAAATTATTAAGAAAGTAAATACATTACAAATCTGCTTATTTCAACATTTCGATGCAATAAAAAAACAGAAAGCGAAAGAGTAATTTTAAGTTATCACGACATCATAATATGGAACTACTTTCCATTCATCATTACCAACTTTACTGGGCGCATGTCACATGTGCGCCTGTTAAAATATATGCATGCAGGGCAGTGACTTTTTTCTAAGGTTCATTTCTAAAGTACTCACTTTATCGTCAGCAGCCTTTACCATGATCTATAAAACGTTTGAGACATTGGTATTAAATAATACAAACCTTTATATTAAATGTTTAGACACTGCTAGAATGCATATTAATCATTATAATTTATAGGGCATCATTTCAAAAAATCATTCACGTTTTTAAAAAAAAACCGTTTTGATTTTAACTCAGTAATTTTTTTCAGTCAATCCGTTTCCATTTTTGCATAAATACTGATTAAAAACTCGATCTTCAAAGGCTCACATCTCCCTTTATTTTCAGGTTAGGTACAATGTGTCCCTTACATTACCCACTTGATATTGCTTAAGGACTCATCTCATGAGATGTGTCGGTATAGTGTTTGTTTATACATATAGATCGTAAATTTCCTTACGGGAAAATACACCTTATCGCAATTATTATGCATCTGAGAGTAATGTATTGCGTACTTACAGTGTCCTTGCTTTTGGGCTCGGTGTGTATGGGGATGGCCTGGAACTTGATGCTTGGCTGGCTCTCTGTCCTCTCCGTGGGCTGGTACAGTCCGGCCAGATTACACTGGGCGCTCATCAGAGTACGGTCATAATCCGTGCTCCTCACGTGGGTGTCGTTGTAGTTGTAGGTCAGAGGCAGCAAGTGGGAGTATCTCTTCCTGAGGTACGAGCCTAGCTGGTAGTGCTGCTCCTCGCCAATCTGAACAACGATCGAACAACTCCTAACGTGTGAACTCCACTCGCTACTCAAGGAGGAACACGTTTAATGTCATAGTATACTTTTTTTTTAATTTCACCAATATTAATTTACTTGCAGCAGTGTTCGTGAAGAATTTAGTTTAACACCGAGGAAAATATTATTATTTTAAAAATATGATTCAAGTTGACGTGAGAAATATTTGCTAGTAGACTTTAGCACCTATAGATATAAGCAAGCGACGAGAGTGATTTTTCTTCATACAGTTGATAGAAATCTTTCCCTATAGCTTTGAACTATGACAACCTGGACATAAATGATTAGTAACACGATAGTTGAATGTTACATTTTACTAGCATCCAACAAAGAACTTATAAGAAAGAGTAATCCCGAACAGCAAGTTCTGCCAACTTTGTGAATAAATATACCTGTTGAGTTATTTCTTACACAGTAAACCTTTTTATTATTTGCGGCGCAAAGTATCGTGGTGAAAGAATGCATCACTCTCGTAAAATTTGTGCTTACATAGTTAGCAAAATCTACTGTCATTTGAGATTACCGTTTCCTGTTATTTTTATAATACTGACGTTCAAATACTTGTGCATTTCAGCTATAGCCAATTCACGGTAAATTGAGCACTTTTGAAAGCCCTCTAATTTGCAATAATAGTTTTAAAATGTATATTATTTTAGCCTTAGACGTTAAGTTCTGAGTGCGGTAGAATAAACACAATGTTTATTTAGAATGGTAGTTAAGGGATTTAAAAAATGGTTGAAAGGAAGAAGTAACTAGGGCTTCAAAAGTGTTCACTTAACCGTGAACAGCCTATAGCAAGTTAAGTATTAATTGGTGTCCCGCGCACTTTTAATTGTAAGACACACACAAACGACTACATTAGTGATGTTTCGTGACAGAAGTGCGAGAAGTTAGGGCTCACCTCAGACAACTGTCCATATCCTCTGGGCCAGTAATATGCCACGTCATTGTATGGATCGTTCGGATATGATGAAGCGGGTGCTCGGTCTCCATGTCGGAACAGCTGTAAGAACATTACAACTTAGTCCTATTGCTCGAGAATTCTCATTTACTACGGTCTTAAGTGAACAGTATTAGTTAATATGTGGTTTATTTAATAACGACCATTTTTCATCTTATTAAAACCTTTATAAACTAGTTCAAAACTAAAATTCATTAAATTAAAAAATCAAAATTTTAAAACTTACATTAACAGAAATTTCTAGTGGTGAATTCACAAATTAGCCTACATTTAAAACACTACATAAACTTAAAAATTAAATTCTGATTGTAAACTTTGTGGTGGTGAATTTTAAAAGCATATTTACAATCTAAATTTAAAGCTTATATTGAAAAAAGTGCACGCTCTTTGATAATTAAAACATTAAATTATAAATTGATTATTTTATATTCTGCTATCAAATAAGTGATTATTTTAACTCAGCGATTTATTCTCATAAGGAACAATTTTTTTGTCAGTTGTAATTTTCTTTAGTTAGTTTAATTTAAGGGATTTAAGTTTTAAACTATTTGATAAAGGTTTTAATAAGAAGAAAAAATGGTTCGCACTAAACTACTGAGACTGGAGTGGAGAGATCTGAGCGACTCGTAACAACGAGGTCTTGACAACCCATGAAGGTGAAGCGAGGTGGAAACGGAGCAGCGTGGGAATTCTTTGGCGGGGGGAAACGAGAGAACTCCTAGAAAACCCGCCGACCGGCGACATCGTCCATCATGATACTCAAGTGGGAAAATCCGGGAGTGACCCCGCCGGGAATCGAACCCGGTTTAAAGCACTTTCACATACATATAGCATGTAAGCAAGCAGGTATAAATTGGTATACATGGTGCCCCCAGTAGGGTTACTTCCGCTCAGGTTGGGAACATCAATGTTAAAAGTTTTGCAACCAACATTTTTCGCCACTAGGTAAGCGCTAAGGTCGCGTGTGTGCCGCGTTTTCTTTATTTTCTATGTTAGCAAACAAAATAATTGCAATAATCATAAATCAAATATAAAACAATTTCGTAACCAAATAAAACCATTATGTTTTATTAGTCACGTAGCTTAAAATCTTAATTATAAGTTACCTCTTTGGAAAACTGCGCATCTAGCGGCAGAAATTATCGCTATGCAAAACTGGCCCATAAGAAAACTCGTTTTGTTCCTAACCCGAGTAGAATTAACCTTACCCATAGTGGCCAGATAAAGATAGTTTTGTTTACAAAAACACCTCAAGATAATTTTGACAAATGGGCAGCCATTACAGAAACTCGAAAAGTGCGAGTTGGTAGTTTACAGTAATGTTAATGTATTTACTTTAAAATATGTGTGATTTTATTAAACATTATAGCACGAAGTTTGCGGTGTGTATTTCATTTTCCGTAAGAGATGAATAACATCCTAGAGCATGTTGCAGGAGTAAGTGTATGTTCTTACCACGCTGGAGAAGATGATGGTGCCCAGATCGTCGACCGGAAGTATCGGCCAGGCAACTGCGTGACCAACACCCAGGGCAAACAGTGCTGTCAACTGCCACATGATGTTCTCAGTGTTACCCGCTAAGGGAGAACGTTTCTGGCGAGACCTCAACGACGCCGACAGCAAGGCCCACGGGCGCCTTTTATATCCTAGCAGTGTTGTCATCGACGACGGTCTTATTTCGCCAAACAGCCTCATTGCCTGCCCGTGGCTGTAACAGCGGATTAGGAAACACGCGCTCCAAGTAAGCATGAGTACCGAGGTGTATCTGCGTTATCAAACGTGCATTCCGTGAACAGCTCAGTCGTATTAGCCGCTGTTGTTTTCTATTTTCAAGGGATTATGATGTTTATGCACGAAATAGACGTATACACTGGGTAAACGGCCATCATCTGTAATGTAATCATACTCTTTGTCATTTCTTTCCACCCATCAAATGAGGGTCGTAAATTTTGTGGAGCTCAAGAAAGAGCCTAAAATGCAGTGAAAATTGTAATGTATTAAATTCTACACGTCTCAAAATATCTCTAAAATACGTTCTTACTGAAACGATCTGATTGATGTCAATATAATTTTAAGAGTTAATAAGTTTATTCGTTGTAACAAACAGTAAATAAATAGTTTCCAACCTTTATAAAGACTATTGTTTACATTTCAAAATAATTAGCGCTGCTTTGTTTTAAGTGACACCCTAACGATGATTGTCTACCACTGTGACAGTCCCGTTGATCTCGTGAGCTACTTATTTTGTAAGGCTTTGTTTACGAAAATATTCCATATCGCTAAATGAAAAGTAGAATTTATATTGAATGAGTTCAGCGATCATGTCTCTGTCTCTGTTCCTGTTGTGATTGTCCTCAACTTGGTTATAAACTATTATTTTGGGTGGTATTCTCATTCCGCGACTCACAGCTATACGGACTGAAATGTTGTTGCAAAGCTTTCTTTTTGGTCCGATATTTGGCTGTTCTGAAGTACTTCATATTTTATTCGTCCGTTGCTTTTAATGGTCTTCTAGGTTTCATCCAGTCCCTTGGCCTGCACGCAATTTTGTCCACTTTTTTTTTCCTCGTGTGCGTGGTAAGTCAACAACCAATATCAGCTTTATTTACTTTAGTTATTCCATTGTGGGTTATTATCTACTTTTGTTTGACGTTGATTGCTATTATTTCACAGTTAAGTGATATATTTTAGAAATTCTTAGTATTTACTTTATTTAACTGCTATTGTTAAGTACGTTTAAAACAATTCTGAACTATAGGTTCTGTTAAAAAGTAGATGTTGGTTCTAGTATTAATTTTTTTTATATTCACTTTACGCCCCAGGCTGTAAATCTAAACCTATATGCAGTTTATTTATTTATTTTTTACCTCTTTCAGCATTGTTGGACCGTCCTTTCCGAGACTAGGTAGGTCACTGAAAGCAATAATTTTTACGAGAGTTTATTACTAGCCACTTTCTCAACCTCATAAGTTTGAAAACAACATTCTGCGCAATTTGAAACGTTTCGAAATTCGCTCTTCTCCGTCTCAAATGCTGCTGAAAATGGCAAGGAGCTCTTATAAGCTATTGGTTACTGGACTACGGTTTTCTACAGAGCTGTTACCCCTGTGTCACTCCTCGACTCGTCCCTATTTGTAACAGACAGGAGTTGCGTGTCTCGTTGAATAATGGGAAAACAGAGAGTATTTAACCGCACACAATTTATCTCGTGTACAGATTTTGAAAAAAATAATTTGAAAATGTGGCTGAGATCAATCTGTGGAAGTTTATGGACAGAAAACCTTTCAAACTTCATTTAGTTTCAGCTATTAAGGTTTTGTATAGTAATATGTTTATGATTTTTTTGACTTCCGGTTAAACTCGCGGATGATACTCGAACGGATAAGGGTGTCTGACAGCTTACGCCTGAGCCATTAGCAGATTTATATCGATGAAGCCATTCGAAAAGGGAAATCTAAAATACGAAAGGGATACAGCTGAATAAAACACAATGTGCTTAGTTCTCTTTTATATGCGGATGTTGCCACACTCCTTTTTAAGACAGAAAATAAATTACAAATGCGAATTCCAATGTTGAATTGTGTGTATCAACCATACAGTATTGACTTGTTTACTAATAAAATAAAGGCAATGGAGTTAATACGAAAGAGTAAGATACGTACTAAAATAGTAATAAATAAAAACGTACTCGAGAAATTCAATAATTTTAATTATTTAGGAAGTTACAGAATTTTAAGATTATGACAGATAGTGACTTGAAGATATAAGTATTTTCAAATAGGTACATGTTATACAATAAAGAGTAGTATAAGGTATAAGGTAACGAAAGACACTAGACTCAAGTTAGCGAATCACAGATGACAAACAGAACCCAAGGGGACAGAATAAAGGCTGCGGAAATTAAAGATTCAAGATCGCTTGAAGGTGACATAGGAAAAAATATATTATTGAACGATGGAAATAAGCGTAGAAATATAAATATTTACCATAAAGAAGAAAATATAAGAACAATAATGAAATTATTAGAAAGCGTGGAAGGAGTCGATAAAGAAACTATCCCAAAAAAAAGTCAGAAAATATAAATCAAGAAGTAAAATAACTTTGAGAAAACATAGTAAATGATGAACATCGTAACAGATTATCAAACAAAAACGGAAAGATAATAATAGTTTTTATTGTTTTAAACTTAGCTATGAAGTTTCTCACGTTTCTGCAATACTGCTGAGTCTGTCTGCAGTATTTCTGCCCCATTGAGTGATTTCAAGAACAATAACAAGGTATCTCTCCAAATATACCTAGATTACAATACTGGTTCAAGAAATATGTTCCACGTATTAACACTTTGTACGAGCTACACTCGAGCAAAGCTAATTTTAAAATTTCCTTATTGTTCGGAACAAAACTCTCATGAATGTGCAGTCTTTGTTCTGCTAGTGTTTAACACAACCTCACAAGAACACGACAGCGCAGTAACAATGATATTGCTAACGATAGTATTTATTTATATGGCCACTCCAAGGGACATGATTGATTGTAAATCCTTTGATACGATAGGGGACATTTGATTGGGTCAATATCAGCTCGGCTCTCTATTGGTTGATGACCGGTTAATAATGAACGCTGTAAATTACATGGTATTGTCCGGTGTGGTATGGACCAATAGGACGATGGTGAGGAATACACCAACAGAACTGGTGTTCTTCAGTAGTGGATATAGGTGACTCACTTCTAATCTCTCTCGAGTTCAGTAAATGTGTGTAGAACTCAATGTGTTAAAACTATTACATGCTTGAGCACTCATCAGAGTTTAATTTCCAGCGTTTCTTTGGTTTCTGTGACAATAATTCTTAGTTAACCATTTCTGTGGCAGGCAGCATATAAGCTCGATGTTAAGCCTACTCGGACTGTTTGTAGAGCCGTTCACTGGTACAGTCGCCTTCAGCTCCACTGTTCAGAAGTTCTGGAATATCGATAACCCTGCTCGCTTGTGATGCTGCTGATCAGTGCTCAAAGACGACCTGTTATGTTGATATTGCAGCAGTTTGTCGAAGATTGTGGTCGACTACCAGTTCGCTCGGCTCTGTGCTCGATTGCTGAGTCTGCAACAACTCAGCACGTCGTGTAAAGGCTGTTCACGATAAAGTGAGCACTTTAGAAATTAACCTTAGAAAAAAGTCACTGCCTCTGCATACGTATATTTTGATGGGCGCACTCAGTGCCATTCCGCCCAGTTAAATTGGTAACGATAGACGGAAAGTAGTTCCATATCCTAATGTTGAACAAAAAGTTTTAGGTAATTTAAAATCCTTTCTTTTGCTTTCTGTTTTTTTTTTTTTAATGCATCGAAGTGAAAAAACTAGCAGATTTGTAAAATATTTACTTTCTTAATAATTTCAGAATTTCATTTGTCCGACGCATGAATAAAGTGACGAGGGCCTTGGCAATGCTAATTTTACATAACGCGGGGGAATACCCAACGTGTATACAAGTAGATATTCAGCAGGGTTTTCAAAAGTGCTCATTTTACCGTGAACAGCCTATAGAAAGGTCTTTCTTCACTGTGTCGGAATCTCTCACACTTGGTCTATCTTTGTGGTCAACCAGCAAATGTTTTTATCGGATAGCTGGTTTGCTGAGCCACAGTTATGTTACATTCTGGTCATATAACGCACTTAGCTTCCTACAATTATTTTTTACATTATTTGACACCGAATTTACAAGTTTCTATTATATTTCTGAACTTCATTTGATCAATTTGAAGGTCGCTCTCTCTCTCTCTCTCTCTCTCTCTCTATATATATATATATATATATATATATATATATATATATATATATATATATTGAAGTACGACTTCCTTGGGTCGTTTAAAGTTGTCTTTGCATCACAAAACCTAAAGACCGAAAAATATTTAACCAACCGGTATTCTGTCTCATAGATAAGATTATGATTTAAATTAATTCCTGTATAACAATTACATTTCTAACGAGACAGTTCAAAAATGCAATAAGTGTCATTATCACGACTAGAGTGTTCTGACAGGAAGATATGAGAATTTGTTTTCTTGGGTGATTTAACGGGAATTTGTGAAATCCTTCAGTAATTACAGTGTCTCCGTCATCTGTCTTTTACAATGTAAATAATACGTTTATTGCGCATTGTTATAGCAGAAACACGCTTAATTCTTAGACACTCACGTGTGTGTATGTGTTTACGTTTCATGCAACGAACACGTGGAAGTAGATAAAAATGTACAGAAAATGAAGTCCCAAGCACACACTAAATTTCTGAAGTGAATACGTCTGTAAAATCAGACCGACACATGGGGTATAGTGAAGTTCTAATGAGAAAATAGTCTTCGCGCAGGTTTGACGGAAGGGAGGTAAAGGCTGTTCACGATAAAGTGAGCACTTTTGAAAAGAACCTCAGAAAAAACTCACTGCTCCTGCCGCATATATTTAACGGGCGCACTGAGTGGCATGCCCCCAGTGAAGTTGGTAATGACAGATGGAATATAGTTCCATAACATAACGTAAAATAAAAAGTGTTAGGTAACCCTTTGTGATAACTTTAATAATTTCCTTCGCATTTTCTGTTTCTTTTTCATGCATCGAAGTGTAAAATTGACCAGATTTGAAAAAAAAAAAAAAAAAAAAAAAAAAAAATCTTATAATTACACAGTTTCACCTGACCGACGCATGAATAAAGTGATGAGGCCCATGACAATGGTAATTTTAAATAAGGTGGAGGGATGCACAACGTGCATACAAGTAGATCTTAAGCAGTGCTTTCAAAAGTGTTAATTTTACCTTGAACAGCCTATATGAAACTACAACACGAGCATGGATAATCTCGAGTTGACGCCACTCACACGGGTTGCTATCGGCAATTTCGAGCGCGGACGAAATTTCTGGTTATTACGTTTCTCAACTCAGATCTACTAGCGCACCCATTGCGGCCCCGAACGAACTCGTCTAGGCCTGTCAAATTTTAAGTCAATATAGCCACGTGCATTCCCATATTTAAAAAAAGAATTGAATACCCTCTAACGCAGAAGGATTTACGCTAAGCCCGCTGCCGTATCTCCGACCAAGCCAAAAACAATTTTTTTTTTCGTAAAGCCTTAGCTTCATATCCCCGGCCGGCTCACCGGATTTTCGCAAGTGGGAATCGTGCCGGACGATGCCGTTGGTCGGCGGGTATTCTCGGAGATCTCACGTTTTCCCCATCCTTTCATTCCGCCGCTTCTCCATACTCACATAAATCACCCTCATTGGCTCTCAAGACATCGCTGTTAAGAGCGGCCCAAATCTCTGCACCCGTTAGCTTTATATCAGTAAGCTTATAATGGTATGGCTTTCATACAGAAAAAACTAAATTGATCTTTCCTCTTCATACGGTCTGAAACCAAAGAACACGCACCCTGAGAGATCACGTACAAGACAATATAAGTCACGGAGTCTGGCCACTCAGTATTTATCGTCCTGTGAGGGTCCCCGGGGCCGAAGTCGTTAAAGCACCGCCTTGTGATTCGAATGCCCGGTAAGCCATTGACGTGTGAGCGGTTTTCTAAACTTGAGTACTTGCCAACTTAGCCAACAAACTGGCCCTTGATTACACTACCAACATACAAGCTAGGAGGTTTGCTAGACTGATAACAAATATTACTGTCTGCTCGTGATCTTCCGCGACTTTATGAGAGAATTTTTACAGGTAGTGGGTTAAAGCAGTAAAATCGGTGTTCATATTGATAAGGGCGGGGATTTAACCGGAAAGACCAGATGCAATTTTATTTTATCGGGCCATTATTTGTACACCATTTCGCAAGATAGTACGTCCTGAATAACTGCAACTTCTCATCCTACTTCGAGAACTATGCGGCTGATTTAGATCAAATTAAGCACATGAATTGTGCTATCATAGACCACCTAAGTACGTGTAAATGTACAAGATCGAATGCCTATTTTCTAGAAATTGTAGACTTGTATTTTAGAATATTATTCCATTTATTCCTAATCGTGACACCTATTTCAGCTAAACTGCATATGCAGGCTGTAACCATTGCAGGTATTAAAATTCTAATTGACTTCCACTTTGGTCCCCGTTTTGTAAATCAGCGCACCTGAAAATATAAAACTTTTACAATTTATCTTCGAAATACTGAACTGATTTCAGCCAAACTCGGCAGTTAGGTAGCACTTTGGTTGGACGCCTAAATTTATATATTTTTTCAATATATGATATTTATTTCTTCAAAACCACGTCCTTATAAATGATTTACGCATGTAGGTCATAGTTACCGAACCTTTAAACACATTTGAACCAAGCTATATATGCTTGCTCTACTTGTTATGAATACTAAAGCCAATATTATCTTTAAAATTTAATGGTAGTGGTGTTGCAGGATTTATATTATCCGAAAATAAGCCTAGAAAAATATCTGGTGATTTTTTGGTTCTTGGTTTCTTTATTTTATTTTCTCCAGGCTTATTTTCAGGAATGAATACAGTGAATTTAAATGTTGATCTAAATTAACTACCGCGTTTCATAACATCATTTGCCTACTAATTTGTAAGATATATTGAACCAGAAAAATCAAGTTTTTATTTAATTTATCGGGAAAAAATCAACCGACTGCCATCATATTTCGAAAACAAGACAGTAGTGTTTGGGTAGGTAATATAAAATGCTACAGTTTCAGTTAATCAGACACTCATTTTCAAACTGGTAACTTTACAAATCTTATATAGCAGTATGCTATAGATAGGTGCAAGATTCTGTGGTGTTATTTTAAGGCAAATTTTGGTTTTTGAAAATACCAAACTTCGATGTTATCAATTTTATTATGGACATTGAAACTTTATTACTAAAATAATGCGATATTTGGGCCAAAATTTTACTAGATTATTTTAACGCAAATTTCATTATGGAAAATTGTGGATCAATCAACGGGCATTTATTCTTATATTCCTATTTACATAGAAACTGTTTTTAGAGTTTTAGGATTTTTCACACCTCATATGTCGACGTTTCTAGACTGTGTGTATTTTTGCCGTAATATTACATGAATGACTTGAATATGGTTTTACAGGGGAAAAATATTTTATCCTTAAAATGAAACTATTATTACATTTGTTTTAACAAAATCTGTATTTCTCACTAAATTACGGCATTTTAAACATATTTCTGTTATTGATACAGCTGAAATGATAATAAGATAAGATTAATTTTTTTCTCCCCGTAATTTTAAAACTTACATTATTTTTACTATCATTTGGTTGTTATATTTGTATACAAATTGTTGGTCATAGTTTCACAGATCAAATAGGGTAGTTTTGCTCCGTTTCATTTTATTTCGTATTTGAACTTAAATTGCGGAGTTAGGCGGTGTGTTAACTTGTATTTGAATGTTATTTCGGTTCTACCGCTATTCGCCATATAATCTTGGCTCTAGCTATAGCTGCCAAACTATTTCAATCAAAGTTGGTAGGTTGGCAGTGTTTGGGTGAGCAATAATAAAATTCACGAACTCGTTGCCTTTCCTCTCCCTCATTTTATAACATATCGCCATCTACAATATTATATAAAAATTATATAATTCATTAACTGCTAATATGATTCGCAAAAAATTTAATGCAATTATACTACCTACTAAAGGCTGTTCACGATAAAGTGAGAAATTTCGAAATCAAACCTTCCCCCCCCCCCAATCCCCCTTCCCGGTGCAACTTGCACTGTCTCTATAACATCGCTGTCGACGAGACGTTAAACCACTTACCTAACTAGCTACATCATACTTTTGAAGTGGAAGCCTTTAACTTGTAACGTTATAGGCTATGCCATATCTCTGGTGCCATTAACATACTGTATTTAATAACTTAGTTACTGCTTCTATATTCCAACATTTTTGAAGATAACGTCATCAAGTAAATTATAGTTATAGGGATTTGTCATATCACAGGAGAACTGCATTAACGATTACCATTAGATATTTACCAAAATTCCTTGTTTACATTTTTACACGCAAAATTCTACCATCTACGCCTTTGGTCCCTGAACTAGCCTACCTACCTATCAACCAATCTGCATGCCTCTGTGCCTAAAATAAAAAAATATAAACGAAAATAAAATATTTCACAATTTGAGTAAACTCTTAGATCACCAAATGGTGATCTCACGAAATCTCACGAAATAACAACGTTATACATTTTTGCCATACATATTTTACTATTTTTCACATAACAGTGTTTGAATAGGTTCAGCCATTACTATACTCTTGTATTGTAGACAAGTGGTTTCCTTTCAATTATTTTCCGCCTTAGTTTGAAATAATTAAGTATGCTAAAGTTAGCTAAATATCTTCTTCTTACCTTGTCTTAATGTCAATGCATATGCATTAACTAACTTTTGACAGATAAATAAAATTATGAATTTGCGTCATTCTTAATTCATTTAAATAACATAAAAATGTCGAACCGAGTGGAATGAAATAATGCACACCTTTTGAATGGTGTTTTTAAATTGATACTTGGGTTCACAGAGTTTACAGCTATAGTGAAGGATTAAGATTTTCCCCGTGTTGCCAATGAAAACAGAATGAGTGGGATCTGAACTCGTCTGTGAAAATCAAATTTCTCTACCACATTAACAACTTCCCGAATATTTATTGAGGAATTTGTTTAGTAAATTATGTTGTATTACTTTATCAACACAAATTAACGGCGACCACACTGAAATACAAGGGATATTCCATTTCACAGTACATGTTTCTTAAGGATGTTGCAGGCGCGAATATAAATGCGAGAATATTTCGAACCAAGACTCAACTCCATGCTTTATTCCTCATATGGAAGTAGAACAGCAATCATAAATTAAATTTCGTATTTTTTTTTAATTGCCTACGAATAATGCTCCCGCCATGTGCAAGGAGTTCATCAAGAAACTTAAACTTACACTTACAAATGTCATAGAAATCCATTACTTGCTTGGGAATTGAACCCCGAATTAATTAACTACGCCTTACATGTTGACAAATGGCGATAAGTTAATGGTAAATGTAGCACATAATTTCATATTTCAGTACGTAAACACCAACAGAGGTTGAGTATAGCAAAAAAATTTTTAAGTCGCGACGTTTTGAATTAATTAAACATATATTGTGTTAAATATAAATTTATGTGGAAAATATTTATTCTGTTTATTCTTGAGCAGAATAACACAGAAAAAAATGTTCTGCTTTGGAGCCAAAACGTAATATAGAATATAGATTTAAGCTCATTTTCAAATTTAACTTTTTTTGCCACTTTTAAAATATTTTCCTTGAAGCATAAAATATATCTATAATACTGTACTGTATTAAGGAAAACTATGTATAAAGGATTTGTGTGAATTTTTTTTTTTGAAAAACAGATATTTGAAATCGGTGAAATTGTACAGACAATCTCTACTGTACGCAATTATTTCGCTGCACGATGCCAAAAAACGAGTATATTACCGTTAGCATGACGTGACTTCGTAGGTTTATTAGGTAAATTTTGATTATATCATTCTAAGTGACGAAAC
Organism: Dryococelus australis; assembly: GCA_029891345.1. Taxonomy (NCBI): domain Eukaryota; kingdom Metazoa; phylum Arthropoda; class Insecta; order Phasmatodea; family Phasmatidae; genus Dryococelus; species Dryococelus australis. Next base: position 102,570,878 of record CM056996.1, read on the forward strand.
CAGAGAAAAAATTTAAAAGTAATTATTTTACGTAAACCTAGTGTTGCTCTATGTAAGATATTCTAATGCATTTGTTCATTGTTTGTTTTGCAGATCTAGTTATTGAGGCATTATAAAGTGAAATTAATAAATGACACACAAAACTGATATCCTAATTGAAATGAAAGCACGTGTGATTTTGCGTGCGACGTTAACGAAATGAGATAATCACTAAGCGGAATCGAATAAATTTGAAACAAAATACATAGAAACAGAGAGTTTACCTGCGATTGAACCTGCCAACAATAAGAAAAAGTTCAAAATATACACATGGGAAGCACTACCTGAAAATATCCCTCCCTGTGGGCTGCTATTGGACGCATAACCTCAAGAGTAGAGCGGTTAGAATTTTAGCACTGATCCATCCACAAGTTCGCGAGATTCGTATTTGAAGTCAAGCGCTTAATTTAGTTAAAGAAACACCAGAGAATATATGATATAATTAATTATACTTCTTTAAATATCATAGATTTTTATTACAAAGTGTCTTTGCCTTGCATATATCGTTCTGGTCCAGAATGAAAGAAATTTTTAATTTTCTAGTCTTACAGGGGGTAATAGTGTTACATTTAAGTTAACATAAGATTGACAGTCTCGGGATGGTTCTAAGAATATAGTTCAGATTAATTTATTACAAAAGGATAAAAACCAAATATAAAACGATCATAAATAGGTTTTAAGGATACTGAATTCTAAGCGAGACTAGTCTACATTTTATGAATAATTTCCAGTCCCTAGTAATCAGAAAATTGTATCAGTGATAAAGGCAAGCAAACCAAACGAAATATCTGAGAGGTACTAAAATAAATTAGGAAGAACATATAGCAAATATCTATTGTAAAAAACTCTCTCGTACGTTTACTTCATCGTCTATATACTTAGGGGCCGAGGTGGTGCAGTGGTTAGACTAATCGCCTCCCACCTAGGCGAACTGAATTCGATCCCCGACAGGGTTGCTTCCCGATTTTCGCATGTCAGAATCGTGCCGGACGATACCGCTGGTCGGCGGGTTTTCTCGAGGATCTTCCGTTTTCCCCAACAATTCATTCCGGCACTGCTCCATACTCACATCGCTTCACCCGCATCGGCTCTCAAGACCACGATGTCAAGAGCCACCCAAATCGCTCCACGTCGCAGTTCTCGCCTCCAGTGTTTATAATGAGAAGTGACTAAGTAATTCAGCAATTCCTCCTCTGTCACGGGAAACTTACATAACACTCGCAATAGCGGATTGCACTATGACACGTGACGACATTCAAGCACGTTGCCGGGGCGCTCGCTGTGAAGAGCACACCCGAAGTACGTGAGAACTAATCCATGGGGCTGATCCAGAGCACGTGAGTGTGGGATGAGACCCATGTGCTGGGCTCACCCACTGCGGTATATAAGACCCTCCGCAGCAAGCTGTGGCTGTCGTTGGTGAGCCACACGATCCTTCCTTCACCTGCAAGTTGTGTCCGAAGACACCTGACGGAACCACCCATGATGCATCTCGTGCTCTTGCTAGCCCTCGCAGTCCACAGCTCCACTGCTGGGCCCATCCGCACTGACCTGGGCACTGTTATCTTCTCCAGCGTCGTGAGTACTACACTTACACTCGTCCATGGACTGTACAGGACATTCCACACCATCAAATATTTATTGAACCACAAAATCGCTTTATTTCTCGTTCATGAAGTGCATTCAACACGCCTCCAAGTCTCCACGTGAAAATGTATCGCAAACGTTTTAATGAAACCAGCTTTAAAAAAAATTACGAAAGTAAATTTTTAGAAGTATCTGCGACTCATGCTCGACACAAAAATAATTTGTTAAAACACAACAATTTCCTTTTCTCATTATTGTACATTTTCTTTTGAAAATTTGCATCCTTTTTTGTTAACACCTTCAAATGTGAGCACATTATAATACTATGAGATTACTTCCATTAAAATTGTCAGAATAGATGTGGTCGGCGATTGAAATTTTTTTATTCAAGTAAATATAGATAACGTTCAAAACGAAAATCTTGAAAGAAAACGAAACATTGAAGAAACTGAAAGAAAAAATGGCCGCGTTATGACGTTCGTAGGACATCATGTAGCATTCAATGAATTTAATTAAATAAAAACTGAAAGTAATTTGAAGAAAAATTTTATCGTGTGAAAGGCGGTGACAATAAATGTTTTACGGTCGTTCAATTGTCTAAAATAATTTTCTTCCTTTTTAACATGTTACATTCTTTTTCGTTGTACGAAATAATAGTCGCAATAAAGTGTGGCAATGAAGGAAAATTACTCTTCAAAACTGAATGATACAAACTATAATAATTTTATATTTAAAATACTTGTAGATATTTCACAACCGAACAAAATTAGTACTTTTGTATATAGCTTAAAATAATTGTTCAAGATATTATAGAGTATTGTCATTAAATATGTTTTTGGAGATTTATTTCGCAGTTCGCCCGTATTTGAAGTTTTTTCTCTTAGTCAAATTTAAAGTCAGAATAGTCAGGAGTTATACAGTTGCCGCAGGTGAAGCGAGTGTTAAATGTCAAAGAAATTGCCACACGCCTGCCGCTTCTCTGACTGACTACAATACATATTTCAGCAGAAATAAATTTAGGTTTTAAAAATTGCATTTGAAATGTGTAAGAATAAATATGTAAAATTTTCCATATTTACGCCAAAAAAATACGAACGTTACTTTTGAAATGTTACGCTATCTTAATTTAACTATAATCGATATCTTATCACGAAACCATAAAATATACTCAGAATTTAAAAAAAAAAACTAGTTTATGAACAACGTTAACTAGTAAACACTCCCAAGCATCCCCAAAGGTAGTATTCCCTATCATAATAATTCTGTTGGATTCCTACTGCAGCTTTCGCTTGAGCTTTCCCAACATTTATAGTCTGAACATATTCATTATATACATTTATAACCCACTAAAGACTTTGAAACTTTATTGTTTCCATTGCGATATTTTGATATCCCTTCCCAAGCCTTGATAACGTTCATTTTTTCCTCACTGCTCTAAACACGATAACTATATTTTTTACATCACAATTTACTTTTGTGTAGTACAATAATTCGTATCCATGCAGTTGAAAGTAAAGTGCAATTTTATTCGTTATTTGCTTGTCTCTTGCTAATAATTATACATGCCTTTGTTATAAAATTAACAAGCTTAATAGAATATTTCTACGTGTTAGACCTAGAATTTTCACCGATAATACGCGAAAACCTACTATTAATATCTGTCAAATAAGACTGGCATTAAAGCGGCGGGCTGCAGTAGGCAACATATTATTTTCGAGAAAATATTTAGGTATTAGTATATTCTCAACACTGGTGTTCATGGTTGCGATTCTCACCCAATTTTCCATTATCGAGGGGCCAATTACATGAGCATTGCTAACCTGGCGTAACGGAGTTGACGATATTCTGATAGTGAGGTGACCACTACAATTCGTGACATGGCAATTCTCGCACCGCTTATTGCACCCACGACGTAAAACAGCTATCGATAAGGAGAAGTGAATGAGAGACACACCCCCATCTCATATCGCCGTTATTTGCTGTCATCTATATGAAATGCTGTTTCCCCAGTCAACTAAACCAGTGAAAATGATGCCACTCCAAAAGCGAACTTCCGTGATTCTTCCAAATATGTACGTTGTGTGTGAAGAAATTTCAACCTCCAATGGTGGAAGTCCGAGAAAGCTATAGCTTAATGTAAAGTGTCTTGTCGAGAAAAATTTCCTCGAAAAACTGTTGTGCGTCTAGTAATAATATGCAGTTTAAATATAATTTTAACGTTTGACGTATAAGTAGGAGAATCTGTGACCACCGAGCCACTGCTACTACACAGACCGACCTCTGTAGCATTACAGAACCAAAAACAAACCGTTTCAGTTTTGATTAATACTTTTATTTGTTATTTTCTCTTACACTTTAAGTCGTCAAATGAGCATACCGTGCAAAAAATATATAGAATTCCTTAACCAGTATAGTTTAGGGAAATTATTTTATTTCTGCATATTTTGTATTTTTTTGTTCAGTTAGCTTCTTTCTTGTTTATATTACGCCAAGTAGTTTTGTTTCACTTCAGTGCGAAACAAGCCTATGTCAACGCCCAAATAATCCATCCTTCCTACAACAATAACCACTCACCATTCTTGTTTGTCGTCTGTGTGACCTCGCTGAACTGTATCTTTCCATTTTCAGTTATTCCGTCATGGTGACAGGGCGCCGACCTCCTCCTACCCCACTGACCCTTACAACGATGTTGCAACATACTGGCCTAGAGGGTACGGTCAGCTATCAGAGGTAATGTACTTGAATAAGACTTATGTTCACTTGTAATGCAGATTCATTTTTTTAAATTTTAATAATAAACACAACAGCTTTAACAATTTTGTAACCACGTTTATGCGCTAACTCTAAATGGCCTCCTTTACTTTCTCAAAATATGGCTAGCTTTTAAAGTTCCGTCTCCTTATTTGAGATGTTCCCACCTTCCATTACACTTATTGTTGACATTTCATAAGAAGTCACAGCACACACAAATACTTCCTTTCATATTTTCGTTACTTCTTTCAAAAATTTCGCAAAATTTATGAGTGCATAACAATAAATGTTATTGTATTTATTAAAACCATTCGCATGTAAAATGTGTAAGTATTGATGTGAAACTTTGTTGCCGTTATTCACAACTGGTCACTGTCGCCTTTTCATTAGTTGTGAACATTTAACTTGTAAGTACAACACTAAGCTACTTTGTTGTATATTTCCAAGCATGATATGGAACCTAATAATGCGCCAATATTTCGTACTACTGCCGTGAAAAATCTGATGTGTTTATTTAGATGTTTATTACTTTCCTGTCCCGTTTGCAAAACTCTCAATGTCGTAATTGCAGGTTTAAGTTATATCTTTAAGTTCTGTTTTATGAGCGTGTATTAAATCTGAAAGAAGTCCAGAGATGCTCTGTTGTGATCAAATCCACCAACAACGTAGCAAGGCTTTCACATTACTATAGCTCAGCAAAACATATCGGCTGTTCACAGTAAAATGAGCACTTTTGAAAGCCCTGCTTAAGATCTACTTGTATACACGTTGTGTATTCTTCCGCATTATGCAAAAATTAGCATTGCCATGGGCCTCAACTCTTTAATCATGCGTCGGTCAAGTGCAAATGTGGAATTATTTTATAAAGGAAATGTTTCGCAGATGTGCTCATTTTTATACACTTCTATAGATCAAAAAAACTGAAAGTGAAAGAAATAATTTAAGTTATCAAAAATTGTTACCTGACAATTTTTATTCAACGTTTAGGTATAGAACTAATTTCCATTCATCGTTACCAAATTTAATGGGCGCATCTCACTCAGTTCGCCCGTTAAAATATATGCGGGTAAGGATAGTAACTTTTTTCTAAGGTTGATTTCAAAAGTCCTCACTTTATTTGTGTCCTTTAAATGTTGCGTTTTCACGGTTAAATTAACACTTCAGCAACTCATGAAAAGTTGCTATTTGGTGCCCATTATGTGTTCTTCCGCCGCATACAGACCTAATAATCAACCATCATACGCCTAGAAGTGACACCATGAAACAGTTATACATTTTTCCCCCCGGTTATTTAAACCGATTTTGAAATCTACCTTCGAAAAATGTCACTGCCCCTGCACAAGCATATATTTTAACGGGCACAATGACTAGAAAGCAGCCAGTAAATTGTTGGAAACGATGGAGGGGAAAGTAGTTACACGGCTCTTTCGTTGAATTAAACTGGTTACGTAAACCTTCGTGAATACTAAAATAGTACTTTTGCTTTTCTTAATGTACAGAAATGTAAGAATTAACAAATGTATGACATAATTAATGTTCTTGTAGTTTGACTTTACCGACGCCTGAAAACAGTGATCAGGCCTACGGTAATGTTGATTTTTCCTGTAGCGGAAGAATACTCAATGTGAATACAGTCAGATCATATGCAGGGATTTCAAAAGTGTTCAGTTTATAGTGAACATCATATTTAAATTTGACGTCAAGACATGGAACAACTTTTCTTGATTCTGATTCAAGACTAACACCATTGCTTCAGCCAGTCTTTACAAAAGGATATATGCTGCTGTAGACAGGGTTTTTTGTATTGTGTTTATAAAACGTCCGTAATCATGAATCGTAGATTAAATATGTGTGAGGGAGAGCGATTTATAGTATTGATTCGCTCATCGTCAGTACGTCTATTATGGTCACATTCTCAACAGCGATGAAGTTGTCTGTTTATTTTTAAATTTTGTACCCGCTCACTCTTTTATGTTAATATAATACTTTTAATAAAATGACTGCATTCCAGGTGCATCAAAACTAGGTTAAAGTAAGTAGCTCAAAGCAATACCTTACACGATAGCCTAACCTCAAATACTATCAGTGTTGTTTCTGGCATTGGCATAAAATCAGTATATTATTGTTACCGAGAGTGGTTACTGAGTAGCTATATTTTCCTTCTACGTCATGGTCCAGTTGTTGTCTATTCGCGGTTTCTTCACACATTTTAATCAATCCCTTAAAAAAAATCACCCTATGTATGATGTATTTTGGTTGTTTCCTAAATATGCCATTCTTGCAAGCGTGTTATACATGTTTTAACAGATAGGTACCTTGTTTTTAGTTAAACTGATCTTTCAGTTATATACAATCCATAAATTATAATAATTCATTCATAATTATTATTAACTAAAACAGGGAGAAAACAGTTGTCTTGGTAACGCCTAATAAAAAAAATTGGTATGCAAAATAATATGACATTGACTGCTCGAGAATCCGGTTCATTGTCCCGTGTAATTTGTCTATACTGGGGAAATTTAATTTGCGCGAAATGTAGGAATATCGTGAAAGTATAACTTTAGCAGGGCGTCATACAATTTGAGATGTATCCGTGAATGTACTACAAACTCCAGTTTCGTGACTTTCAATATTTTAATTTTTTTCAGATTGGCCAGGAGCAGCACTATAGACTGGGCTCGTACCTGAGGGAGAGATACTCTGATCTGCTGCCTCTGACCTACAACTACAACGACACCCACGTGAGGAGCACAGATGTTGACCGTACTCTGATGAGTGCCCAGAGTAATCTGGCCGGACTGTACCCGCCCACGGAGAGGACAGAGAGCCAGCCAAGCATCAAGTTCCAGGCCATCCCCATACACACTGAGACATCAAGCAACGACGATGTGAGTGTAAACAAAAACTACAAGTACATTGTAATTTAATGTTACAGATGGTTCTGCCGTCTAACACTCCTGATCGTTCAGGTTATTCACAGTAGACATACTAACACTAAAATGTATATGAAGGATTAGGTCTAGATTGTTCCATCCTTCACTCAGGTATAGTAGTTATAAAATGGTTATGTATGATGTTAAAAGTTTTGATGGTTCAGAAACATACATGAGAAATTTGTCTCCGCCAAAAGTATCAAGCACAGAGTCGAGGAAAGTGCCATTAACGTAATAGTGTGCTTAAAATATTAATTGTATAAAAACGGCGTGTGTACATTGCGGTGTTCGCCAAATTTTGCTAGAAATTGCCGATGAAACAAGATGTGAAAGAGATGTTTAGGTGGAGATAAGAAATTAATTCTCTATTCGCCGCCGCCTCGCTGATGCTTTAGGATTCTGCACTTACAATACCGAATAACGTCTAATATATTTTGCTTGAAGTCAAGTATAGTAGGTTTAAACTACCTGCCAGTAAATGTGTGCACAATTCAATACTTTATATGCTAAATAACACCAGCTATGTGGAAGAAATACCTGATGAGAGCATATTTTGCACAGCTGCTGGTGCCATACTACAACTGTGCCAAGTACACAACGCTGTACTCCTACCTGAAGAAGTCGAGCCAATACGAGTGCGTAGCGAACGCGACGTCTCAGGTGTTGGAGGAAGTTGCAGAGTTCGCCGGGACAACCACGTCAACGGCTTCAGGACTCCACGACATCCTCTTTATCGAGGTAAAACTACTGTGGAGGATACGTCTCATCAGGACCTTACCTCACGTTACAGTTCATGTGATTCATTTGGTTTAAAGACTCTAGCAGACTGTGTGCTCAGTACAAAAAACTTCATGTAAGATCTGCATCTTCAAGTTAACTTTGTACATTCGACAATGCAAAATATTTTTTAAAGCTTTTTTTTTTGTACTTTGACTTCTTATATTTCGGTTACTCGCAACCAGATCTGCAGTATAATGCTTTTTTTAAATTGTCTTTTCCAAAAGTATTGCTTGATGTTTATTACTTCTGTTCCTTTTTAATTTAAGGAAATGTGTAACTTAGTTGAGTGATTTTCATTGGGATTTTTTCATTCTATTTTGTAGTCAGCCTGGTCTTATTATGAGAAATGTTGCGAGTGTCATATTAAACTTAGGATGAAATTCTATTACAGCATTCCAAATGACTATATATATATACGATTGTGATCTTGGTTTTGTTTACTATTTTGGCAGGAATTGTACAATTTACGTTTACCTGACTGGGTTAAACCATACTACCCGAATCCTCTGAAGAATATAGAACTGTTAGAAGGGTTCATAGCATGCGCTGGGACCACAGAACTTCAAAGGCTCGCTGCAGGTAACTGACATAAACTACAAGTATTTACAGGAAAAATAATAAAGTGGAAAAATATTAAAATTATATTTATCTCATATATTTATACATACATACTGTATTTAAAACGAAACTGTCCACTTAAACTTGAAGCTGTACACAAGTGTTCATGACTTCTGGCAAGATATATTACTTTTGTTGCTTTTTATTCCCCTTCATAGTGCAAACATTTACTTCACTTCCCTACAGAAAATTTGATGTTTCTTCCACCTTGTGTTGGAACAGTTTTTAAATAAGGGTTTCCGTAAGAAACTACTAAAAGTATTGCCAACAAGTTCATTGGGGCTTCAGAAGACCGAAGAATTATTATTTTTAGATATAGAAATCAAATTTCTAAGAATTGTCTTCCGCCCTTCCTTTTCCGATTGATGTGTGTCAAAATATACTACCGCTTTATATGATAGTCTAATATTGGATACTGCATTGCTATAATGCTATAAAATCTCGAACAAGAAAATAATAATGTCATCGCTTGAAGTTCCTTTTTTCACATTGTACAGCAAAAAAAAAAAAAACCGTATTTCCTTGCACGTAGAGACGATGAACAGATTAGTTATGCCGGCCTGAATCATCCGTAGTGCTCTGATTCTATGTCTTACTCACGGACATAAATCTCCCGTTACGCGATGCACTTAACGATGTGGCCCTGTGACTTCTGTAACGAACTGTTTCAATAGTTAGTTAGGTTTCACCAATGCTTGTATGATTATATTAAATATCCCCTATAATATTAACAGATGGGTTTATCCAAGTAATGTCTACAACTTATATGTTGCATGTGAATAAAATATATCAATGCGGAAATCATTTACGACAAAATAATTGTTACGTTTTTATACCTGAATGCAATACAAATTTAGTTTGCAAACCTGAAAAAATCGAATGCATTATGTATTTAGTATACATATATAATTAATTTATTAATATATGTAGCAAAGGGTAATTGCCGTGACTGGTTTTGACATACGAGAAGAAATGTTACTTTTAACTGCAGGAGTTATACTTTCTTTGGATTGAGAAATGGTATAAATTGTTACTCGGTTGGAATGGAAAGGGCTTATTAACGTCCTCCGGTTCATGCCTGAAGGCTTATAAAGGGACGGCTTGCAAACTAACTTATAACCTAACCTAAACTAATACCCAAGACTTACCTGGGATTCGAACCCAGAGCCTGCCGCACCCCAGACCGGAGGTGCACCAACCGACTGTTACACAGGAGGTCGGCTTTCCCCGTCGGTTCATCATTACATGATTGCGTACTGATACGCAGAACTTCTAATACCGTATATTAGCCAGAAAGTAAAGATAAGGTATTTCGGTATATTCCACAGGACCGGTACTCAAGGAGATCATCGAGAACATGCAGGACAAACTGAACGGGACACTCAGCCCCGACCGTAAACTCTTCATATACTCTGCCCACGACAGTAACGTGGTCAACTTGCTGCAAGCCCTGAAAGTGTTCAACGGCATCTTAGTCCCATACGCATCTGCCGTACTCATAGAGCTCAGGGAGTTACTTGGAAGTCCTTATGTCACGGTGAGAAGCAGTCTGGAGCGAATACACTTTGGAATTGTTATCAACACAAGCAGACAGGGAGGAATAATGAGATGTTTATTTGCCGGCAGGTGTCGTACAAGAACAGCACCGAGACAGAACCCTACCTGCTACAGATTCCTGAGTGCGAGGAGCTGTGTCCTCTGGACCGGTTCATTGAGCTGACCAAAGAAGTCGTGCCAGAAAATGAGTCTGATGAGTGCGCGGAAGACGTGGAAGAAGGAGCGACATACGAGTTCCAGGTTCCAGCTGCAGGTGAGAACATTTCCACACTCTTCGTTCCGAGCATAGAGTTTGGACGCCATGGAATTATTATACTCATAGTCTGTTCGCAGCACATTCGCACTCTTTTTAATCAAACCTTTGAAAATTCGCCCTTATATGATGTGTTTGATTGGTTCCTAAATATGTCACATATCTCATACCGTTTATACTTCTGTTTTTACGTTAATGTTTCTTATTTTCTGTTGAATTGAAGTTCTAGTTATGTTTTACTTTAAACTATTAAATTTTATTTACAATCAATATGAATAAAATAAGGAGAAATTAGACGTGTTTTTTGATACCTAGCAGAAAATTATTCTCGATCAAAACATCAAAAAGTGAGTGCAAATGAATGCAATGCGTTGTCTCTTTGGTGAAATTAGCAAGCTTACTGAATCATCTAACAATCTTTAATATAGTTAACTAGTCCCCATGTGACCAGCTTGCAGAAAGTTTTATTTGTATAACTTACTGCAAGCTTGCTTTGTAATGTTACAAGTATAATTCAAACCATCTGCAAACTTGCTTTTAGTAGGCGTATACTGTACTGTAGGCCTGTGCATGTACTGTGATACGAAATTTTGCTTGAGTTAATATTTAGCGAAACGTGATAAGACAAGTTTGCTCAGGAAAGCAGAATTAATTAACCTGGAACATTTGTTACAAACCTTCATACTATTTGAGAATATATGTAATCAATTTTAATTCCGCTTACATTTTACGACGTTAAAAAAACTTGTTTTGTTTCAGCTATTCTCCCAGAGTGGGAACACTGCTTCCAGAAGCCGAAGGTCTTCCTGAATGGACTGGCTCATCATGTGTTTTCTTTCGAAGTACCATCTATTCACAAAAATCTGTAAACTTGCCTCTCAGAGAAATGCAGCAGATGTAATGCCACGACAATAAACAATTAGAAAGCATGTGCTCATGTTGTAATATTATTTTATTTCATATCCTTTTCTCCGACGTTTGGGACACCATTATTTTTACATAATTGTTATTTACTAGGAACAGAAAGTTGCAAAAAACATGGGTGTGCATGTGTAAATGGATTTGTATATGAAACACAAAAAATACGTTCATATAAACATTGGCTCAAGTTGACAAATATGCAGTTCATTTTTAAAAAAATTCCAAGAAATCTGCCATCATTAGCATGGAAATACAGCAAAATAAAGATTATCGTCACTTTGCCCCAGAAAAGGCATTCTAAAGTTAAATATTGGCATCATCTACAGACGAATTAACTGTACTCAGGAGCCAAATCATCGCCCTATTAACTGAATAACCATAGATGATAATCCAGCCATAATTAAGAATGTGCTGTGTACTAACTGAAATCGCCTTGTGTTTTCACAACTGCATGTTACGTACCCCAACTTTAAAACTCCTTATTATTCTTTAACTGTGTGGTGTGCCGTTCAAATACTATTCTATGCTTCACAACTGGCTCTTGTTGTACTTCATTTTGGAACACACTACTCAAAAATACGGCTTGGCCCATCTCTGGTAGGTTTTGAAAACAGCATACACTTATACTTTATTCGTATGGCAAATGAAATTTGTTGCATTTTTACACGTGATTTTATCGTAATTTCGTTATCTCCTTTTTTCCTAGGTAAAAAGAACTAGTTTGCGAATAAAAATAGTACTTTCAAAAAGTCACATACTCCAGGATTTCAACGAATACTGGCTGACTTCTTTAGTCGTGTCGCTGTGACATTTCTTTGCAAAATTTTGGCATAGTGAAGTTTGTAACGCTTCTGTCTTACCAATCTGGACAATTCAAGGGCACTAGAGTAAAGCACAACGAAATTTCTCAATCTCCCGAAACATATGCGGAACGAACATCGAATCACTTATATAAAGAAGGGAATGAGTCTACATTTTGAGTAAAATGATACATGCACAGGAAACTGTTTTTTCAGAGCAATGCACATTTTTTCCATGAAATAAGACATGATTGATGTACTCCAAATAGTTATATAGCGCATTGCAACATATCGTGTATTTGTAAAACGGCATGGGTACAGGACTCATTACCTTTTTTCCAATTAACATCAGATAACAATTGTATAGGATAATGAATGGCGTGAAACCAACCAGAACACATGTCCTGTCTATAACATTAACTCTACAGGCGGCACTGGTGTTTTGCTCTTAACCTTCGTAATTCCCGAGATGTATCTAGTATATTGTTTATAAAGTATTAGGCTGAATGGCCTCAACATAATTCGGACTTGACAGTGGGGGTAACGTAAATAATATAAAAAAACGTAAAAAAGGGATTCAAATTGATGATAACCATAAATGGTAGCCATGAAAGAGGAGCAATCTAGTACGAGTACGACACGCAAACCATGATGTCTACGGAGCCACATTGAAAGTGACTTACAAATAAACGTTTCTAGACTTAATATTTTAATGCCATTTGTGATTAAGTATGTTAATCACTTTGTATTATATTGTCTAGCATAACACCTGGGATATTTATAGGTGTGTAATGAGAAGATTCTACTGACTAACAGAAGAAATATAAATTGACATCATCAACCTTGTAAATAGCTTCCGTCCTAAATATACCCAGGACGTTGTAAGGTTTGAAAATATAGACGCATTTATTTAACATTTCTGTTATTTCTTATCCACGCTACACTCGGTGTGCTACTATTTTCTCTATGCTATTGAGTTGGGATCACTAGCTGCTTTATTTAAGTACCTATTTCATATTTATTTTTATAATAGAGAGCAAAGTATTTGTTTATGACGGTTATGATTACTAGAGAGTGCTTGTTTATTTATTTTTCTTACCATTTCTCAATTTGTTTAAATTCTAACTTGTAATAGTTTCATTTTATTGTATTTGAATACTACATGCAAGTAAGTTTGATTTAGCAATTTTTATATTACAGAATTTGTTAGTAAAAGGAAGATTGGCAGAATTTTGTATGGTAACTATGACGATCGAAGTTTTTGGAATGTAAGTATGGCACTAGCCAGGCTATACGAGTAACAAATTTCATATTATAAAAGAAAACTACAAAGGGGAGAGTGTGACAACAAAGATGTGGAAATGACATAGGAAGAATAGTTTCTACAAGATGAACTGTCTTAATTTTTCGTAATTGTGAGAAATATGGAATCATATTGAGCTACGTGACTCAAGAAACTAAGTAACATTTATTATCACAGTGCAGCTTTATTTTGGAAGAATTTCTATAATGAGAGTTAATATTTTACTTTAATTTACCGATCCAGATAATTTATCCACTGAGAACCTGCGATATTTTTAGTCCATATGTTGAGCTATGCAACAAAGTTAAATCTATTTATCTAATACCTGTTATTGAGAAATTCAACACATAACTTGCTAAGGTCATCCGTTCTTAAAGATGAGAATTTTCCTTGGAAATAATTTGACCTGTCAGAGAATTTAATAAATTTCTCGGCAGTTTTATTTAAATCTGAATTCAGCTATCTTAATGTTTCGCCAATTAATTTATCGGTAGTTGAATCCATTTTAAAGTCAATCTGAATTTATTTCAGTCACATATATTTGGACATAGAAATCTTGATTGACTTCCTTGTTTGTCTTGTTTGGCAATTTCCAGTGTTTTCAGCATGTCTTCAGTTTTAAGTATTTTGAGTGGGATGGCAAATATATTGATTAGTGTGTGAGAAGAAAGGATAGCATATAGTATGTCCCTAACTCACCAATGATATTCATTAACATGCTCAATATTTAAGTCAGGTATATGAAAAGCTAGAGGAAGTCTGTGAGGCAAATAGGAAAGGACAAGTTATTTCGGTACCGATGGTAGGTTTGACTACTATTATTGGAAAGGGAAACATGTAAGGGAATAAATAAAATTAATGGCTAATGTGGACTCAGAAAACAATATTATAATTGTTTAAAATGAACAGGTTTTTGCGAATTTTCGAACCTCCGGATCGCTAACACTTGGATTAAGACGGAGATTGTAACAGGAGAGTCACCTGATGATATTGACAGATACCATATAGACATACTCGCCACCAATGAAAGATTCAAAATCAGTATCGAAACAGTAAAATATTGCCGAGAAACTGACGCTGATTCAGATAATTATTTACTGGTAGCAGATAAATGAACAAGTATGAGAAAGAAAAACTTGTCATAAAAATAAACCACTAAGTAATTTTTTGAGTGGAATACCTCGAAAAATGCAATATTAAAGATCCTTGGGAAGAATATTCAGAAAACAAAATGATAAGGCTTAAGGAGGACTGTACTACCAAAAGCATATTAGACAAAATGGACGATGCAGTAAATGGAAAAGCAACCTCCTGAAGAAAAGAAAGGCTTCTATAAAAACTGTACAATGAGTTGAGAAAAATAACTGCTAAGATATATAGAATAAGTTGTTGGACAAGTAGAAAAAAGTTTTATATATATACACACACACATATATAAATAAATAATATGAACATAAAAGATCAGAGACTGATTACGTGGGTCCAAAAAAAACAAAGGGGGCTTTAAATAAAACGGAAAAATAACTTCATTCTACTATTAATAAACGTGGTGGGATTATATAGAAGAATTTTATGATTATTAGGCCTATCACACAAGACAAGTGTAAAAAAAACCGAAACGCAATTAAAAGGACTGAAAATAATAAATATTTTGATGGGAAAAAAGAATGAAAGAATGCAATTAAGAATGTTAAGGAAACGAAACCAATGAGCTGTAGCAGATTACCACATAAAACACTGAAAGCCCTCGGAGCAAGTGCAATATCTAGACTGACCAATCTAGTCAAGAGGATCACCTATTTGAACATTTGGGCCTGAGATTTACTTCACACCATTTTATTTACATTGACAAGAAGCGCAATGCAGAACAATGTAAAAACTGTATAACTACATATTTTATCTATAGTGTGAGAAAGACTGTGACAGTAAATATATTAAGCATAAAAGAACGAACTGACACTCAGGGCGAAACCCATTATGGTATATAAGCGGGAAAGTGGCACAAGATGCAGTTGGGTGTTGGAAGATGAAGAGAGAAAGAAAGTATTCCAGAAGTATACAGGGGTATATATGTTCGTTTTATTGACTGGGAGAAGTAGTAGACTAGAACAAACTGTTGAATGTTTTGAAAGCATAGGTGTTTATTGGAAGCAGAGAAGGTTTCTAAAGGAACTCCGCCTAAGAAAAAGGGGTAGTAGGAGTAGATGAAACAGGACAAATGGGAACTGTATGAGGCGTTAAACCAGGATGCTGATTGTCACCAATACTAGCCAATATTTATCACTAAAAATGACGGAAAAGGACCTTTACAAAGCAAGAGGCGATGTTGTGGGAAGAGAAATAATAAATGCATTAAATATTCAGATGATAAATTTTTGCTTACAAAATCAGAATAACTACATGTTACGTAAGACTAGGAAAATAGTTTGGAATGGGGAAATGTTGGAATGACTAAAGTGATTCAGTTAACCAGAATGAAGGCTCTTATAGAATTCCTTTGGGTGGAAAGACTGCAGAGCTAGTGGAGTAGTTCCAGTGTCTAGGAAGTATGACAATTTGAATTTGAAGCTGTGTTGAGGAAATATTGAACAGGATATACAAAAGTAACAGAGGTATTGAAAACGTTTGAGGATTGTTGAGAGCAAGAAGAATTCAGGTTGCGCTGAGAAATATATTTCTAAATGTTAATGAATCATGAGCAATCAAAAAGAGCTGGAATGAGGATGTGTAATAGAATGACAAAGGTTAAATAAACTAACAAGTATAACGAAAAGAGTAGAGATTAACTAATTAGCGTATATAAAAAGAGGAAAAACTTCTCCTTGGTTAGGATATGTATTGCCTTGAAACAGTATACTGCAGAGACGAAGGAGAAATGCATGACTGGAATGCTCGGCTATATAAAATCAGAAGAATAAAGAAGACCAGAGCTGGAAATAATGGATTGCGTATCGTCTAGTAGAAACCTATGATATACAGTTCCATTAAAGTAATAGAATAATTACGAATTTGTTACGCTTGCATTTTAGTCATAACTATAGCATTGTTACGCTGAACCAAATAAATACTACAAATAACTTAAAATTAGGAGTATTTGTAACGCGATAGGTACACGGGTCTTCTTTAACAGTTTAGACTGTAAATAACCTGAGATACAGTTTCAAAAAGACTTTGTAATAGTGTAGTAATAAACATCCTCCCTCACTCTGTTATACCATAGTCTTTATTTTCTTAGATTGCAGATTCGAGATAGCTTTGTTAATATAAACTTAGTACGTACTTCCAAACATTTGTTTACATAGTTGTTTTCGAAAACAAATAATATTTTCGAGTTTTATGCCAATTATGTATCGTGTATTATTAGAGACCTGAATAATTCGCGGATTCATTTTGTGACAAGCTAGAATCCAAAACACGTGTGTATATATAACTTAAGCCATTGGTCCACACTGTGTTTTACGCCTCCTGTAGAACGCTGGCCCAATCATCGCCTTTCCACTGTGACAACAGACAACCAATGTGCAGCTGATATAGGTATATCTGGAAATACGACTATAGGGTTTAATCTGCATGTCACTGAACTCGCAAATTTTTCAGGTCTCTACGTATGATATATCCCATGACTAGTAACGAAAATACGTATTAAAAAAAATTGAGTTAACCATTTGACGTGGTGATAGGTTTTCTTAGAAATCAACTTAAGATTTTAAAAATCAGACATCTACTGGAAATAGGAAACAATGGGCAACTTTCATGACTAGACAAAACGGGTAACAAACCAAATCACGTACGTACATACAAGCAGGATTTATGTACATATATCTATTTACAGGCACGACTAGCTTAGTAGAACAAACATTTGAGTTCTCTATCTGATCATATTATATGTGAAGGCTTAAGTGACTAGTGTAGATAACACAACAGGATAGTTTGCAGCACCTAAGAGTGTAGTAGAAAGACTTTAAAGAAACATCAATAGGCTTATAACTATCTACTCTATTTGTTTAGTTTTACATGTTATTTGGTAATCGTTCTTTCATTTCGTATTCCTGAAAAGTATCTAAAAGCTGTCTAGTTTCCACGTTTATAATAAACATTTTAAAACTTTAATGCTTTTAATAGCAATTTTAATTCAAAATTTCTCTTGCTTAAACCTGATGATAAGAAAATAATTTTATTTTCAGTAAATGCATATACACTGATAGCCCAGTCATTTTAGCTAAAAAATGACAATTTGAAAAAAAAATTCATACAAGCAAGGGAATTGGTACACATATAGTTAAAGTCCTTCTGTACAACATACTAAAAGTCCCCGAGTATAAACCTTGTGCGACGGCAGCCATATTGGAAAATGGCGGCCAAAATATGGTTTATTGCATTTATTTCATAAACTATACATTTAATCAAAACAACATTTTAACAAAACGCGTTTGCCAAACAAATTACTACAAAAACGGTTCTTAAAATTTTTTTCTACAGCCAACCATTTCGCCAAAAACGTTATTTAAACTTTTTAAGAATATGCTACCTCACTGCATGTGGACGACTATTGTGCTTTGTGTCATAAATACAGGCTCCGGTGCAAAAAGTGTAAAGGGAAAACATTTTTGTACAATTAAAATTTTCAAAGCATGGATTTTTTAAGCTGGATGATTAGTTTCAAGTAGTATTACAATGATATAAAGTGACATTAAGTCGTTTCATTTACATAATTTTTCTGAATGATAACTTTCTTTGGGATTAAACATCTACATTTTGGTACTAATGAGGGACAGATGATCAAAACCCAATGGAGAAACATAATTCTTAGTTTGGTGATCCCCTAAAAAATATTTTTACTAGTCAGTTTAGCTAAAAAATGGTCATTTAAAAAATTCATACAAGCACACATTTTGTTCAAAGCCTCCTGTATAACATACTTAAAGTCCCCGGGTATAAACCTTGTGCTACGGCCGCCATAATGGAAAATGGTGACGAAAAACCGTTTTTTGAGTCTACCGACAATTTATAAAAAAAACCTTTTGACAAAAATATTAAGCATAAAAATTGATTTTAAAACCTATCTGAGGGTTTATCCTCTACGACCACACGTTTTGTCGCAAAATAAGTTTGCGGCATTTTTTAAAACAATCAAACGTGCTGAATTGGAACGATTATAAAAAAATTTTGGAAATGCAATTGGAGACAAACCTTTGGGGGTTTGACTTATATATATGAATATTTATTTATTTAAACATATATAAGTGTATTGTGTGAAGTATTAACGCGAGTACATAAATACGTGGAAGTAAATTGTTGTATTTGTTTGTTATGTAACTGTTTAAAAGACGAACAACCTTATTGGTTGTAAAGAAGCTCAAGTCTGTTAAGTAATACGTAGGGACGTACGTCAGTAATCAAACGTAAATAATCAAACCGTTTTCTGAATTTTACACGGCGTTGTTTAACTTCATGTGTTTTCTTCGTATCATAAGTTGTGCCATAACCTGGAATTGTATTGTTGCAGCAGCTTTTTATCAGTTGGCAATATAGTCGTGCAGTATGCCTCCGATAGATGGCATGTCTGTGTTAGTTTGAGAACAGTACTGCTCATGGGAGCGGTTTTTGGTGACAACTTTTCGCAACAATCCATTACAGCAGTGTGCGGGGATTTTTTTTGTCTTTTGCGTAGGCTATTAGAAACCTAATTTCGCTGTAAAAGGTACAAAATTGGAAAATATGGCGATGCATATTTTGTTTATCGAAGCAATTCAAACATCAGTATACCTTCCGCACATTTTTCAAAGTTTAACTGTTAAAGTAATTACTTCTGCCACAACTACGTACAATGTTCCTGAAAATTGATGTAATTTTTATCACAGTTCATCATTTCATTATATGCATATGAGACTGCTATAGATGATTACCTTTGATATCATTTAAAAATATTTTGCTATAATTGTTACATTGTTAAGTACTTCTGATCTGTTATTTTGTTATATGAATTAATTGTGTACCCGGTTAATACTAAACGAAATCATGACAATGATTTGTAAACACATAATCTGCAAATAAGTTTTTCACATTCCGCTATAATTGTGTATGTCCCGTCACCTTAAGCTTCTCAGTGAATACTGTGTTATAGTATTAATAAGGAAAATTTATACTTTATAATGTACATTTACGTAACCGTATACAGTATCCCGGGATGGTTAATAATGGGCGTGTTGTTTTAAGGTATACGTAATTATTAAATGAAGCAAGCTGGGAAGTAGACAATGGATAACGAAAAATGCATTTAGTGTTACAGCATCCTGGGAAATGGAAAGACTGTGGTTGGGGAAAAAGGTCTAGAAGGTATTATGAGTGCAAGTAAGACAAGAGAATATGGTTTGTGAGAGAAGCTGGTTGAAATTCAAGAGATATAATTTAATGTTGGTTGTAGGCAAGTATATACCAGACCAAGCAGCATAACAGCAGCAAAACGCCGAACAACAGACAATGAGCAGCAGGAAGGTGCCCGTACAGCTCTTATTAGGTCAGCATCTTCTTTCAACTACAAGAATTGCTGTCTTTTTTGTGGAGATTAAATTTTAAGTTCGGACCCAAAAACTCCAAAAAATATAAGAAACCGTGTAACGAAAATTGATACTTTGGAGATTAAACAGTCTATTCTGGATAAATGTGATGAATGTAAAGATACATTTAGTGAAGTTGTCAAGTCTCGTGTTATACCAGTTGACTTAATTGCTGAAGAAGCAAGATATCGCCACAAATGTTATGTTAGCTTTAGAAATTTCACAGGGTTTGTAAAATCGGGGAGATCTCTTAACGAGAAACATGACGAATTACTAAAGTTGTTGCTTGAGTACATAGAGAGCCACGATGAATGTCAGTATTCTTTTCCTGAACTACATGAAATTATTGAAACATTTCCAGGAGGAGACATCTGCGACATTTCTGATTACATATTCAGGACATGTTTAAGGGATCACTTTAAAGACAGAGTTGTAATCGCAGAGGCATCTGGAAGACACTCTTCTATAATCTGTTTTATGGGTAATTCTCGTAAAATACTATGCCATCAATGGTATACTGAAAAAAAAATCGGTAGAAAATGAAAGACTCAGGATTGTTAAAATGGCAGCAGAACTAATAAGACAGGACATTCGTGGGAAAACCTTTTATTTGACGTCATATCCAACAGTAGAGGAAATGCAGAGTTATGGCTCATATATTGTTTCAGAATCACTTCAACTTTTATGTCATATTATTATTGAAGGTAATTATGATAAGCAAACTGGCAAAGCAGACAAAGTTAAAACTATTGCACAAGCTATGATTTCGGCATGTTACCCAAGATCATTTATTTCCTCTATTCAGCTTGGTCTTTCAGTACACCGTCATTCAAAGTATAGGTCAAGACATTTAATAGACACCCTATATTCTATGTCTCTGTGTGTTTCTTACAATGAAACTTTAACATACATGAACTCAGCTAATGAATGTGTGCAGCCAGACATAGGAAAAAGTGGTTTTTAACATTTGTATTCGACAACACATATGTAAATAGTAGTACACTATACAGGAAAGGAATAGTCCACATACTTGATGGTATCAAATGTGTGACACAAAGTGAAGCAGAAGCAGATTCTTCTGCAGTACCTAGAGATTTGATAAAGAAAACCAATCCTGTTATCAACTCCATACCATTAGTACATTACAGAAAGAGTGCCAATGTGGTCTAAATAAAACCAAGATATCATCCATCCAAGTAAATACTGCTAACAGGGAGTTGATAAAACATGGGTTTAAATTGGATATGGTATGGGTTGCTGAGCTCTTATTTTCAGAAAACCATCTTCCTTTCTGGAATGGGTACATGCAAGAAGCTATGCAAGAGGCAGGAAGTTATCAAAGTTCTCAAATGTTATCAGTCCTATTCATAAACTTAAATCCATGCAATATGACGACTATCAATTCCGCATTAACTTTTGATGCATCAGAATGCCATGCCAGAAAAAATCCTCTTATTTTCATGTTTGATCAACCACTTTTCATC
Organism: Dryococelus australis; assembly: GCA_029891345.1. NCBI lineage: Eukaryota > Metazoa > Arthropoda > Insecta > Phasmatodea > Phasmatidae > Dryococelus > Dryococelus australis. Next base: position 102,592,461 of record CM056996.1, read on the forward strand.
AAGACATGTGATATTGTGGCAGCAGCAGAACAGGGAAGCCCTATTTCTTCTATAATTGTCAGAATAGGTGAGTTTAATTTGCTTATGAGATTTTTGGGCTCTGTAGGGCACATTATTCGAGGAAGTGGAATTTAAGAGCTATAGGCAAGTGTTTATACAACAAACACTATTCCTCACTTGATATCAGGCCATGCATTTTCGCGCTCTTTACGGGCTCATGTACTCACATTATGTGCTTTATTCAAGTGCTTGATACACAAATTTCCATCTCTAAAAGATGACGTGTTCGACTCTCTTATAGTGCACAGTGAAGAACTTTTAAGAAATAAGGTGTCGCCTGCAGAAGTCCTGTCATCAAATATAGTAATAACTTTCATCAATGATTTTCAAGCAAAGTGCAAGGAAGCTGAAGAAATAACTCGGACAGCGAAGTTATGGTTTCAGTACATGCACATTGTTGGTCCTGTGATGCAGTTTATTAGAGCAGAAATAACAGGAGACTGGAAACTTCATTTGTCTACTGTTGTCAACATGCTACCTTTCTTCCATGCTGCTGTCCATACCTTATATGCTAAATCAGCTCATCTTTATGGGCAGAAACTGCTGAACTTAAAATCACATATGACAGCAGATGACTTCAATCAGTTTTCCGATGGAGGCTTTTTCTGTGTTAGACGAACAGAAAGATTTTGGGCTGAAACATGGACTAATATGGTGATAGAACAGACATTAATGAGGAGTATGAAGTCTATAGGTGGACTTACCTATTGGAGGGGAATGACTGAAGAAACTCTGCTGAGATGAGTTACTTCACTTCCACTTTGCAGCGATGTTAAAAGGCACTTGAAAGTTTTACTAATGTATTTTCATTGGCATGTGATCAACACACAGAAGAACGCACAAGCCAACAAAAATTCGAGATTCACAAGATCAGAACATCATTTACAGTGGTTGATGCAACCTAACCCATTTACTTTTGAATCTGGAGAGTTGGTATGTCTTTCAACAGGACTGATAGGAAATACATCAGTAACTTGTGGCAAGGCAGAATAAAAAGGAGCAGCTTCTATTGCGGCATTGGAAGGTAAAGACTTTGGTTCAGTAACATTACAAAGAAAGGATAAAGTATTACCACTAGCGGGAATGACCTCCGCTATTAGTGTTCGAGACTACACTGCAATAGTGAATACCCATCAACTCTTCAATTGAATCATATGTGTTGTCAAAGAATCACATCAGTTGAAAAACTATTTTAGATTTGAACTTGCACCAAAGCCTCCAGCTTTGTTTGACAATGTATCTTTAAGACAAGGAAACAAATCATTTTTGTGCACAGCCTTCAAATATGAAGACACACCAAATATCCACGAGGACTGTATATATGTTATAAGGTGGTCACTTACTCCACTCTGTAGTGTGGCCCGATCTGCAACTTAAGGGGACGTTCTTGTATGCTACATTAATTTTATTGTTTCTCATTATGGAAACAACTGTGTTATGGTATCTGATGGCTATCCAGAGGAACCAACAGCAAAATGTTGCGAGCAACAGAGATGATCATCTAGAAGGATATCTGCAGCTACCCTACCCCAAGAAAACACAATGACTACAACAGCACAACCTGAATTACTTGCCAATACGAAAAACAAAATATCTCTTATCCAGCACCTTGATGAAAGTCATTGCAGGGCTTCAAACATTCAAGTTCATTTAGCAGATTCTGATGCTGATGTTCTTATTGTCTCAGTGGCACTACAAATGGCAGAAGCTGGATCAACCATAGTGGTAGTCGGTCAAGACACAGATTTGCTTGTGCTGTTAACCGCTCTTGCAGCACCTACTATCAATTTTGGTTCCTCCACCCTGCATCATGTTGTAAAAATAAAGAAACTTTATCCTGCATTGCAAGACAGGAAAATATACTATGTGAAGTACGTGATGTTCTACTGTTTGTACATGCTGTAACTGGATGTGACACAACATCTTCACTTTTTAAACAACGACAAGTTAAAGCACTGAAAATTCTGCAGAAAGATCACGAACTCACGACAGACATGAAAGTCTTCAATCACCCATCTTCATCTAAGGAAGACATTTCTACAGCAGGAGAAAAATTCCTACGTCATTTGTATGGCGCTCGTCGAAGCCATTCATTAGATGAGTTGCGATACTACACATACAGTAATCTTATTTCAAAACCACCACTAAAAAAATTATTCGATCTTACCTTACTGCCTTCAACAAGTGGTGCAGCTGCTCAACATTCCTGTCACGTTTACCTGCAAGTTCAGCATTGGAAAGGAAATATGCTACAACCTACAGACTGGGAATGTGCCAGACATAATCGAGTTTTGCTTCCTGTTTGCTCCTCTCTAGACTCAGCACCACAATATCTATTGAACATTATTTCCTGTGGATGTAAAACACACTGTTACAGAAACTGTGAATGTGCTAGAGCTGGACTTAACTGCTTTGCTATATTCAGTGTCTGCCAAGGTATGTCATGCATGAACTGCATGGAACCAAGTAAACTTTCTGATGGCGAAATTGAAGATACCCAGTAATTCAAAATAATGAAGATTTTCGTCATTCTTTATAAATTGCTTCCAGTCAATTAATTGCAATTTAACTGGTAAAAAACTACTTGAAGGGATCATTAGATAAAAATGTTAACAGCATTGATTTTAACGACATTTTTGTCATAAGTACCCGAATGAAAGAATTTAATTATGAAGAAAGTAATTATCGCTCAGACAAAAACTCACTTTAACGAAATTCCTTCAAGTCGCTTTACATCATCCTAGTTTTAGAAGGTATTGATAATACACTAATCAAAGTGTTCTCTAAATAGCATATAAAAGGAACAAAAATTGATTCCTGTTCTTTTTTAAGGTTACAGCATGCATTTATGACGTAAAATATGTGCATGCATGGAGCTAGCATATTTTATAAATGTTTCAATCGCATTTTGCGTCAAAACAGACGGTTGTAGCAAAAATTGCATAGAATTCTTTTTTTAAGAACTTGTTATGATGAATATTTTTAGTAAAACTTTTTTTTTGTAAGAATTACGGTTTTCAAAATAGACCAAAAAATAATTTTTGGTCGCCATTTTCCAATATGGCGGCCGTCGGCACAAGGTTTATTCTTGGAGACTTTTTGTTTGTTATTCAGGAAGGCTTGAACTACATGTGTACGAATTCCCGAGCTTGTATGAATTTTTTTTTTAATTTCCTAAAATGACTAGGCTATGATGAAACACGGTCATTATAGATAAAAATTTATGTAATATGTAATAAAGAATTACCAAAGTGAGTAATGTAACATGTGTATAATTTGTTTCAGCAAATTTTGGGTTCTGAGGTGTAGTAAGTTATAATAAATTATCTTCGTGACTTGTGAGATTTAAAATGCAGTAATAGGACTACGTCAAACATAGGATACGGCCCATTTCTTAGGTATGGAACACTAGAAATTTAAGTGTACATAAATCATAATTATTTTCCATATATTTAAGAATTTCACAATGGATTATATGAGTAGCGCTTAGAATTTTAAGTGCATGCTTAACAGGAAGCGGTGGAATTCAGTAACCAACAAAGCTATAACGGAGTCACCAAATGACTGCATTATTGTTTTAGTCCTCGTGTCAGGTGTCAGGATGTGGATTGTAAACCACAAGAGGTTGGTTATCTCCGCTAGACGTCTGAGAAGTCTCTCGCTGACCTTCAACTGTCTCGATTACAACACAGAAATTCCAAGGAATACACAGTAGAGAATAAGCAATAACCATAATTATAGTGAACAGTACAAGAACAATGGAGTCTAACTGAGCTGCGAACTTCATAAGTTAATTTCCAAATGTCGTTTATTTGAAGAGTTGAAGTTAGTATCTAATGAAACACGAAGGAATCGAACTTGTGGCGTATACATATTAATACTTCGTTGCGATTTGTTTCAACGAAGCTGTCGGTCAGAAAGAAAGTAAATTGTACCAAAGCATAGCAACAGAGCGGACGAGAACTTTGGCCTGCGCCGTTTAAGAGGAGCTCGTTCGAACAAAAAATCTGGTTTCAGTTACGACCAGATTAGTCATGGAGGGACGCAATTGGATGCATTAGAGAAGCGAGTTTTACTACATGTCACATCGGCTTTCGGTTTTGTTTGAGTGTAACAACCTTTCCTGTAGGATAATTAGAAAACTGCCTTAAACTTGCGCCAAAAATAAAGGCACTCACACCCATGCGTTAAGTAGTTTTAGAACCCGGATCATTAATACTTCAGAGACAGCGTTTTCAAACCACTGCAGTGAATCGTCAGTTAGCCAAAGCAAGTTATTAATTTTTCCTTAAGTAAATGTATTTCGCGTGCACAGAAAATTCAGGGTGTGAGGTCCATGGAAACTGAGAAATAGTGTAGAACCATAGAACAGCAACCTCCTACCAAAGCCTGGAAATTCCACATCCAAACAGATTCTAAAAACTGGAAAATGTCAACAAGAAACAAAGACGAAATAAATGCTGATACCAACCAACAAAAAAAAAAATCAGACAGTCAATTTGGATGTAAAATATTGGCGTGAGCGTTGTTTACGGGAGTAGGTTTAGGTCATTTTGTCTTGCCGTCCTCAAATTAAACTCCTGAAATAAAAGGGACAACGTTTAGGTACACGAACAAACAAAAATAAACGACTTCCTCAAGTTTTCTAAATAAACTTATTTATTACAACACACTATATTTAAACATGGTACAAAAGCCTGAACTAAAATAAATAGGATGTGAAAAATGATTAATTTTATGGTGAAACTACAATTATAGCTGAAAACAAATATTTTTAATTTCAGAAAATGAAGCAATTAGTTTAGCCGAATTGCTCTCTTCACAGTAACTTTTGTGGAGTTGGGAGGTCGAGGGAAAGTCTTGGGGTAACGTTGATTACAAAAGGTGACGGAGTTTTTCCACGCTTCATAAGATAACTTTAATAACGTCCACCAGAGAACGCGTAGCCGATCGGCTGTGGGCGCGCTTTCCTTCCACAATACTTTGTGTTCACCGTGGACTTTATTCTAAGGGTTCGTGTCGATATTGACGGTTTAAATAGAACCTCATTACGTAAACACTATAAATTTAATACAGGAAACCAAAGACAAAAAAAATTATTTCTTGAATCCGATTAGCTGACACCACTTCATGTGGATGTTAGTTCAACTTTTTTCTTGACAGTTTCAACATTATTCTTATTGAATGTAAATTCACTGTGCGTGACCTGAACATAACGATAACGCACATTGAAGGACTATGGCCAAAATCTCAATATGCGTAGATTTCCGCAACATAAAATAAAAACTGAACTTAACCTATTTGATATAGTTCGATAGGGTTTTTTTTTATTGACAGTGTAAGGGGATATCCAAATTTTGCCGACAAACTTCGTCTGAATGTTAATCATTAAAAAAAAAGTGAAAATATACATACAACCTACGATCTAAACTGAATCCCGAGCGTGGTGTATATATATTTTTAATGGATTTGAAGCACTAGTTTACAATGGAACACAGAGTGTCTAGTTACTGTGGAACGGTACAAAACTATGCTAACACCACAGTACCCATCGCTGTTTTCAAACTGGTAATTACGAATAATTACAGATTTTTAAGGTCACGACAGTATGCAATTCATGTATCCGGCTTTTGCAAAGCTTATCTTGTTGAAATGAATGCAAATTTAAATAAATGATATTTTTGGTCATATTTATAAAAGTTATACATTCCCTCTTTTAATACGTGTCATTTCCAGCATAAAATAACACACGAAAAACAGTTTCCTAAACTGAGTTGGGTTTCCAAAACTGACGTTTCTGTTGCCTGTATTATCGTACTGTTTGATTTAGGCTGTTCCCGGTGAAATGAGCAATTTTTGAAAGCCGTGCTTAAGATCTACTTGTATACACATTGTGTGTTCTCTCGTCGTACGCACAATTAATACTTTCCTGGGGCCGTGCCACTTTATTCATTGCGTCGGTCAAGCAAGACTGTAGAATTATTTTACAAGAAAATATTTTTTTTTACTAATCTGCTGGTTCTTATACTTTTCAAGCATAAAAGTAAAAAAATAAAACGGAATCATATCAGTCCTCACAAATGTTTGCCTAACATTTTCAATTCAATGTTAAGGCAGGGAACGATTTCCTCTCCGTTATTACCATCTTATACTGGACGCTTGTCAGCCCTTAAGATACATGCAGGTAGGACAGTGACATTTTTCGAAGGTTGATTTGAAAGGGCTCAAATATATATATATATATATATATATATATATATATATATATATATATATATATATATATATATATATATATATACACACACATACACACACACACACACACACACACACACACACACACACACACACACACATACATACTGTTCAGTATCTGTGTTAAGTGTATATATATATTGTTCAAGGTTAATTGAGCCCCTTTTTTATTAAACCTTTGAAAAATGTCATGGTACTTATAGGCTATTCACAGTAAAGTGAGCACTTCTTAAGGCCCTTCTAACAAGCACCAACCATTAATAAATATATTTTATTGCAGCTTCAGACGTTAATTTCTGGTAGTGGTGAAACGTATACACTGTGTTGATTAGTCGCATGGCAAAGTTTATATTAAAAAGGGTCAGAGTCGACTGAAAGGAAAAATTCATCAGGGCCTTAAAATGTGCTCACTTTACCATGAATCACCTATACCTGCGCGTATTTCAACGGGCACACGGGCACTGACACACAGTATAAGTTGCTAACGACGGAAGGAAAGTAGTTCAACGACTTGGCATTGAATTGAAAGTATTGGGTAAAGATTCATGAACACCGAAATTATTTATTTTGATCTCCGTTTTCCTAATTCACGTAAGTGTGAGAATTAGCAAATTGGTTCGGAATAATACGCAATGTGAATTCAAGTAGATCTTGAGCAGGGCTTTCAAAAGTGTGCAATTTACCGTGAACAGCATATATAGGCTGTTCATTGTAAAGTGAGCATTTTTTAAGGCCTTGCTAAATCTTTCCTTTCAGTCAATTTATATCTTGCCACCACTTTTTTAATAAGAATATTGGCATGTGTCTAATAAATACTCTGTATACATTTCATCACTCTCAAACGAAAAAAATATAAGACTGCAATAAAATATAGGCTGTTTCCGAATACTGGCCTAATGGATTCCTTAGGATAAGTGATCCATAGAAAATAAGGGATCCATAGAAAATGCATTCTAGTGGATGGAGCCATATTGGCTCAGTTTCCTAATTCTCACTAGGGATGCCGGTGCATCCCTTCACGCGTCCTCTAACCAAGGGATACGACTCTCTCATCCACTGTCGCATTCACACATCCCTTAGCTACGGAATTCGTTCGTTATTTGTTTATATTATTATTTACACCGATTTCGCGCATGTGGGGTGGTGTGGATGCGTATTTGCTTTCAGTTGTTGATTTAAATGGATGAAAACTTGTTTATTTTTTCTCTTTTAACAGCGTATAAATATGACTCCAACATAATCGCACAAAATAAAATGTTGTTTAAAATACTGACCACTTGAGCAATCAATTTCATTATACATATTAATAATTTCAACAAATGTATTTGTAACTTGTATATGCTCATCAAACATAAAATGTCCTATTTATAAGAAACCTCGATTTCTATTTGCAGCCATTATCAAGCAGAAATAATAAAACCTCAAATCTAACAAGATTTTCGTTTGCAATATATTGTTGACATTTCACCGAGATCCCATAGATAACACAAATAAAGGTACAGCTTCAAAGCAGTAAAAAGTGTGGTACAGTTAGCGCTACCTAAGCGAGCCCTAGCTGTAGCAGAATTCGGACGTTATCCATCCCTTCAATACAGCCATTTTCACAGTGTACGAAGGGACGTAGGGATGCGTGAGCAATAGACGCATCCACTGAATTCGGAAACAGCCATATTTATTAGTGGTCAGTGCTTGTTGGGAAGGCCTTAAAAAGTGCTCACTTTGCCGTGAACAGCTTATAGTGTGGTGAACACGCAGCGAGCAGTGCCGACGTAGCTGCGTGGAGGACGATCGCAGCACCTCACGGGCGTGGTCGGCTAAGGTATCTGCGTGGGGTTCTGCACCTTCCCCGCCAAGATCACCAATTGGGTGTCCCGGTGCAGCAAGAAGAACAAGAACGGCCTGTCCACGATCAAGGTCGGTGCATCCCTCTTCGGCCGCTTCGGAGCTGCAACACACCAACACACCGCGGCTCTCGACCAACTGCCAGTCCTCTACTTCCATACACACGAGTCAATAAGTCAATCTTTCACACACCGCACACTAAGCGGCCCTTAGTCAACTCTTTAACACTTTGTAGACTATGCTCGAGCTACACTCGAGCAAAGTTAATTGGAAAACTTCTTATTTGTTCAGAACCAAACTCGCATGGATGTGCAGTCTTGGTTCTGCTGGTGTTTAACACGACCTCACAAGAATACCTCAGCGCAGTAACAATGATATTGCTAACGGTAGAAATTATTTTTGTATAGCTGCTCAAAGAGACATGATTGATTGTAAATCCTTTTTTACGATAAAGGACATTTGATTGTGTCAATATCAGCTCGGCTCTCCATTGGTTGATGACCGGCCAATAATGAACGCTGTAAAGTACAAGGTAATATCCGGTGTGTTATGGACCAATAGGACGATGGTGAGTTCTAATACAGAGACCAATAGAACCGGTGTTCTTGCAGTAGTGGATATAGATGACTGACTTCTAATTTGTCTTATGTGCCAGTAAATGTGTGGATACCTCAATGTGTTAAGGACTAAGCCCGAGTCTAACTCGGAATGTATTAATATAGAAATGTTTTCCAATTTTTGAGGACAAAAACGAACTGTTAAATGTTTACTTTTTCACTCATGTATATCAACATGTTGTAACATCGCTAAAAACCATTAAAGAGTAGTCTCCCTTAGTAAAAATATTAATTAGTGAAACTTTGCTCAATTTACCACAGTGGTTTGCAAATTCTGTCATATAACTACTGCAACGATGATTGGTAGTCGATGAACTCGGCCTTCCATTGGTTGATGGCAGGCCAATAACGAAATCTGTACAGTTAAGTTTGGTGTCCGGTGTATTCTGCACCAGTAAAACAGTGGCATTTATGAATAACAGGCCAACCGGATTGCCGTTTGTTTAGTGGTGTATACAATGGATTCGTTTCTATCTTGTCCTAAATGACAGTAAATATACGTCGTCCTTAAAGAGTTAAATTTTCATTGAGGAATTTCATAACTTCACCTGTCGGGTAATTATAGACTGTTCACGATAGTGTGAGCACTTTTAAAATCAACCTTAGAAAAAATTCACTGTCCCTACCTGCATGTGTTTTAACAAGTACACTGAGTGACATGCGCCCAGTAAAGTTGGTAACGATGGATGGAAAGTAGTTCCGTGCCTTAACGTCGAATAAAAAGTGTTAGGTAAACATTTCAGATAACTTAAATTATTTCTTTCGCTTTCTGTTTTTTTTTTTTTTTATGAATCGAAGAGCGAAAATTAGTAGATTTGTATTATATATACTTTTCTAATAATTTCGCGGTTTCACTTGACCTGCGCATGAATAAAACTACGAGGGCCATGAAAATGTTAATCATACATAAGGCGGAAGAATACGCACCGTACATGCAAGAAGGTCTTAGTAGGGCTTTCAAAGAGTGCTCATTTCACTGTGAATAGCCTATAAGAACATATCAAAACGTCACACACGCTCTCTTCCGTCCGGCATTGCTGTCCGGCATTGTCAACCGTCAACCTATAATAACATCCACAAATGCACAAGCACTTAAATTGTAATTTAATGTCGTTTAAGGCATATTTCATTAAGCGTCAAATAATCAGGCGTGTAAGTTACGCAATATGATAGTAAAAAAGTTGACTCTGTGCCACAATATTGGTTATTTTATCCTAATATAGAAAGGAAATAGTACCACATGTCGGGCAGTAATCACACGAGTGTTGACCATAGTGGTCTATTTTCTGATGCTAGCAGGACAAAATTGTAATTCCAGAGATTCTGGAAAACTATTTTAAGAAGCAGGTATGTGTTCTGGAGGAATCAGCGTTTTGTAATGTACATACATGGTATGCCCAGGACATCGTGGTAAGAGAAACGAGACGAATGTTACTGTTCCTTCTATCCTACCAGTTGCCTGATGTCCTTGGTGCGTAGTGGTCGTTTCTGAGCCTCTGTCATAATTATATATTTTATAATAGCCAAGAATACTTTATATCCTCTTGGACAACAGAGCTTCAGGAAACCATTAATTAATTTATTATTACAGAATTAATTACAACTAGCACAAGTAAATTAATTGCGAACCAGTGTCAACTGAAATCTGAACACTATTTTGTTTCACTCAGGGATTTCGAAAAAACGCTTGGAACCCTCTTCGAGATGGAAGACGATGCGTTAGGCACAGTTAGGTAAAATAAATATAGTTCATAGTATTACTCTCGAACGTAATATATATTATAACCTACTTTCGGAAGAAAAACAAAGGCTTACTGAGTTAACCTTTAGTGTTTTTGTGTTATTCTTCCCCCTAACAAAAAAATTCAACCTTGGCATGTAATTTCTCCAAACTTGGTTTTCATAGTATTTAGGGAGTCCATCATTCCTTTGTTGTTTTCGACCATTCAGAATTTTTTTTTTTAATGGCGGCCTGGGCATATATTTTTTTAATGCAATAGCATATCTCCGAAATGATTCAACATATTTAAACCAAACTTGGCATGTCAGTATTACCTTACATGAGTGTTGAATTCGCGTATTGACAGCATTTTTGTCCGTCCGCCGTTTTGAAGAGTAGCCTCCCCTGAAAATTAACTCTTTTTCATATTTTAGGAACAATTCAATCAACTGCCACTAAATTTTTCAGAAGTTTGCTGTTAGAATAAGTAATCGAGATCTATAAAATTTTGACAACCTTTTTTAAAAATAGCGGCCTTATAAATACTTTTGAGTAATGTAATGTACTACAGGAAGATTTCACCGATTTGATTCAATCTTAATATTTCGACCGTCATTTTTGGAAAATGAAGCACGTATATTGTATTTATTGTATTTATGGGGGGGGGGGGAGTAACACACTGAACTCACATGTGAGAAGTCCAAGGTGGGCGAAGCTTATTTTAGTTTCTAATTGTTGGTGTCCACAAAGGCCATTTTGTAGTGCCCACTAAATACTGGAATGACAAAAAAAAATGTTGGTGGAACAAAATATTTTGTGATGTCTTTATTGACAAAAGAGTTTTGTGGTCGCCAACCAAATTTTGTTGATCGCCACAAAGCCAATTTTTCAGTGCAGACCCATCAACGCCTAGGAAGTACGGCTACACGATTTTTGGTGTCCTCTCCCTGCCGCTGACCAGAAATAAGCGTACAGACACTTGTGGGCACGGGACTCGAACCCGCACACCTGATGACCATAGACTAAATATGAAGTAGACCGCTTATTCTTCTTCTGCGCATGTACCCAACATTGACCTACCCCAATCATACCAAACTCCTACACAACTTTCAAAGTCACATGGTGAACAGTGATGTACGTGTTTGTTTATATGTTAATTTTTTATGACAAGCACTATTATATTAATAAAATAGTTTTCCAGGTTTTGATATAACCAAACTGCATTACAAATTGGTTAGAGGAATTATACATTCATCTCAAAGCATTTGTTTACAAATCAGTTTTCTAACCTAAAATCCAAAACACGCCATTTTCGCTAGACGTGTAGGCAGGTGAGCAGTTGAATGTTGGGGCACGGAGATTGGTTGTGCGCAACCAGCGATATCGGTCTACCCCATCTTTAGGCTATGCTGATGACGGAGCTCTGTCCTGGCGCACTTTAGGTGAGGGGAGCTAGAGAGTAACCAAGAGGCAGTAGGCGTCCGTGTATGTCGGCCAGTCGCAACATATATAAAACCGCTGGGGCCTGACGACGCCCCCACTCTCTGACCCACTCTGCAGGTTCCACTTGAAGGGCACATCGACTTGTGGGCAACACTGCAGGGCGATCCGAGATACTGACTTGACCAGATCAGTCAATCACCACGACAACACGACATCACGAGGTGGAGGAGCTCTGGTCGAGTGTCGTTAATTACCAGTGGTAAGGAGATATTCGGTTATGGGTGCAGGATAGATACGGAAACGATCTTACTCGCGCGAACCCTAGAGGTCACCTATTAAGAGCCGTAATGTTAGTTAACGTAATTGTAGCTAGAAAGGGTCGAGTTTCTATTCACTTTATTAGTTGAGACATTTTAGATCAAGTAGTCATTCAGTTTGTTTGTTAATGTAATTGAGATCATTTATTATATGGGAAGGAGTAATCAAATAATTAGTAGTTTTTGTAATTGCCTTGTATCATTGTACCATCTAGAGTTATACCCCCAGAGTACAGAAACGTTAAGAGGATTAGCTTCAGCATCTTGCATTGTGTATAATCTTGTGGTTAATAGTATAACGTTAGAATATTCATCCCAGTAAGAACGTCACACACTACTCGGGTCGCTCCTGGAAGGCTCTGAAGTGGCGAATGCCCGCACTGCAGTTATTACGTGTGCAGGAAGTCCAAGCCTCCCCTTGTAGAACAAGGGGAAAGGAGTCCTCGTTCTGCACGAGTTGCTCAAGGGACAAGCCGCACTCGGTTGCTCAAACTACGGCAAATCCAGCCTGCCAGCAGCATGTCCACAATATCTTATTACGAAAAGGGAGGCCCCTAATCTTGTGTGTTAATATTGACACTGGTGTCTATTAAAGGCTGTTCACGATGAGCACTTTTGAAATCAACCTTAGAAAAAAGTCACTGCTCCTACTTGCATTTATCTTAAAGGGTGCACTGAGGGACATGCTCCCAGTAAAGTTAGCAACGATGGAGGGAAAGTAGTTTCATATCTCAACGTCAAATAAATAGTGTTAGCTAACCATTTGTGATAACTTTAATTATTTATTTCGCTTTCTGTTTTCTTCATGCATCGAAATAATGATTTTAATGAATAACTTGATCAAAGCATGAATAAAGTGAAGAGGTCCACGACAATGTTGATTTTACATACGGCGAAAGATTACACAACGTCCATACAAGTAGATCTTAAGCAGGGCTTTTAAAAGTGCTCATTTTACCATGAACAACCCATTTAATGTGTTTTATATTCAGTAAAGATACTGACGGAAATCTTAACATGGGTTTTAATGCATTCCATATGATGGCGCACACGTTAAACGTTACGAAAATTAGTAAAATCAGTGGGGAAATGCAGCCCTCTTATCGCAGACACGTCTCCCGTTTGCCATTTGTGTAGGCCTAATTGTGTTAGTAAGGGTTTGTGTGGGTTGTAGTGTTAGTCCCGGTTCACGCGTAGCCAGCTTGAAGTACTGTCAGCGCCAGACGTCGTGGAACCTGAGATCCCTATTCTTACAGTGACGACATTGTACACGGGTAGCGTCAGTCACGTCACGGTAGTCTACTATCTTGCAAAAAACATTTCCCAAAGTTTTCCTTATATCGATGTTTTTTAAAACCTGGACTGCGACGCGATACCTTGCCCTGGCACCAGGTACATCGGGACGCCAGGTTCTGCTCCAATGTAAATATTTATTCCTACAGAACCTGATGCAGAGATATAACCCTTTCTTACCTTACCTCTCTTTCCCCCATTATCATACGAATATTTTACCTTCGATATTTCTTATCTATAGGTAGGGATAGGAACATTTCGCGAGTTCAGTACAATCCTTCGTATAGTCGAGACTCAGATGTTTGTTAATTGACTGTTGCCCCAGTGTTACCCCACATTTGACAGTACAGGATTAGCTTCTTGTTCCCTCGCAAATCGGCTATTGGCGCAGAGTCGTCCAACGAGTTTGAAATCTATCTTGTCCTGAAATGAAGTCGTGAATATTTCCCATCACTATCTATAGGCTAAATAAAACGTGCAACAGATCCTTTGTGGCTGTCCAAACTAGGAACATTGGTTTCCTAGTATCACATTGTCGAAGGAAAAAAGCTTTAAAAACAACATAGGCTAGGATATAATGTTTTCAGGTCGAATGCTGTACGGCCGGAGCTCCACACACATTAGTTTCCCCTCTCCCCAGACATTCCCACACCCCCATCTCCCCCTCAAACAAGTGCTATCACATCTGACGCAGGCAGTAGTTGCACAATAACGAGCCGCAGTAGCTTGTGCACTTTTTATTGGGAGCCTGAATAAGAAGCTTTGTTTTTCGCTACACGAAATTGTGTTACAGCGAAGAGATTTGGGGTGCTCTTTACAACGATATCTTGAGAGCCGATGAGGGTGAAACGAGGTGAGAATGAAACAGCGCCAGAATGAAAGGGTGAAGGGGGGACGGGAGATCCCCGAGAAAATCCACCGACCAGCGGCATCATCCAGCACGATTCCCACATTCGAGAATCCCGGAGGTGGCCCCGCCGGGGATCGAACCCGGTTTGCCATGGTGAGAGGCGAGTAATCCGACCACTACAGTCAGACAATAGGAAACCATAGGCCAAAAACATAAGGGAAATCAGCAAAAGCAAAGAATAACTTATATTGCTGGATTTACCAGAAAGGTTACAGTTGTAGGGATGGAAAGTCACACATGTGTGGTTCAACCTATGACTGGCCATGTGAGAAAAATATTCTGACCATTACACCACGATATACTGACCTAGGTTAAGGTTTATTGTAATCAGGTTAGGAACAAAACGAGATTTCTTATGGGAGAGTTTGGCATAAGGAAAATTTTCGCCGCTAGGTGCGCAGAGTTTCAAAGAAGTCACATTTAATTATTATTTTAAGCTACATAAATAATAAGAGAGAAATGTGTACTTAGTTACGAAGTTGTTTTTATTTGGTTCATAATTATTGTAGTTATCCTGTTTTTTTACGTATGAAATAGAAAACTTGGTACACGTGCGACACTAGCGCTTACTTGATGGCGAACATTTTCGGTTGCCAAACTTTTAACATTGAAATTCCCAACCTGTAGTATGAAGTAATCTTAAATGCTTATCACAGTAAACTCAGCAATTTGGAAAGCCCTGCTTAAGAGTTAATCGTATGCACGTTGTGTATTCTCCCGCCTTCTGTAAAATTAACACTGCCTTGGATGTCATTACTTTATTCGTGCGTCTGTTAAGTGATACTGCGAAATTATTGGAAAAGTAATTACTTCACAAAAATCTGCTCATTTGTACACTTAGATACAGAGAAGAAACAGAAAACGAAATAAATAATTTAAGTTTTCACAAAAGATAACCAAATACTTTTAATTCGACGGTAAGACATGGAACTGCTTTCCCTTCGATCGTTACCAGCTTTCCTGGGCGCATGCCAATCAGTGCGCCCGTTAAAATTATGTATTTTGGAGCAGTGAATGTTTTAAAATGCTCACTTTATTGTGAACAGCCTTTACACATGCGAGACTAGCGCTTGCCTAGTAGCGAACATTTTTGGTTGCCAAACTTGTAACATTGATCTTGCCAACGTGTCTAGGCTGTTCATGGCAAATTCAGCTCTTTCGAGGCCCTAGTTACTTTTTCTTTCAGCCGTTTTTTATACTTTAACAAACCTTTTTTAATAAATATTGTCATGCAAGTTACAAACACAGTGTGCATATTTCACCGCACTCAAAAGTAAACGTCTAAAGCTGAAATGAAATATATTTATTGAAAATTATTCCAAACTAGAGGGCTTTCAAAGGTGCTCACTTTACCGTGAATAGTTTATAGTTAAGAGACTTGAAAAATTCGCGAGCTCAATGACCTGCAGTCTAGACTCTACAGTAGTATGTACAGATATGCCGATATCAACTACATATTGGTCGTAAGCTGTCAAAGCTGTCACAGTGGAAGGCGACGATTGGGCCACTGTTCTCCAGGAGGTGTCAAAGACCGTGTGGATCAAATGCTAAAGCTATGTAAGCACACGTGTTTTGAATTCTAGCTTGTCCAGAAGGCATATGCGAATCTTTCAGGCCTCTAGCTATAGTTAGGGACAGGTGTTCCTTCGCGAAAATATTTCAATACCAGTTGAACTCCAAAACACTTTTGTTCAAATGCCCTGTTCAAATGCCCTTTCGTAGCTGGACGATTTTTAATGTCACGTGCCTCAAGAGTCTGCCCACGAATCATGGGCGTTCAGTATCAGAGTACTTTATTACGATTGGCCCAGTCAAATAAGAACATGTCTTCTCACGTAGACACGCGGCTAATAACCAAAGGAAGTCGTGGTTGTAGACATGATATATTGAAGAATAGCATGGCTATAGATCTTTTTGCAAAGAACAGGTTTCCCTACCTATGCAAGCTATTCACGGAAAAATGAGCACTTTTGAAAGCCCCGCTTGACATCTACTTGTATGCACATTGTTTATTTTTCGCCTTATGTAAAATTAACGCTGCCTTGAACCTCATCGCTTTATTTATGTGTCGGTCAAGTGAAACTGTAAAATTGTTACAAAATGAAAATTTCACAAATCTGCTCATTTTTACTCTTCGATGCGTCATAAAAGAACAGAAGACAAAATAAATAATTTAAGTAATTATAAATATTAACCTAACACTTTTTATTCGCCGGTGAGATATGGGACGACTTTCCCTTCATAATTGCCAACTTTACTAGGTGCATGTCACTCAGAGTGCTCGTTAAAATATATGCCGGCAGGGGCAGTGACTTTCATTTGATGTTGACTTCAAAAGTGCTCATTTTATCGTGAACAGCCTATAGTTAGAGAAGCGGAAATTTCGCGGATTCATCTGAGGACATGTTAAACTGCATCCACTTGTACGTATGTGTTTGTGCTTCCATTGGCACGTAGTTTGTTAGCCATGTCCCGAACGACTTTCAACCAATAACGAACCCACAAGAAAAATAAGAACATAATCCTTTGCCACCTGGTCTGGGATTCAACTGGAGCAACAGCCAATGAACTGCTAACTGTTGCTCGAATGCGCAAAGGATTGTGGAGCCTAGCTTGTTGCCGAATGAATCCGAGAAAATTCCGGGTCTCTGCCTATAGTGTAAGTAAGGAGGTTACCTATGCGCAGGGCGACGGAGCCGACGGAGTTGAGTGCGATGAAGGAGGTGGAGAAGTAGGCGTCCTGGGCGACAGCGCGGGCGTACACGGGTCGGGTACTGCTGCTGGAGGCAGGCGCCGCGCGGGTCAGGCGGGCCCCTGTGTGGTTGAAGGCGGCTCTCACGCCGAGCTGGCGGAGGAAGGGCGTGAGGTCGAGGCCGGAGGTGAGCACGGCAAGCTGTGGCAACGACACCTCAGTCTCACGCCGCTCCAGCGAGTCCACGAGCACAGGCAAGGGTAGCGACGACAGCCGCACGATCACCTCGTCCACACGGTCCGGGTTGTCGGGCACAAGCAGCAGCAGGCTGGCCGCGTCCGCCTCCAGAGGCAGCTCCACCGCCTCGCACCTGCACACACACACACACACACCTTCCAACCTCCCAACTACATACATACTACCTGCACGTTCCTCTGTGTATATCCTGTTAACGTTAAAGTTATATTAGGTTAGGTCGGATTATGTTAGGTTATGTTAGGTCACCTTAGGTTATGTTAAGTTAGATTAGGTCTGTTTAGGTTATGTTCAGTTATGTTAGGTCAGTTTAGGTTATGTTAAGTTAGATTAGGTTAGCTTAGGTCATGTTAAGTTAGGTTAGGTCAACTTAGGTTATGTTGAGTTAGGTTAAATCAGTTTAGGTTATGTTAAGTTAGTTTAGGTCAGCTTAGGTTAGGTCATCTTACTGAGTGAAGGTGGGTTAGGTGAACCTCGTCACCATATACACTTTCACAACATATATTTACCAAATTCGAATTATAGTTTAGGTCAGCTTAGGTTAGGTCATCTTACTAAGTGAAGGTGGGTTAGGTGAACCTCGTCACCATATACACTTTCACAACATATATTTACCAAATTCGAATGATAGTCAATAAATATATGTTATTTTAGCCTTAGACGTAAACTTCAGAGTGAGGTACGATACACACACTGTGTTTATTACTTACATGACAATACCGATTTTTAAAAATGTTGTTAAAGGATACAAAATGACAAGAAAATGTGACTAGGGACTCAGAAGTGCTGACTTTACCGTGAACAGCCTATACTGCATGAAATGCGTCCAAAACACTGAGCGCTGAATATTTGCTGTGTGCAGTAACTGTCACAAATGCCCTTAAATTGCAGCATGTCCACAGGGACTGAACGGGTTAAGTTGGCAGCGATGTAGGAACAATTGAATGCTGTTCACAGTAAAGTAACCACATTAGAAATCGACCTCTGAAAAATAAAATTACTGCCCATTACTAGATTTGTGTTACAATACACACTGGCTTGCAAGCTCCCATTAAGGTTGAAGTAAAGAAACTGCCTACGGAGCACAGCACCCGACTATACAATGTGAAGAACTCATAAAAAAAACTAGTAGTCACCATAAAAATTATCAGAAAGTGCGATTTATGCTGTATACGAAAGAAGAATGAATATATGTTGCAATACTATAAAATATTTTACTAAAATATACTTTTTAAATGTAAAAAAAATAATCGAATAAAATAGTCTGTATTTTAAACAAAATTGAAGCATATTTCCAAATAGGATTCTTCAGAAAGCAGAATTCGAAAGAAAATCTTCGTTATGAAATATTGTCATAATATTTACTAAGATTGCATGTAAGAAAATTGTAATAATAATGCAATAAATAATTTTTATAATTGATTTTATGTGTGTCCATTTGTTACAAATATTTATGGCAGAAATTGGCGTAAATACAGTTAATTATAAAATTGATATATATTATTGCTATGATTTAATAAGAAAATGCTTTATTGTTACAATATTTAGCTCATTAAAACTATCAATATCGTTGCCCGTAATTACCTTGTAACCCAAACCCTAAAATAGTTAACAATTATTTTTATTACATTAAACGATGTATTTTATAATGCTAGAGTTATCGCTCCGAAAATATGAATTTTTCATTCCAAAACATACAAAACACAAACCAATAAATTATATATATATATATGGCGTACATAATATTTGGTAAACAATTAAATGGCTATTAGTTGTCCTGGAGTTCTAAATTGGGTTTTCTTATATCGTTATTTACTCAACTTGGTCATGTTAATTTATACTCTGTAATTTAATTTTACTAATATGATTTTAAAAGAAAAACAACTGCGTCAGCATTCACCCACATGTGATGCTTATGTACTGTACATGAATGTTGAGCTTTTAACTTCGAATTTCATTAATAATTAAGCACTGAGTATTGTTGTTGAAATATAGTAAGTTAAAACAGTTTTGTTATAACTTCCTTATTATTTTTAACGCACTCAGGAAAGAAGAGTTCAGGATATTTAATTTAACCCGATGTTACTAAATAACGTACTACAAAATTGAGGAAGTACTGGTGAAAACTTTCTCCAGAAAGCTACTTAAATTCCAGTCTCTTGTCTTGATTAACTAAACGTTCTGTTAAAAAGTCTCATCTTTCAGAACAATTTTTTCTAGTTGGAATTTCTTTTCAGGAAGAGAAACTCTATTATTATATAACAGCCGGTGTTCCATTGGACATTATAAATTCATAGGACAGAAAACTGCACAACATTCTACAATACAGCAGAACTAACCAAATTATATTCTAAAACTCTAACCATTTATCTACAGATGGCCTGCCTTTACTTAGGCGAAATACAAATAGTTATAAATGCGAATTATTCTCGAACACACAATTTAATTTTTTAGAATTACGAGTTCTGATGTGATGGGATCTTTTGAAGATGTTTTTTTCTAACGTCGATAATATGAATATAAATACAAACTATGTGACTTACACTTTCCTGCAAATTCTACCCTTCAAACGTGGGCAGCATAGTACGTAGTCATAACCAATTATGCCTGCGCCAGCCTTGATACTTAAGTAAGTCAGTTCGATTTTTGTGTCTCCGCCATGCTACCTGCTCATAATGAAACTGTACAGATCTGCGACTCTTGAAAACACTAGAACAACACTTTTTTGTTCTGGCATTATAGTAAACCTTCCAGACATCTTGTACAGCCACAAGATTCGATTATGGGCCTTCAATGTCATAGATTTACCTTAGCACGATAAAGTATTTTTTTTTTCAATTAAGGAGCAAAATATTTTATCTGCAATGATATTTACGATGGAGACAGAAAACTGGGTAATGTGTGTACACTTTCGGTAGGAAATTGTTAGCAAATTTATACCACCATTGTATTTCCGTGATAAGAGAATACGATCGGTAAAGTACTTTCTCTATTCGTCAATGGAATCTCTCCTACACTTGTTTGGTAAAATAAATTCATAAAGAAGTGACCGAAAGCACAGTATTTCGATATTTACGGATAGATAAATGATAATATGTTCTGGGATCTTAATAAAAAAAATATTTACATTGCTGGAAACGTGAGTTTCTGGCGAGTATCTCCAACTAAAATGCGTTAATTTTAAAGAAATTCCTTAGTTATTTACTTCCTATTTCCGCTAAGAATGAAAAATAATTAGAAGACAGGAGACAGTGAGGACGTACAAATGTAAGTGAGAGTGTTTTTTAAGTAAATCAGATGGGGGAAAAATAATTAATATTTTCCCATATTGAACTTATATACCCGTAACCAACTATAAAAGACACAATGATCATTTAGCGGAAACAACCTACATGTACTTCCTTTAATCTAGACTGCGAGAGGAGATACAGTTCTGCGTGCTATGTGAGAAACTTCCTGAACTCATGACGTAATAATGTCATGGCAAACGAGGAAAAATGCAAAATGACGCGTAGCTAAATCTATGAAACCACAGATACGAGGAAGGAAAGCAGCAATAACGACCAGAAATATATAATTACAACCATTATTTCCAAGTAGGGGTATCTACAAAAATGGCTGAAAAAAAAATTTATACTATTTAGCAACTACGAAAATATAAAGTTTTTATGTCATATCTCGAGATACAATAAATCGATTTCTATCAAATTTAGCGAAGACTTTGAACCGTGGTAGGACATTAATTTAGAATCTACGTATGTTTAAGTGTGAGGTATAGTTATTTTCAGAATGGCGGCTATAAAATAATTGTATCTTATTGTGCTACATCTATGAAAGTATAACTCAGTTTAACTTAACATTGTACGCTGGCAGTATCTGTGACCATCCTCGAATTTGCTAATACATATCCTTTTTGTCGTTCATTTATGAATAATTATAAATAATTATATTACTGTCAAAAATACGCCAAGGTCTACTTAGCATCTAAGCTTTTAAGAACTTCAATATTTGCACCCACGTAGAGCAAAGTAGACTCATCAGATGTATCAGCAATTTCTTGTTTCCTTCAACATCTGCGCATCCGCAATTACAAATTAAATCATGTTTCGTGTTTACGAGTCGATTTAAATTCAGGTTTATTCTGACTCTTCCGATTTTTTTTAACCTTTGAATTTTCACTTTTCCAACTTTAGCGCTTGTATTTTTTCTCGTCTCAATCCAATTTCATCTACAAGTGTAAAAAAAAAAAAAAAAAAAAAAAAAAAGAACGACGAATTGTAACACTTTGGTTGCCTAAAGAAGTAAGAACTGGGAAGAAATATACGGTTTATTTTTAATGATGGTCAACCATATAATCGTAGCGGCCCCGTGAATTTGGCATGTGATCATGTGTTGACTGCAGCCATGGTGGCAAAAATTCATGTCGTGATTTCTACAGTAGTAGATATGGAGTTCAGTTGTGAAATTTCAGCGGCTCTTAACAACGAGGTCTTGAGAGCCGATAAGGATGAAATATGAGGTGAGAGCGGAGCAGCGCCGGAACGCAAGAGCGGGAGGAAACGGGAGATCCCCGAGAAAACCTTCCGATCAGTGGCATCGTCTGCCACGATTCCCACTTGCGAAGTTCCGGTAAGAGACCCGGCCGGGGATTGAACCCGGATTGCTTTGGTGTAGGCGAGCAGGCTAACCGCTCGGCCGCCGTGCACCCCCCCCCCCCTATTTAGGACCCTTGATGTTTACTGTCATGATGTATCACACTTGGAACTTTACAATGCATGACTTACTGCCTTTAGCACAGAACTAATGTGTAACTTATGCCTTATACGGTAGCACCTATGCGATCACACTCTAGCTTAATGGAGACGCCGTGACCAACCCATTTGTAATAACAAAAAAATACCCATACATTTTCTTCTCAGTTATTACTTCATCTACGCAACCCCAGTTTACAATCCGCCATTCTTTTTTACTAAGGTTGCACTGAAGATGTTCACTTCATCCCGTACGTCTTATTTCTGATATTTAGATTCGTCTACTTTAGCTTTCAATTATTCTGAAATGTTAGAAAAATAATTTTTAGCATACTCTACTTTACATTTGTGGACCTAAATCATTAAGTGCTGCGTAACAACTGACTCAGTTTTTAAGAACATTTCCCTGTGGAGCTTCCCGCAATGACGGTTGCGCCATTATCAACAGTTCCCTCAACTAGAGGATGGCTCCATGTAGGAAAAAGATTACAACACAACTATAGTCCATTCACTGTTACTTCACACTTTTCTGAAGCCCTGCTAAATTTCTACTTTTGGTTAACGATTACGTATCCTTCCGTTGCATGTAAACATAAACACCCCCATGTGACTTCTACGTTTCAACTGTCAAATACTCTGTTTACTGTTTACAGCTGTTCAAAGAATCCTGTCATTTTTCGAAAACCATTACGTTCGAATATTCACATTTTAGGCCTATATCCATACTCAGGTCAGCTTTATGACTTTTTAACAACGCTCTAAGAAATTATTCGGAAGTTTACCATACCAGTGTATACGTTTAGTGAGAAAGCAGGAATGGTAATGTTTTCCCCTATACATTCATTGTAGCGTTCCTATATTTGCTCAGGAAATAGTCAAATGCGCAGGGAAGTTCCCAACTTTGTATAGTAGCGATGCTGAGCATTCATATATCTGAAGCTTGATGTGTGGTATTACTACCATGCAGTGTAGGCCTATAGGTTAAAAACTTCCATTATAGTTTAGGAAGTTTACCAGAAAATTTATTACAGTGAATTTCTCTACTGACGATAGACCTTATAGTTATTATTTTACATGGTTAACACATTTGTTATACACGATATAGCACACTATAGACGTTAATATTTTCCCGCGACTGTGTTCAACCCTGTTACAACTGTGGGGTAAAGAACTGTAGTGCTTAATCTCTTGTTATTTATACGTGTTAAGTTATTTCGTTAAAGCACGGCTTTAGTTGGAATAAACATTAAAAGGAAGGAGCACTCAGTCCAACGAAAAAGACAGTTAATTCAAACACGCAACTCGTGTCGCTTATGTTTCGTGCATAGCAGCGACAAACGTAAAAGATAGTGGCCAACATGCACACAAACAGGTCTACCGTGACTTTTATTCCAATCATATTCTTTGCATAGATGCTTAGTTTTTACAATGGTTTATTAAAATATTTATTTTAAATTTTCTGGCTGGGCTTAGTAATTTGTTGGGATTGTGGCAAACATTCAAATCACAGAAGAATAAGCACGTTACACTACTGTGTTTCAAACACCTAGGACAATGTTACGAGGTTGTGATAAATAAACAGACGTGAATTTAAATAATTAACTTCGTCATAAAAAGAGTTCACATTTAAAACGTATAAATTCCGCACGTCCAATATCTGCATTAACATACACACCGGACCAGCATAACGACCACGACGCAGCCACGCCCTTTACACGCAGCAGTCTCACGACACACGTTACAGTATGTTTATTACTGCTATGGAAACCCTGAATTATCACGACATCGTAACTTCCCTGGATAGGTTTAGAAAACACATCGCGTACGAAACTTGATGTGGTAATTTGAAGTATTTTCCGGAGCAAGAAAAATTAACTCTTCGTTGAACAGCAACACGCTATGTCAAGTCGCCACTCGCCAGACGCCACTTCTGCCAACTTCGGACTTGTAACACTCCCACCATCACATCTAAATATATTAAAATAAGTATTCAAACATTACAATTTATTTTCAGTTATAAATTACAAATTCAAAAATCAGTATTTTTGCTTTAATAAATATGTAGGCCTGATAAGCTAGAATTTAAAATGTGTATAATTTTCCTGCTACTACTAGTTGTGCAAAACTTCCCGAGAGAGAGAGAGAGAGAGAGGCAATAGAAGTTTTTTCCTCGGTCGAAAAAAAACGCCACGTCACTAGGGCCTACGCACCGTATCTTGCGTTAGTATTTTACACTGTAACAATGAAAATGTTATTTTCAGTGCTATGTAAAGATTTCAATATTTCAATAGGCAACATTTAATATTTACAAACAGCATATCAAAAAACTTGGTTAAAACAATATTTTAAGTGTGATCTATTTCTTACTAGCCGTTGCCAAACCATCGCTTCTCTTACTGTTTTTAATTCGTATTGAATACGAAATAAATATTACAAGTTATAAAAGACACTAGGTTAAAGTTTCGTTTATTCGAAAATATAATACTTTTAAAAGTTAATCAGTGGTATATACTTGTGGTATACAAGTTATTGAAAAAAACAGGTTAACGTATTACTCCTAGGGTGATTTTTCAAAGGTTTGTTTCAAAACATCCTATAAAAATGTGAATGGACTGTAACAAGATTTTGCAACTCGTATTTTTTTCGGCTCGCCAAAGCACTATGATAGGTAGTAAAATTATGTACTAGCTCTACAGTTCTCGTCTTAAACGTTAGTAACAAAAAAAAAAAACACGGGAATCGTAAATATTATAAGCTTCCCTTTATTAACCTACTCAGATCCAGTAAAAGCTGTTCACAGTAAACTGAGCACTTTTGAAAGCCCGGCTTAAGGGGAACGGTGTGTGAAAGCAGCATATTTACCCGATTTTCGATATAAGTTGTTCCAAAAGGTTTGTCGAAATTTTTGGCTCGACAAGACGCAAATAATAATTTTCAACGCCTTTTTACGTTGTTCGATATTCACTTCCGTCATTATTCTCGGAGCTCTGAAGGAAGAAAAAACATACAAATTTAGTTTTCTTAGCCTTAATTAGTGCTTCGAGAATAACGATCACAGTGAATTTGTAACATTGTAAGAATATGCTCAAAATTGTTATTTACGTCTTGTCGAGCCAGAAATTTAAAAAAAAATCCGCTGTAAAACTAGTTATCGCAAAAGTTATATAAATATACAGTTTGCATGCACCATTTCCCTTAAGATCTAATTGTATGTAAATTGTGTATTCTTCTTTCGTGTGTAAAATTAATATTACCATGAGTATGTGGGTCACCAAGATCTTTTCCAAGGGGAGGCATAGGAATTATAAATAGTTTCCTTCAGAGGAGTGTGAGATTTACATCTGGGTTTTACCCTGCATGCATGCAACAAACATCCACAACTAATAATGTGAATAAATTTGCTTATCGTTAACAATATAACAGGCCTATAACGATATAATATTAAATACAAATGCACAAACAAATATAAAAATAAAATTATGGAAAACCATGAAACTCAATTACTCCTCCCAGCAGGGACTTGCATTTTGAAGTAGTTAATAAGCAATTAATTTGTTAAAAATTGTTATTTCACATTTTCATAAATAAAATACAGTTCCCAGGAGAGGGAAGGTGCCCCCCCCCCCTAACCCCTCCTGCTGATGTCCATGGCCGTCGGTCTGATCACTGACCACTTTATTCAGGCGTCGGTCATATGGTACTCTAAAATTATCGGAAAAGTAAATTTGCTACAAATTTGCTCACTTTTACACTTATGTAAATTCATAAAGAAAAACAGAAAGGAAAATAAATAATCTTAGTATTCACAAATGTCTACCTAACCATTCTAATTCAACGTTACAGCTCGGAAGATACTTTCCTTCCACTGTTACCAACATTACTGGGCGCTTAACAGTCAGTAAGCCCATTAAAAATGTGCAGGAAGGAGCAGTGACATTTTTCAAAGGTTACTTCCACAAGTTCTGGCTTTGCTGTGAACAGCCTACACACAATTGTGTACATAATGCACAGGAATGTGAGTATTTCTCCCGCGGTGAACACTGTGAGGCTGAATGCCTATAACTGGACAGGATATATTGCGACTCTCAAAAATGTTTCACGTTATCACGAATATAATTTCTCATCATCATGACCAAATAAAATTACTTTTTATATATAACTGTTTTTCGTTTAGAATTTAAAAACCAGGAGTACAACTAAAGCGTCTCACACAAGAAGTCGGAACTCCGGGTAAACATACTGGTGCCGCGGTGGCGTAGCGGTTAGACTTCTCGCCTGCCACCAAGGCGAACCGGGTTCGTTACCCACCGGGGTCGCTCCTGGATTTTCTCATGTGCATGGGAATCGTGCCGGACGATGCCGCTGGTCGGCGAGTTTTCTCGGGGATCTCCCGTATCCCCAGACCCTTCATTCCGGCGCTGCTCCATATTCACCTCGCTGTACCCTCTTCGGCTCTCAGGACCTCCATGTTAAGCTTGAAATTAATCAACTCCCTATGGAGCACTGCACCTTACTATACAACGTGAAGCACTCATAAAAAAAAGTAGTACAGACACCATCAGAATTGTCAGGAAAGTGCGATTTATGCTGTATACGAAAGAAGAACATATAGATTTTGCAACATTATAAAATATTTTACTAAAATATACTTTTTAAACGTAAAATATTAATCAATCAAAAGATTCCGCATTTTTAAACAAATTTAAGCGCATTTCAATTTTGGATGCTTCGGAAAGCAGAATTTACAAGAAAATCTTCGTCGTGGAATATCGCCATAATGTTTACTATGCTTGTGTGTAAGAAATTTGTAATAATAATGGAGAAATTAATTTTTATGATTGATTTTATGTGCGCCCATTTGTCACAAACATTTATAGCTGAAACTTACGTAAATAAAGTTAATTATAAAATTTATATGATAAATTATTACTATTATTTCATTACATATTATCACAGTTAACATTAATGACGATCTTTCTTGAAGATTTTCTTGACAATTTTGCTTTCCGAAGCATCGAAAACGGAAATGCGCTTAAATTTGGTTATAAATGCGGGCTCTTTTGATCGATTAATATTTTACATTTAAAAAGTATATTTTATTAAAATATTATATAATACTGCAAAATGTATAGGCCTACATTTTTCTTATTTCGTGTACAGCACAAATCGCACTTTTTTAACAATTTTTATGGTGTCTGTACTACTTTTTTTTTTATGGGTTCTTCACTTTGTATAGTCAGGTGCTGTGCTCCATAAGCAGTTCGTTTACTTCAACTTTATGAGGAGTGTGAACCTGCGCGCCCAAGGTCAAGAAGCGAGGAAGCAATACGGGCGACACTAACACGCACGCCTAGTGTCTCATCGCTCCTACGCGCAAGGCGTGCAGTGCTTCCGTCGTGTTCGTGTACTGTGCAAATCATATCTGTAACAGTGGGGTTTTATTACACGCTATGAAAGGCCACAGATTAAACTACGTCCGCGTGTTTGTAGTTTTATCTTGCCGCTTAAGGAAACTTCACAGTCAAGCTTAAAAAATGCGACATTTGACCATTTTCACGAATTTTTTTCTACATGAATGTACTTAATATGTTAAAATTAAAAACATAGAGTCATAGATAGATTTTTTTTTTAAACCTTTTATAGCAAAAGGTTGTGTTTACAAAACATGTATTTATTGAGGTACGCGAATACCCTTAAACAACGATTTCACTCCATACTCGTCTTAAGAGCCGCCCAAATATCTTCACTCGCACACGCCTGGAAACATAACGTGGAGTATGCATCCTGTCGTCGCTTTCTTCCTGGCTTCGTTTCCTTTCGGTCTGGCGGGTCGTGCTCACCACACGCAGTTTATTTGCAGGAATCCTTCGTGACGAGGAGGAAGGAAAATGACGGCGAGTTCCTGGTAGGAGGAGCGATCACGTCTTTGACACAGCGGAGCAATGAACCAGGAAAGTTGCCTGCTTTCTTTGCCCGTGTCTTAGGCCGTGTTCGAGATGGCATATTTTGTAGACGAAATGATCACGCGCCTCGATTTTGTATACACAGATGGTGGCGTATTTGGTAACTCGGTATATCGTATTTTGTATCTAGAGGATGTAAGCAAAAATACAAAATCACAAAATCAGTGCCATGTTTGTTTTTCCTTTAAAGTGAGTGAGTGAAGAGATTTGGGCCGCTATTAACAGCGAGGTCTTCAGAGCCGATGAGGGCGAGTGAAGTGAATATGGAGCGGCGCCGGAACTAAGGGGCGGGGGGAACGGGAGATGCCCGAGGAAACCCGCTGATCAACGGTATAGTCTGGCACAATTCCCACTTGCGAAAATCCGGTGATCCGGCCGGGGATTAAATCCGGCACTACTTGGTGGGAGGCGAGTGGGCTAACCGCTCGGCCACAGCAGCCCCTGTTACTTTAAAAACACATTCGCGAATGCGTCAATAAAATGACTTTTAAAACAAATAACTCTAGATAAATTACACTAGGCATGTTTTAGAAAGCAAGTAAGTGCTATGCTATGTATGTACGTACATATATACCGCAAAGAAAAATTTTCAATGTCGTTATTGCTTAAGTTATTGTTTTTCTTATTTATTAACGTATTCGTTGTATTTCAGTGACGATTGCAGAAATATGCGTCTGTTTTAAGCATTAAATTTAAGTAAAAATATTTTGCACTACTCATGTAGTAATGTGTTGCCGCGAGTGCTAAACAAGTGACTGTAAACAACGTCCGAATTGATACCTACCAAATCACGAATTTTCAAAATAGCGAAATAACGAAATTGGTCAATTCGGACACGTCCTCAGTTTAACGAATACTATTCCGAGTGTGCATTCTTTCACACAACACGACGCGAGCACTGCCCCGCACTCTTTGGATTTGAGACACCACCCTCTTATTACGATCTATTCGCGATTTCTTCACACTCTTTGATTCTACCCTTTGAGAAAACTCCCCACGTGTGACGTGATTACTCGCTTCCTAACTATGGCATGTATCACAGGGGTTTCATTAATATTAAAGTACCTTATATTGGGTTAAACTGAACTTTTACTTATATTTTATTTATACATTATAATAGTTCATTTATAACTAATACTAATAAAGACAGAGAGAAAATATGTGTGTTGGTAACGCCTACACTTAGAAAAAGGTTTTGTTGAATCAAACAAGATTTGTTTGGTGCAACCAAATTATTTGTCTGTATAGGGGAAATTTAAATACTTAGTTGCTGAAACCAAATAACTTTGATATTCTCAATCGGTTGCCCCAAACTGTAAGATTTGGTTGGTGCAACTAAAGATTTGTTTGGCTACACGTACATTAAACGGGGGCAGTGGTGGCCGAGCGGTTAACCCACTCGCCTCCCACCAAGGCGAACCGGGTTCAATCCCTGGACGTTTTTCGGCGGATTTTCTCGGGGATCTCCCGTTTCCCTCATCCTTTCATTCCGGCGTTGCTCCCTATTTACCTCAACCACCCTCATCGGCTCTCAAGACCCCGCTGTTAAGAGCCGCCCAAATATCTTCACTCACATTAAACAGTTTGGGCTGATATAAAAAAAGTTCGACCTAGTTTCGAACCTATAATACCTGCGTCCGAGCGCAATGTCTTAGTAATCTCATTTAATGTGAGAACTGTTGACACCGGAAAGCTTTAAATAGATATACTGCAAATATTGGGCAACGTGTACAAACAAATATTTCAAGTTTTACAGCTTTACTAGTCAGTTTCTTGTTGCATTGTTTTATTAATGTGTTTATACGATTGCTAAGCATCAATAGATCCACTAACAAACTCGGTTACTATTCTAATTGTCACAAAATATACAAACTCTCGAGCTTTATTTTCGAACGAAGGCAGTAAAATGAGTGGTCAAGCAAACATATACATTTGATTAGACAAAATATTTAGTTTGCATTTTTTTTTTTTTTTTTTTTTTTTTTTTTTTTTTTTTTTTTTTTTTTTTTTTTAACACAGATATTTTGTTTATACAAACATATATTTTGTTAGACGAACAAAAGTAATTTTTTTGCATTTCAAATTTTGTTTACTCAACAATAATTTTTGTTAGGGCAACTTAATATAATATTTGGCCTTATACAAAGCAATATTTTGTTCGGTTTTCTCTCAGTGTAGTAAGAAATAATTACTATGCTAAATGTTATTACTAGGGATAGGAAATATTCGCGAATTCATTTCAGGACAAGATAGATTTCAAACGTGTGTACACTGACGCAACATTTGCGATTGGATCAGAGTTTATTAGAAACTCTCTGGACGACTCCGCGCCAATAGCCGACTTGCAAGGAAACAAGAAGCGAATCCCGCACTGTCAAATGTTAGGTAACACTGGGGAAGCATCTGAGGTCAGACTATGCAAATGATTGTGGAGGTCTAGCAAACAGATCATTGAAGTCGCGAAATTTTCCTATCCCTGGTTATTATACTGAGTGCGAACGAATGAGGTGCGTTGGCCGTCTGGTGCAATTTTCTAAGATTTGTTTCTATGACGTGGAGGAATATCCTGAAAGTAGAACTTAAGCAATGCTTCAGGAAAGTTGGAAGTAATCGTGATTGGAGTATACTCTCCGAAGTCACGCAGACACCTGGAGCTAAAAAGGCGCGAAATCGTGTTAAGCTAAAATCACGTCCTTTGATGTTGGAAGTAATTTCTATACGTTAAAAGATATTCGCAAACAATTATAAAATTACCATTATAATAGTTAGCGCATAAAAGATATCATTTCTGTTGTATTTAATACCGTCATGTTGCACAAATTGACAAAAAATACGGGACTTTGTCAGAAAGCCTTATTTAGGTTTGTATAAATTCGTTTTTCGTCAGTTATTCCGTTGACTAAAACAGCTAAAATTATTCACTTACAGTTAAAATGCGACGTGGTTTTGTCCTAGAAGTCTACTACCTTATTCAATCACTGGAACAATGTAAACTAATCGGCGACGTGGCCAGAGAGTGCGAGAGAACTCCAGTGAGCATACAACTTCGTGGTCTCTCTGACAAATTGAGACGGGCAGAGAGCGTTCTCTCAGAATTTTCAGTAAATATTGAAGTTTTGCAGAATAACAGTGGGGAAGAAAAAATTGAAAAGCTCCAAACACGAAAAGGTTATAAAGAAGAACACAAGATCTGAAATGAATGCAAGAGGAATTGAAGGAAATATGGAGACAATTAGAACAATAAGGAGGAAGAGAAGAAAAAAGAGAAAGAATAATTGGAAAGAAAATGGGAAGGAGAACAGAGAGTTAAAGTGGAAGGACAACAGAAGAGAGAAAAAGAGGAGGAGAAGCAGCAAGAAAGAGAAGAAGATGATAAGATCTGAAACGGATGAATGAAGAACGGAAGGAACTGCGGAGAAGAAAATCTAAATGAGGGAAAGATGTGATTGTGATAATATGTTGGTTGATGTCTGTGTAAAAAAAAGGGGGCGCCCCTAGGGAGCGGAGCTCCATTCCCTCGTATGCCAGGAAACGAAAGCCTGGGTGTCCAGAATGGGTACTTCGATGTCCTGG
This sequence comes from Dryococelus australis, assembly GCA_029891345.1. NCBI lineage: Eukaryota > Metazoa > Arthropoda > Insecta > Phasmatodea > Phasmatidae > Dryococelus > Dryococelus australis. The sequence continues at coordinate 102,624,155 of CM056996.1, forward strand.
ACAATGCTTAGGTTGGAGCAGAACGGTTGGCGAGGGGAAAAACTAAAAATAACAAAATTGAATAATACAGTTAAAATGGGGGGGGGGGGCTGGGGTTCGTGGTTCGTGGACGGGGCCATTCGACCGTTGGGTACCATGACGGACCGGTCGAAAGACTAGTTAGCGGTGTGCAGGCCCGACGGCGTCTGGTCGCGCGGGCGGATTCGTGCGGTGCGAATCCCGGTCCCTGGTCTGTTCCGGCGGGAGCGGCGAAACGAAGGGCCGCCGAAAGCATACCCGTCGGGGAGTTGTCTTGGTCGTATCAGAATAGCTCACCACCCTCCTAGGAAGTGTGAATGATTCTTTTGAATACACATAGAATTTGTAGCTTAAATTACGGGCGTCCAAACGAACTGCCGCCTCCCACCCCCCTCACACACAAAAAAATGTAAATCTATATAACTAATATACAGTTTGTTAAATTGTAGTAGTCATGATAGAATTGAACACCCTGGATGGCCGTACTGCTAAGTTGGGTTAGTGAAATTAATTTGAAAAAAAAAATGAAAGACGTAATAATGACGTGGTCGCTAGAGCCAGTTGATACCCGGCCTTGGTTTCCGGGCAGGGAACAATGCAGGCGTACTGCTGGCAAACTGCGCATGATTTTTTTCTTTAATAATGCGACTGATACTTCTTAGAAGCTATAACGGTCCATCTTCCTAATACGACAAAGTGTGTAGCCAAATTAAAATGGCCAACGTTAGTGAGAGTAGGGTTCACTTTGAACGATCTTGGGTTATACACCAAAAAGCTGTTACCGATGAAGATCAGTTGAGCTGAGAACGATTTGGGCGGCTCTTAACAACAACTGTGCGAGCTGATGAGGGTGAAACGTAAGAATGGAGCAGAGCCGGAATGCCAGGGCTAGGAAACAGGATACCCCCGAGAAAACCCGCCGATAAGTGGCATCGTCGGGCATGATTCTCAATTGCGAAAATCCGAGAGAGACCCCGCCGGGGATTGAACCCGGTTCGCCTTAGTGGGAGGCAAGCAGTCTAACCACTCAGACACAGCGGCCCACCTGTAAGCGATGCCAATTCTCTGTTATGCTACTTCCATCACACAATGTACGAGAGTATCGCGTATAGCTTAATGAGTTTATGATTTTTTTTTTTTACCACGGACTCGCAATCCAACAGCTTTACGCCGCTGTAACTTAGGACTTGGGAGTTGTGCCAATGTCGCGACACTTCTCCCCGGGAAAGGAAACAGTTGGACAACTATGATACGGATTGGAGAGGAAGTGCCTGCAGATTCGTCTGCCCTCCTGCCAGCTACCAGTGGTTAGTGCTTTGCAAGTCGTTCTGACGCTCTCTTTCTCTTTCACTTGGGTAGGAGGAGTCAAGTCCGTTCTTAGGCCGGCGCAACTATATCAGTTTGCGTAACTGACTGTATACGATATGCGATAATTACTAAATAAAGTCCTATTTTAACATATATATATATATCGTTTCGTAACTACCTGTCTAAGTTCAAACCACAGCATCTGTATCTGTGAGCAAACAGAAACAAGAAACTCTAGTCACAAAATGTTCGGAAAAGACATTTAGTACGATTAATTTGAAGTTGAATTTCAGTAAACGACGCTGGGTGTCCACAACCGTATGCACCTGTGTGAACAAGTTGCATAACAAGAAGGCGAACTGATACACAGCAGTGCTACAAGCTGTACTCGGCGCCGCCTGTAGTAGGTCGGATGGGTTGCCATTGTTCCACACACAGGCGTCACCGCAGTGGCAGGTGAGCTTGTGTGCTACATGGTTGCTAATGTACAGGCGCTGTCCGTATGTCTCGCCACCGCCTTTCGCCTTCGTGTCACGCAACTTGTTGTGCATGCAGATACATACAGCTGCATATACCAGGCCTCGTTTCCCGAAATTCAACAACTTAAATTTCAACATACTAAATGGCCTTTCCGAACATTTTGTGACTAGAGGTTCTTGTTTCTGTTCGTCCACAGATACTGTGGTTTGAATTCCGACAGGTATTTTCCAAACATATTGTGTGCGTGCGTGTGTGTGTGTGTGTGTATATATATATATATATATATATATATATATATATATATATATATATATATATAAGTAATTAAGTTACTCAAAGACACAGTAGTTTCGTGTGTGTTAAAAATTTCTCATCAGAAGAACTTTTTCACACAAAATTGATTGTAATCTGTAGAGTTGTTAGCCTAGACCAAATTTTTGGAAACATTACAGTCCGTCTCTATTTTCAAAGCGTTAACGATGTTTAATAATTGTTATATGCCATATCTGTGGTATACTAAACACATTTAACTCGCTCTTGGTGTATTGAAATAATAGATTTTATAAAAAAATTTGTGTGGACTCAAATAGAACCTTTTGCGTGCCGAACGCGATGGCAATAGTTTGAAAATGATATCCAAATATGAAATTTAGTGTATATTGCAGGTGACATACCAAAACCACACATGAATTGGGCATTTGATGCACACAAGAAGAACTGCTAGCATTCTAAATTTTAATTTCAACTTCTTTAGCTTTTCCGCAGATGCAATATGTAACACATAATTTTAACGAAGCAGCAATTGTAAAATAAAGAGTAAAATCATTAAATTTACTTAATGCTGTATACCGGCTGTCCCAAATTATTTGTTACACTTTTGAAATGGAAGAACAGAGAAAATATTAAAGTCAATGTGATGTGTGTTCGCGTATTTGATGCCGCAAGGACAACGGTTGGGTATATGCGAGTATGTTTAGCCACCCTGCTGTTGTCGGTCCCGTTTACAGCCGCAAGTGGTATCACTTCAGTTGAAGAGGAAATGGCGGGGGTGACAAGAATTTCTTCCGAGCAATTTAAGTTGATTTTAAAATGTTGTTGGGAATGTAAGAATGTGATTGAGGCGCAGGGAAGGTGGAGGAAAGAATCCGATACTGCGCCGCCGTCATGTGTGAGAATTACGCTTTAAAGCAGCAAGTTTGAGAGGAACGTAACTGTGTGCGATTTGAAGAAAGAACGGTGAGGCAGGAACAGAACGACAACGGACGGAGGAAGTGTGAGGGCTGTGTCACACACATCCTCACGTTCCCCTGGGCAAGTGGGAGACGCACGGCAAGCTGCGTGTCGTTTAGGTGTCAGTAAACCAAGTGCCCATCGAATTTTAAAGCAAGTAAGACTTTTCACATTAAAATGAGCACTTTTGAAAACCTTGCTTAAGATGTGCTTGTATGCACGTTGTGTATTCTTCTGCCTTGTGTAAAATTAACATTGCTGTGGGCCTCATCACTTTATTCATACGTCGGTCAAAATAAACTGTCAAATTATTATAAATGTAAATATCTTACAAATCTGCTCATCACTACACTTCGATGCATAAAAAAATAGATAGCGAAAGAAACCATTTTAGTTGCCACAAATAGTTACCTAACACTTGATATTCGACGTTAAGAAATGGAGCTACTTTCCCTCCATCTTTACCAACTTTACTGGCAAATCTCACTCAGTGCGCCCTTTAAAATATATGTATGCAGAGGCAGTGGCTTTTTTCTAAGGTTCATTTCTAAAGTGCTAACTTTATCGTGAACAGCCTTGCCCTACATTCCCACATTAATTCAAGCTATGACTGAAGACGACACATATAGGCGTGTCGAGTTTTACGAGTTTGTTGTGAAAACGTGCCAACGGCAACGAATGAGTGAAGTGTGTGAAGTGATTCGGGCGGCTCTGAAAGGGCGAGCTCTTGAGGGGGCGGGGCGGGGGAAACGGGATATCCCAGAGAAAACCCCGCCGACCAGCGGCACAATTCTACGTGCGAGAATTAGGGAGTGACCCGGCCGGGTATTGAACTCGGTTCGCCTTTGTGGGAGGCGAGCTGGTCTGACCGCTCAGCCACCGTGGCCCCAACGTCAGTGAACATCAGCAGGGCGGTGCGCAGCCATGTTACCATAGAGGTGTACGGCCGCCCCTGTATGAAACCTTTGTTGGACAGGTGTACAGGCCGAAGACGACGTATTGAGTATCGACCCAGCACTCCAGATTTGACGTCGCTGGATTTTTATCTGTGCGCAACTCCGAAAAACGCTGTGTACGCCACAAGGCATGGACACTGGATGCCATGAGACACGTGATTATGACCGCCTGTGAATTCCACTCCCATTGGAACCTTAGCTACTTATCGTCGTTGTTTTACAGCGTTTCAGGCAATATCTTGCTGTTGGTTGCGCGCATGAACTGTTATTAATACTGTAATTTAAAAAAAATAGGCAGTATCCTCAAAAGAAACAAGAAAAGGCGATAAAGGGCTTTGCGAGGGAAGTTAAATTGCTACCAAAGCAATTTAAGAAAAAAAAATAGTTTAAAGAGAAAAGTGCTAGAGCATAGCACACGCACACCCAACGTTTTCCTTATAGCGTCAAATACAAGCAGTCCCATCACACTGTCTTTAATAAATTAGTTTCTCTGTTTTTCATGTTTAGAAGATTTGAGACATCCGGTTTATCAATACTACTCGATCGTAAATTTTATATATTCGTTTCAGTAGTTACTGAAACATAGTATTTGAGCTATCTTACAAAATGGAGGATAAACTCTAGGACTAAAAGAATTCGATGGTACAATAGATAGACCACTACCGTCATACAAAGATTCGTTGAAATTGGTCTAACTCTGTGGTAGGTAAGGCATTCTAGAATAAAATACTTGCTTTGCCAACATTTTGAAAATAATTGTTTCCTACGCTTAAATCACGTTGGTATAGTGGAGCCAGAAATATCACTATTTATTTTATGCCAAACCTGGCGTGAACATATAAAGTAGTACGTCAGTAATGATTCAAGAGCTTTATTTTTCAGATGTCACTACCGTTCATATTGGCGAATAAAATTAATGGTTTTTCGTTAGTGTCTCAAATGATTGGAAGAGGTACTGCAAGTATACCAAATTTGGCTAGAGTTAGTCATAGGGTTCCCGAAATTGAGGTGGTTTGAAGTGGGGCGGGAGGGGCTTATGCTGAGAGTAAATATCGACACTGCATTAGTGGTTTCCGCGGAGAAGTTATTTGTGTTTATGTACAAAGACTGCTCATGATAAAGTGAGCACTTTTAAAATCAACCTGAGAAAAAAGTCACTGCCCCTGCCTGCAAATATTTTAATGGGCGCACTGAGTGACATGCGTACAGTAAAGTTGGTAACGATGGACGGGAAGTAGTTCCATATCTCAATGCCGAATGAAAAGTGTTAGGAAACCATTTGTGTTAATTTAAATTATTTCTTTCGCTTTCTGTGTTTTTTAAATGTACCTATGTGTAACATTGAGCAGCTTTGTTAGATATTTACCTTACAAATAATTTCACAGTTTCACTTGACCGACGCATGAATACAGTCATGAAGCCCATGATAATGTTCATCTTACATGAGGTGGAAGAGTACACAACGTACGTATAAGTAGATCTGAAGCTGGGCTTTCAAAAGTGCTCATTTTAACGTGAACAGCCTATAGTAAGCGTGAACAGCCTTTATTTTGCAGTGCGATATTAAACTTACTACAAGAATTATAAAATAGCTTCCCAGATATGAAGGTTCGTTGCAAAATATTTGCTAACGAAGTTGGTGAAATCCGTTATCAGTATCCTTTCTTAGTTTCTCTGCTATGGTTTTCAGTTAACGTGTCTAGCCGTAGTGCTGAAAGCAGTTCACGTAAAAGCGAGCACTTTGGAAACGAACATCTGAAATATCTCACTGCACACCCGCATACATGCTACACTACACTCTGGCACGTTGGTTCCTGGTTAAAATGGCAGTGAATTAACATAATGTTTTTCAGACTAGACGATCTGCTATGGTCGCTGAAGTGAGTGTTTATTGGTTTATACACATAACAGTAGTAATTTTAATATCAGTAAAATTCTATAGTTGAATATCCCGCACGCTCTACGGGGCTACTTCGAAAATGTACGTGTGTCCGTAGAGATAATACGGGGCAGGGTCCTTATGTGAGCTGCGCAGTAATCTCTCTCTGTGTTCCAACACTGAACAGCCTTTGTCCCAATAGTTCATTAAAAAATCAACATGTATAGGGTTTTAGGTTAGAATATTATTTATTTACGTGAGTGCTATGAGATGTCTGTGCGCTTTCTGTTATATGATTTCAATACAACTAGTATATGCATATTGTAATGAGTCGAATTATTTGTTTCTCATAAAAGCACGAGTGTGTTGAAAATACAAATATAAACAAACACGTGTATAGGCTGTTCACGCTAAAATGAGCACTTTTGAAAGCCCTGCATAGGATCTACTTATATGCAGGTTGTGTATTTTTCCGCCTTATGTAAAATTACTGTTGCCATGGGCCTCAATACTTTATTCGCGGGTCGGTCAGGAGAAACTGTGAAATTATTCGAAAATAAAATATTTTACAAATCTGGTTATTTTTATACTTCGATGCATTAAAAAAAACAAAAAGCGAAAAAGATAATTGAAATTATCACAAATGGTTACCTAACATTTTTTTATTCGACGTTAAGTTATGGAACTACTTTCCATCAATCGTTGCCAACTTTACTGGGCGCATGTCACTCAATGAGAGTGTTAAAATATATGACGTTAGTAGCAATGACTTTTTATTTTAGGTTGATTTCAAAAGTGCTCGCTTTATCGTGAACAACCTTTATCACCGTTGACCACGTGACTTTGACAGCGGAGAGTGAATGCTGGGGACATGCGCAGTGTGAGGGTGTGAGGTGCTCACCCGAGGTGCTCGAGGCGTCCGGAGCGGAAAAGCCCCACCTGGGGGATCATCGGCACCTGCGCCGTCTGCGTGGCTGAGCGGCGAAACGGGGCGGACGCGACGTGTGACAGGAAGGCGAAGGCGGCCAGCCGGTGGTAGTCCTTCCAGTGACTCATCACTCCGGAGTCGCTCCTCAGCTCCAGCACCTGGGCGCCTGCCGCCGCTGCAACCATGCCAACACGCCACTACCTTATACCTGGTCCGCCGCAGAGGACGCTCCATACTCGGTTCGCCGTCGCCACACATCATGGGAGTACTACACAAGAAGAGAACGCACTGAACATCCTCCGCTATTACAGCGCTTCTTTCCTGGCACCGTTATGCAGGAGACGGCTCCCAAAGGCTACTCATTTTCAAAATCAGACTTTGAAAAAAAAAATAATAATTACTACATGTATGCATGCAGGCTTACAGTCGAGCTAGCAAGGAATTAGTGATTTTGTGTTGTAGTGTATGTAAATTTATAACTTTAAAGTGAGTATATTTTTATATACAGACAAGAGCACATATTTTCATATTAGTTACAAAGAAACGTGAGATGACCCATGAAAATATTGATCTCACATAAGGGGCCGCGGTGGTATGGTGGTCCGACTACTCGCCTCCAGCCAAAGCGAACCGGGTTCGATTCCTGGCGGGGTCGCTACCGGATTTTCACATGTGGGGATCGTGCCGGACGATGCCGCTGGCCGGCGGGTTTTCTCAGGGATCTCCTGTTTAAACCCCTCCCCTTCGTCCCGGCGCTGCTCCGCATTCACCTCACTTCACCCTTAGTGGCTCTCAAGAGCTCGATGTTGAACCACCCAAATCTCTCCACTCCACTGTCTAATATAAAGACTATAGGTACAAAACGAGATGAAAACGATATCTTAAACAGGACTTTTTAAAGTGATCAAATAAATATGAACGACCTAAATCAAAATACATATCTCCCCACCTTTCTGACATTCTACCTTCCTCGCAGACCTCACTATTTTTTTTCTTATATAGGCTGTTGGCAGTAAAGTGAGCAATTTTTAAATCCCTTCCAATTGGCACTGATAACTAATAACTATATTTTATGGCAGCTTCAGACATTAACTTTTGGGAGTGTTGGGATGTGTACACTGTGGTTATTGGTCACATGGCAATGCTTATTTTAAAAAGTGGCAGAAATATATAAATTGGCTAAAAGAAAACATTCAGCAGGCCCTTACGAAGAGCTCACTTTACCGTGAATAGAATATACAAAAAGATGGGGTGATGTCTTATGGTCGGTTGCTTATCTTTATACAAAATGTGACCACGAGTACATAAAGGGGATTACGAAGTCCTGCTGGGAAGTTTGCGTACAAAAACGGAGAAAATTTTCCATAGCTCTTCTCCTTATATACTCCTTTTTGTATTCTGCGCCGCTACTAGAATACTAGCCTCCATATTGAGGTTACGTCCTGAAAACAAACTCGATATGGACCAAATACATAACTAAATTCTGTGTTGTAGAAATGGGTCTATTCAGGTTTTTTATATACGTTTACCTTAGACAAAATTTCTGATAAAAATAAAAGGGTTAAATTAATTCTATTAGCTCTTGATTCCCAAAACCTGTGCACTGCAGTTTGCATGAATTGGAATTTTTTTTGTGTTCAGTGATTTTTGTATAACCCGTAAATAATTATAAGACGTTTCATTTCTCTTTGACATAAAGCAAATATAAACAAAATTGGGGAAATTTAAAATTTATACTTTTTATGAATAAATTATTAAATATTACGTACCTCGTAAAAAGAAAATGTGTAAGAAATAAAGTAACATACGAATGGCTGTTTGTTGATTTATTACTTGTTTATTTTTATTAATAACTTTCTACGTATAACTTTCATGGAAACCGGAGAAAGACTCATTTGCGAAGGTACTAGGGGACTTACAGAGGGATCTTAATTTCACTAATTTTTCTCTTTAAAGTGGCATATATTTTGTGACCTAACTTTGTCATGTGGTATATTTATAACCCTGATTAGAACATTTTAATATGACCGTAGTATTTGTGAAAGATAATGGTACAAAAATATTAAAAATTTTCTAAACTGTTTTTAAGCGGACTCTAATATTTTATTAATCACAAAGACATTAAACTTGATCCCCTTCTCTAAATATTGAGCTACGTGTTAAGGTCCACGACGCGATGATCTTAGTTGCGTCCTAATGCATGAGCAAGTACCCCACGAGCGTTAAGTATGAAGAGGGCGGTGTTAGTCCATACTAATGTTTGTCTTAACTTCCTGTCAAAAAGTAATACTGCACGAAACTAATGTATACATAACGTTAATACAAGGTACATTTTTTTTACACGTGTTTCAGTAAAGGTAATGGAAAGCATTGGTTTTAAATTTTCGTTTGGATTGATAATAAATGAACAAACAAAATGTCCGACGTTTGTGTTCACAGGAAAGGTGTCCATATTTAGTAAATTATGAGGGGAGTGGAAAACATAGATTACCAATCTAATGGCATTTTTTATTATTTAAAAAACTGGGTTTGCTTATGCTACAAATTTAATTTAAGCCGTTAGTGTACTATAACAATAACTTAAGTTTAGATTTCGGAATACTATGGCGATCGTGGAGAACTGAGGATTTAAAATCTGTTTAATTGTTACTTTCTGCTTACAGTGTACCTACCCGCCGTGTGTTAATATTAACCTTGCCTAGGACCTTACTCACACGTTTATAAAGCGAAAAGACTCTGGATTTTTTTTCTTTCTCACAGCCAGCCTTGCTGGGACTAATGGCACAACGAACCTTGCTGGTGGCAATATAGATGACTGGTGCGCTCTGACTGGTAACTAATTAGCCAACCACGAACTACAGATGTCCATTGCCGGAAACACCAGCCACCATGGTAGTTACAATTGCTGGTGGCCAAGTACGAAGAATAGCCGCTTGTAGTGTCATATTCATTCGCATTGTCAACCATGTACAACTCACATCTGGTACTGAGGGGTTGTCAGTGAATCAGGAATTTATTTATTTTGCAAGTATTTCACTTTTTATTTGTAAAATGTTATTGGTGGTAACTATAAATTGTATGAGTGTTCTTTTTTGCGGGATTTTACATCAATTTAGAACAAACAGGAATACTTCTCAAGTTTTCCTAAAGTTTTAGGTCAATTTTTCGTCTCGCTGGTCTCGTGTTAAGTATATTTTGAATTTGTATCGAGTGATCTTCAAATATATTAATTATTTTAGGGTAAGGTTTTAATAGAATTAAGTTTTGAACCTTACAAGTAAATACCGTTCAATAACGTAAATTCAACTAAATACTTATCAGAGCTACGCAGTGACAATTAGACACGTACTGATAATCTTAATTAATGTTTGCTTCTAATTTTTCTGTTTCTGTTGACGGTAAAACATGTACAGTTATAGGCATTCATATTTCTCTTGAGGTTGATTTTAGAAGTGCTCGATTGACCTCGGACAGCTTATAAGGGCAAATTGAAATTCATTTACAAGTAACAACATAATGCAAATCACAAAAAAATATCTTGGAGGGAGTTTGAGTATCCTGCCCCACTCCATTAGGGAAGGCTACGTGACGTCAGTACACTAGTTTTCCCCGTAGGTAGTGGCGATGCGTGCTGAAATTTCATGGGCAAGCTACTGTGTGCAGGGGACAGTAGTGAAGATGGTCTCCCCAATAAAGGAGGAGAGGGGTCCGGGGTCTTCCCCCGGGAAAATTTGGATTTGAAGGTGCAAAATGGTGACATTTCAACATTTTTTTCGTACGTAAATATAAACTACACCGCTTGTAAAAATATTAATATTTTTAACATAAAATTTTCCAGAGTGAAAAAGTAAATAAGAACAATACGATTTGTGTTGTGCGCGCGAACTTGCCCACGCATCGATCTAGTTACTGTAAACTACACGACGCCAACTGCCTGCGGCTAGGCCAACTTCGGCTATGTCTGCTTCAGTTCGGTGAGGAAAGCACTACCATCGTAGCTTCTAACACAGGTTTACGTAGCCATAAGCCCCCGCCCCTCCCCGGGCGGGCTTCCTACCTTGGTGTCCCTTCGTCGACCAGGAAACCATTGCGACCACCTATCTACTGAAAGCAATACTTACAGCGCTTCCAAACATCTTGGTTTTGCTAGCCAACGAGTTGTTTTCGTATAATGTACAGTATTGTTTCCTGAGTAGAATGTGTACTGGGTGAGTGAAAAGCTACCTTAAAGTAAATATAAGTTAGAATTTAATATTTATTTTAAATATAACATTGTCAGGAAACTGTCTGGGCAAGCACTGCTTGCCTTGCTTGCCCTAACGAGACGCCACTGCCCGTTGGTTGGGTTGGGGGGGGGGGGGAGAGGGAGCTTCTTGGGATTCTGTCAACTGGTGAGTTGTACGATGTTTACATGCTACGATTTCATCATCGAAATAAACTATAATTGGTTGTTGGTGGTGGTCACATTATGGCAGTTGTGTCTGCTGTTCACGGCAAAATGAGCACTTTTGGAAGCCCTGCTTAAGATCTACTTGTATACACGTAGTGTATTCTTCCACTTTATGTAAAATTAACATTTCCATGAGCCTCATCACTTTATTCACGCGTCGGTCAAGTGAAACTGTGAGATAATGACGAAAAGAAATATTTTACAAATCTGCTCATTTTTAAACTTCGATGAATTAAAAAATAACAGAAAGTGAAATAATTAATTTATGTAATCACACGTGGTTACCTATCACTTTGTATTCGACGTTGAGATATGGAACTACTATGCCTCCATCGTTACCAACTTTACTGGGCGCATGCCACTCAGTGCGTCCGTTAAAACATATGCAAGTAGGAGTAGTGGTTTCTTTTCTAAGGTTGATTTTAAAAATGCTCAGTTTATAGTGAATGGCTTTCACCAAAGCACAAAGTTGAGCGAACTTGTCCCGCCACCAGCCATGTACCACGCCAGCTGGCTGGTGTTGACGTCACTAGCAAGGGTGTAACCAAATGGAACCTGCCAACGATCAGTATTGCTCTTTGTGCCAAGATATTTGATAAGTCGGTGTTTACTGTAAAAATTTATATATATGAAGTCACGGTCATTGATATTTTATCTAATGCTTATTTCATAAACACTCTATTAAACTAGACTAAGGTCAACATACTGAAGTTAAGAATGAAGCCTGTTTCCTTATGACAGAGTATTGCACAGGGAAAATTCCCTCCGCTAGATGCGCAGTGTTCCAGGATCGTCACTGTTAATGAAAATTTTAAGCTACTTATACCTAAATAGTAAAAGAAGGAATTTTTTACTTATTTACTAAGTTATTTTATATTTGATGTATGATTATTGCCATTATTTCGTTTTTAACGCAGAAAATAGAGAAAATCCGGTACAAATGCGACACTAGCGCTTACCTAGTGGCGAAAAATTCTACTTGCCAAACCAAAAGCATTGAGCTTCACAACCTGAGTAGAATAAACCTTACATCGAACAGCCTGTAAGAGCAAATTATAATCAGTTTACAAGTACAATCATAATGCCAAATATAAAAAATAAAATTTTGCTTTAGTGGACGTACAAGTCTCCTGTATATGCGAGAACATGTATCTGAAAAGTGAGTGCACTAGTTATTCCTCAGACTCACCAGTCTTGTTCTCGGAGGCCGGTGTGTCGGTGATATTGGCCCTGTAGTACTCTGCCAGCACCGCCTTGTAGGGCTCGGAGAGCGCGTCCGAGCTGCGCAGGACCGCCATGTTGAAAGAGCCCACCGCCTCGTCATCCCCCGCGGCCGCCTGCCAACATTAGTTATGTATAGGGATAGGAACATTTCGCGAGTTCATTTCAAGACAAGATAGACGTCAAACACGTGTACACTGAGGTTGACTTTGCAATTGGATCGCAGTTTATTAGAGACACCCTGGACGACTCAGAACCAATAGCAGACTTGCAAGGAAACAAGTAGCGAGTGCCATACTGCCAGGTGTGAAGTAACACTGGCTGCTCTGTGGGGCAGCAGCCAACAAACAAACATTGGAGGTTCGAGTATACACATGATTGCGGATTGTATCCTACAGGTCACTGAACTCGCGAATTTTTCCTATCCCTAGTTATGCAGCTTACACACTTCCACAGGTCTGCCCTTGTCCCAAGGGCTTCGATAATAGTAGGAAGTGAGTCACCTGATGCTGTTTAAACATTAATGATGAAAACGTGTTTGGCATTAAGGGGAATGATGCCCGAAAACCGTATATTTATTTGATTTTTGTCACAATTTGTGTTACAGAGGATTCTTCGAAATGTTTGATTTGACAAGACGTAAATAACAATTTTGAACACCTTAATACGTGGTTAAAAATTCTCTGCGTTCGTTATTCTAGGAGCTCTGATTGAAGATAATTAAAAAAAAAAAATCCTTTATTTTCTCCCATCAGTGCTTCGAGAGTAATGAAGGCAGAGAAAATCTAACAACTTAAAAAGGTGTTGAAAATTATTATTTACGTCTTGTCAAACCAAAAATTTCGATAAACCCTTAGGAAAACGACATATCGAAAATCTGGTGAATCTACTGCCTTAATGCACCATTCGCCAGCGTCAATAAACCAGCTTTTTTTTTGGGGGGGGGGGGGAGAGGTTAACAATTAAAAAAGGAAATAAATATAGCTGTCACAAAAATAGATTTTTTTATCCAATTGTTACAATGTAATAAAGTAGAATTAGATTATGTAAGCAAAGGTTTTGTTAAACCCAGTTTTAAGACGGAATATTTAGCATCATTAGAACATATTTCGTTAAATATCCAGTCTAGTGCGAAGAACGAAGTTTATTATAGGCTATTCACTGTAATGTGAGAACTTTTGAAAGCCCACTCATCTGAAATAATGGTCTGTAAATAAATTGATTTTAGCCTCAGACGTTAACATGCGAGTGTGGGGGAATATACATACTGTGTTTATTACTTACATGGCAATATTTTATTTAAAAAGTTGTCTAAGGATAAAAAAATGGTTGAAAGTAAAAAGTAACTAGGGCCTCAAAAGTGCTCACTTTACCGGTAACAGTCTATAGTTGCGCATGTTGTAACAAGATAAAAATTGGAAAATTTTACACAATTATATATTTTCTGAAAGTTTCAATTATCCCATTTGCTTGCATGCCTAAAACAGAAGAATCCTGCACGCATGCGACACCAGTGCACCCTAGCGGGAAAAAGTTTTATTTGCCGAACTATTAGCGTTGAGTTTCCCAACCCGAGAAGAATTAACCTTCAGTCCGTGTCACACTGTCAAATTTTTCCGTCAAACTGCTTCCAATAAGTTTGGTCATATAAAGTTGGACAATTATGACGTCATCGAAACTTCATAAACCCCACCATTTTCGTCTGAGCAAATAGAATAGCTAAAGTTCCAATCAAACATTTGGAAATTGGATCGGTTATATAATTTATTTGGTGTTAGACGGCCTTAACCAATCAGAATCGTGCACTACAAAAACGGACGTCAAGAAACTTAAAATAACGAACAATTGCTGGAAACGAAGTAAGTTATGAAGATATTTATGTAGAAACTGTATGGACATGAATGCTATTTTAAGTGAATATTGCACATAATACATATTGCGAACTCAGATGCGTTTATTTCATTGTGCAGGTAACATATCTTATAAATAAAATTTTAATTTAGTAAAGAAATTAAAATAAAATATAGTATTACTTCCTTTTCTTCCTGTAATGGACCGCATGGAAAAACAGAAGCAATATCTCACTATGAAAATAATTTTTAAATAAGATTTCAAATTAGATTCTCCCAATAAAAAATTTGACAGTGTAACACATTATCAAATATATTCAAGACTATTTGATAAAATTTGCTGGAAGGAAAAATTTTATGACCATATTTTCTCCTCAAATTTTATTTACAAATATAGCTGAAGACAAAAATTTGATAGTGTGACAGGGGCTTAACGCAGCAGCTAGACAATTTGTGCACTGTTATCCCGTTGTCTACCCCTTAACTTGCAAATTGATTTTTCGTTACAGGTGTTGCAAAAGAGAAGATTTTTCGTGTTGACCAGTACTTGAGGTTTCTTTGCAATAAACTATTTGACGAAACCTCTAGAAATTATTTCTGGTGGTTTATAGCACCGGCAACAACCAATAACAAAATTATGTTGTGTAAACAGCAACCTATAGCATTAAACCAGTAAAACACTGTATCTGTGTGGGTGCTGACTTCTGACCTACAGCACTCCCCACGATTTTAAATAGAGTATACTCGGGATAATAAGTTAAGTGGTTAAAAACACATTCCTGAGTGCAAAGTGTACACGATGACAACTATGATACATTCACGGTTACTTCCAATTTTTCTGAAGTCATGCTCAGGTTCTTTTTCCAGGATATTCCTCCGCTTCATGCAAACAAATCTTAACAGAGTCTTAGAAAATCACACCAAAGGGATAACGCGCCGCATTCATGCGCACTTAGTGCAATAATATTTTGTATAAGTATTAATTCTTATTGGGTATTACCAACACACCTATTCTCTTACTGTTTTAATTCATATTAATTATAAATTAGATGTATTTTATAAAAAATATATAATTTAAATTTACAAGATAATAAGGAGTTTAATTTTAACACAAATATGAAAAGACTTGTGATATATTAAAACGTAACTAGCTGTTAACTGCGCCTTCACCGCATGGAAAAATCAAACCATAACTATAATGACCAAGTGCTCTAACTTAATGGTTGGTGGCATATTTTATATATTCCCTAAGAAACTGTTCGTTTTTCCGGGATGAAAAGTGCCCTACGTGTTAATCCAGAATATAATCTTCCTCTGTACCAAATTTCATCCAAATCCGTCGAGCCGTTACGACGTGATTAAGTAACAAACACAATATTCATAATATTATTTGGATTAGGAAACAACCAAACGCTTCATACATAGTGCAATTTTTCAAAGATTCGATTTTAAAAAAAGTGCAGCGAAACCATGGATAGACTATATGCACCTATTTCAACATTGACTGGAAAATATTATGGGAACTGCACATCATGTAAACAAACCTCGCACGCCTAAACCTTACTTTGCGTACTTCAATATTTCAATGTGCGTTGTAAACGTGACGCAGTTTAAACATACTGTAAACCACATTAATGCATATTCCAGGCGTATACCTACACTAATTAATGGGCACCGTTGTAGATCTTTTCAGCTTTTTAACCTAACTTGCGACACGATCCCGACAGCAATTCGCGCCAGTATGGCACCAGTGCACGATGTGCATGCATAGTGCATGCGCAGTTGATGCGCGAAATGTGCCGGAAGTATAGTGACGTATGTCACGGCTCCATGCGCACCGGAGGAGTTCCGGAGATCACTCCGCTCCAATGAAGTAGTAGAAATAAAACTGAGCTAAACAGCATTTTTTTAAATTATAAACAGAAACAGTGCCAGTCTTAGGTTTTGCTATCCGTCTGAAGAGATATACTATTTGTTTGCCTCTTAAATATGTTTACAATTTGTCTGTGCCAGAAAATTACGTTCGTTATGAAACTGAGCACAAAGTTGATATAGCTTCGTCCCTACTAGAACAACACCTTCCACTTACAAATTCTGTCTACGGACCTCGAACACAAATGCTTGGGTAACACAGAACGACTAATTTTAGCAATGTGCACAATTCAGAGTTTACGGGATACGAACGGACCCCCCCCCCCCCCCCTTTCTCAAACTTTCCTAATCAGCGAGCCAGTGTATCAGCTATAATCTGTTCGTTGTATATTCACACTTTCTGTTAGTATAAAAGTGTCACATTTTTCTTTAATTTTTTAATCCATTAATAATACGGGTTAATTTATAATTAATATGAATGAAAACAGAAAGAAAAAGGTATGTTGGTAATCTTTAGTAACAAATAATTCTTAAGCAAAATATTATTTAACTGAGTCCGCACAAATACAGTGCGTTGTATCTTTAATGTAATTTTCTATATACTGCCCATGGTAAAGTTAGCACTTTTGACATAAACCTTTGAAAATATTGCCCCTGCCTATAACTTTATGTGTGGTACAGTGCACGCTGACTTGCGGGTTGTCAATTAATTTGACAGAGTTGTAATCCGAACGCCATGTATAAATGTATATCCAGTGAGGTTATTTTTTCTTGCTATATTCGCACTGTGGTAAGAATTAGCATGTAAGTAACACTACATGGCTATGGTTCCACAGATTCACTTTCACTTGGACGGCGCGTGTATAAACTGATCAGGTCCACGGCAATGTTAAATTCACACACGGTGAAGGATACAATGCAACGAGAGAAGTAGACCCATGAGCAAGGCTGTCAAAAGTGCTCAACTTACCGTGAACAGCCTACAGATTTGGTCAAATTTTACCTGCGTGCGATGCAGGAATATCGTGAAAGTAGAACCTGAGCGGGGCATCAGAAAAGTTGGGAGTAAAGGCCCTTAACACAATTGAAAAGTTTAACATCTGACTTTACGATTTTACTTTACGATTGCTTTCCGACACGTTGTTTCTTATGGAACTTGACACAATGGAAGTTTCAAAGGTAATGTTGAAATTTAACGATTAAGTCAAGCAGCCATTTTGACGAGAAACCAGCAAATGTTGTGTTGAATGTGTGGTATTTTATATTGTAGGGCGATTTTCCTCTCATTATGTTAAGCAAACTTCTCTTAAATTAAATGATTGACAAACGAATATTATGTGAAGATAAATTACATGAATTGAAATTTTTAAATAAAGTAAAATAGTGAATTTTTTTCTTTTTAAATTAACTTTTAATATAAATTTTAAAACTTTTTTTTTCAAGTACGTAAAATGAATTCCTGGATAATATGATAATGATTTATAAAACAAGGGACACATTTTTACGAAGCTCACAGGACCGATGTTCAATTGTCTGAACTCTGACTTTAAAATTGTATTGTGTATGGTGGTCATGTTAAGGGGAATGGTGCATGAAAGCAGTATATCTACCCGATTTTCGATATAAGTCGTTTCCCAAAGAGTTTATTGAAATTTTTTGCTCGAAAAGACGTAAATAATAATTTTCAACGACTTTTTACGTTGTTATATATTCACTGCCTTCATTATTCTCATAGCACTGATGGAAGAAATAAAAGGATTTTTTTTTTTTAACTTCAATCAGAGCTCCGAGAATAACGAATACAGGGAATTTTTAACCATGTATTAAGGTGTTCAAAATTGTTATTTACGTCTTGTCGAACCAAAAATTTTGAAAAATCACCAGTAAAACAAATTGTGCAAAAAAAATTTAACTATACGATTTTCGTGCACCATTACCCTTAAAGTTTTCCGTTGTGTAAGAGCCTTAACGGTGAACGGAGGTGTGGGGGGTTGAGCAGTACCTCGAAGGAGTCGAAGTAGGCCTTGAAGCCGAGCCGCATCTCGTCGAGACTGGCGGCGGCAGGCAGGCCAAGGGCTTGCCTCAGTTCGCTCGCCGTGGCGCCGTCAGCGGCCTCCAGCAGCATGGCCAGGTTCGTCGCCAGACCGAACGGCGCGAACACCAGGTTTTCCCTGCCAGGAGACAGCGCCTGCAGACACGTCACACCTCAACACCTCCTCAAGCTGCCGTCACGCCGTACATTGTCGCCCAACTGAGCGAGTCCAGAGATTTGGGCGGCTCTTAAGGCAGATTCCCTCCCGCCATCTTGGATTTATCGATTTTTCGCCAGAGCTTCTATTTCAGAAGGTATATTGAAATTTTTATGAACGACATATCCTAAATAACAGCTTCGCAAACTTCATCGAACCGCCACAGCAACGCTACATTTATTAATTTTTAGGCGGTAACTGTCGAGGCCTGAACGCAAGATTATTTCCTGCGGACGATTACAAAGTCGACGATATCAACAGTAATCAAGAAATACTGACCTCAGACAATGCACTAGGTAATGCTCTGTGCTCTGTCGTTCCAAAAAAAAAAAACATGATACAAAACTGTATTTCCAGTGTGGCAAAAATTCCAAAAATCCGAGATGGCGGGTGGGAATCTGCCTTAACAGCGAGGTCTTGAGAGCCGATGGAGGTGAGCGAAATCATTATGGAGTGTCACCGGAATGAGGAGGATGGGGGAAACGGGAGATCCCCGAGAAGGCCCGCCGACCAACGGCATCGTCCGGCACGATTCCCACTTGCGAAAGTCCGGCGACCCGGTCAGGGATTGAACCCGGTTCGCCTTGGTGGGAGGGCGAGCGTGTGCTATCCGCTCAACCACCGTGCCCCCCCCCCCTCCGACCCAATTGTTTCCTTTCCCGGGGCAAAGTGGCCCGACACTGGTAGAGCTCCCTAGTCCTAAGTTACAGCGGCACTGCTATAGTTCTAAGACTTCACCTTGTATTGCGAGTGTAATATTTAAACTAATGGCTAGGGACCTGCAAAATTCGTGTTAATATTTTACATCAGGCTAAACTTCGCAGTACCGTACGTAAAGCAGACAGCGTCGCTTCTCCATTGGCTGCTGCATAGATGTGAAATCACTCCCTTTTTGACTAGGCTCCACGTTTTTTGGGACACACAATTATGAAGTGTTCATTTATTGGCGCAGAGTTACCCAGGGCTTTTCACATGAAGTATGGTCCAATGACAAACGTATAGCAAAGATGCACGTGTTTCAAGTTTAACGTGTTGCTAAATAATAACGCGAATTCTGCAGGTCCGTATTGTATAGTAAAGGGCTCTTTAACGTCCCTAGGGTGTATGCTTGAAAGCTTAGCAGGGAACGGCTTACAGACTAACTTATAAACAAACTTAAATTAACACCCATGCCTTGCCCGGGACTCCAACCCAGAGCCTCCCGCACCCCAGAGCTGTGGCGCACCAACCGACTGCGCCACGGGAGATCGGTTAGGTCCCTACTTATGGCCAGGAACCTGCACTGAGAGAAAATCGAACAAAATATTTATTTGTATAGGGTCAAATATATACCTATTTAGTTGCCCCAACAAAATATATTGTTGAGCAAACAAAATATGAAAAGCAACAAAATTACTTTTGTTCGTCTAGTAAAAAAAAAATTAATAAACGAAATCTCTGTGTTGGGCAATAAAAAAATTACTGTCAACTAAATATTTTGTTGAATTAACTGTATATAAATGTTTAGCCACTAATTTGACTGCCTTCGTTTGAAAATATAGCTCGAGAGTTTGTTTGTATTTTTTGTGACAATTAGGATAGTAACCGTGTTTGTTGGTGCATCTATTGAAGCTTAACAATCGTATAAACTCATTAATAAAACAATGCAACGAAAAACTGACAAGTAGAGCTGTAAAACTTGAAATATTTGTTTGCATATGTTGTCCAATATTTGCAGTATAAATATGTAAAAGCTTTCCGGCGTTATTAGTTGTTACATAAGGTGAGATTACTAAGGCGTAGCGCTCGGACGCAGGTAATCTAGGTTCGAAACTCGATCCAAACTAAAAAATGTTTGATAGCGACCCAAACTGTTTAATGTACGTGTAGCCAGAGAAATCTTCAGTTGCACCAACCAAATCTTACAGTTTGGGCAACCAAATGAGAACAAAAAAATAATTTGGGTTCAGCAACAAAATATTTCATTGACCCCACAGAGTAAGTAAGGAGACAAGAGCGGACACTTCCATGTTGTAACGTTCTTCTTATTTTGAAGTATTTTCAGGGGTGGGAGTGGGTGGTAGGTGCCTGGATTAATACCAACAGCCGACACGCATAACAAAAAAATAATCACCTAGTTTAATAAAACAAAAATAATAGTTCGTAATAATTTTTTGTGATAAACACGCTTCATTATAGTAGTTACTAATCACTGTGTGTTCAATGTTTAATAAAATAGCTTATTTGCAAAAAAAGAACATTTTAGGGTTGCCGGGTAGTATTTGCAGTATTTTTACGGCTTACATTATTTTTGAGAGGTTCTAGAACGACGTTTTAAAATTGCTTAACTAGAACCTACTTGACTAACACCGTTTATTTGCCGAATGCTGTTTTCGGCAATAATTAAATATATACCTGTGTTGTTTGTGTTAGCTCTTTCTTTGAAATATTTACATTACCTCCAATTGTGACCAACAGAATAGAATAAATATTGCACAAGCAGTGCAGTGCAAAAAACGGATAAAATATTTTAAATCGTTTTAGTAACTAAATCAGCACCTGAAATATATGTAGGTTAAAGCGGTATGTTTGGGATACAAATCATTCATAGTTTTGGCTCAAAAAACCTATCTGCTCCATAAAATCATTAATTATAGTGGTAAAATGTGTATGTTGATGTTTCCACAGGCACTTACTTAAAATAACGCGATTGTAAGCCCTATCTAGTGTCTCCCCCCTGATTGGCCCTATACAAACAAATCATTTGGTTGCACAAAACAAATCTTGTTTGATTCAACAAAGTGTACAGTAAGCAATTTCGTAATCACGTGAACGCGTGAGTGGAGAGATTTGGCCGGCTCTTAACATCGAGGTCTCGAGAGCCGATGAGGGTGAAGGCGAAGTGAGTATGGAGCAGCGCCGGAATGCCTGGGCGGGGGAAGCGGCAGATCCCTTATTCCTACGCGCGGAAATCCTAGAGCGACCCCACCTGGAATCGAACCTCGTTCGCCTTGATGGGAGGCCAGTGCTCTACCCGCTGTACCACTACGGTCTCAGCTGAGTTGAGAGGTTCAGTCGACGCTTGTGGTGAAAAAATTCATCCAGCTTGTACATATATTACGAATATTTTTATAGGCTATTCAAGGTAAAAAGAGCACTTTTGAAAGCCCTACTTATAATCTACTTGTACACACGTTGTGCATTCTTCCGCCTTATGTAAGATTAACATTGTCGTGGGCCTCATCTCTTTACTCATGCGTCGGTCAAGTGAACCTGTGAAAGTATTTGGAAGAATTAAATATCTAACGAATCTGCTCATTTTTAACTTCAATGCATAAAAAAAAAATAAACAGAAAGCGAAAGAATTGATTTAAGTCATCGGAAAAGGTTACCCAACACTTTCTATTGACGTTAAGATATGGAACTGCTTTCCTCTCCATCGTTACCAACTTTACTGGACGCATGTCTCTCAGTGCGCCCGTTAAAGTATATGCAGGTAGGAGCAGTGACTTTTTTCTAAGGATGATTTCAGAAGTGCTCACTTTATCGTGAACAGCCTATAATTGGATTTAACTTCCGGAAAATCAAAAGCTTGACGTGGCACAGAAGACCATTTGACAGGATTTTTAATAATTTTACGGTTTCAGATCTGTCCGTATTTTCTCACGTGGAACAAAAAATATTAAATAATGAGGGCGCCTTCGATCAAGGTTACAAATGTGAGAAACGAGTAATGGGGGAAAAAAGGAGTTGTATTTCGAAATAATTGTAAAGATGTTCCCTGTTCCTTGACAAGCTTGGTTTTTTAAATATTGCGTCTGGAAATTATGTCGTGGAGGAGTATACGTGAATCTGAGATGGCGAGGGTCTTTCTTCCTTAACGGCGAGGTTCGGAGCAATAGTGAAGATGAAGTGAGGTGCGGGTGGAGCATAAAAGGAATGCAAGGGCGGTGGGACGGCAGTTCCCTGAGAAAATCCGTCGACTACTGGCAACGTCTGTCATGTTTCCCAAGTACGAAAATCTGGGTGGCTCCTTGCGGAATCTAACCCGGTTCTCCGCAGGAGGAGACAAATAGTCCAGATAGGAAAAATTTTAAAATATATATATTGTACAGAACAGTTTACACAGTATTTGCAGGGATTATCGTCCATTCACAGTTTCTTCAGATGTTTAGAAACGAACTTTTAAAAAATCACCCTAGGAGTAACATGTCGACCTGTTCTTTAAATAACTTGTATACCACAAATATAAAGCACTGTGTTTAACTTTAAAGTATTGTATTGCTTAATAAATGAAGATTTAACTTAGTAACTTTTACAACTTGTAAAACTTATTCTGTAATAAATAAGAATTGAAAAATAAAAAGGGAAAGCAGCTATGTTTTGACAACGGTTAGTAAGAAATAGTTTGCAGTTAAAATATAGTTTTAACCTAGTTTTTTTGCCATGCTATCTGTAAGTTAAATGTTGTTTATTAATATATTTAAATTTTTAGGTAGCACTGTCGGAAACGCATTTCATTGTTATAGTTAAAAAAGAAATCAGCGCAAACTACCGTGAGTAGACCCTAGTGACATGGAGTTAATTCGTCCGAGGAAGAAACTTGAATAGGCGGATTGAGCGGAGCTTTTCGCTCTCTCTCTCTCTCTCTCTCTCTCTCTCTCTCTCTCTCTCTCTCTCTCTCTCTCTCTCTCTATCTATCTATCTATCTCTCGGGAAGTTTCGCATCGCTGGTAGTAGCAGCTAAACTATACATGTTTTCAATTTTAGCATATTTCTTACTTATTACAGCAAAAATAATAATTTTTGAATTTGTCATTTACAACTGAAACGAGATTTTATTGTTTGAATACTGATTATAATATATCTAGATGTGATGGCGGAACGGTTACAAATCCGAAGTTGGCAGAAGTGAGGTGACATGATATGGCGTGCTGCTTGTTTCTGAACAAAGTGTTAATTTTTCTTCCTGCGAAAAATACTTCTGTTCACTGATAGGAAACGGAGTCGGGTTCTGCTCACTTTAAGCATAGAATTAGATGAGGTAGACCGATTATTCATCTTCTGCGCATGTACCCAACATTGACCTAACCCAAAGGAACACGTCTGTCAAATTAACATGGACAACAGTGATGAAAGTGTTTGTTTATATCCTAAGTTAAAAATGACAAGCACTATTATATGAAGAAAATACTTTTACCAATTTTAATTTAATCAAATATCATTACAAATTGGTTAGAAAAAGTATACATTCATATCAAAGCATTTGTTTACAATCAATTTTCTAACCTAAAATACAAACCACGCCATTTTCGCAAGACGGGTTGGCAGAAAAGCAGTTCAATGTTGGGACATGGAGATAGGTTGTGCGCAACCAGCGAGATCAGTCTACCTCATATTTAGTCTATGACTATACCCGCCGATATATCCTCCTTGGTACTGCTGCCTTACCTGGAACAGCTTTGGTACCAGGTTGTTGCTAGCGGCGGTGACCAGGTTGATACCGCTCACGACGTCGGCAGAACGAGAGGGACAGGGCGCCAGTAGAAATACACAGTACACTGCAACAAACCACACCAATCGAGCTAACCTTAGAGACAATAGTATACGGCGAATAGAGACAAAACCCAAATAACACCGAAATGCATGTTAATACACCGCCAAACACGGAAATTGCAGTCAAAACAGAAAATGAAATTAAATTTAACCAAAATACATTATTTTATTTGTGAAAACATGACCAACAATTTGTAACACAATATGCAGAAACCAAGTGATAAGAATAATTTTAAGTTTTCAGATGATGGAAAGAGAAAATTACAATTTTAAGTTGTTGCCATTTCGGCTGAGCGAATAACAGCAGTAAATGCTGGGTCGATAAGATTTAAATGATAATTTAATGAGATTAGCGAAATTGTAAAGCAAATATAAAAATAGTTCAATTTCCAGGTTGGGGTGTTTTTTCTATAAAACCACATGGAAGACATTCCTGTAAAATTGTAACAAAACATCCACATCGTCTAGGAACCTCAACATGAGTTAGAAAAAAAGTTAAAACCCTAAAAAGTAATTTTTTTCGCCCATGGTAATGCTCAGCGTTATCTTAGTTAAAATAAAATGCTCTATCTTGTTCGTGAAATTACATAAACATTATAAAATGTAAATGCAGGTATGTATATAAGGATAAATTATATCTAACTGATCATCTAACTGATCAGTTATAAAATCAGCGTTAAATTAACAAAGTACAGTTTTGACTATAAAAAATAATTTTTTCAGTTATAAAGTTTTAATTTATGTCTTTCATAATATAACCGAAAACACCGAAATCTGGTATACCTAAATCTGGTATTTTTAAAAACGAAATTCCCCTTAAAATAACACCACAAAATCTTGTCCCTAGTTGACGGCCTTCCTGTTAAGAGCACTGCCTAGTGATGGGATCGAACTAGTGAAATGATAGGGTTTGCATGTTAAATTGTTGTAGGCGTTCCTCGATCAAATCTCACGGTATCGCATTCAGACAAAACCACTGTGTGCCCTTTGAAAAGGCGAACCGTACAGCAAGAGGGCAAGTAGTAGTAAGTTAATAATAGTTTTTTTTTGTCGAGTGTATAAATATTAATTTGCCCACAATTTTCAGGGCATTATAAAGTTTATTTCCAAGAAACTAAAGTCCATTCCCGATTGGAAGCGACTTATGAAAATCAACCTTTGATAATACACTCTCGGCAAAACATGTCAAACTGTTTTTTTAATAATCTGTATTCCACAAATATATAACACTGTGGGTTAACTTTAGAGTACTGTATTATTGAATAAATGAAACTTTACCTTAATATCTTCTATAACTTGTAATATTTATTTTTTTTATACGAATTATCAAAAGCGAGAGCAGCGACGTGTTGGCAACGGCCGGTGAGAAATAGTTCAGAGTTGAAATATTATTTGAACCTAGTTTTTTAGTATACTATTTGTAAATTAAACGGTGCCTATTGAAATATTTAAATATTTAGGTAACCCCGATGGCAACATCTCATTTTTACAGTTTAAAATAACAGCGGAAAATATCGTGAGTAGGCCGTAATGTTAAGGAGTTGTTTTATCAAACGCGAGCAACTTTGAAGCAACTGTCTGCTGAGCGAGCTTTGTCGCTTCTCTCGTCTCTCTCTCTCTCTCTCTCTCTCTCTCTCTTCTGACTGTCTGTCTTTGTCTCTTTCACACTCGGTAAGTTTCACTTCGCTAGTACGCGCCAAAATTGTACCTGTTTTCAATGGTAGCATATGTTATACTTATTACAGGAAATAATTATTTTTGAATTTGTAATTTAAACTGGAAAAATATTTTAATGTTTGAATAGTTATTTAATGTTATTTAGATATGATGGCGGGCAGAAACAAAGTGGAAGTTGGCAGACGTGGTGAGCCATGTCATGGCGTGTTGCTGTTTAACCAAATGAAGCGTAAAGTATTTACTTACTCCGAGAAATACTTCAAATTTCCACATACGTTTGTAGAATTGTGTTATTAAACCTACTAAGCAAGTTACGATTTGAGATAAATCTGTCTTTCCGCAGCAGTAATAAATATACTGTTACGGTGTGTTTCGTTAACCGCTGCGTGTGAAACAGCGTGGTGGGGCTGTGTGGCGATCGTTACGCTGGATATGCGTGTTGTGTGTGATTTCAAATAATTGATTTGAACTGTGTTTATGACTAAGTTATTTATTTATATCCCGTCTGTTATATTTATCACAACGTTGTGCCTTTGTCCTGGGTGTCTGAAACACAGTCGGTGTAACGTGATTTACCACCAATCCCAACATAATAACCAAGCCCAGCTTCAATAAATTTCAATGAACCTAACACACAGTAAGTAGCAATACATATAAATATGAGTGGAATAAAGGTTACCGTAGGCTTATTTGTGTGCATGTTCTCCGCTATATTTTAAGTTTCTACAACAAAAAATTAGCGACACGAGTTGCGTGCTTGATTTTAATGTCGCTTTTTGTTGGACTGTCTATTCCTTCGTTTTTCGAACTGAGGCCGTACTTTTAAAGAAATAACCTAACACATATCAATAACAAGAATTTAAATACTACAGTTCATTACACCGCAGTTGTAACAGTGATTAACACAGTCGCGGCAAAATATTAATGTGCATTACGTATAATGTACTATGTCGTGGAAAACAAGTATGTTAATGTAATGTAACTGTAAGAACTATCGTTAATTCGGGCAATTTTAAAACGTCATAAAGCTGACTTAAATAATGTTATAGGCCTAAACTGAATATTCGTACGAAATGGTTTTTGAAATAGACCTAAGACAGAATTCTTTGAAAGCTGTAAACAGTAAACAACACATTTGACAGATTTAAAAGTAGAAGTCACATTTCAATGTTTGTGTTTAGGTGTAGCGAAAGTATACGAACACATGTACACACACAATGCCATGTAAACATTGACTTTGACAGATGCTACATGGCAGTCGCATGGCAATATTTGTTTACATTTGGCCGAAGGATACGAAACGGGCCTGCAAGTAGATAGTTATCAGGGCTCCGAGAAAGTTGCTTCCAATGGGGAATGCACTATATATGCATCGATGTGGTTCCGGCAAAGATGGAGCAGAAGCATTTCATTGGATGTTGAAATTCGGTGACGCCACGCCCTTATCTTACATGTGCACATAAAACTCATTGTATTTAACGGGCAAATGTTTGTTATTTGTCCAACGTGCGACGAGGATGTGGCGAACTTCGCGTGCATCTATAACGCTTGTTACATAGGTTGAACACGTTCGTCAGTTTATTATGCCTCGTCTGGTACTCTGGTATTCAACTGTTCTTCAGATCACGCGATATTTTTTGATGGAAATTTTTTTGATGGAATGCTTCTTGACTGCCAGATTAACCAATAAAGTGGAATAGGTGGTCGTACGAGATTATGAAAACGAAGCAAAATGAAAAAAGGGTTGACCGTGTGACATACAGGCAACGTGTTCAAAGTGTGAATTTTCCGCAAGACTGTACCGCACTCAAAGGGTTAACAGTATATTTCCGTACAAATTTCCGTCTATAATATATTCACGGTTACTTCAGCCTTTTAAGAATCCCTTCTAATGTTCTACTTCCAGGATATTCCTCCGCCTCGGGCAAAACTAAGCTTAACAAGTCTGGATAATTTCACCAGAGGGACAACGCATCACATTCGTGCGCACTCAATTGTAATGATAGTTTGTATAAGATCTGTTTCTTACTAGACGTTGTCAACATACCCATTTTCTCCCTGTTTTTATTACAATTATTTATCAATGAAGAATTATAATTTGTAGGTAAGACATTGATAATATTAAAATTTAACAGAGAAAAAAGTAACATTTATGAACACAAGTATAAAACTCTTGTGATACAGGGCGTATTTAGGAAATAACTAAACACATCATACATGGGGAGATTTATCAGAGGTTTGATTCGAAAAGGCCGAAGAAACCGTGAATGGACTATATACATACATCATTCGTAATGGCCCAATTCACCCATTCTCAGAAATTTCTACCCACAAGGCGGCGTGGCTAATCATGAAACTTCCACAACGCGTTCAGTGCAATTATTTCCGCCATTTAACATTTCCAAATACCCACTACGCATCGTGGAAATTGCAATTTCCTTAATAGGAAGAACAATATTGCTTTTCGCTTTGTGAGTGAGTGAAGAGTTTTACGCGTCTCTTAACGGCGAGGTCTTGAGAGCCAATGAGGGTGATTGAAGTGAGTATGGAGAGGCGCCGGAATGAGGGGCGGGGGAAACGGGAAATCCCCGAGAAAACCCGCCGACCCAAGGGTATCGTCCGGCACGATTCCCATTTTCGAAAGTCCGGTGACCCGGCCGGGGATTGAACCTAGTTCGCCTTGGTGGGAGGCGAGCGTGTTAATTGCTCAGCCACTGCGGCTCCTCTTCGCTTTGTGGCCACTACAATCACCTACAACGTGATGTGAGTATTCTGGTTGTACACACAAAACGATTATCCATGTTTAGGTTTGGTTAAATTGGGATAGGTTCGCCAACGTTATTTTATAAATCCACTTAGGAAACTACAGCCATCAAGAGATGGTTTAGGTACAACCATAATACTCACGTCATCACGTTGTTGAGGGTAATTTGTAGTGGCCACAAAGCGAAAAGCAATATTGTTTCAGCTACTGAGCAAAGTGCAATTACAACAACGCGTATTGGGTATTTTCAAATGAACAATGGCCGAAATAATAGCAGAGAACGCTTCGTGGAACTTTACCATTACCCACGCCGCTTTGTGGATAAAAATTTCGACCAATGGACAAATTCGAAGACTGCGAGTAGCATATAAAGGGACATTTTTAACCCATTCAGACCCAGTGTATACAGTCGTGTCCATTACGAACGAGTAGGCAATTTTTGGTCTGTAGTGCACACTGCGAAGCTCAGTAACCGATTATCTTACCTGTGACTTAATGATTCGCAATATGTCTTGCTAGTTCAGGTCATAATTTGTTCATATAACCGATCATACAGCTTACAGCTCATTGGCTCTGACTATGAAACAAGTGTTGTGTCGACTTAAGTGCAGCACGCATTGTAAAATTTAGTGTTTGCAACACCTGAAACCGTAAATTAAAGTGGCTCTGAAAAGATTAAAGAGTAGTATAGGCTGTTCACGGTAAAATTAGCACTTTTGAAAGCCCTGCTTAAGATCTACTTGTATGCTCGTTATGTATTCTTCCGCCTTATGTAAAATTAACATTGCCATGGGCCTCTTCACTTTATTCATGCGTCGGTCAAGTAAAACTGCGAAATTTTTAGGAAAGGAAATATACAAATCTGCTCATTTTCACTCTTCAATGCATTTACGAAAAATTCAGAAAGCGAAAGAAATAATTTAAGTTATCACAAATGGTTACCTAACACTTTTGATTCAACGTCAAGACATGGAACTATTCTCCATCCATCGTTACCAACTTTACCGGGCAAATGTCACTCAGTGCGCTCATTAAAATATATGCGTTCAGCGGCAGTAACTTTGTTCTAAGGTTCTTTCAAAAGTGCTCACTTTATCGTGAACAGTCTTTAGCTAATTGGCCGCCTACAAACTCGGCCCGGGAGCACGTTACAAGCCGAGAGAAGCGAAGCGTGCAGAAATCACGACGTGGCGTCGCGCCTTGCATCACTCGGTGGGGGTCCCCGGAACCTGCTCTCGGGAAATTCATGAACTGCGGTCAGCATGTGGTCGCGTGATCGCGCTGATACTGCAGTCTGGTGGGCTGCTGGTGACAGCCGGATGTATACCGACTCCAGATTGCAGGCAACTCTGTTGTCGCTTTCACCACATTGCAGCTCGCTTCTTTGATGGGGATCACGGCCCACCACCTTGGATTTTTACTATTTTTTCCCAAGTTCTATGTTAAAATGTTTAACGTAGCGACACGGAATAGACAAAAGTTTCTAAATATTAATCAAAGTATTACATCTCTACTGACTTTATTAATTTCCGAGTAGAGACTGCCGGCAAGAAATTTTTTTCTTTTTTTTTTTTTTTTTTTTGGGCGGTTACAAAAATGTATCTGGAAATGGTAGTCTAGCAATATCGTTGACAAGGGAATCCGCATGGCCAAAGAGTACTACAGTAGTAGGAAGAAGAGGGTACTGGTGCAACCTGTGGAGGTGTGAGGATTGAGGATGCTTTAAGGCACCTTACACTAAGATATTTTCTGCGAAGTCGTCGTTTGTGGGTTTGCGGGTATCTCGAAGAATAAATCATCTGGGAATACGGCTTTAAGCCCGAAAAAAAAAATCTAATTCCGCATGATTTTACTTTCGTCATATCACCTGTATTTAAAAAAATCGCGAAAATGTAAAATAATAATGTATTTTCGGAGCTTACCTGCACAGTTTTCTTATGTGATGGCATTCACAGTTATATCTGTGGGCTTTCGCCGCATGTAATAAAGTCCCACTCTTACAGGTCTGATTTGCACATTACAGCATCACGACGGAAACACTGTGCGCCTTGCGCGTAGGAGCGATGAGGCGCTAGAAGTGTGTTAGTGTCGACCGCATCGCTCCCACGCTTCTTGACCTTTAATACGCAATTACATACGCCTCTTAAGCAACTACCAAAACCTTTCAACTCTTTTAGCCCAACTGTCGTGCAGGCAGATATGATACAAACAGCTTTTGGTTTTTCAGCCGTAAAACCTTATAATTGTGTACACTTAACTTACCGTATTAACAAATCCAATACTCGGCAAAATTACGTAGCGAAATTTACGCTTGACCCAAGCTATATGCGAAACATCTATATGTCTTGAAGAGCTGAACATTTCAAGAGAACTACGGACCCAAGATTACGTCACAGTTTTAACTCAGCCAAAATTTGGTATAAGGGTATAATCAGATTTTTTTAAATATAAAAATAACTAGGTAAACGAAGGATACAATATGACGGCGGACGCATTTGCACATATCTCAACAAAAAAGTATACTATAGATACGATTTTTGTGAGAAAATATACATATAAAAAAAACAATCATCCCGGCTCACAATGATTTTTTCAAAAAATGGGGTCTGGCTGTGTTGGGGACATAGCCGTTTGTTTTGCTTGAAGACGCCTACGTTGACGCACTCGGACACCTTTAGGTTTTTTTTTTTTTTTTTTTTTTTACGTTCCGGGCACCTCTTCACTCGATCGTATAAGGTTTTATGGGTATCACTGGATTACTTTTGAGATGCTCTTTCCAACCGTATACGATTTCTGTATTTCGACTTGGTTTTTTGACGAGTATAGACCGAAACTTTGTAAAGTTTTTTTTTTTTTTTTTTAAACTCATACAATTTCACCATAACCACTCTACACAAATGTTTTTATACACACAATCGATTGATCTTGACGAGAGTTGTCGATTGAAACTTAAACGAGCGTCGCAGCTATTCCTAGTCAAAAGTTATACTACGTGGAAGTAATGAGACGCAGAGAAACGTACTCAAAATTGCCCCCCTTCCCCCTTTCTGCAGCGCGCACGGTGCTTCGCAGTCCTCACTCAACGTAACATATTCTTTGATCCTTTGGTAACTGGGTGGTGTAATTGAATTTTGAATACAGACAATAGATTTGGAGCTGCAATGCCAAACTGTATCCTCTGATTTTGTTATCATCGGATATTCTGGATTGCCTCCCATTGTGGTTGCGAATTTAAAGACGTATTCACATCGAAAACTACATTTTTAGAGTTTGCCTTCTTAGTTTCCTTAAGCGGCAGGAGAAAGTAACACTATACGGTATTATTATCCCATTGTTTCGTATCTGACTTACAGAGGAAAGCGTGACGACGTGATGGAAGCACAGCAAG
Source organism: Dryococelus australis (assembly GCA_029891345.1). Taxonomy (NCBI): domain Eukaryota; kingdom Metazoa; phylum Arthropoda; class Insecta; order Phasmatodea; family Phasmatidae; genus Dryococelus; species Dryococelus australis. Next base: position 102,655,960 of record CM056996.1, read on the forward strand.
CAGGTTCAGCGTCTTGCGTGTAAGAGCGATGTGCTGCTGTGCGCGCGTGTTATCGTCGTCCGTATCGCCGTGCCTGGAACGCGAGAAAAAAACTCTCCGTCTCGGATCCATGTAGTTTTAAGACGCCGTCCACTGTTACAGCACACGCACAGAAAAAAATAGCACAAGCGTGGCCAATCAGAATGCCGATACCACCGAGTTCAAGATGAAGATGGCTGGGAAAAGTTAATAATCTGATTAGAGGTCGGAAATATTAGTGGCATACGTACGGTAAATAGCAACAAAATTTTAGTGTTTCGTTTATTTGGTAACATAGCACAGAGCGTTACGAAAACGATAACCACATCAATAATAAAGTTGTTTATCAATTTTCCTTTACTGCTAAAAAACACAAACAAATGGTAACTTCTAAGATCATATCGTGCAAACAGACAATATCAGGAACTTTTGTGCGAGAGCTGCATCAATTGTAGCATTTAACATTTGTGCTGTGCGTGTGTTGTGTGTCCACGCGCGTGCTGCGCGTTACCAAGTCATTTGTAGCCCGGACTAAAGTAATTAGTGGTAGTCGAAAGTTTATGATAACTTCACACATTTTTATCTACATGGTTTACATTATCTCGCGTTTAACTAGACAAGAGGCATCTGAGGTTTGGTGGAGAGGTTTGGTCGGCTATAGGCTATTCACGGTAAAGTGAGAGTGATGAAAGTATATTCCTTATGTATTAGTCACATGGGGCAATGTTGATATTAAACATTGGCGGAAATATAAAAATTGGCTAGAAGAAAAAAACTATAAGAGCCTTAAAAAGTGCTTACTTTACCGTAAATAGGCTATAATAACATGTTTTCTGTGCTGTGTATGTACTGCGTACGGCGTACAACGTGCAGGCGGGTCTCCTGTGCCTGTAACCCGAAGGTAAAACAAGAGCCAAAGTTCCGAGCAACATACGGTGTACACTGCGCCCAGCACAAATATTATACAAGCCACATAGCCACTCCAGCCAGTATTTAAGCCAATTCAGTCGTTAGAGTAAGCCCATGATGTGCCCACTGGTCGATTCCCAATTATAAGTCCGTCGTCAGACTTTATAAGTTTTTTTATTTAATTGACCTTCAGTTGAATGCAATCCATTGGAAGGAGATTACGCTCCTTCCAATCGCGGTGGGATGGCGTGGATACCCCCTCGCACCTGCAAACAGCAACGTACAGAGTTGATTCTACACACCCCGCCTTAAGAGGGAAGTATCCTTGCTATCTTGTATCTACGTCTTTTCCTCATTATCTTAACTTTCGGAGTCAATAATAAAAACCAAGCTAGTCATGACATAGGGAACATTTTAACAGTAATTTATGAATCCCACTTATTTTTCTTACATGATTAATGTCACATTTGTAATCGTAATCAAACACTATCTAATTATTTAATAATTTCAGTCCCACATGGGAAAATACAGGTATATTTGAAACCCTACAAATTAAAAAAAAAATTCGTTAAGAAGTCGTCCATGTCATATCTAGCTTTGATTTTTTATTTCAGGTCATACATTTTCATTACGAAGATTTATAAGAAAATCCGAAGATGGAGTGGATACTTAGAGCTGCGCGTCCAAAGTCAGGAAGCGAGGGAGCAATACGGGCGACACTCACACTCACACCTAGCGTCTCATCGCTCCTACGCGCAAGGCGTGCAGTGTATCCGTCGTGATGCTGTACTGTTCAATTAAGATCTGTAACAGTGATGTTTTATTACACGCTATGAAAGACCACAGATTAAACTACGCCCTTATCTTTGTACTTTTCTCTTGCCGTTTATGGAAGGTGCACAGGCAAGCTTTAAAAATACGATATTTCACTATCTTCACGAATTTTTTTCTTCAAGAATATACGAAATACGACCAAAGTAAAATAATAGGGACACGTATAATTGTTTTTTTTTTTCTGACAAGAAGTCGTATTTGCAGAACATTTATTTACCAAGATACGCTTATTAGCGTAAACGACTGTTTCACAAGAAACGCGCGAGTCCATATAACTCTTAAGGGGGCCGAGGCATATCCAACCTCTCCGAACGAGCTTCGGCTAACAACGGATATTCCCGAGAAAACCCGCGTGCGGAAATCCGATAGCGGGCCCGCAGGGATTCGAACACGGTTAGCCTTGGCGGGAGGCGTGTGATCTAGTTGCTGCGCCACAGTGAGAGACATTTGCGTTTCTGTATTAGTTTTGACATCGGAATACATTTTTACACTTCCTGGATAACTGCGCCCAAACACTTACCGGGCGTTGGCCACGAAAAAATAAGTTATTTCATATTTGTACCACATAATATTCAACTTTTAGACATTATCAGTAATTACTCTTTCATAGCAAAAAAAAAAAATATTGAGCTCATAGTTATTACATAAATACATGTCAAAATCATAATTTTACTGTTTTGCGAATGTACAAATAATGAAAACCATCTTACAAAAATAAATTTGATAATTCACACTGAAAGACATTGCCAAGGGTTACTGCAATACTTCTACAAAATTGTACAAGGATGTGGTTCCGTAATTTAAAAAAGAAAAAGAAAAAGGAGAAAAGGAAAGAAAAATGCTGAATATTTGGATATTCTCGCGTATTTTTTTATCTGTGACAGCCCTTAAATAAAAAAAAAATAACTTTAGCTAAAAATGTCTTAAAATGAATTGAGACAAAATCTTTCAGTTTCCATTTTTTAATTTCCTGCAAATAGTTCGGTTTATCTTATTCGTGCATTATAGAAACAGCAAAATTCTGATTTTGACACGTCATTAAAAAAAAACACGCGAGTTAAAGAATTTTTATTTGAGAAAAAGATATCCACAGATAATGTCTACAAGTTGAAAAGTTGAATAATATAACGTACAAATGTAAAGTAACAACAAATTTTTCCGTCGTCAACACTCTCGGGACTAAACAGTTTTCCGACACAATCAATAATGTAGCAGTGAAAAGAAATGACATCAACTTGATCATAAATATGATTCTGAAGCACTCTTACCAAGAAACAAATCCAGTTTCGTAGCGTTATTATAACAATGATTTGTGGGAATGGTATACGAATCAATTAAAGGCTGTTCACGATAAAGTGAGCACTTTAGAAATTAACCTTAGAAAAAAGTCACTGGCTCTGCATGCATATATTTTAACGGGCTCACTGAATGCACTCGCCCAGTGAAGTTGGTAACGATAGATGGAAAGTAGTTCCATTACTTAACGTCGAATAAAAAAAGTTTAGATAACCATTTATAATAGCTTAAAATTATTTCTTTCACTTTGTTTTTCTTTAATTCATAAAAATTAAAAATGAGCATATTTGTAATTCATAAGTCCATAATTACACTTGCCAGCAACATGGAGCGCCACTGGCCATTCAACGAGTGATAACTTACTCGCCAGCCAATAGGAAACATTTCTCGGCGCCCATTGGCCAATCACATTCGAGGTTTACTACATAACCTCGCTTGACTAATCGACGAATGGGTACGGCTACATCAAAAGAATGAACACGCCATTCCACTTTTGTATGGTTATATATTCTGTCACCATGGCGTCGTTTTGCGAGGAGACAAGTTAACTATGAGAAGATACAGCAACTCCTTTCACACTAGGTCTCTCTGATCGAGAATGCGCAGGAAATTCCCCCGTGTTGTCCACTGGCGGTTATTTCCAGCTTTTCTGAAGCCTTGCTGCAGTTCCACTTTCCAGGATATTCCTCCGCCTCAAGCAAACAAAGCTTAAAAGAGTCTAGAAAATTACACCAAGGGGACACCGCACCGTATTCGTGGGTACTCACTTTAATGATATTTTGAATAAGAACTATTTCTTGCTAGGCGTTACCAACACACCTATTATCTCACTCCTTTTATTCACACTAATTACTACTGAGATATTTATAATTTATAGATAAAATATAAATAACAATTCAATTTAACCAAATCTAATGTATTTTTATGTTAACATAAGTATAAAACCTTTGTGATACATGGCATGTTTAGAAAACAACCATGTACGTCATACTTGGGGTGATTCTTCAAAGGTTTTATTCAAAAAGTGTGAAGAAACTGTGAATAGACTAGAGTATAATATTGACTTCTTTTGCAGCGCTCTTTACGTGCATTGGTACTACTTAGGATAGCTAAGCAGCTAGTCGACAGTCAAGTGAACCATATTGCCCAATAAGCTCAGAGGATACTGTTGACTTGAGATAGAAGTATAGCTGATTTCCATATCACTACACTGAATAATGTATGAGTATAGCGACTTATTTACAGTAGTACAGAAGTCACCAAAATTTTTAAAAATACAATATACAAGTCTCATTTGAGAGAAGAATGTCTATTTCAATAGCATTTTTTTTTTGCTGCATATACTTCATAAAGTAAAAAAAAATTATTTCATTCTATTAATAATTATTTTGTATTTGACGATTTTGTACGCACAATGTGAAAAAACGCCCCCCCCCCCCCAAATACTTCTTCAAGTAGAGCTGTCCAAATATTACTTTTATTTTATATACCAAGGCATTTGTGCATATTTTTATAAATATGTATACTTGCTACTTACAAACTTTGTGCTACCGAAACACTAGTTGAATATAAACGTACTTAAGTGATAATTTCATCAATGCACCACTTACGTATGTGGATAAAAACTAGTATAAGTTATTTTCTACATAGGCATAAATTAGTTGATGTCACTGAAAACAAAATACCTTGTGGCTGCTACTAAATGTTTTGTTGGTATGCACGCAGCCAAATTATTTTGTGGTGAACACAACATTTTTTTAGTTGCCACCACGAAACGTGTGTGGCCTCTAGAAATTTATTTTGTGGTGGCTACAAAATATTTTGTGCTCACTATAATATTATTTGGCTGTGTTTATACCAATAAAACATTTTGTAGCAACCACAGAGTTATTTTTTTCAGTGCTGAATTACCTGCCTGGCGAAGGCATTTTGAACTACGTGGGTTTTAATGCATCCAAAAAAATAATTAGGCCCTTACGCCTGAATCGCGATGAGAATAATTTTGTATTTAAATTAAGTACACTATAGATAAAATATTTTAGAGTACTATGCACAAACAACATTCTCCTTCCGAATACAGTTTTATATATATTTTTGACAATTCTAGTACATTTTGTAATTATTTTTGTTAGTTCTGCATTTACGTTTCAATAACGTGAAAATTCATTCTACTTTTACCTTGGCGCATATCTGATCCTGACCATTTCACGTAAAAACTCAAACAAGTCATTACGTAAATATGATGTAGCCGCAACTAGCAATCATTTTACTCGTCGTGAGATGAGAGGAGGTTTTTGTTGTCAACATGAGGAGAGTTATAACTTCGCTGAAAGAAAATGAGCTACCACCACAGAATTCCGGTTGTTTCGGGATAAATTTTGTGTAATAAACATGTTGCAACAGCGACACAGGTGCCGACGATAGCCTAGCTGAACGCTTATAAACACTCTATGCACTAAGCAGGCAATTAGATCATGTTTGCAATAAATGTCAGGAGGAGTTCACACCAAAACGAAGAAAAACTGACGACAAGAATTATTATTATTATGCGCGATTTAAAGTCACACGTAAGTAAAAGTAAACAAACATAAGCCACATGCAGCAAACAAAGGCCTTTCATTTACCGTCTACCAATTTTATAGTGTTTTACACTTACCGAACTCAACTACTTTAAGTAAATTTATATTAATTCAACAAATAAAATTATGATAAATCATTTTTGTTTCTTCCTTACTGAATCACATCCTCTATGGCATTACGGAAGTAAAATTAAATATTCCTACTATTTTGCATCAAGTGTCGTTAAACATTCCCTGTACGAGACCAGATATACTATAAAAACACTGTCTTAACTAGACAATTAAGTGTCGTTATTTCAGCAGAAATTTACTCTATGTATATACTGGACATAGTTGCAGTGCGACGTTTTTTCTATTAACTAATAGCTGTGAGCACAGCAATCGTCAATATTCACAGTGAGTGGCGTGGATTCGCCACATGGCTACAAAGTATAGGTTCGTGTCGATAAGAAATACTGAGGATAGTAACGAGGGTATAGTGTACACTGCCTCAGGCTGTTCAAAATTGTGCTACCCTGCAATTACTCTTTTTGATTCGTTACTAAAAGGTGTTAACAGTGGCCATTAAAAAATATATTAAATATTAAATTTCGCGTTTTGGAGGAAAATCACACTTAACGCGTGTGCTTAAAAATGTATTAAAAAATAAACTCAAGACATTTTCCTTTGAGATATAAGTGTAGTTGTAACACAATACATTATCACGCCATGAATTTCTCAACTAGTATCACTGCTGTCACTGCTTTTAATTCATATAGATTACGAAGTAAATTTTATATTTTATAGACAGTATATAAATGAACGTTTATTTTAATATGAAATAGAAAACTTGAAAGTTAATAACAATGTTTTATGTGTGTTGTATATTATTTTTATAAAAGACATGCATACATATTAAATCTGGGGTGATTTTACAAAGGTTTGTTTCAAAAAGTGCAAAGATGCAGGGAATGGACTATAGAAAAATATAGGTCTATACTATGACAGCAACACATACGCTCATAAAATAATTACTGATCAAACAGGTTAAATTTGAGTAATATTCTAACGCTTTGATTAATGAAACCGAATAGTCATTGTGTATACATACTAGAAATGTAATTTTAACATTTTTTTATTGGCTATTTATTTCTTAGTAGGCCTACTGTGATGTTTAGAATTGGAAACATGCACTGCAGGCATTTATAAACTTTCCTCATAAAATAACAACTTCGGTAATTATAAATAAATTTAAGAAATTTAAGAATCTTAACCTTTCCTTGTAATAGTTTTTTCAATTTTTCTCCTGCAAAATTTGTTTTATTTGAAATCAAGTGGTAGTGAGGGTAAAGCTGGGTTTTGGCATTCTTACTTAATACAGAGGAGAATAAAAGCCGTTGCACATATCAGCGAAAGTACAGTATCACACGCACACCTTAGGCTTACACACACTAATAAATTATTCGCAAATTTATCACATTAGTGAATACGTATAGTCAAAAACAGCGATTGGTGTGGTTTTTTCCCATATATGCATGTTACCGTTCCTACATTTGCTTACAAAAAGTCAAAAGCCTAGAGAAGTTGCCATATTTGTATAGTGGCCATGCTAAATACTCCTAAATTTGCAGCCAGGTATGTGAGATTATTTCAATACCAGCCTATGTATAGGTTAGAAACTTCCATTGCAATTTAGGACGTTTGCCAGAAATGTTTCTTGCGCATGCTTGCCAAATCGACCGAGAAATCCCATTCCCAGTAGGTCATCTTGTATATGAGCGTAGTCGAATCTCTCTGCCTCTCGCTTTCTGTTTCGCGTAGTTTTTTGTGCTAGCTAAGACGAATCCCAAGGGCACTGTTCGCGTCCACACGACTCTTCAGTAGAAAGTAGAAACTTTCGACACTAAAGTGCATTACACCAAACGCGTGCCTGCATTGCCACACATTTCACGCTTGTGCAACACCCGGCGCTGTTAATTACCGCGAAACACAGTCAGTCGTTTTAATTAGTGTAATGCATTACACATTTACCGTTTCGAGAGAGGAGAGCAACAATAAATTTGTCGAGTTTGACTAGGACAGTCGAGGAAATATTATTCGAAATGTACATCTCATGACATACAGTCCTTTCAAACGGCGTGGCTCCAAAATAGACTTTGCCTTGCCTTCGCACCCACAAGCAATTCTTCAGTACAGTAGAGTTCTCAAAAATAGATAACTGAGATTACAAAACACGTCAGGACGATTGCTTCGACCACGGCAGATCCAATGACGAAGAAAACGATCAAGGACTTGGGAAAATTTATAATAAAGTTTATAATCTACATGGTCACGAGTTGAGCACTCTCGTATAGGATTACTTGGCATTCGAGAAAAATATCACAAAGTTTATCAGGAGGAAAGATCAGGTGCTTTAGAATTTCGTGAATATTTACAAACTAAATCATTTTCTTTTGCAGTATTTACATACAACAGTAATTTTCGAAGAGAAATTGATTGTGGTTTTGATTCCTTTGCTAGCTTGGTGAATCAACACGTTTAATTCTGGAGTATATAATAAGTTCGGGGATAAATATATAGCTTTCGTGTTTATCTCGATTCGTCGACAGGCCACGTAATTCAATGGTTATAGGCCTTCGGTCAATCAATTTTAAGAAGAGTATTCATTTACGCTAACTATTGGTACGTTAACGTTGGTCGGACAAATCTGGTAGATGGGGAGGGAAGGCTGTAAATTTCACTTACTAAGAGATTACCTCAGAGATGTTCAAGTGCCAAGACAAGTATCGTTCGTTGTCCGAAGGCGGCGTCGAAGGTAATGTTTCATCATCTCATAAGCGAAAGACATGACGCAGCAAAGACTTTCGCCTTACTTGTTATCCGTGTCGTCCAAAGAGAAATCCTATTGGAATATTCAACGTCGAAATAATAATTTACCTTTGTGACCTCAGTCTCGCGTTCCTTTAAAATCCCACACAAAAATTTAATTATTTACATGTTACTACTTGGGACCTCAATGCCCTTTTCCCGTACGCTAAATTCTTAAACGTCTTAAGAGTAATTTCTCTTCTCGTTATCCAAATATCTTCTGCAATTCAATTACGTCTTTAAAATCATCCACTAGATGCCAAATCAGCATCACCCGTCACTGCAAACACATCTTTCTGGCTGTAACCAACTGGTATTCATTCAAAGGATGCATATTTTATTGCAACTTCAGATCAGATAGATACACAGATGACGTGCAGATGAGACACGTGAAACATCAAATTATGATGATCATAGCTATTCAATTGGAGTTCTGCTCCACCTCTTTACTAACAGTTGTTTGTCTACAGCATAACTTGCAGAGCGGCAATACAACTACTTAAATTGTATATGGCTTGGCAATCAGGCAATCATGTTTCTGTCATCTTTGTAGCAATAACAATCCTCGTGGTTATACATTGATATTGTAAGTTCATATATCAGTCCAAAATATTTTCTTGAAATTGTACGCTGTATTTTTTGCACCGCTTAGTTATTGTTTTAAATTTTGGTTGTGCAACGAATCAACTAGCAAATTCCTACACCGCATATCTGAAAATATGTACGGTTTGGCTGGCATATTTGAGTATTAGTGTTGTTTTTGAAGTTGAATGGCAATTGTGTGAACTGATTATATTCTGACCTTGTGCGTTGTCTGTCAACCAGAATATCCACATATAAAAAACAGATAAATAGCCAAACTTCGAGAATCAACAAAAATAAATTACACAGAAGTTATTTAAAAAATTATTACAAAGTAAAAGAAAACCATTATTCCACAAAAAAAAAAAATCAAATATACTTGTGTGCAACACAGTAGGCCTATAAAATGAAAATATAAAGTCACAAATATATAAACTACAAAGACAGCACAGTAACAAACAAGACAAAAATGAGCCATAACAATTAACGAAAATATAAACGGCAACAAATGTGGATCAGCACAAAGAAATAATTAAGTTATATAGTTTTACTCCCCTTAGTGATAGCTTTTAGCCACTAAAAGGCAATGGAAAAAGTAATTAAATTCTGAATACAATTGAAATATAAAATTCAATATCTATTTTCAGGCTTGCCATGCATGGATGTAGAATTATTGTTTTCATAAGTAGGCAGATTATAACCTGAATGAAATCACGACATGTTCTTGTAAGCTAATTCTGCATACTTCTGAGTCACTTATCATAGTCGTATTCTTTATTCGTGCTACATAAATTTTAGCTGTGTTTTGTTGTGGCTTTATTGCTTCAAGTTTCGTAATTGCCTCAGACGCAAAAGGAAAAATTGGAAAAGCGGATATTTTCTCTGTGTGCTTATTTGCTTTACATGTTGAACACATCTACACATTGAGTTCTCTTGCGTAGTTGATCTCTAGGAGAATATAATAACGCAAAGTTGTTCCAGTTTCTGTATTTTTGTTTTAAATGTCTCTGTCGCTACTACAGTTCTGTAGAAAATTTTAGTTTCAATATAAACAAACGCGGAATAATTCATCTCGAGGAATTCATTGTTTAGAGTGCCATAGACAATAGTCGCAAAATGTAGAAAATTTCTTAATATCCTTGTATGGACACACACAGATGTATTTAAAAGGGTGTAGTAATTGGTAAACAAAACGAAAATAAATCAGGTTTACTTTTTGGTTTACAAAAATGTTTAAATGCAATCAAATTAAGAATTGCCTTGTTCGCAACCTCGTAAAAAAATTCATAAATAGCTACAGAATCTCAAAAGCATGTGGTATTTAAGACTGAGAGTTGGTGTTTGTATTATCCTTAGTATTACTAATGTTAGTTATACTCAGGTTAGGAACAAAAAGAGTTTTCTTATGGACGAGTTTCGCATAGGGGAAATTTCCACCGCTAGGTGCGCAGTGTTCAAAAGAAGTCACTTTAAATTAAAATTTCAAGTTACGTGAATAATAAAAGAGAAAGAGTTTGTATAGTTAACTAGTTATTTTGTATTTGATTTTTGAATATTGAAATTATTTTGCTTTATTTTAACGTAGGAAATAGAGAAATTCAGGCACACATGCGACACTAGCGCTTACCTAGTGGCGAAAAATTTTAGTTGCCAAACCAAAAGCATTGACCTCCTCCACGTGAGTAGAATAAACCTAAGTATTAAAGGCTATTCACGATAAATTGAGCACTTTAGAAATGAACCTTAGTAAAAAGTCACTTTCCATGTCTTCATATATTTTAATGGACGCACTGAGTGACATTCGACCAGTAAAGTTGGTAACGCTGGATGTAAAGTAGTTCCATATCTTAAAGTCGAATAAAAAGTGTTGGGTAACCATTTGTAACAACTTAATTTTAATTCGTTCACTTTCTGATTTTTTTTTTTTTCAATACATAGAACTATAAAAATGAGCAGATTTGTAAAGTGTTTACTTTCTTTTATAATTGCGCATTTTCATTTTAATGACGCATGAATAAAGAGATGAGGCCATTAGCAATGTTAATGTCACATAAGGTGGAGGAATACACAATGTCTATACAAATAGATCTTAAGCAGGGCTTTCAAAAGTGCTCAATTTACCGTGAACAGCCTATACTTATTGTCTATCTCATATAAGGTGGCGAGATTTTGAGTCAGTGAGTGGTAACTTGACGTTTGCGAAACAAACAAAGTGCCGTTTAAAAATCGTGTATCAGCTGATGCATGAACGAACAAAAGTTAATATTAAGTTGGCTATTCTAAGTGCACTGGCGACGCTCATCAGACCAGTACAAAATATGCGACAACAAAGAGTTCCTAGATTTATTAACATATTTTTTATGTGATCACAAAACAGCGGTTGTAAGTGTAAAAGAACTAATCTTCGAGCTACAGCAGTAATATATAGGTGTTCAAAATGAAATGCACAATAAGACGATTCATAGCCGAATGAAACGCGACTTCAAACCTTAGATCTTTTCATGTCGTATTCCCACTGTCCGTCCATGCAATTCTACCAACTGAACCGATATTATTATTATTTTCTGTTTTCTACATAATTCAAGTTGATTTAAATTTCAAATGAATAGTTCTCATCTGCTTTTATTGTTTTCGTGGTTAGAGTGTATTATTTCGTAGTGATTTAAAATGAGATCTCTCCGTAGTAAATAGAACAGTTGTTGCATGTGTCGCTGATATAGTGCTCTTCAGTGTGAAAAATGGCGTAGCCCAATCACTAACGTACTCAAACCACGAAATCATCCCCTTCGCACTACATACACAGGAACATTATCACACGCAACGTATCGGTAATTTTATGAATGACATAACCTTGTACACATACACATCTCATAATACATCGGTGCACTAGCTTTGTCTGTTTCCAAATAAGTAATGGATAGTATTTTAAGCATCGAAGGTAGAGATAACTATAACTCTATATTTAAACTTCCGTCGTGTGGGAAGTTCGATTTTGCATGCTCCTTTTCCAGTTGAAGTTAAGTCGTACGTGATTCATTGTGAACGACCTGACTTGGGGTTCAAGAAGCGACTTCACATGTACGGGTACACATGCAAATAAACATGGCGCAAGGCTCACAGCGCCCTCCGGCGTTCTGGCGACACAGCTTTGACATTTACTGTGAAACAATCAGCAAGCAGCGCGTAACACACTCTCGTGAAAGTTAAACTTTTTTTTTTTCTCTCGGAGATGGCCGGAGGAGTGGGGTCTCTAGGCCCCCGGCTCGAGGAAGTTGCAAAACGCAATCGAGGTCATAAGCTGACATCAAGAATATAGCCCGTGTATTGTAACTTAAACAGTACACACGTGTGCATTTAAGACATGTTTCTTTTCCGGTTCCTTGTTTTCTTTTTTTGAATTCTCCTTCACAACGTATTAATGTTTTATGTTTGAAAACTGCAAATTAATTATGTACCCTCATAAGAAACTTTACTTGTCGTGCTCTCTAAAAAAAAATCCATTGAAACTTTTAAGTACGGCAAAGAAAACCAATTCTGTGAAGCTTATTTGTTTGCACTAAGACATCATTTCCTTAATTCAAAGAGAAGGTTAGAGAAACATGCTATCAAATAATTTGTATACATTTTGTTTTATGGTAATATTACCTTCCTTTATACACAATCAGTCAACATTATTTGAACTGCTATTGTTCACAGAAAATAAAAATTACTTTATACCAAAGGTAATGGTTTAGCAATATTAAAAGACTCCACGGTTCTATGTATTTTCGAGCATCAGTTTTGTGTTAATTGGCTTTTATCGCAGTGTGTAACCATTTTTACTTCAGACCAGGTGACGAGGATTGGTCGCTTGTTTTCTTGCATATCTGTTATTGACTCTTGAGTTCACTTGGGCGTATGTATTAAACTGTGCTCCAATTACAAAGGTAATAGAAATACACGTGTAAATGAAGTCTAACTTGCCCTAAAATGAAATTGCGAAATTTTCCAGTCCCCAGCAATTTAGCAAATTTGAAGTCCTCCTGTAGACTTTTATTGTCATTCTGAAGTGTAGTGATTCTCAAAATAACTAACCTCAATTCTTCCCAAAATGTGACATTGTATTCTGGCCCATGCTGCTACCTGACAAAACCTGCATATCAGAAGTAAAATAAAAATAAAAAGGTATCGCGACCGTATGGTTAAGGGAGTTAGGTTAGTAATACGAGGGTGCTGTTCGAGTCCCTAAGTCGTCCTGGTAGGTAATTTTTTAAAGGATATAGTTATGAAATATTTGTTACTTCTCTTCTTGTCTCTTATTTAATAAGTAAAGTTTTTTTCATAACACTATTTTTTAAAAGTGTAATTGACATTAGCAGAAAGACCTGCTGAACTATTGTAACGAAAATTGAAGGTTATCATAATCAATAATACATAGATGAAATGGAACATACGTTTGTGGCAAGTCTACTCTGAAGTGATTCATAATTAGACAACTTTTTCTTCTCCCTAACAAATCATGTGTTCCAGCAAAGAAAGCGTTTTTACAGTGCAGGCATTTACGCCCGTATTAATACATCCAAAACGGTAACCATATGCCATACGGGCAATCATATATTTATAATGCCTGCCTTTTAGAGTCTCGTAAATTCGTATAGGTCTACTGAGATTTAATTTTGAATTCTGGTCAGGAATGTTCATTAGATGAAAAGTCTGCCCCTCAAAAACTGTACCGAGGATGAAAAACTCCGCTCGACTATAAAACACGCGAATGAGCTTAAAAACTAATAAAGGTTATTCACGATAAAGTGACAACTTCTGAAATCAACCTTTAAAAAAAAACACTGTTCCTACTTGCATATATTCTAACGGCCGTACTGAGTGATCAGCGCCCAGTAAAGTTGGTAATGATGTAGCGAAAGAAGTTTCAGGTCCAGACGTCGATTTAAAAGTTTTAGGTAATCATTGTTGATAACTTAAATATATTTATTTCGCTTTCTGTTTTTTTTAATGCATCTTAGTGTGAAAATGAGCAGATTTGTAAAGTATTTACTTTCCTAATAATTTCATGGTTTCACTTGACAGACGCATGAATAAAGTGAGGAGGCCCACGGCAGTGTCAATTTTACATAAGGCGAAATAATACAAAACGTCCGCACAAGCAGATTTTGAGAAGGGCTTTCAAAAGTGCTCATTTTACCGTGAACGGCCTATAAAAACTATTTATTCAGCGCACTGTTGTTATAGGTCGCTGTGAATATGCCCACAACCTTGAATATGGGCCAATACTTCATCGGTGCATCTGATCAACTCCCGGTGGACAAGTGAACAAAAGACACGAGGAAAGCAACAAGCTACGGCCAATGAAATGATCAGCTCTACACACGCGCTCGTATAGATGTTTCCAGTGTAGCATGTCCCAAGCGATAGCTTCGCTACGTAATTTTGCCAAGTGTTGAAAGGGGTTAGTATTTCAAGTACACAAAATTATAGGGTAACGCGGCTGAAAGTTGAACTGCTTTGGTCGTTAAGAGGAGTGTGTAGCTGCGCGTCCAAGGTCAAGAAGCGAGGGAGCGATACGGGCGACACTAACACGCACCGCTAGCGCCTTATCGCTCCTACGCGCAAAATACGTACGGTGTTTCTGTCGTGATCCTGTACTGTGCAAATTCGATCTGTAATAGCGATGAGCGCACAGATTTGACTATAGGCTGTTCGCCATAAAATGAACACTTTTTAAGGCCCTCCCAACAGGCATTAACTGCTAATAAATATATCTTATTGGAATTTCAGCCATTTAAATTTGGTGGTGGTGAAATGTATACACTGTGTTTATTGGTCGCATTGCAATTTTTATATAAAAAAGGAGAAGGAAGATGGAAATAGGATGAAAGGAAAAAATTTATAAGGACCTTAAAAAGTGCTAACTTTACCGTGAACAGCCTGTAAGCCCGTACAGTCGTACTTTTCTCTTGCCGCTTAAGGAAACTGCATAGGTAAGCTTTAAATTTGCCAAATTTGACCATTTGCACAAATTTTGAATCTCTTTTAATACACTTATTATGATTAAGGGGGGAAAATAGAGGCGTGTACAAATGTCTTATAAAAATGAGGGGAAAAAGGTCGTTTTACCAGAACCTTTACTTACCGAGATATGCGTATTCGCGTAAACAACGATTCCACAAAAAATGTTTTACTATACACTATAAAACGTTTTCTGGTAAACTTCCTAAACTGTAATGGAAGTCTTTAACCTGCACATTGTACTGAAATAATACCACACATCAAACTGCAGATATGGGAATGTTTATCATCGCTACTATACTTCCTTCCGCATTTGACTGTTTCCTGAGCAAATGTAGGAACGCTGAAACAACTGCGTAGGGGAAAATTTATCATACCTGCTCTCTCACTAGGTATGGTATGATAAACTTCCGAATAATTTCTTAGAGTGTACATACTCCTCTTAAAAGCATGGTATTGAGCACAAGGGAGTGTGAAATGAAGTGAAGGCGAAGCAGCCAGAGAATGCAAGGATGAAGGAAGCGGGAGCACCCTGAGAACAGAGAAATCTCTCCGGTGAAGTCGGTAATCGAATCCGGTTCGTCTCGAGGAGGGGGCTGTAACACGGTCTGATGTACTACAAACTGCTAAGCCGACTATGATGATCTGATGTGTCTATGCTGTTCGTGCTGAGCGCTTCTGAAATCAATCTTTGTAAGATGTCACTACGGGCACGTTGACTGGCTAGCGCCCGGAAAAGTTGGTAAAGGCTATTCACGATAAAGTGAGCACTTTAGAAATGAACCATAGATAAATGTCACTGGCCCTGCCTGCATATATTTTAAAGGCCGCACTGAGTGGTATTCGCCCAGTTGAGTTGTTAACGATGGATGGAAAGTTGTTCCATTTCTGAACGTCGAATAAAAAGTGTTAGGTAACCATATGTGATAACTTAAAATTATGTTTTTCACTTTCTGTTTTTTTTTTTTTTTTTTAATACACCGAAGTGTAAAAATGAGCAGATTTGTAAAGCATTTACTTGGCTTCATTTGACCGATGTATGAATAAAGTGATGAGGTCCATAGCATTGTTATATTTTACATAAAGCGGAGGAACACACAACGTATATAAGAGTGAATTTTGATCAGGGCTTTGAAAAGTGCTCATTTTACTGTGAACAGCCTATAACGACGCGACGGAATGTAGTCCTACGTCTTACCGTTGAATTCAAAGTGTTACAGGTAATCATATGTGAACGCTGAAATGATTTATCTATTTGGGTTTTCCGCTTTTATTGTGTATATCAGTATAAGAATAGGCGAATCTGTAAAATATTTACTTTCATAGTTTTACTTGACCCGCGTATGAATAAGGTGATGAGGCCAATGGAATAGTTACTTTTTCATACGGTGGAAGAATTCACAACGGGCATGCAAGTAGATCTTAAGCAATGCATTCCAAAGTGCTCAGTTTACGGAGAACATCCTCTAGACGGAGGTCGTGAGTTCCAAAACATTTCCGTGTTTTGGTTGGGAATATTTTAATTCCATTCTCAATAATAATATATATATATATATATATATATATATATATATATATATATATATATATATATATATATAGTAATGTTTAGTATGCCAGCCAACAGCTTTGTCTCAATCACAGGCCAGCTTACGTTCGTCATTTTGGCGGGAAGTGAAAACGTCCACACTACGAAAACTTTTTTCTGAAACGGTATGTCAAACTACTTCGAAGGGAAAAGTGCTCGCGGTACTTGAAACTGTCGTGTCACGTGATACGGCTTAGTGCGCCACCAGTGAGGGCTTCCGTCACCTGTACGTATTTTCTGCTTCACAAGCAATCATATACTCTGTACGTGCTTAATGCAACTCGCTTGCGTGATTTTACTTGTTGCGTTGAGACATCACAATCACGGCCTAACTGGTTAAACGTGTTACGTCACGCCAGCACACCGCTGGAACACGCTAACGATCCATTTATCGTAGCTGAGCACGCCCGCCCCACGTCAAAGCATGAAAGATACCTTAAAACGCCGACAGTTTAATTCCTTTGTGGATTTCCAACAGTGGCCTACTTACCCGCTATCGTAGCTTTAATAACAAGTTGTTGTCTTACACCACGCCTATTAGACTTGCATCAGAAACCTAACTTTTCTATCCTTATTTCCCCTGGCAGCAATTTTTTAATTGACAACAGCGTTCCAGTTTACTTCAACTCCAAAACGCTGTCTTTAATGGCAGAAGCCACCCATACAACATTTATAGACCGGGTAAGCCAGGGATATGTGTGCCGTTTCTGATGACGGCTGACGTAATGTTAGTTTATTGTAGGAAAAAAGGGGGGCGGAGTATGAGGGCACAATAAAACTTCTTGCCTAAAAGTGTGACGTTCATTATCCCAGAAAAAAAATTTATATGCGTACAGTTTTAACTACGTAAAATTTTAAGAACCGTACGAATGCATTTGCAAATATCGACGCTGTGGACGAAAATTTCGTATGCAAGTATTTTAAGCATTACGTCACTTTTCTGTTAGCTGGGATTACATTAATAAATGTGACGAAAGTGAAAAGCAAATTCAGTAAGGTAACTGTAAATGGAAAGCGCACATATAAGCCATCCAATGTCGAAAGATTTCTTTTGAGTAAAATAACATTTTTAACATATTTTAGTACAGGATTCATGTTTTTGTCCACTACAAGGAAAGGAATGCGATGATTATATATAATTCAAAATTCCGAAGTGTTTCTAACAGCTTTCAGAGTACAGTTCATTCCCAGTATCTTCACGCTTCTCGAACCAAACCTTAAAAAAAAAAATCACCCCATGTATGACGTGTTTGGTTGTTTCCTAAATAATCTATGTATCAAAAGCGTTTTATATTTCTGTTAAAATTAATATATCATATTATTTTGTGCAAGGGGTGTACGGTGGTGCAGTGATTAAAATACTCGCCTCCAGTGACGCGTGATGAAGTGTTGCGAGGTAAGCTGGTGCTTGCTCAGTGCTGTACACACTCGGCGCACGCAGTAGGAACAAATAACCAGAGCGGACCCGGGAGAAACTGAATGCACTGCGGCCACTCATGAGAGAGCGGCGAGGCGCCCATTACACACGTGATGTGACGTCAACTGCGCCGATAAGTAAACTAGCAAACCATTACGTATAGAACAGAGCAAAACACAGCTCACAGCTTAGGCAGGATTTATAACAGTCCGTCGCGTCCATCCGTCATACGTTCGTCCGTCTCCCAGCCGAGCGATTTACAACCAAACTTCGTACGTCCGTTGTACGTTCATTGCTACAAACTGATAAAAACAAAACTGTTTACAAATAGGAAAAAAAATCTCTAAAAAAAAGGAAAATCTTTTGCGGTATTGTGTTTCTAAGTTCACAAAACAACCATGCATTATGTAAAGAAAATTAATCGATGTAAAAAAGATTATATCACATAAAGCATAATTTTATTATTTTTACTATTGCACAAAATGAACTCGTGTTTTCAAACGTATTTGTCAATTAATCTTCAGGGAAAATGTAACTTAATTTCATTTTATAGTTACTTAAACAAACGCATGGTTTTGACGGACGGACGGATGGAATTAAATGCCACCTCTGATAGGCGGGTTGGTCACGTGATTGACAGACGGATGACGGAGGCACGCGACGGGTCGTAAATCCTGCCTTACAATGCGACAGTTCACCACAAGCGTAGGCGAACCGGGCTCCATTCCTGGCAGTACCGCTCCCGGGTTCTAGCAAGTGGGAATCGTGCCGGACGAAGCCGCTGATCGGCGGGCTTTACTCGGGCTCCGGCTCCCGTGACGGACGGTCGTGTGGGTCCGGAACCTGGGTGGCTCAGTTGAAGATGGCTTCGCGCGTCTGCTGGAGGCGACCCAACGATCAAGACGGGGAGACTTGGGGCAATCCAGAGGTGCTGAAACATGCGGAGTGTGGTGAACCACCTCACTGCTGGATTCTGCGGACTGTCAACTGTAGATTCGTGTGGAATGGAATGGAACAGCATCGGAACTTGGAAGCAATGGCGTCAGCCTTCACTCGTGGGCCAGCGGATTCGCCTCCACAACTAGTAGCTCCTGGATGTCCCGCCGAGCGCTGCTCACCTACGACCGTGGGAGATTTTGGAGAAGGAGGGGGGTGGCTGCCCGATCCGTTACTCCCCACCTCCACCTGCGATGTTGAGCTCCTGATGTCGGAGCAGAAGAGCGAAGATGGAGTAGGTGCCATGGCTGAGCTGCCCGGATTTCTTGCGCCACTCGGCTGGAAGCTTAAGAACCCTGCCTAAAGTCACTGCTGTCGATATTGTTTTGCGGGCAGTCAGGCGGCCCGCACAGGATATGGATGGCAGTTCCACCTCAAGGGCGCATGTGCCTCTAACATGCTGGCCCACAAGCCCCGTCACCTTCTCTTAGTTCTTCGTCGCCTATTAAATCAGCATGGATTCCATACCTGCTATCTCCCGTAGCATATATTAATGCTTCCAGAAGTTTTGAACTCTTTCCTGTTGGGAGGAGTTTTACCGTGTCTATGCGTGTTTTACTCTCCCCCTTCTTAACTATAGTACAGCTAAAGGAGGTAGTCATGGCTCCAAACGCTGGCCATGGCCATTAAATCCCTCACTGCCGCGATGCCCGCCTCCTTAGCATGCAATTCCCTCTCCTTTAGGCGTAAGGGGTTCGCCCTGAGACGCAATTAGAACCCGACCCTACCTTCGGTCGTACATTCAATACTTAGCAATAGGGTAAATTAGAAAAAAAACTCGGGCGCTGCTCCATACTCACTTAGTTTCACCCTCATTGGCTTTCAGGACCTCGATTTTAAGGGGATTATGTAGCTTCGTGTCCAAGGTCAAGAAGCGAGGGAGCGATACGGGCGACAGTTACACGCACACATAGCGCCTCATCGTTCCTACGCGCAAGGCGTGCAGTGTTTCCGTGGTAACACTGTACTGTGCAAATTAGATCTGTAACATAAGGATTTTATTACACGCGATTAAAGTCCACAGATTAAACTACGTCCGTACTTTTGTGCTTTTCTCTTGCCGCTTAAGGAAACTGCATAGGCAAGCTTTAAAAATACGATATTTGACCATATTTGCGAATTTTTTTCTCCAATAATACACTCAGTATGACCAAAGTAAAAAACGAGAGGCATAAATAATTGTTTTTTAGCTTTCTGATTTTAAAAAAATATTTCCAGAACTTTTATTTACCGAGATACGCGTTTACGCGCAAACAACAATTTCACAGAAAACGTTTCAGTGCATAGGACCCTTAAAGAGCCCCCGAAAACTCTTCACTCACTCACGGTGTCGATCAATATTGTAAATCAGTCAGGTTACACCAGAGATTTGTTTGTCGTAAACTCTTCCCAATAGGCCCGCGACACCCAGGTGATTCTACGAAGTTGCTAGTACACACAGGCCACTTTCTCTGAGCCGTCGACAATGTGTCATCGCATACCGAACCCACATGAACACTCGCCGGTCACCATCATCCAAATACTCTAAAGCAGGGGCATAGAATTTAGGGGGGGGGGGGGTTGGACAGGGGTCATGCCCAAAGTTTGTGGGGAGGGGGAGGAACAGTCCCCGCAACTTTGGACACTCTCTGACTGCAGTTGCGCTGTTCTATGCAGCATTAACTTCCTTTCATCACAGATTTGGTAAAACATAAACGAATGTGAAAGACATAGCTGAAATACTGATGTTTCCTTTCATACATTTGAATATCCAACCATGCAGTGTTTCGTTAAAGCTACATTTTTATAGTCAGATGATGTTTAAGACGTGTCTGTGAAGATTTTTTTGGTGCAAAACTGCAGTTTGTAACACAGTAAGAAAAGTCATATTTTGACCATTATTGATCATCTGTATTGATTTCACGCCACATAACAGAAAACAGTGGACAGAAGATATTTTGTAATAAATGTGTGTGGGTATATAAGAATTGTGCCCCCCCCCCCCCCTAAACTTTATGAACAAATCTACGCCACTGTTATCAAGTACTCTTTCAGCATGCAACCTGTTGATAGCGACTATAAAAACCACGAACAAATATGTAAACATTTTTTAATATCATGGTAAATAGCCCAAAGGCAGCGAGCATGCCTGATAGCGACACTTACCGCCATGATTGACCGCGGACAACTGGAAGAGTAGGGCTGCCAACGTTTGTCGACAGCTAAGGACACAACTGCTGACTTGATGGCGCCATTGTCGTCCGCAGCACGGGAAGTTTTAATCCAGTCCGAGTACACCATTTATACGTCTCAACACATTCAAATGGGGTACTTATAACTTGTGACGGTGTTTGCGAACATACACAGGACGATGCTTTTGTCTCGGTGCTTCTTTAATGTAGGTGTTTTTAAGTTTGAAAACAGCTGAGAGCATCCCCTCCCCCCTTCCCCTGTTGATAAAAAAAGGGATTTGGAATGGTTCCAGTGAAAATGTTCTAATTATTCGTTGCCGTGACTGTTATATTATCAATTGGTTCATTTACAAAGCGTTTCCCCCAATATCACATTAAATATTTCATCAAAAATATATTAATCTGTATAAAAACTACAATCACATTTTACAAAACTACAATTCTTTCCAGCTATGTGCAGGTTACATTAAATATATTTCTTTCACATAGTAATCAACTTAAAATGGCCGCAAGCGCCCCCACCCCTATTTAAATGTTGACGGTTTAGCAGTTCCTGCCTAAGTGAATACCCTGTGCTGTCTCCCCGAACCTGGGCGAGACATCTGTATTTACATTTTATTCAAAACCATCGAGAACATTACGTTATCTTCACTTCGTCGATATCCGGAAGTCCTGGAAGGGAATCCAGTGGTGCGTGACAGACTGGCTGGAGTCACGTGGTAAAGGTGACATACAAGGAAGGGGAAGTCAGTCCAAGTTTTCGCGGGCTGTATCGGCCCAGCGGCGCCCACACTTGCAGATCGGCAGGCCCACCCAGTGGACATGAGGTGTGGATCTTTTCAAACGAACCCCCGTCGCATCGAAGGTAAGCCATCCCAAACGGCCAACATTTTCTCAACTTCATATGGCACCGTCGGTTTGGCTTTCGTCCGATGTGCAGGGATAACCGTCACAAACTACGCTAATCCTTGCAGGATTATTCCGCACTTTTGCACGTTCGTAGTTGACCTGATCCAGCATCGAGGCGTTTCTTAATTGATGAGGAAATTTCCCGACATTCTGGAAGGTGCAAGTCGCCGCTAGGTGTCGGCTGTTAATCACAGATGCGTCGCAGATACATCACATCTCTTCCTCCTTTCCTCAATGCACCATTTTACCCTAAACAATCATCGTCTTGCTGTACCAATGTGTGTGTTATCATTATTATTACAGGAATTTCGGTAACGTGTGTTCACAATTAATTGAGGATTATTGAAATCAGCCATTGAAAAATATCACTGCCTCTAACGGCGTGTGTTTTAACACATTCAGGTCTGCACACATTGACTGACACTTAAGACAAATTAGAAATTAGTCACATATCCACTACTGCAACAACGACGGTTATGTTGGTGCCTGTGTTAGAACTCATCATCGTCCTAATGTTCCATACTTACAGAGACTTGCAAAATTCGCGTTATTTTCTAACTGCACGATGAACTTCGCTATCCTATATATACTTGAGTCCGGGTAATTTGTTTATTGGCTTCCGCAGAAGTCGGGCGCCATTTTCCCTTTCGACTTGTTTGAGCATGATTGGCCCGTGACATCGTTAATTCTTTCTTATAAGTTCAAATACGTCCGGGAGGTGCCAGGAAAACTGTAACCCAGTAATAAAACCAATAGAAATGTATAACGTTATGAAGTATATTCTGTCCTCAAATAATAACGCGAATTTTGCTGGTCTTTATCATACCACGCCGGACACAACCCTGTACTTGACAGCGTTCATTATTGGCCGGTCATCAGCCAATGAAAAGCAAAGCTGATATTGACCCCATTAAACGTCCTTTATCGTATAAAAGGATTTTCAATATACCATGTCCCTTAGAGTGGCTATAAAAAAGAGAGATTCTGTCGTTATAAATATCATTATCACTGCGCTGTGGTGTTCTTGTGAGGATATGTTAAACACTAGTCGAATAAAGACTGCACATCCATGCGAGTTTTGTTCTGAACAGCAAAGTAATTTTCAAATTTTCTTTGCTCGAGCTACACTCGAGCATAGTCTACAAAGTGTTAACGGTGTTATGATTCAGTATATGCAGGCAAGCCTAGTGAACATAGCAGCGACATTTCGTTTCAAACATTAACACCAGTCCGTAGCATAAAGTATTACCAATATAACAAGGAAATTCGGTGTCTCTAGTTATACCCTGATAGAATCTTTCTATGGGCTGTTCACGATAAAATTAGCACTTTTGAAAGCCCTGCTTAAGATCTACTGTACTTGTATGCACGTTGTGTGTTCTTCCGCCTTATGTAAAATTTTCATTACCATGAGCCTCGTCACATTATTCATGTCAAGTGAATCTGTGAAATTATTAGAAAAGTAAATATTTTACAAATCTGCTCATTTTTACACTTTGATACATTCAAAAATTCAGAAAGCGAGAGATATAATTTAAGTTATCACAAATGTTTACCTAACACTTTTTGTTCGACGTTAAGTTATGGAAGTACTTTCCCCTCTATAGCTACCAATTTTATTGGGCGCATGTCACTCAGTGCGCCCGTTAAAATATATACATGCAGGGGCAGTGACTTTTTTACAGGGATAATTTCGAAAGTGTTCACTTTATCGTGAACAGTCTTTATACATGATAATGTCAGTTGAAACTCTTGATTTCGTTTCGCAAGAATGTAACGCAAGAGTTGAGTGAGTGAAGAGATTTGGGCGGTTCGTAACACAAAGGTCTTGAGAGCCGAATGTATAGCAATAAAACGTACACATTGTCGACACAATACCGTGAGCGATTTGGGCGACCAACGATCAGGAATAAAACTAGTGTAGTTTGGTTGGAGAGCGATTGTTCACAATATCGCTCTATCGTACGCGATCGCTCAACGCAAGTGTGGGCAATCTCATTAACTCACATGGGTTTGAGAATTATTTTGGTCGCTGGCGATTGCTGTGCCGTGAACTATAGCTTAGGGGCACCCGAAATTTCCGAAAATATTTCACGACCAGTTGTATTTCATAACACTTTAGCTCAGATCACCTTTTGTGATTGGGTGAGCTAGATATTGAGCGTCTTAAGTGTCTGCCCACGAATCAGAGACATGCAGAATCGGAATAACATAATTCTTATTGGCCAGTCAACTAAGGAACTGTCTTCTCACAGACACACTCCACCAATAAGCAAAATGAATCTGCTGGCACGCTCGTAGGGTATTGAAATATAGCACGTGCGTAAATCTTTTTGCAAAATTCGTGTGTCCCTAATGATTGCGCTATCGCTCATCAGCCTGGCCGGCCCTACGTGCTTGAAGTCTATTTTGTCACAAAATGAATTCGCTGGTCTCTCGAGCGTCTACCAATCAGCCACCAGACTCGTATACTGAGCCTCGCGCAGCCATTAGGCGGCCCGGATACGCTTACATCAGAGCAATCGCAGAGCCGTCTCGCTTCTGAGTAACTGCCTACCCTTTGTCCGGGGTCCGTTTTCTCACCTTCCACTTTGCGGTAGACTACTTGCCGCGCTTGAGCGGGGTCGCCAAGACGAGCACTTAACACGGATGCATCACCAGACAAGAGAAAGTTACGAGCAGACTAATCCATTTGACGTGTCTGTCGGAAAGAAAATTACGCAATCCCGCGTAGTCATTCGATACAAAACACCCTTTCGTATTTGTGTTATATATCCTTCATGAATGAGTAGGGACAATAATGTCCGGGGACCAGAATTTTTAGGTCCGCCTGAATACTGTAAGTAAGAGATGCTTTAGATATCCAAAAATCATGTGGCATTATTTAATACGTATTTTCCAAATGTATTTAAGAACTGACTAATGAAATTTATTCCAAATGGTTTATATACAAACTGTTCCTAAATTAATAGCCCAAACTGCGGGAGGTGACTACTTATGAATAATAAAGACCAAAATTTACGGGACACCATATATTTTAACAGAATATTAAAGTAGATATGAACCTTGTGAAGATTGTGTTTTGAAAACGTATTTTCGCTGAATGCCTTGTACTTTTCTGCCAGCGGTGGGGATGGCCGCGATTTACCCACAGTACGTCCCACACGGTTGAGTGGAACACGCCCATTTGGCGCTCTATGGAGCGTGTACTAGTGGAGGGCAGGTCGTTGATGTGCTGACGTATCACTTCCTCAACCCTAAGAGTGCGCACAGGCCGAGGACGGCCAGTATTACGCATGTGTCTCTGCAACATGGGAAGCACAAGTGTTCCTTTTGCTGCGGACATTGTAGGCATTGTATGTCCTGTACAAGGCATTTGGCAAAAATACGTTTTCAAAACCCAATTTTCATAGGCTCATATCTACTTTAATATTCTGTTTACTTATACCGTATCCTGTATATTTTTGACTCTATTTTTCATAAGGAATCTCCTCCCGTATTTTGGGTGTTTAGTTTCCGAACATTCTGTAAAAACCAAAGAAAAATTTTACAGGAAAGCAATAGCTTGAAGCTCGGTCACCTGTTACGAGCAGTGACCGCTAATGGCATTGATCGCCTTACATTTAAAAAGGCCCTACCGAGGATGAACCTAGTAGAACGAGTCGAACTGTCGTGGGATGAACATCGTGCCCGCCCCTTGGGACCAGCGAAGGTGAGGGTCTGCTGCGAGTGTGGTGGGACTATGGCAGCTTGAGTGCGGCGACCATTCCGCAACTCGTCGCGTCCCCAGGTGGTGGATAGGGGATCCCCAGTCTCTGGGGTGGCTGGGAATATTCACATAAAAGCCCGTGGACCAACTGGCCGGTGCGAGAGCGCCGTCGTCGTGGACGTCGGGAACCTGGGTAGCTCAGTACGAGATGGCGAAGAGCATCGTACCGAAGGCAGTCTAACGATCAAGGCGGGGACAAGGTGCTGAAACATGCGAAGTGTAGCGATCCTCACTGCTGGATTCTGCGGACTGCTGACTGCGGATGCGCGATCAATGGAACTGGAATGCTTCGGACCTTGGGCATGTTCATGTCCAAAAATAGTAATATATTTCAGAAAAATTACATAAGTATGACACTAGAATAAAAAAAACTCTTACACGTGGCTTCAGTTAACTTAAAACTTGCCCAGAAAAGCCTATTCAACCTTGTTAGCAAACTTTTCAATAAGTTACCGCAACACCTTCAAGAAATTTGCTTATCTAACCAAAAATTCTTAAGAAACAGTTGAAAGAATATTTTTCTAAACTAACATTTTATAGTGCAGAAGAATATCTAAACTACAAAAACTAAGAAATTATTGCACAAAACGTCTTTGTAGGCTTTTCTTGTTCCGGTTTTTCTCGTTTCCTTTTCCTTCTGTTTCAGCAAAATGACGACGTCACACAGCGTGTTGGAGGAAAATTGGTTAAATTATGAGGAAAAGATGTGATGCGTGTACGTGTAGTCTGATATATATATGTATATATATATATATATATATATATATATATATATATATATATATGCGTGTGTGTGTTTACTATTTCCAGTGTATAAACTTTGTATACTGTAATTTGACTTGTCCAATATCTTTGTACAGCTATGTATTGAAAAAAGATCTTACGGATGCAATAAAACAAGACAAAACGAAACAAATCACTGACATCGGCCTTCATCTTGGGCCAGAGGCATACCACCGTCACTGGTAGGTCCCGGATGTCCCGCCGAGCACTTTTTAGCTCTCACCCAAGACCGACGGACAATTTTGGATGATGGGGGAGGGGGTGGCTCGCCAGAGCAGAAATATTGGCAGCAGAACTACCTCAAGGGCGCCTGTGCCCACAAGACTCACCCCCTCTCTACGAGAACTTCCTAATTCACATTAAAGAGCATGGTTATCCATGCCGTCTGTTTCCCGTAGCTTTGTCAACAATGCACGCATAACTTTTGAACTTCTTTCCTGTCGGGAGGGGTTATTGCTGTCTCTGTACACTGTTAAAAATTTCCGTATATTTACGGAATGTTTTACGGAAATGTACCATGTATATACGGAAAGGCAATCCGTAATGACGAAAAACGGAGTTAAGTCCGTAAATACAAAATGCGGAAAGTCTCCGTATTCCCTTTGGCTTCGAGTTACGGGGACGAACAATGCCAATTCTACACGACACTTTCTTCGCCACTGTAACAAGAAAATTATCGTTTCTGCGGCAGTTAACGTTATTCACGCGACTATGACATTCTTTCAAACATTAAACAATAGCATCAGGCGTCTGTAACATTTGGCAACACTAAAAATGCACTAAAATTTAATATAAACTGAAATCTGCTTTTGTTTATTAAATATAAATATAAAAGTTATGCCATTACTTTCAAGTGAGAGTTGTCGGTAATTTTTTATACACAGTAGAACACCCGCATAACGAAAATTAAAGACATTTTCACTATCTCTTTTTATTTTAAACGGAAAGTACAGAAAACTAAAATGGAAATTAATTGAGAGGTTCCGTGAAAATTACGGAAAGTCCGTTTCTGAAAATCAATGTGTCCGTAATTTTATGGAGAGTTTACGGACACTTCTGGATAAATTTTTACCAGCACTTTAGCGTAAAATAAAGGAAATTTTTTTTTACAGTGTACCGGCATCAGCTATAGGTACACTCAGGGAGGCCAATCATGGCCGTAAATGGTCGCCATGGCTGCCCAATCCCTCTCTGTCGCAATGAATGTCTTCTTTGGATGACTTCCCTTTCTTTTAGGCCTATGACACTATTAGCTCCCGTCCCTATCTCCAACGTACACTTCATACTTAGAAATAGGGTAGGATAGAAAAAAAAAAGTAATTTAGTAGAGTTCATGGTCACACGTGAGTTGTGTTATAATGGTTTGTGGCAAGTGCAGACATTGTTCACTGTATGCTTACAACGCATCGTTCGAACAAATAATATATGTCCACAGCGCGGCATTCGCCAACCAAACGAAAGGCCCTGTTCTGGAGCAATACCCCGTTATGCTGCTACCAGTGAATATACAGGATGCTATAGACGGAACTAAGCTATAAGATCATTTATCCTCGTTCATGGAGCTGACTTTTGTGCAGTGAATAATCGCCTGAAGTCATTCATCAGAAAACTTCCGCGCTAGGCTCGATTTGTTTGGTAATTCGTAAGCCTGTGTGGCATTTATGATTGGTATCTCATCAATTACGAGCCAACCTTAAGGTATGTTGCTGAAAAACTAAAAATTATATTCAAGTTTTTATAACTTTAAGGATTTACTACTCTATGACGGTATCAAAACTGAAAACTCCCCATCCTTAGTTTTATCGTAGATTGAATACGTGGTAGAGTGATCTCGCTAGCTGCCCAGAACCATGTTCCACGTCATGCCCCAACATTGGATTACTTTTCTCCCAATACGACTCTAAAAAACGACGTGAATATTATTTGAGCAAGAGCACTGTTTGCGCAAACAAGCCTTTTTGAGATGTTCGTATACTACTTCTAACAGTCTTTTAATGCAATTATATCACATTCGAATTGGCTGAAGTATTTCATTCCTATAAAAGAGGTCGTCTTTAGAAGAAAATTTAGATATAAACAAACATGTTCATCACTCTTGGCCATGTGACTTTAACAGTCGCATTGCTATGGGGTAGGTATTGGTATCGCGTAGGTACAAGCGCAGAAACACGACACTCTGTCTACCTCATGGCACATCACAATCTTCGCTCAAGACTGTTAGGATGACAATCGAGCGATAATCCTACCAGCATTTTGAGTTATGGAGGCATTCTGCAGCGATAACCCTCTGTAGGATCACCGCTCCTGATCTCCGGCGGATAGGATTTCTGCATTTATCTGAAGAACGCTCTGGATTACTAACCTCGTTCTCTCGGCATGACTCTGGGTGCGTTGAACATTCCAGATGGTCAGGTCGAACGGTATAAAGGTGTGACAGGTCTCCGAGTCTAGTAGTTGATGAGTGTATGAGTGGCTGAGTTCCGAGCGATAGACGACAAGCAGCGGGAGAGAAGTGACCCGCGGAAGAGAAATCTGCGACTGCGAGTATCAAGCAGTGAAGGATGCGGCTGGCATACTGGACTATTGGACTAGATGCGTGAGTGAAAGAAATTATAAATGATGGCAACAGATAGACAGAATACGTGATAATGATGAGTAGGAGTTAATTTACTGTAACCAAACATTCGCATTAAGAAGTGTGTGTATATATATATATATATATATATATATATATATATATATATATATATATATATATAATGCTGTAAATACTAGCTGTGTGAATAAATTAGAAATCGAATAGTTTCTTTATTTACATCTATACCTCACGAACTCAGACACGCCCCTCAGGCGTTCCGTGTGACAATATAAAAATTTAACATATAAAAATTAATTCAGTTGATTTCACTATGATTTCCTTAGCGTAGTCTTTTCGCTAATCGAAGAACTGCCACTTTACACTTTCTGGCCATAAACAAAACATCTCTGCTATCGCAACCATCTGCCCTTGGCGCCATCGTGCGGCGTGTATTTAAATACATTACAGCTGAGGCAGACATGTATTGTCTTCTAAGAAAGTCCTTTGCATTCACTCTCTCTTCGCCAATGCAATTTAAAAGGCGCGTCGTCAAAACTGCTGAGCATTTTTCTTTATATTTGGATTTTAAAAAGACCCGCGCTTTTATTTGAATATAAGTAGAGCTAGAGATTTTTCGCAAAAAATAAATATATGAGTACACGGTTAGACTTGAATACTATGAGCAGCCAACGGCAGTTTGTCAATTGCCATTGGTTGCTGTCTGCTTGAGAAGGCGTTTTCATATTTGACCGTGCCACTCAGAATTCAGCAACATCGGCACGGTTCCTGCGTGATTCGTGTACAGGCAGTTGACAGCTACAGTGTTTTCAAATATAACTTGTATTGTAATCTTTATCACAAGTTTTCTCTACCCCTAAATATAATAAATTGAGTAATTAAAATATGCTTATACCTATTCTAGCAAAGGCCGCTCGCGGGAAAGTAAACACTCGGAAGTTAACGTATAAGGTTAAATAAAATATATTTATTGACTATTGTTCGAAAGAAGATTGCTTTTAAAAGTTCTCACCTTACCACGAATAGCATAGGTATGTACAGATTCCCACTTAAGTTATTAGCGAATCAATAATACTATAATCGCCCCGGCCTAAGAACGGACTTGGCTCTGCCTAATGAAGTGAAAGAGAGAGAGACAGAACAACTTGCAAAGCATCAACCACAGGTATAGGCCGTTCACTTTTGGTATAGGTATAGCACTTTTGAAGCCCTAGTTACTTTTTTCTTTCAACCAATTTATATCCTTAAACCACTTACTAATGTAAACCCTGTCATGTTAGTAATAAACGCATTGCATACATTCACCATACCCAAAACCAAAAGTTTGAGGCTACAATTAAATGCATTTATTGGTTATTATGTCTGATGAAATAGCTTCAAAACGTGATCACTTTACCGTGAATGACCTATAGCTGGTAGACGGCAGGCGAATCTGAAGACACTCCGGCAGATCTCCCAAGTCCTAAGTTACAGCGGCGCTAATATAATTCTAAGACTTTACATTTTATTGTGAATGTAATGTTTTAACTAATGGATAATGAAACTTGTACTTCTGGTTTTACACATATTAAGAGTTCGGATTTGAATCCCTAACAAATCCACGGTTTCTTTTCTAACAGCGCATGAATAAAGTGATCATTCCCATGACAATGTTAAAATTACACGTGGTGGAAGAATGAAGAGTAAGCAGAAAAGTAGATCATTAGCAGCAGTTTCCAAAGTGATCAGTTTACCGCGGACAACATATATAGTACATCCACGATTACTTCCATATTTTCTGAAGCCTTGCTAAAATGCTACTACCAGGATATTCCTCCGCCTCATGCAAACAAAGATTAACCGAGTTTATACCAAACGGACAACGCACAAAATAATTTTATAAGGAGTATTTCTTACTAGGCATTACCAACATGCCTATTTTCTTTCTGTTTTTTTTTATACTAATTACAAACGAAATTGTCATTTTTAGGATTAAACATAAGTAAAGGTTCAATTCAACAATATTTAGGATAATTTAATGTTATAAGAAGTGTAAAACGCTCACCGCACGTGATGTATTTTGGAAACACCCAAACACGTCATACATGGGGTAATTTCTCAAAGGTTTGATTCAAAAACGTGAGAAGAGAACGCGAACAGAATATAACATCAAAACTAGGAAAGCGGAAGTTAATAAACATGTGAGATTACTTACTAACAGGGATAGAGTTCTGACTTCAGATCTTACATAAGTATTCTTTACAGTTTTATTGGCAGAAAATCATTTCAATGCAGCAAAACGGATAGTGGTTGCTGCTAAGCTTGCATTCTGCTATGAGCAGCGGAGTATGGTGAACTGTTGCAAGGTAAGCTGTGTTTCGCTCTGTGCTATACCGCATCGTTTACTAAGTTTACACATTGGCCACTTAAACGTAGTAGTGCAGTTGACGTCACAGCACGTGTTTAGTGGGAGCCTCGCCGCTCTCTCGTGCGTGGCCGCAGTACATTTAGTTTCTCCCGGCTCCACTCTGGTAACTGGTTCCTGCTGCGTGCGCCAAGTGTGTACAGCACTGAGCAAGCATCAGCCTACCTTGCAACACGTGACCACGCACCACTATGTGCCAGTGGGTCGGGGGGAAGAGAATGAGTCATACATAGAGACCTGAAAAATTCGCTGATTCATTCTGGGACAAGCTAGAATTCAAAGCATGTACATTTATATAACTTTAGCCATTGGTCCTCACGGTGTTTGACACCTTCTGGAGAACGCTGGCCCAATCGTCGCAAATCACTGTAACAGCAGACAACCAATATGCAGTTGGTTTCGGTATATTTGCACATAAGACTGTAGAGACTAGCCATACATCAGCTTGCCGCACGATGGTGCCACGGACAAAATGCTGCTACAAAGCTACCTTGTGAAACTTGCCCAAGAAGAAAACGGCGAATAACTTCTCTCAAGGTTACGCATCTTCTACGGTCTTATTTATATATTCAGTGTTGCTGTGACTCACGTTTGCAACAAAGCGGATCGCCTCGGGATTTCTCTTCAGCATGCTCGCCTGTTCTGTGTCCGAGTCGATAGCCGAGAGTAAAACTGGTTTACCAGATAATTGAACGCTTTCGAAAACCTTGTTTACTTTTCTTATTTCTATCCACGATGCATGCTTCCACAGCATACAACGAATTATTACTCTGCCGTGAAACTAAACACTGCTTCTCTCTCATCGATCAATCGACGCTTGAATATAATTAGACGTATAACTAGACGCATAACTACACAAGCTCTGTTAAGTCAATGGTTACTATTGTTTACATAAAAAGGAACCTATTTCTGCAGCTACTAATTTAAAACGTCGTGGGGCGTCAAATGAGTTTAAACATGGTTATTTGAAGTTTGTCGTACTATAATGTCCACTATAATGAATTTTATGTCGGACACAAGCACTCAAAATTTAATTCACTGGAAGAAGCATAATTGATTGTTAGGGACACCCGAATTTCGCGATAAGATTTCCGCACATGCTATATTTCAATACATTACGAGTGTATGATAGCAGTTTCCTTTTCCTTATTTTAGCGGCGTGTGTCTGTGAGAACACATTATGTTAGTTGACTGGCCAATCAGAATTAAATTACTCCGATACTGTACGTCTCTGATTCGTGGGCAGACACTTAAGACGCGTAACATCTAGATTACCCAGTCACAAATGTGGATCTGAGCTAAAATGTTATGAAATACAACTGGTCATGAAATCTTTTCGCGAAATTCATGTGTCCCTTCTGATTGTGTACTACTGTACTATGTTAAGTAGGAAAGAACTTCTTATCGGGACGCTATCATCTCGGCATTTCGGGATTAAATTAGCTAGTACTGAATGTCGTATAGTACAATAAACCAAAGTAATGCCCAACGGCGTAGTGCCTAAAACTAACCATCTTTGGCGTAGTGCCCAACGGCGTATTGCATAACGACATAGTGACTAACAGCGTAGTTTTAACGGGTAGTGTCTAACGGAGTAGTACTTAACGGCTTAGTACCTAACGGCATTATGCCTAATGGCGTAATGCCTAATTATGTAATTGTTAACGGCGTAACGCCTGACGGCGTAGTACCTAACGACGTAGTCCTTAACGGCGTAGTGCCTAACGGTATAGTCCTTAACGGCGTAGTGCCTAACGGCATAGTCCTTAACGGCGTAGTGCTTAATAACGTAATGTTTAACGGCGTAATGCCTAAAGGCGTAGTGCTTAACAGGGGAATGCCTAATGGCGTAGTGCCTGCCGGCGGAATGCCTAACGGCATAATGCCGAAAAAGTGGGTTAGGCATAACGCCAATAGGAACTACGCCGGTCCCTCTAGTAAGCGCGTCTGCTGTATTGTGAACCAATAGAACGCTAGTGAGTATACATAAACCGACATAACTGGCTTCCAATCATTGGTGGAAAAATCCAACTGACTTTTAGCTGTCCTGATACCAAACAATTACTTTTTGAGAACTGCTAACAGTATCACTGTTGACACCGAGTCGGTGTTCATGTTAACCAGCGTAGGAAGGTTACCTTTGACCCGTACTCCAACTGTGATGAGGCTCAGTGGCCAATGATCTTCCCTGTGGGTAACTGATTCGTACGCCATGCTACTGTCCTGCATTATGGCTGGTTGTTATTTCTGCAGTTAGGTAGGGCTTAAAGTCGCGTCTACAACGAGGTCGCTAGCGACAGAGCTAGTTGTTCAGAGAAGCAAGGACAGGGAAGGAATCGCCCAAGACATGTAGTAAGGAACCACCTCAGTTTTCTGGAGTGATTGCGGCATACCATAGAAAACTAAATAGGATTGCCGGACCGGAAATCGATCCCATGTCTTCCCGAATGTGATTTCGAGAGAGTGAGTACGTGAAGAGATTTGAGAGGGATGGACCCAAGCGTCCAAGGTCAAGAAGCGAGGGAGCGATACGGTCGACACTAACACGCACGCCTAGCGTCTCATCGCTCCTACGCGCAATGCGTGCAGTGTTTCCGTCGTAACGCTGTACTGTGTAAATTAGATCTGTATCATAAGGGTTTTATTACACGCGAAGAAATACCACAGATTAAACTACGCCCTTATATTTGTACTTTTATCTTGCCGCTTAAGCAAACTGTATGGGCAAGCTATAAAAATGCAACATTTGACCATTTTCACGAATTTTTTTATCCAAGAATACATTTAATATGACAAGAGTAAAAACATAGGGGCATTGATAACTGTTTCTTATCTTTTCTGATAAAAAATCGTATTTGCAGTTTATTTATTTACCGAGATACGCGTATTCGCGCAAACAACTATTTCACAGAAAATGTGGGTGTCCATCCCACTCATTAACAGCGAACTCTTGAGAGACCGATGAGGGTGATTGAGGTGGGTGTGGAGCTTTGCCGGAATGAAAGGGGGGGATACGGGAGAACCCTGAGAAAACCCACCGAACAGCGGCATTATCCGGTGCGATTCCCACATGCGAAAATCCGGGAGTGACCCAGCCGAAGATTGGTGGGAGGCGAGCACGCTAACCGCTCAGCCACAGCGGCCCCGTGAGTCCACAGGTTGGTCTTGTTTTGATAATGGAAAAGCGAAAGTCTACAGCTCACTGGCTGTGATCGTGAAAGGAACGCTGTGCCGGGTTATAGCACAGCGCACGTTGCACAATTGCTTATTTGCAAGACTTCCAACTGGTAATTAAGTCGGGTCTGAAAGAGCTAAATTAAGTGAGGTTACGGGCAGAGTTTTTTCAATGGACGATTTCAAAGGAGCATAACCAACCGTGCACTACATAATGGCCTACTGCTATATAATCGATCTGAGAGCGACAGCAAAGGAAAAGGCACTTTGTGCTACTAAACCTCGGTCATTGTTCTCCCTTCGTCCCACCTTTCTCCATCACGCTCCAGCTGTCCTAATTGGCCGTGATACTTCCTGATTTCTTTCTAGTAACCAATCAGCTTCCGGAAACATGGGTTAACGAATCCTCTCAAATATTGTGGCCATAGAATTTTCTGTTCTGGTTTGCAATTCTCTTTAATTCCAAAACCATCTAAATGCGCGGGGTTCGATTTCAAATTAACAAAAACTAATATGTTGGGATCATTAAAAACTAGCAATCTTCTAAGTACTCCGATTTCTCTAATCCATATTTTCAAAAATTATAACTAAAATTTAAATTGACATTTTCAATTTCCTTTTTAATAGAAAAAGATAACAAAGGAAAGCACGAGACTAAAGGAGAAAACATTTGTAGCCAATAATTTAACACTGACAACAAAATATAGTCTATAACAAAAAATACGAAAGAATATAAAAGGATAAGAACCTCAAAATTATGGGTCTAACTCTCGGTCTTCAAAAAGCAAAAATAATTAAAATAAAATATAAAAAAGAAGATAAACTACCTTTAAAGGAAGAATAAATATTCAACAGGAAGCCAAATTCGAATCATATTATGCACGGAAATATTGCACCAGAAATAGAGCAACAAGGAAGAAGCAATAACATCACAATAGAGAACAAAATCAAGGAATGAACAGAAATAAGGATGAATGATCTATATAAGAAGAAAGTGAAATAACTAAAACTACAGTGTTATAAAAGAGACAAAAAATAGCAATGTCTGTGAGGCAGTTCAAGGAAACATTTATTTGTGGAATCTCGGAAACTGCAACCTATTCCCGTTATGTGTACAAGGAAGAAAGTATAGTAAACTATGCAGATCAAGATATTCTGTTCGCTCTGCCGTCGTTTGTTAGTGTTATTATAATATGATGTTTACTTGTCAGTGCGTCACTCTAGTGATGATAATTTCCATCCCTTTTTATACCGCTAAGTTATGCAGGATCTTATACTAAAGAGCGATAATTAGGAAAAATGAAATTAATAAAATGGGTGGTTAATCATGTTTGAAAAACTCACTCCCACTGCAGTTAATCGGGACTGATGGCGACCACCTGATTTGTGAACTGCATATTTTGTTTAATAACACTCTTGCCAAGGAAACAAGCTAGCGCGCAATCGCCACACGTATTTCAGAAAACGCCTAAACGTTTGATTCGACTAAACAAAAGGTCCTTCATTTCTACGTCTTTCGGCCAACCGGAGCGCGGTTTACATACCCTACCCTTATCTAACTTATGATTTGAAAGACACTGGAACACATCCATGCTTTACCTGCAGCCCGAACGCTGTTTAATTTAATTGAAATTATTTGGGTAGCATGCAGCCCACTTCTACAGTAGCTGACGTATAACATAAACTAGAATCTTAATTTTACTGCGTACCATTTGTCCATGTTATTTCTTATAGTTAGGAAAACTGTACCTGGTCGTACTATATACCACAAGAAATGTGGTTTTTTGTAGAAATTGCCATGCAATTCTGCTGTATGGTGTGGTTTGTTTGTAAAAGAAGTATCTGAAGATGGTTAGGCCTAATGAATTTTGGGATTCTCACTGGTCGTACACTTCGAACCTCTACAAGAGGAAATTTTTATATCGCACCTATCTAAATTCCGGTGAAAAATCTCATCTGTTCAGGTTTCTGGTTGCATCATTAACTGTTTTAAATGTTTAAAATCAACAGTGACGGCAGTCCAAAGAAGGATAAAATTGGTGTGCTTTGATAATTATTTTATAATTGTTATAAAATATTTTGCATTTCTTTTCACAAAGCTGATATGTCGGCTGTGATTTTAGTATAATGAAGTAGATATCTTTGGGACAATGGGACCAGGGACCGGAGCGACGGAGCTATTCATGCTTTGTCATTCCGTTTGACTGGAGGCCATATTGTCCACCATGTTGGATGTCGGTGATCTTGAAATTTGACTTTGACCCCCCGGTGACCTTTGACCTTAAAATCCCCCCAAAAAATAATAAACATCTCAAACAATACCCAAAAAATTAAAATTAAAATTAATAAAAAAGTTATAGAAATTTCTTCAAGGGTTTATTTTTAAATTATTA
Source organism: Dryococelus australis (assembly GCA_029891345.1). Classification (NCBI taxonomy): domain Eukaryota; kingdom Metazoa; phylum Arthropoda; class Insecta; order Phasmatodea; family Phasmatidae; genus Dryococelus; species Dryococelus australis. Next base: position 102,693,228 of record CM056996.1, read on the forward strand.
AAACATTATTATTAAAAAGTGTATTAGCTAAAATTATTAACAAATCATTATTAAAAATATAAAAATCTTACATTTCCGGAGGTCCCGCCAGCACAACATCCAGCAGACAACGGAACCCCTCCACTCAATCATATTGTCTTAACATTCCCCTCCCCACACATCTGCCATTACTCATTCTATCATATGCACCCGCCTTGGTTTTTTTCGTTTGTCATTTGCTTATACATTACTGGAGGCCGCCATCTTGGATTTCATATGTTTAATTTTACATCACCTAGGTGGTGCTAGTGCTAGGCGAGCAGTCGATTTCGGCACCAGGTGGCAGCCATATTTGTTTATGTTTTTTTAACCTATAGGTGATGCTCCATAAAGCCAAATCTATACACAGGGTCCGAAGTCTCATCTGACCATCAGCCATTTTAGCCATCATATTGAATCCAAGTGACCTTGAACTTGACTTTTGACCTTGACCCCGGTACCCTTTGAACTTAACCCAAAAAATTGCAAAAATTCTAAGAATTCCCAAAACATCCTTAAAAAAATTCTTTAAAAATATTTTTAAACATTTATAAATTATAACAATTTTATAGAAATTTTTGTAAAAATTTATTTTAAAAATTTATTGAAACGTTTTGTTAAATAAACACTTGCTTTTGTAGAGGTTCTCTCAGCACCACATCCAACAGACGACTGACCCTCATCAATGTTTCTCACTGGCAAATTAGTCGGTTCCCCCCGGATCACTCCAATGTTTCTCATTGGTCGATTATTTGAGTTTGCTTCATCCCAACAGTGTTTTTATTGGTTGATTACTCACACTCGTTCGACCCGCCGCCACTCTTTCTCATTGTATTAGCATTCCTCTTCCCACCCCCTTACCAGTACTCATTCCGTCAAATGCACTCCACCCACCATATTGATTTTTTCGTTTGTAATGTGTTTACTTTTTCATCATCTAGGTGGTGCTAGTGTATTAGATATCGATTTCGCCACCAGAGGAGCTGCAGAGTTAGCCATTTCTGGTTGTTGTCGACCTGACCCCAATTACATTAAAATCGAAAAATTCGAGAAAAAATCCCAGTTGATACAATTGTCCATTACTAGCTGGTCACAACAGGGAGGCCATGTCCGCTAACTAAACTAGCCAACGACTGACTCCAGCCAAGACTAACTCCACCCAAGATTAACCCCACCCAAGACTGGTTCCCAGCGAGACTGAATGAGCACAAGACTAACTCTTGACGAGACCAGTTCCTGCAATACTGGCTAGATCAACCGACAAGACCAACCTGCCATACAACCCACCTATATACACGTTGATGGACAATCTAAAAAAAAAAAGTCTCCAAAAGAGTCTCGTAGCTATCCTCTTCGCACAAAATCTTAGTGAACTTTGCGCAAGACATTTCTACCATAGCTGACCATATCAAAGCGTCATACTAACTTAACAATCCAAATGACCCAACTAACTAGTTGCGAAACATTCCACAAAAATTTCCCCCTCATTTAATTCGTTCGTCATATAGAACTCATCCATTTTAAACGGCCCTAGTATAAAACATAATATTTCAGATAAAACCACAGCCTACCTCCTGCACATGCTACCGTAAATTTTATCTAAAACAACCTCTCGCAAACGATGACTTACACCTCTGAATCAATAAGTATTTTAGAGACACAGGAGGAACTGTATAAGAGATTAAATACGCATTTCTATGTAAAGATATATTTAATTTATTTCCTTATTATATATATTTTATCTTTTCTGGGTTGTTTGCAGATCATGGATAGTAGTCAACAGTCTCATCGAATATAACCCCGATCCTTCGGTTCATTGATGATTGAAGATATCTCAACAATGCGGGAGATCAATCCAATATCTGAGTCTATAAATATGTTCATTCGGGTCTTCGGGAAATATGTAATGAGCGTTCTTGATGCCTTCTGTCTTCGTCAAACCACTTGTCTAAAGAAACTAGTTAGTGAAATGTGTGGGAACATCGAGAGAATCATCATCCTTCTAATGAGATACTTCATCAACACTGTTGCTATAGTCATTATCATCAATACTGTCTTCATGATCGTTTTCACATCCTGTTTCGTCCTAAATAAGAAGTCTACTTTTCTTTGTAGGAGTCGCATGGTCATCATCAGTATTTGGAGCCTACGACCGTTTATTTTGAATTCGTCGACTTCATTCAAACGTCTTGCAAGTGTACATTTCAAACATGCCGATTCTACCACGCCTCGTAGGTCTCTCATTCTGTCATTAGCATTAACTGTAATATCATAATTGTCTGCGGAATTAGTGGGTATCCATCGATGCAACAGGGGTTATTGACGACATCGCTTGCTGGCTCTCAAAAAGCGAATCCTTGGAGATCTTGGTGTGGTTATTTAATGTATCACCTTGCATAGACTACATGTGTGTCCATTGTCGTAACGTTTCATCATGCGAATTCCCTCGTCGTCTACGAACATTTTATGTAGTGTGTTAGCAGGGGGTAACGAAGTCAATGCATGTTGTCTCGAGTCAATCAAAGGTACGTTACCTTTACACGTACCAATGTGTCTCTTCAAATTATATTTACACTTAGGTGATGTAAAAATAAACATATGAAATTCAAGATAGCGGCCTCCAGCAAGGTATAAGCAAATGACAAACGAAATAAACCAAGGCGGCTGCATACGATAGAATGAGTCATGGCAGATGTGTGAGGAGGGGAATGTTAAGACATTATGGTGGATAGGAGGAGTTCAGTTGTCTGCTAGATGTGGTGCTGGTGGGACCTCCGGAAATGTTTGGTTTTTTATATTTTAGTACTGATTTGTTAGAAATGTTATAGTAATAATTTTTAATAATAAATTTCAATAATAATCTTGAATAGTTTTTAAAACAAATTTGCTATAAAAATTTGATAATGCTTATTAAATGTTATAATTTTAGGGGATTTTTTTGTTTTTTAAGGTGAAAGGTCACCGGGGTCAAAGTCAAATTTCAAGGTCACCAACATCCAACATGGCAAACAATATGGCTACAGGTCCCGTTAGCCCAAAGTTATATATTTCATTCTACTGATTTTAAATGTAATTTATAGGTGATGATTCCAAGAAGTTGGTGAAAATTTATTTCCCCTGTATGTAAGATGCACGAAGAAAACATTTTATATTTCGTTGATCCATTCTTTTAAATTTACGGCAATATTTTTCCTCCAAGATTGTATTTTTTTTAAATATATATCATGCAGTTATGTACAGTTCGCGCAAGCAGAAAATCAACACTGGATCGACACTGCTGTGTGCCGAACTGAATAAAGATGAGGGTTCTAAAACGTTAAAATAAATATTAATAAAACATGTTTACGCACATCTGACCGCAAGTTCCGTAGATAGCTTTGGTGTGCGAGGTAAATTAGAAACTGTTTGCGGTCACAACTCGAAAATTGAATGTTTCCAAGAACGCACGTGTCGTAGCATGCAGTTGGTGACGTCTTTCCAGCAGATACAGAGGCGTGTTAACTATTATAGGCTATTCACGGTAAAATGAGCACTTTTGAAAGCCCTGCTTAAAATCGACTTGTTTGCACATAGTGTAACCTTCCGCACATAGTGTAACCTTAACATTGTTGTGGGCCTCATCACTTTATTCATGCGTCGGTCAAGTGAAACTGTGAAATTATTTGTAAAGTAAATATTTAACAAATCTGCTCATTTTTACACTTCGATGCCTTAAAAAAAAAAAAAGAGAAAGCGAAAGAAATAATTTAATTTATCAATAATGGTTACCTAACACTTTTTATTCGACGTTAAGATACGGAACTACTTCCCATCCATCGTTACCAACTTTACTGGGCGCATGTCACTCAGGGTGCCTGTAAAGTTATATTCAGGTATGAGGCAGTGACATTATTCAAAGGTTGTTTTTAAAAGTGCTCACTTTATCATGAACAACCTTTACAAACGCTTCCATTTTTCCCCTCTCTGCGCCTCGTGACCTTCTTTCTGGTCGCGGGCGGTGTTAAGAGAGACCCACGTTGCGACCGCGTTGTTTCGCAATCTTTCCTCGGAGCGAGGTACGCCGGAGCTAATGGCAGGCCTGACCCGACGTGGCCTTATGTTTCGACAGACACTGCCCCTCGCCGCCCGCACAGCCATCATAGTCGCCGCAGGTTGTTACAGCTTTCACTAACTGCGTCTGTAAACGTGGGGCTACGATTAAATAATGAAGAACTAAGGTATTGAATTGCACTTATGCCCGGTTGCACCATCGTGGTTCGAAACTAGATCCGAGATCGGATATAAGATCGACACAGAAAAGTGTTGCATCATTCGAGTTCAGAGCAGGACTGGTGATCGAGATAGTTCTTTTCGAACCGCCAATTTCGACGGTTCGAAATCTTGATCCGAGATCAACAGCCATCGTCGACAAATGTAGTTTGAAAATACGCCAACAGATAGAACTACGTTCGATTGTTTTCTTGGGAAATTAAAAAAAAAACATTATAAGCACTTGAATCTTATTCATTAAAATTCGTAGAACAATAATTAATTTAAAGCAGGTAAAACATAGCACATCTAGTTCTATCTATAGTAAAAAATACACCTACTTCCATGACGTCATATATTACGAACCAATAGCAACATTTGTCTCATACTTAATATCGATCTCTCACATTGGAACCAAGATCGATGAATCGGAGTTCCAGAATCATGAAATTTCGTTGGAACCAAGATCAAACTGGATCCTGGTACGGAAATACGATCATTTGATCTCGGTTCGAGGAAGATGTTGGCGCAACCGGGCCGAGTCGATAAGCACACGGGAAAAGAACAATAAGAAGATTTGCAATTTATGATTGAATCAGAAACTGTTATGTTTAGCCAATCAGAATCGTAGGAGACGAAAGCAACTTACATAACCTGGAAATATGGACAAGAGTGTACATTATTTACATATAATTAATTATTTGTGGTTACTGCTTGTGTAATCGTTTTTAAAAACTCGTGATATCTGATAGAAGGGAAAGCCCATGCCAACATTGGGAATTTACATCAATAAATCTGAAAATGTTAATTAAAGCATATTCAAGAACCTCTTCCAAGAAATGAAACATGATCATGAACTGTTCTTTAAATTAAGAGGATATTGTCTCTTTATTAAAATAGTTACTTTCATACGATATCAAAATATGACGTAACCCGCCAACAACAAATGTCACTGGGCTCTGGTTGGCTACTTCGTCTAACGATCTCTTAAGTCACGCCAAGAACGCACACGACCCGTTAAGACCCGTACAGGACAGTCATAAACTAATACCCTTGAACACATTCATTCGTATCTTAAGCACACGGAGCACTTATTCTGTTAAGTCAATCGTAAACCAACCTTAAGTCATCCTTGCGACAGGTAAGCTGATATTGAGCCTGTGCACGTCAAAAAGTATCTACGGCCGTTTGTTTTTTTTTTTTTTTTTTTTTTTAACGGTATCAAACAGCTGTGAACATGTTCGTGCCCGGTCTAGACGCCCTCTATGCTCGACACCGAACTCCGTAGCGTAAAGCTGATTCTAAATAATTATCTGCGATGTCTTTTTTGTATTTTTTTTTTAAACACAGAGTTACGAAAATAACTTAGTGATGTGATGGAAAACTGAAAACGAATATTCTTTAACTCATTGAAGGAATTTTTGTGCAATTAACTGCAAAATGCTTGTACTCACGAATTTACCTAACCGTTTTAGATAACTATATCACGAAAATAACTATCATATATTCATTAGTTTAAGTTGAATTATCATGTAACAAAATTGATTCTAATGGAAAATATAGCGTACATTGTTACCACTACAGTACAGTCGAACCATACTGACCAACGATTATAGTATTGTATGTAGAAGTTTGAATATAAGACTGAAAAATAACATTTATTACGAAATAATTTTACCTTTACTACTTGTGGTTCTGGAATCGAAAAAATACATTTTTAACATGAGAAAAAATAACAGATAAATTATAATTTTCTCGTGTGTTCCAAGTGTTTGGTACGCAGCTCGTCCCAAGTCGTGGAGGCGTGAGCATGATTTAATATGTGTAGGCCGTTCACGGTAAAATGAGCACTTTTGGAAGCCCTGTTTAAGATCTACTTGTATGCACGTTATGTATTCTTCCGCCTTATGTAAAATTAATATTGCAATCGGCCTTATCACTTTATTCATGCGTCGTTCAGGTGAAACTGTGAAATTATTAGCAAAGTTAATATTTTCCAAATCTGGTCAATTTTATACTCTACCGCGTATTAAAAAAAACACAGAAAGCGAAAAAAATAATAACTGTATTATCACAAATGGACACCTAACACTTTTTATTGATCGTTAAGATATGGACCTACTTTCTATCCATCGTTTCCAACTTTACTGCGCACGTGTCACTCAGTGCGCCCGTTGAAATATATGGAGGCAGGGACAGTGACTTTTTGCTACGGTTGATTTCAAAAGTGCTCACTTTATCGTGAACAGCCTTTACGCGGTAAGTTTGAGGGGATGCGGGACGATATTTGTTGCACGTTTCAAGTTCGCATGCAGGCTGAGGGACGGCTACAGACTGACAGACTGGCAGTAAGCACAGCTGTACTTCGCTATGTATACGTACTTGAAGAAACGAACATATTCCAGTTCCCGAAACGTCGCAACTTACTCTCTCCCGGGAAGATGCGCCGTTCGCAGTGGCGGGTCTGCGTTGTCTTCGCCTCGTCCCGACAATGTGAAGACATCCGTTTCTGCGAACTTGTTCGTCTGTGTCGACTTTATTCAGACGTTCAAAGTTGTTTGCTTATACGAGAAATATTTAAAATTAAAACACCAAAACCAAGCTGTCATGTGAAATAGGACAACGAATTAAACATTTTACTAAAGGCTGTTCATGATAAAGTCAGCACTTTTGAAATCAACCTCTGAAAAAAGTCACTGCCCCTGCCTGCATATATTTTAACGGGCGCATGTGACATGCACCCAGTAAAGTTGGTAACGAAGGATGCAAAGTAGTCCCATATCTTAACGGCGAATAAAAATTGTAAGTAACTATTTATAATCACTTAAATTATTTCATTTACTCTTCTGTTTTTTTTTTCTAATGCATCGAAGTGTAAAAATGAGCAGATTTGTGAAACTCTCGTTTCGTACAATTTTACAGTTTCACTTGACCGACGCATGAATAAAGTAATGAGGCCCAAGGCAACGTTAATTTTACATAAGGCGGAAGAGTACACAACGATTTCAAGCAGGGCTTTCAAAAGTACTCATTTAACCGTAAACGTAATCATGGCCATGAATGTGTAGTCTGTCCGTCCTGGGGCGTCAAATCACTACAGCTCTTCGGACATAGAACGTGCTGTTATAGGCTGTTCATGGTAAAGTGAGCACTTTTTAATGCCCATATAAATTTTTCTTTTCGTCCAAGTTCCATCTTCCTGCTGCTTTTTAATATAAACATTGCAATGTGGCCAATAAACACAGTGTAGACATTTCAACACCGTCCAAATTCAATGCCTGAGGTTTCAATCAGATATATTTATTAGTGGTTAATGGCTGTTGGGAGGGCCTTGAAAAGTGCTCACTTTATCGTGAACATCCTATAATTATAAAATGTATCAGTTAAACACCTCCGGTAACATCCGAGGAAGATTTTATCCCACGAATCCACGGTGAGTTTGAATAAATTAAAACACAACCACTCAAGCAGGCGCCTTTGATCGTTTGCGTCGATCCCTGCACCGCCGATGGACGTTTTCTTTTATGAAGCTGGAGGTGGAAAATTCAGTGGGACCCCTTTTGAAATACATGACTCAGTTTCAAGTTTGGAGCGTTTGGGGTAGAAGCCTGTTGTGGGCAGAATGGCCATACCTACCTCATTCATAACCTCACTCCCCCTTTGTACCAGTACAAATGCTAGAAGGAAGCAGATTACGTATGTAATTGTGAAACATTGTTGTCTACCTGAATAAACATATAGAAAAGATAAAAAGGGTAGCTGCATATATAAAAGGAACCAAAAGTTGTGTGTGAAGTGAGATGTAACTATGCACAACTGTATAATAGCAAGAAGTATTTGTAAACAATTATAAAATGAGGAAGAATATGTCAAGATGTTATGAAACCAACACTAGCTAGCATTTGCATTGGTAACATTACAAATGTGTGAAATAATTTGTTACAGGTGTGTGTTTCAATATATTCAAACGACTACCCAGCACACAAGTAAAATTATTTCACGCGAGGGAGCGATACGGGCGACACAAACACGCACGCCTAGCGCCTCATCGCTCCTATGAGCAAGGCGTGCAGTGTTTCCGTCCTAACGCTTTGTAAACTAGATATGTGATTGTGGGGTTTTATTACACGCAATGAAAGTACACAGACCAAACTAACTGGGTATAGTCGTACTTTTCTCTTACCGCTTAAAGAAACTTCATAGGCAAGCTTTAAAAATGTGATATTTGACCACTATCACGATTTTTTTCCCATTAATACACTTAATATGATAAAAGTCAAAAGATAACGACATAGACAATAGCTTTTTTTTTAACCTTTCTACCAAAACTTCGTATTTCCAGAGCATTTATTTATCGAGACACGCGTTTACGTGCAAACAATGATTTCACAGAAAACGTTTCAGTACATAGGACCCTTAATATTGCATAGTTACATGTTTCTAACATAGGATGGAATATTTTCTCACGAGTGGGCTTCTCTCTCCCTTCATCTTGAATATTGTCGTGTAAATGGTGGAGCTCACTGGGAATAATCAGTGTGGTGTACACAGTGGCTATTGAGGAGATAGCAGTGTCAGAGGGAAACCACAAAAGAAACCAATTATAGCCTGCACGCTCCTGCCATATACTCGCACGAAATTGTATGTCTTTATATGGTAAGAACGTTCAAGGTACGATGTGCGCAAACTTCCAACTACAGTCAAGGTCATATTTCCTGCATCGTGGAGCATTCTCAGGGAATTATTTCGAAAAACTACGGAAATTCGAAATCAATGAGGACGGATCGGGAACAGAATCTTGGTGGAGAGAGAGAGAGAGAGAGAGAGAGAGAGAGAGAGAGAGAGACAGACAGACAGACACAGAGCGAGAGGAGGAATTGTGGGCGGCTTTTAACAGCGAGGTCTTGAGAGCCGATGAGGGTGATTGAAGGGAATAAGGAGCAGCGCCGTAATGAAGTGGGGGGGGGGACAGAGATCCCCGATAAAACCCGCCGACCAATGGCATCGTCCGGTGACCCGGCCGGTGATGGAACCCAGTTCGCCATGGTGGGAGGCGAGCAGGCTAACCGTTCAGCCACCGTGGCCCCTCAGAATCTTGGCCATCGTTTTGAGACACCTCGCTCATGGAAAAAAAAGGAACAGAAGAAAGCGTCAAACGCACGCTCACAAAATGCTTCATCGCCTCTACACTGTAAAATAACATGTGTAATTTTACACCGAATGTATGTGGCAAATGTTTGCTCTACATCCAAGTAAATTTAGCCCACAAATTAGTACAATAACATGTACTTTGAACAGATAATTTTACATAGGACGGCGTGAAATTACTCTTACTATGTAGCAGAAAATAAACTGCAACATTCGTGAATTTTCTCTCCGCGGCAAGTCAATTTACACAGCCGTAGGAATTGTAATTTCACCACTGTGTGTGTGTGTGTATTTTCTCACTTACAAAAAAGCAAAATCGCAGATTCACTCTTCACTATAATTATTATTACACAATTTCTCTAAATTTTTCACTGTTTAATTAAGCAATTTTATTGTCAGCATATGTTCTTTTACAACTTCATCATGTTAATTCACATACTCTCTATGTGTATTTTTACAATTTTCCCGTTATTTTAATACGTTTTGTAACTTGACTTGGTAGTTTAACAGAACTATAAAAAAATTATCTCCAAAACGTGGGTAACATGATTTCAGATATAGAGTAGGTAGTTATATATAAAAAGCCAGCATGTTCTATCCGCGGGAATAAGTTTTCCTTTTGAACACACAAAAGGAATTCGAAGTAGTTCTACTCCCTATACCTATATCGAATGTTTTAAACAAATACTTTTAGTGATATTTGAATTCCTAGGAAAATTCGTGTAAAATTACAAATAATGTACTCCTTTTTTTTAGCAAATTACACAAAAGAATGTAAAATTACCGAAAATGTGTATGAGTAAACATACGCTCACAAATACTCCAGTATATAATGAAAGTTTACAAACACACGTGCACACACTGTCATTTTAAAACTACACAATCGAATATGTACAAACTACAATGACATTGAGTGTTCATACAACGACTATGTAGCAGTAAAAATTCACAACTTATGGTTGTAATACAGGAGGTGGGTGTATTTTTTACACATTCTTCAAAATGTGTAAATTAACACCAACATTGTGTTAAATAAGTCATACATTAATGTATTATTACGAAAGACTGGATTATTAAGAACATTTGTGAAAAATTACACATACAAAATGTAAAATTAACAAAATTTGCATGTGTAAATTTACACTTTTTTTTTTTTTTTAAGTGTTTGGTAATATGCTGACTGACAAGCAGTATTTTTCGTTATACTGTGTGCAAAAAAAGAGGCATACACTCTAAATCTGAATCAGTGAAAATTTCACTGTTTAGGTCAGTTAACAGTACTTGACTGATTCAACGGTCACTTCAGAGAATGATGCATTAGTGAAAGAATGCCAGTTGTACTTCACTTATTGATTCAGTAACATTTTCCAGTGATTAATAAACGATTTTACTCACTGTTTTGAGTGATTTGTTTTTTGACTGATTGATCAGTTAAACAACGTGTATCAAATGAAATAACAACGCATAGACTAATAAAACCGACAGCAAATACTTTCTAAAATGTACTATTTTTCTACCTTCATTCTAATTTACAGCTCGAGGGCTTGTTTATAATTTTTGTGTCAATAAGAATACCTAGTTACAGAGATTGATAGTGCATTTATGGATGCTTAATAACGATATAAACTAATTGAATGAAACGAGTTAAATAAGAAATAAAAGGCTAAAGCTGTAAAACCCTAAAATATTTATATGTCCTGTGTAGGGAAAATATCTAATTAATAACATTCTAAAGCGCAGCAAGTCACTTTAGACGACATGGACTCGATCCTGCTACAATTTTTTTTTTACGATAAATGCAACTATTTAATGTAAGTAGGGCTATACAAATCATAAGTTTCATCACTCAAATCTCACAAGTTTTGGGCAGTAAAATAAGAATAACAAAATAATTTGTATTCAATACCAAAATAATTATCCATGCGCAAAATAGTAATTTGGTTACCTCAAACAAACTTAGTTTTATTTAACAAAATAGTTTTCTCAGTGTGGTGTACGAACTTGCTATCATTTCTCATCCGAATACAAACAAACTTTCGTCGAATAGCCACGAATAAGCAATACTGCAAATATATCTTGAAGCGTTTACGTTTGAAAAATTGTTCATGGTCCTGCACTGAATTTCTCGTAAACCTTCCACCAGTAGAATAATAGTCGCCGAATAAAGTCCCGTATTTTCACAGACAGCTCCGTAAAAACTTTTCCACGTCGGCACGTTACACAGTGTGGTAAGTTATCTGTGTATCTCGTGGAAATCTCCAAAATCGAAAGACATTAAACTGGGTTCAAAATAAGGTGTGTGTGTGTGTGCGTGTGTGTGTGTGTGCGCACGCGTATGTGTATATATATATATATATATATATATATATAATATATATATATATATATATATATATATATATATATATATATATAACAAATACTATTCCGATCAGATGGGGCCTGGAAATATAGCCTTATTCCAACGTCAAATCGTTTGTTTTGTTTTCTCCTTTCCTGCCGAATGTTTGAATTATTAAGGAGTGAGAAACATCCAGTTTATTGTTTAGGGCCACAGGAAATGGATCATTCATGACAAGGTACTAAAATAATGATTTACATTTCAGTATTTTAAATGGCCGTCTTTATTAATCACCGGGCTTCTATTTTCACCTCCGTTTCGTTATTTGCACGCACTACAATATGCAGAGGGGCCGCGGTGGCTGAGCGGTTAGCCTACCCGCCTCAAACCAAGGTAATCGTGCCGGACGATGCCGTTGGTCGGCGGATCTTCTCGGGGATCTCCCGTTTCCCCCGCCTCTTCATTCCAGAGCCCCTCCATACCTCAATCACCTTTATTGGCTCTCAACACCTCACCGTCAAGAGCAGCCCAAATCTCTTCACTCACGTAATTATTTTGACTCGAGCGCATCCGAATCACGAATTTAGTTCTGTGCAGTGTACCCATCTGCTGAATGCAATACAAAAAAAAATAGTTTCTGGAACTTGCTTCTCTTTTTATTTGTTTTTGATCACTCTTACAGAGCTAGTCGTTGACTATAATCTCGGTTCGTCCAAATAAATGAATTAATAAAACCCGTAGTTCCAGACATTATGTTTGAGTAACCTACGCACGCAACTGCATATATTTTTTATTCATGGGGCGTATGTCGTTTCGAACTGTGTCCTGCGATTGGCGAACTCAGCGAGGAGGTGAAGGAGACGGGAAACAAAGAAAGTCGTGTAGAAAGAATGTTTTCCAGGAAGACTTCTCGCACTCACTACCGAGGACAGTCTCAGCTATTTGCTCGTGTCGTCGAGCCCGGCAATTCCCTCTGTAAGCATTTTACCAAAGACAAAGCAGCATCGTTTCCTGAAGGAGGTTTTTCATTTCCAGTAACACTCCCGTGTCAGGAAGTGACGCCAGGATCACACCGATGAAGATAGCGATAAGTGACTACGACTATCCTCAAGACGTTTTAGCGGTCCTTAAAAACGAGGTCTTGCGAGCGGATGAGGGTGAAGCGGGGTAAGTATGGAACAGCAAGGGAGGAGGAACGGAAGATACCCGAGAAAACCCGCCGATCATCACGCGCTCTTTACAAACCCTCTAATTTGAAATATGAGTCAATAAATATATTTTATTGTGCCTCGGACATTAACTTCCGAGTTGAGTGGGATCTACACACTGTGTTTATTACTTACATGGTAATATATACTTTAAAAGATGGTTAATTGATAAAACGTGGTTGAGAGGAAAAAGTAACTAGGGTCTCAAAAGTGCTCACTATACCGTGAACAGTCTATACAAACATTCACAATAGGTGTTCAAAGTAGGCTCCGCGCACTGTTAGACTTCAGGCGAGGCCGCAAAATAAAGTCCAGTGTAGAGAGGTCTGGTGAGCGCGGTGACCATGTCCCAGGTCCCCCCCCCCCCCCAACCCACCCGAAATGCCACGGTTGTTTGCCAATACCGAGCCCAACCGCTTTCTTCCACCTTAACACTGCCTCGTCACCTGCGTCTCGTTACCACACTCGTCCCGTTAACCCTTTCAGACCCACTTTAATTTATGGCTTCAATTGTTGCAAACAAGAAATCGTATGAAGCGTGTTGTACTTAAGTCGACGCAGCACGTGGTTCGTCGTCGCAGCCAATGAGCTGTAGGCTATTTGTTCGGCTAGAGTAATATGAACCAATTATGACAGAGACCAGCAAAACGGTTTGCGAATCATTTATCCATATATTTGGAAACACGTTTTTACCGCAAGTAATTCAACCTATGTTTGTTTACCTTCATTTTCGTGACACGTCCATCACCAATAAAATTCGCAGTTGATGTGTAAAATGTATTTTCCCGGACTACTGCAGGACCACTTAATGAAGTAGCTGTAAAAGTTAATTTCTTAGTGTATGCTGTGATACAAATAAAGAAACTGGTTTCTTTTAAATTGGATGACTATGGAACCAGCTGATTTTTCCAGTGTTTGTAACCACTCATTTCCAAGAAGTAAATAACGGCAATCACTGCCTACTTGGGAGAGTTATTAAAGTTTGGGTTATTACACATGCAAGACATCGCAGTTTTGACATGTTTTCTTACTCACAAACTGTTGCTATGATTTATGATAATTTAACTAAACACTGATTCTTGTAAACATATTTCCCTTGGGCTAAAATTTCTTACGCCTTGTAATTCATGTAGGCCTATATGAATATTATATATTAAATGAAAAATTGTGTTGGACACTTGTCTTTGCAGCAGAACTCATGTCGCAGGAAACTATAATTACACATACGAACATACAGACACAGTAAACCAACAAAGAATAGTTGCCAATAGGTAAGCCTGCTTGAAGAGCACAGAGAAATCGGTAGAAGTAATTCAGTTAGTAAGCAGTAAATTAACAAAACAAAACACTAATGATGGATACAACAAAAACAGACAAACACAGGGGTCTTCTTGCAACTGAACGATTCCTTCTGCAAAATTCTATGCGTTCATATACCTGTTGAAAACAATTCCTGTTTGGTTCTGTGTGTTTGTATGTGTAATTCTAGCTTTCCGCGGCATAAACTCTGCTACAACAGTGTATATCCAAAACAATTTATTATTTTTTTCGTATGTCACTACTGCAGACCTGGTGAATATTCAAAACTGTGGGTGGTGATGATTTCACTATTGTAAACATAATCATCAGATTGTCAAAATACTTACCAATGTTTTAAATCGAGTAGGTTTACTGGAAAGTTTTCAAATGTCACTTCCACGAATACATGACTTCTCTACAATTGTCTTTAATTTAATTTTCTTTTCTGTATTTTGATCGGTAAATCCCATCTCTTAATGCTGTATGTAGGTACATTGCAACCTATTAATTATATTTGACAACTTCCAGTATGTATTGGTACCTAAGAAAGAAACAAGTATGTATAATTATAAAAAAATAAATTGCATATGTGCAAAATACTGTTCCTCCCATTCAGAAACCAGATCTATGATAAATTGGTAGAAAACTGTATTAATTGTTACAATCATTTTTTTTAAATTCAACTTCGTAACTGACTTAATCCAAATACAATTGAAGAAATCTGGTTCCTCAACACCCTTCCTAAAAGGGGGGGGGGGGGTGCTGTGGGTGTGGTGGTAGGACGCTTGCCTTCCACTAATGTGATCCATCTTTGTTTCCCTGCGAGTTTACTCACAGATTTTCACATACAGAAAATGTACTGATTGGTGCTGCAAGCTGGCATGTTTTCTCGATGTTTTCCTGTTTTCCCCACCCTTGCATTTCAGTGCTACTCCATATCTGCCATATTTCACTCTCATTGGCTCTCAGAACCTTGGTTGTGTTGCAAACCACCTAAACCTCCTAACTCCTCCATTCTTAAGATGTTGGAGGCTATGGTGGTGTAGTGACTAGAGTACTCGCTCTTTCACGAAGCACACTTCATTCTAAATACCTATGATTCATCATAAATATTAAAATAAGCTTATGTCCAATTAAATGCCCTCAACATTAGAATTTAAAAAATCCCAAAGAAGGGTGAAATAGTTTTTAAAGAAAATCACGTTAAAATCTTCAATTTTGCAGGAGATCGTGCCGGACGATTTTCTCGGGGATATCCTGTTTCCCCTGCCCTTGTATTCACCCTCTTCGTCTCCATTACCCATTGGACACTTCTGCAGTTCCTATGCAGCTTGGAAAATGGTTGAGTAGAGACGACAGCGTGTGTGAGTGTGTAGGTGTGTGTGTGAATGGCTGCGAAATGCACTGGCGATCACACTGTTAGAAAAAATGTCCGTAAATTTACGGAAATTATCGTTACAAATTATCATGACATCTTCCTGAAATTACGGACTCTTCGTTTTATTCTATGATGTTCCCTCCGAAAATTTCACATAAATCTATGTGAATTCACGGAACGTGTCTATAAACATTCAACTTTTTTTATCTGTTCTTTACAAAGAGTGGGAACCAAAAATATAGTTTTACTTTCGTTATGTAGCTGTTTTACTGGAAATAAAAATGGCTATGAAAAAGTTAAAAAAAATTTGTCCTGTAGCGGGATTTGAACTAGGAAATAAAATTTACAGTCCAACGCATTATCCAATCTCATTCCACGGTTTTACAAGTGGTAGTGTTGTAAAGGCAAGATTCATACAGAATGATGTATGTACAGTACATACATGCATCTCTTAGTTTCTAGTTATGTTAGTGTTTGCGAATTTGTTTTTTATTTCAGGTTTACAAACAGCGGCAAGAAAGAGAGGTTTATTTTCCTAATGTATTTCACTGTGTATAACAGAGGGATGAAAATAAATTTAAATATTTTGTCCTGTAGTGGGATTTAAACACGAATCGAAAAATTAACACTCGATAACTTGAACCACTCAACTAACATACCTTTACACGACGTACTGTATTTCGTAAATATGGATTTTTACACGTAATTGACGAACGCGCCTGGCTTAGTTTCAAACTGTGTTAGAGCGCTAGGTATTTTGTTTTATTTGTGGGTTATAAATCGAGGTTACAAAAAAAAATTGTTTTCGTTGTGTGCGTATTTCACTGTGTACACAGAAGGTTTTGTCCTGTATTGGAATTTGAAAAAGAATCAAAGAATTGGGACTCCATGAGTGGTTCGTCACACACCTACTACCATTTCACACGAAGTATTATTGTGAAGATGGGATTTTATACGTTTCACGTATCATCTGCACTGTCTCAAAATCTAAGTCATACGAACACGAAGAGCTTCCATAATTTATATTTATGGAGTTCATTCCCGTTATTCTTCGTTACGAAGTGCCTTTCCGTAAATTAACTCTACATGTCCGTAAAAGTTTCCGTAAATATAGAGCAATTTCTAACAGTGCACTGGCATAGATTGCATAACGTCACAAATCAGAGGCTTTGACACAATTTGCAATTCGGCTTGGAACTTCTCCAAGTAAGTAACCATAAGTAAATCAAATACACAGATTACACTGTAATATAACGAAAAAAAAAACACAATACATTGAAATGTGAATTATTAAAAATTTCCCCTTCCCCTGCTCTTATTTGCTGTGTAAGAATCGTCCACTCATCGTTACTTCCAACATTTCCGAAACCTTGTTCACTCTATAATGAGCACTTTTGAAAGCCCTGCTTAATATCTGCTTATATGCATGTTGTGTATTCTTTCGCCTAATGTAAAATTAACATTGTCATGGGCCTCATCATTTTATTCATGCTTCGGTCAAGTTAAACTAAAATTCTTACCAAAGTAAATGTCTTACAAAAATGCTCACTTTTCCACTGCGGTGCATTAAAAAATAACAGAAAATAAAAAAATAATTCAAGTTATCACAAGTGGTTACCTAACACGTTAAAATTAAGTTATGAAACTACTTTCGCTCCATCGCTACCAACTTTACTGGGCGGCGCATGTCACTCAGAGCGCCCGTTAAAATACATGCAGGTAACAGCAGTGACTTTTTTAAAGGTTGATTTCAGAAGTGCTCACTTTATTGTGAACAGCCTTTAAGTCTAGAACATAACACCAGGGACAGCAGAGCACCGCATCCATGTACTCTCAGTTTAAGAATATTTTGAGTGAGAACTATGTCTTACCAGGAATTACTAACACTATTATTTTCTCTCTGGTTCTATTTGTATTAATTATAATTGAAACATCGTTATTCAAACACTAAATATAAATCAAAGTTCAATTTAACCAAAACTAAGATATACTTTTATATTAAGGGTACTATGTAGCTGCGCGTCCGAGGTCAAGAAGCGAGGGAGCGATACGGGGGACAATAACACGCACGCCTAGTGCATCATCGCTCCTACGCGCAAGGTGTGCAGTGTTTCCGTCCTAACGCTTTACTATGCAAACTAGGTCAGTAACCGTGGGGTTTTATTACACGCGATAAAAGTACACAGATCAAACTACCTGCGTGTGGTCGTATTTTTCTCTTACCGCTTAAGGAAACTGCAGAGACAAGCTTTTAAAAATGCGATATTGAACCACTTTCACAATTTTTTCTCCATTAATACACTTAATGTGATAATAGTAAAAAGATAGCGACATAGACAATAGTTTTATGTCCTTTCTGGCAAAACTTCGTATTTCCAGAACATTTATTTTCCGAGACACGCGTTTAGGCGCAAACAACGATTTCACAGAAAACGTTTCAGTACATAGGACCCTTAATAGAAGTATCAAACGCCGCTTGTGACACATAACAAAAATGATTAGGAAACAATAGCCTACATCAAGGTTATTCATTGAAGAGTATAACGATCAGCCAGAGCTTTGCATTTGCTAGCTGGCCCTTTCTTAGGAAGTATTAGGCATCTGTGCCCCGTTCTATGAAAGACGCCAAGATTGATTTTATCATGAAGTAAAGAAGGGGAGACTTTAATTACTCCTCTTGATAATTTTCTGGTACAGCCCAAGTTATAAAAAATATACTCAAAACAGGACCAAATATCATCACATTTTGGAGGGTAGCTGTAATTGAGATTGGGCATCGTTTGTTTACACATTCTAAACTGTTGTTTGGTTTTTGTTTTATTTCTTGCAGATTCATAGCAAGCCGTCCCGTGCGCACGACCCTGTTTGTCGACATAAATAAGTAGGGATGTTGCGATACTACTGATCTGGTACTGATATCCTTTCGATACCGGGTATTTTGGAATCGATAGTTTTAATTTGATACTTTGCCAGTATCATGTCATTAAATGATTCAATGCTGCTACTTTTTTTTCCGAATTACTTCTAGCTTTTCATTTTGAACCCTTTCAATCAAAGATCCCCAAAACTATAAAGCTGTGTTTTCCTCATAAAATAATCATTTCAAAAGCAGCACACATTAGTATTTTACTTGTTCTCTAATTATAACGATGGCCAAATATAACTATTACTAATAAGTGCTGCGCTCTGTATTTTTTCAAAGCAAACATCATATATGAAAAAAATACAGATTCTGTAGAGACCTCGAAATGAGAGAACGACCTAGGTATTGGATTATTAGAAATAAAAATAAGTATGTATTAATACAAAGGTATTTTATGAAAAACAAAAGACTTACAAAACCAAATTGGATTTTTTTTTACTGGTACTGGTATGGTACCAGTATCGATACTTTTCTTGTGATGCCATAATCGAAATGAGCATCGATGACATTCTTTCGATTCTTCTTTCGATCCCATTATCGATACTTTAATGGTATAGCAACATTGCTACCAACGAGGTGGTTTGAGGACTGCGCTCTAGATAATTGGTGGCCATTAGCGCGCTGTAGAACGCGGTTATGAAACCTCGCGAGATCTCCGCGGGCTGGCGCCCAGACCTGGTTTATCATGCCTTGCCACCGTTCCGACGCACGATTTGAGGTCAGCAGGCGACAGCCACCTAAAGACTGCTCACCATAAAGTGAACACTTTTGAAATCAACCTTAGATAGAAGTCACTGCCCAGGCCTGCAAATATTTTAACGGGCGCACTGAGTGACATGTGCCGCGTAAAGTCGGTAATGATGGATGGAAAACAGTACCATATAGGCCCTATTAACGCCGAATAAAAAGTAATAGGCAATCATTTGTGATAAATTAAATAATTTCTTTAGTTTTCTGTTTTTCTTTTTGCACTATAAGTAGGGATAGGAACATTTCGCGAGTTCATTTTAGGACAAGCTAGACGTCAAACATGTGCACTCTGGAGTTGACTTTGCAATTGGTTCGCAGTTTATTAGACACGCCATAGACGGCTCTGAGCCAATAGCTGACTTGCCAGGAAACAAGTAGCGAATCCCATACTTCCAAGTGCGTGTAACACAGGCCACTCTCTGTGATAGCAACCTATTGACAGACAATTGAGACTCGAGTATACACAGTAATGTGGGATCTAGCCTACAGGTCATTGAACTCGCGAAATTTTCCTATCCCTAACTATAAGTATAAAATGACCAGATTTGTAACATATTTACTTTTCTAATGTGTAATTTCACATTTTCTCCTGGCCGATGCATGAGTGGTGAGGCCCATGGAAATGTAAATTTTTTATAAGGCGGAGGAATACACAACGTGCATGCTAATAGATCTTAAGCAGGGCTTTCAAAAGTGCTCATTTTACAGTGAACAGCCTATAGCTGTGCTTAGGTAACTGCCGAGTCTGACATAAATTAAGGCCATCCGATTTTCACAAAATAATTACACGGAAGCTATATTTCAATACCCTACTTGCATACACGAAGTTTTCATTCCGTTATTGGCCGCGTGCCTTCGCCCGAAGACAGTGTGGTATTTGACAGGATCAATGAGAGTCACGTTCCTCCGGTACAGGACGTCTGTGATTGATTCACGGGAAGGCACCTAAGACGCGCAGAAGTTGAACCCTTCCGATAGCGAAACTGTATCTGAGTTTAAGTGTATAGAAATACAACTTGACAGGAATTCTTTTCGTGAAAATCTGACGGCCTTAGATTAATATTGGCGGAATCTCCACTCGTTTTTTCGAATCAAACCTTTGGAAACTCACCCCATATGATGTGCAAGTGCTTGGTTGAAAAAGCAAGGGAAAAAAATATATCTCATAAAAAAACACATGGTATATAGAATCCCTGAAAGGTACATACAGTTGATAAATATGCCACACTTAAATTAAAATAGATGTTGCAGTACTTCCCCACAAAGTGTAGTGAAACATTGTCAAGGTGGATTGAGCTTTGGTGTAGTCAGCTGGGATTCCAGCGTCCGTTAGGTGGTTTGCAGGACACACATTTCAAGGACAGCTTTGGCTTGTACGACTTGCCCCAAGAATCAACTTAATCGCACGGAATGATGTGATTAGCCGTACCATGCATGATTAACACTTATATAGGCTGTTCACGGTAAAGTGGGCATTTTTTAAAACCCTACCATTTGGAATAATAGTCAATAAATATATTTTGTTTCAGTATTGGAAATTAACTTCCGAGTGCGGTGGAAAATACACACTGTGTTTATTACTGAAATGAAAATGATATATTTAGAAAGGTGGTTAAAGGATAAAAAATGGCTGAAAGAGAAAAGTAACTAGGGCCTCAAAAGAGCTCACTTTACCTTGAACAGCCTGTAGAAGTTACTAGTTTGCAAATTCTTGTAGTAGTGTAGCTGTTGAGATGCAAGTCATATTTGCTGTGCGCTGCTGTGACAATATTGTTTACATCAACATAGTTCACGTTTAAAAATACATAGTTCCTTTTACTTATCGTGTCTTCAATGGCCTATTATCACACATTGTATCGATTTGATATCAAACCTGTGCGAAATGTTTACTTACAACTATGAATTTTCTTTTAGGGGTCCCGGTGGCTGAGCGGTTAGCCTGCTCGCCTCCCACCAGGAGTCGCAGTAAGGATTCCCTTGTACTCAAGCGTTTGTTTAAAATTCTTTTCTAAACAAATGTATCTGGAATCTGTTTTCTTACTAAAATAAACACACACGTACACACATACATATGCCGAAACTGAAATACAACATTAAAAACATTTCGAAAGTGTAATAAAGCTATATTTAAAAATCGAAAAAGTATTTGGAGTGAACGGGAAGCTTGGTCATATAACTCGCTGTCGATACAATATTAATAAGCTAAAGAAGGAGTGCCTGATTGTTATTAGGAATGAAAAATGTATTTGATCTGCGTGCTTGTGTCACCCTTAGCGCTACTTCGCTTATGTGTCTGGGAAAAAAAAACTTCATGTATAGTCCGTTCATTACTGGAACAGACTTTCTCAGAATCTTTCCTACTCCCATTTTTAAGCAATAGAAAAAAAAAATACGCTAAAACATTCAAACTGTATTCTCTATCCGTGCTGCCTAACTAACTGTATCCGCGCCACTCACTGTTTGTAGTAACGATGCATGCAGCTGACGACTAACGTGTTGTTCAAAAGTCTGTTCCAGTCGTGAACCGACTATAGTCATGTGCATGATTTACTTAGGAGAGTGAACATTAGTAGCCTGCCTAGACATGAGGTCGCAGCACCCACGACTGACGTTATTTGCTTCGGCTTACGAAATAAAGTAGCGCTTCCTTAAAAGCTTATATAATATATTATCATTTTAAAAAGTAGTGTAAAACGGCACATAAATGTGTAGCCTTTCACAGGGTTGCATAGCTTAAATTGTTATTCATATCTTCCATCTGGTATATTCAGCAAATACGCCTAACATGAATTGATATTAAACGACCTTCGCTACACAGACGCAGATCAAAGTATATATCTAACAGGCGAGAAAATGAAAATGCTCGTATTAAGACGAGCGGGAGCCTGCGCTTCCAAGGTCAAGAAGCGAGTGAGCGATACGGGCGACATTAACACGCATGCCTAGTGCCTCATCGCTCCTACGCGCAAGACGTGCAGTGTCTCCGTCGTGACGCTGTACTGTGCAAATTAGATCTGTAACAGTCGAGGTTTTATTACACATGATGAAGGACCACAGGTTAAACTAGGCCTGTATCTTTGTACTTTTCTCTCGCCGCTTAAGAAAACTGCATAGGCAAGCTTTAGAAATTCGATATTTGACCGCGCTTCCGCGAATTTTTTCTCCGAGAATACACTTAATATGTTAAAAGTGAAAACATAGAGGCATAGATAATTTTTTTTCCCAGAAAAACGTAGAATTTACAGAACAGATATTCACCAAGATACGCGAATACGCACAAACAACGATTTCACAAAAAAAATGTTCCAGTTCACGCTCCCCTAAACGAACTAGACCGGAACACAGAGGAAAAGCATCTTAGGGAAAATGAATGCCTAGTGCAACCAACTGAAATCGAACCCACGGTCTCCCGAAGCGAGTCACGCACCGTATCGCATCAAATGACACTCTCCGTCGTAGTATACTGTGCATCTCCCCGGAACGAAGATGATAGAGAAATGGAACAGCTGAACTGTGGTCTTTGTCTCTGGGAAAGGCCGCTCTTCCGCCGAGTGAAATGGCGCCGCTGTGGTATAGTTCGTCTCCCACCTAGGCAAACCGGGATCAATTCTCTGCGGGGTCGCTCTTGGATTTTCGCTCGTAGGAATGGTACGGGACAATGTCGCTGGTCGGTGGGTTTTCTCGAGGATCTCCCCCCCCTGTATCCCGGCTCTGCTCCATGCTCGCCTGACTGCACCGTTATCGGCTCTCAAGACCTAGATGTCAAGGACCGTCCAAATCTCCCCATTATCCACCGAGTAGAGTGCTTGAACAGCGGCCTCTGAGGTATGCATGCTTGGTGTGAAGCACGTCAAGAAGGAAACGGAACATTCCAATCCAAAAATCGACGAAGAACCGGAGACCACTAGTGAATAATTTCGGAACTTGGAACAACGTGGGGTCTAACCCAGTTCATTGAGGCGCAATACAGGGATTGCTCTTGAGACTAGTGAGGCCCCATCGGCGCAAAGATGACGATGGGTATGAGCCAACGGTACAGTCTGTACAATCTGTATAATCCATTCTCAGTTAATTCACAATTTTCTGATACCCTACTTTAGTTATTCTTCCAGGATATACCTTCGCCTCGTGCAAACCAAGCTTAACTAAGTCTAGAAAATTACACCAAAGGACAACCCACCGAATTCGTGCGCACTCTGTTGTAATAATATTTTGCATGAAAACTATTTCTTACTAAGTGCTACTAACATATGTGCTTTGTCACTGTTTTCATTCATAGTTATTATAAATGAAGTAATATAATTAATAAATAAGATATAGGTAAAACTTCATTTTAATGAAAAATGAGATACTTTAATATTAGCAAATGTATAAAACGCTTGCGATAAATAACATATTTAGGAAATAACTAAACACGTCATACATGAAGTTATTTTTCAAACTTTCGATTCAAAAAGTGCGAAGAAACCGGGAGTAGACTATATACTGTTAATTCCATAGCAAAATATTTCCCACTGATATACAGGACAGGTTGACAGACAGTTGGACGCGCTTTTGTAAACATAATCTGTAGTTGGAAGGGAGGGGGGAGAAGATACACAGCTGTAAACAGGACGGCTATCAGAACTGTCAAAAAATGTACAGACTACAGATGATTGGTTACCGAAGCGGTAGCAAACCGGGAAAGACCGCTGGTACAAAGCCATCCACCACTTTACCTAACGAACGTGACTCAAACGGCCTGACTAGAGTTAACATAGTGTGTGTGTCCAAATTCAGTACCACGTGTCATATTTCACTAGTCATTGTTCCCTTCCTAATGAAACTGTCAACCCGTAGCGAATGGAACGCTTCAAACGGTAGAGCGGTATTCATAAGGACCACCTTTTTTACGCGAAAAGATTTACGCGTAGGCTAGACTTCAGTATCCTGTTTTTACACTCGTGGACTACATTTGACTATTGGCTTCTTGTCTTTGTGTGAAGAGTGTCTGTTAACGTGAATGGGCCAATCAGAATTAATTTTCTCCGATACCGATTGTCCGCGATTTACGGATAGGTAGATAAGACGCGTAACAATTCCAGTCACGAACGTGGTTCTGAACTAAAGTACTTTGGAACACAACTTGTCCTGAATCTTTTTGCTAAAAACAGGTGCCCCGGTGTATAAGGTATTCGTATGGTGTGTATATATATATATATATATATATATATATATATATATATATATATATATAGTTATATATATATATACACACACACGCGCGCGATATACGCAGGGTTGCTGGAGTTAACTGGCAGATAATCGTCCAACACCTTTCTACCTGGAGAAGACTATTGAATTCTACCCGAATTCCTAACTCTACGAGGCCACATAATTTCATGATTGAACTTGCTGCTGATGATGATTATATATATTTATATATATGTATATATACACATACACACATGGATACCTTAAATGGGCCGGGTTCCTTCAGATGCCTCAGGTTCTTGGGAAATTACTATCGCCCCGTCTCTGAGGATGTATCAGGAGCTAAGAAATGAGGGAGGGGGTCAACGAACTATACAAAACTTAAAGTAGCTAACTATTTTACGTTCACGATTAACTTAATATTTTGGAAACATTTTATTTTCTCCGTTATGGCGTATCCTTGAGTAATATGTAAGAACTAGCAATAAACATGACAAAAAGTATCGATGACTTAACCAAGCAGTATTTCGAATCTATTATAAACATCCGGTTAACACATTCAGTTCTGTACACATTTACTGGCACTTAAGACAAATTAGAAATGAGTCACATATATTCACTACTGCAATAACGCCGGTTCTGTTGGTGTCTGTGTTAGAACTCATCATCATCCTATTGGTTCATACCACACCCGACACTACCTTGTACTTGACAGCGTTCATTATTGGCCGGTCATCAACCAATGGAGAGTAAAGCTGATACTGAACCAATCAAATGTCCTTTATCGTATAAAAGGATTCAAAATCTATAATGCCTCTTAGAGTGGCTATAAAAAAAGATAAATTCTATCGTTAGAAATATTATTATCAATGCGCTGTGATATTCTTGTGAAGTTATGTATAACACTAGTCGAATAAAGACTGCGCATCCATACGAGTTTTGTTCTGAACAACAAAGAAATGTTCAAATTTGCATTGCTCGAGCTACACTCGAGCATAGTCTACAAAGTGTTAATAAGATGTTAGGTCATTGAAGTACTTTTCGTAACATGCGTTAAGAGGTTCGATAGAAAACATGCGATTAAAAAAGTGGCTGGATGATTTTTGTAAAGGTCCCTGAACACGAAAAACATTACAGAACCGTTTCATGCCGAAGACAAGTTTTCAAGTTCTCATTTATACTCCCACGATTATTTTTACGGGCGTGAAAGAGGCATGGTTTCAGAATCAGGATAAATTTTCTGTACACAGACTCCAGAATCGTCTTCAGGCACGATGCATGCTCATATCTCTATTAACGTGCCATGAAAACAAAGGGTCGTGTCTTACGTTTAGACGAGTCGCCGATGGGAAAGACTGGTCGCCAGTTGAGCGACATGCGTGTAGAGGCGATGAGTCGAGTGGTGAGCGAGCAAAAGTCGACCTTACAACTTACGCGTTTCAAGGCTTTGAACGTGCGAAGTAGCTGCAGGGAGACGGGAACCTTAATAGCGTTAGCCACGAAAATAATATTTTTAAATATTTGTATCACATGCATGCTCTTTAATTTTTAGACAGTATCAATAAAGGTTGTTCTCGGTCAAATGAGTACTTTTGAAAGCCCTGCTACAGATATACTTGTATTCTGTGTTCTTCTGCCTCAAGTATAATTAACATTGCCGTGGGTATCATCACTTTATTCATGCGTCGGTCAAGTGATATTGTGAAATTATCAGAAAAGTAAGTATTTTACAAATCTGGTTATTTTTACACATCTGAAGCATTAAAAAACCGAAAGTGAAAGAGATTATTTAAGTTACCACAAATGGTTACCTAACTTTACTGGGCGCATGTTACCGAGTGAGACGCGGGCAGGGGCAGTGACATTTTCCTAAGGTTGATTTCAAATATTCAAAAAATGCATATAATTAAGAAATTCTTGCATATTTTTTACTTGTTGCTGCCCTTAAATTTTTTGAAAAATAACTTTCGCTGAGCATACCTTGCAATTAATTAAAACTAGCCACCCTTGTTAAATGTTCCACAAATAATTGGGTTTATTTTATCTTGTATCATTTAAAAACAGTCAAATTTTGACGTGAACATGTAATATTGCAAAAATTCATGCTGAGTAAAAAAAATAATTTTTTTTGGGAGGAAAAGTAGTCACAGATGATGTCTACAAGTAGTATAGTATGTACAAAAAAAAGTTTTTCGTGGCCAACGTCCTTAACCCATTCAGACCCAGTGTACACAATTGTGTACGTTGCATAAGTGTAGGCAATTTTTGGTCTGTAGTGCACACTGCAAAGTTCAGTGACCCATGATCTTACCAGTGGGTTAATGATTCCCATACCGTCTTACTAGTCCAGGTCATAATTGGTACATGTATCTGTAGCCGAACATACAGCTTACAGCTCATTGGCTCTGGCTACGAAACAAGTGTTGTGTCGACTGAAGTGCAGTACGCATCATAAAATGCTGTGTCTACAACACCTGAAACCGTAAATTAAAAGGGGTATGAAAGGGTTAGGGCTTCCGTACACCTGGAGCTTTTTCCTTCTGCATTTGAAGCCGAGAAGTGCGGGAGCTATAAGGGTCACGCTGGCACGTGCTACAAGAGCGCCATCGCCACTACGCGCAGGGCTCTGGAACTGGCGTGCAGTGTTCTCGTAGTGCTGCGTTACCCTCGGAACTTTCAGAGGTGAACCTATAATTTTATTGGTGAAAAGTCTGTAGCAAAGTCCAATACAGACTCCTATCGTATTTTGGCTCTTGTTCGGCAAGTATTTTTGAGGATACGGCAGTCTGAAAAAAGTAGTTTTTAACACTATTGGACTAATCCAAAAATAATATTTACAGCATGGGTGATACGTTTACGTCCTCGTCTGGGGGATGATATATTTTCGTAGGTAAACATACTGGGGAACGTTTATGGTTTTGTAAAAAAATAAAAGCGAGCATTTCAAACATTGCAACGTAGTTCATGTGCCAGGCAGGCGGCCAGAATACAAGCAAGCAATTTACAGGGATTATTTCAAAGGTGTGCAGAGCTCCAGCAGAAAACGTATTATTAAAAGACCGTCCAACGTGTCTGAATGAGGTCTGCTTACGGACAGCATTTGAGAAACGTTACGCGTATGTATACGTTTTCCACTTCCTCAATTTCTCTCTAAAGCATCTTTTTGTGATAGTGGGAATTACTCAAACGAGTGTTTTCACGGTCATTTTGAGGTATAGGCTGTTCACGGTAAAGTGAGTACTTTAGAGGCCCTAGTTACTTTTTCATTTCAGCCATTTTTTACCCTTTAATCAGCCTTTTTGAACAAATATTGTCATCTAAGTAATAACTACATTGTGTATATTCCACCAAACTCGGAAATCTACGGCTAAAATAAAATATATTTATTGCAATTATTGCCGTGAATATCCTATACTAACATTCCAGTACAAAACGTTAAAAAATGAATAGGGACGTGCATCAAACCTTTAATTTTATTGTGACGTCATAAAATTGCAGGGTCACGCTGAAAGACTCATAGAGGCGCGTTATCGACGGCAATACTGCACGTCGGTTCAGTGCTTTGCGCGTAGAGGCGATGAGAAGTTGGTGCACATGTCTCGGTCGCCCCTAGCGCTCCCGCGCTTTTAGACCTCAGACGTGCAGAATTCCTTCGACTAGGCGGCCACCCTTATGGCCATATTACACGGTGCGAGATTTCGTAAAAGCTTGTTCAAGGTCTGCCATAGCTGCCGTTATACCGGCCTGTACGGCACTCTCCATGGCATTTTTCGCCTGGCGCGGCCAGATTTCATCCCAGATTTGATAATTGGACCTGCCCTATTTTCCATGGCAGGTTCCATACCGAATTTCGTACCTGGCCAATCACATCGCAGTTCAAAGGCGTACAG
Source organism: Dryococelus australis (assembly GCA_029891345.1). Lineage (NCBI taxonomy): Eukaryota > Metazoa > Arthropoda > Insecta > Phasmatodea > Phasmatidae > Dryococelus > Dryococelus australis. Next base: position 102,721,624 of record CM056996.1, read on the forward strand.
CGCTCCACGCGACACTCCGGGAAACCACACTACAGTAATATACCGTTTGTTTATAAATGGCGGCGAAATTGTGGTCAACCGAAGATATCGTCACTTGATGTGAAAATTACAGTAAGCGCCCATGTCTCTTCAATTCAAAATTCGATGTTAAGAGCCGCCCAAAATCTCTCCACTCCAATACTTAAAACACCGCGACCACCGTCACAAGCGACAAGCTGCAGCACCTAACAACAACTTTCGCTGAGTGGAATCATATTTACTGTTTACCACCTACTCAATTTGCACGTGCATCTACTGTGCTCTGTGCCAGTACGCCAACTGTTTTCGTGTAACGTAAATGTTCCACACCAGCTTGCATAGCACCTGGTATACCGGCTCCCGTACCAGGCATTGTAGAATCTTGTACAAGAACCAAGTACGGCAGCAGGTATAATCCATTCACGGTAACTTCAGCCGTTTCTTAAGCCCTGCTAAAATTCTACGTCCAGAATATTCCTCCGTCTCTTACCAAGCTAAGCCTGGACAATTACACCAGAGGGACAACGCACCGCATTCGTGCGCACTAACTGTAACAGTATTTTGTATAAGGTCTATTTCTCACCAGGCGTTACCAACATATCTATTTCCCCACTGTTTTTTATTCAAATTATTTATCAATTGAGCATTATAATTTATAAATAAAATATGAATAACATTTATATTTAACAGGAAAAAAAGTAACTTTAATGAACATAAGTACAAAACGCTCGTGATACAGGTTATATTTAAGAAATAACTAAACACGTCTTACATGGGGAGATTTTTCAAAGGTTTGATTGGAAAAGGCCGAAGAAACTATGAATTGACTATGGCCGTCTTCCATTACTGCTGACGAGCACTGAAATCACTGATGGTTTATCAGTGTTCGCCAGCAATAAAGGAACAGTCGTCAGTAAGCAGCAAATATTTCTCTTCGTCAGTAAACGGATTGCTTCGGAGCGTCTGGCAGTAGTATTCCCGCGTGCAGGAAAATATACACCAGTATGGCGCACACACTAACCTCACTAATTTTCATAGAGAATTTGGACTAAAACAGTAAAAATGTGACTCACATTCTACTGCTTTTTTGGGCACCTGCTGACAGCACTGCAATATTATAAGTGATTGCCTCAGCACCTGTACTTTCCTTTAGTATCATTTCCTCGAACATGACTTGAACTTCCCGTCAAACCTAGGGTTTACCTGACAACACTAACGTTTTAAACGCCAGTAAAATCCGCGATCTCAATAACGGTTGTAGTTCGCACAAGGTGCCTCTCAGATGCGACCATCAGTGGCCATTAGTGCCTTCAGCAGTATCGGAACAATAGCTGACGTTACTGTGAAATCCGTGAGTAGCGGAAGGCGGCCTATATCTAGGGATAGAAACATTTCGCGAGTTCATTTCAGGACAAAATAGACGTCAAACACGTGTACACTGAAGTTGACTTTGCAATTGGATCGCAGTTTTTTAGGAACGCCCTGGATGACTCAGAACCAATAGCAGACTTGCAAGTAAACAAGTAGCGAGTGCCATACCGCCAGGTGTGAAGTAACACTGTCTGCTCTGTGGGGCAGCAGCCAACGAACAAACATCTGAGGCTCGAGTATACACATGACTGTGGATTGTATCCTATTTTCCTATCCCTACCTATATCTAGGGACACCCGAATTTCGCGAAAATATTTCACGACCAGTTGTATTTCACAACACTTTACCTCAGATACACTTCAGCGATTGGATGATGTAGGTGTTACGTGTCTGCCCGCGAATCACAGACGTAAAGTAGCGGAGTATCCTAATTCTGATTGGCCAGTCAAGTAAGAAAATGTCTTCTCACATCACACGCTACCAATAAGCAAAAGAATACTTCTGGTATGCCCGTAGGGTATTGAAAGCTAGCATGTGTGGAAACTTTTTCGCGAAATCCGGGTGTCCCTACCTATATCGTGTTAATATCCGCATTTACAGCGAGCCGGCTGCAGGCGGATGACTTACTTGCGTGAAGGAAGAGCCGCTCCATGGCGCGGTGGCGATGAGGTCGTCGTCGCAGGGTGGCGCTACGGCCGCTGTGTCTTCGGCGACGGTCGCCAACACTGCCTCGATGTCTGCTGCGCCGCCAGCGAGGTACAACACGACGTGCAGTCTGCGAGCCAGGGGCCGCACTTCACTCTCACTGCCGCCTGCCGGAGACAGCAACTGGGTCATCGACACAGGCCACTCTTACTTTCCACGCCTCCTGAGACGAGGCAGAAAAAGAAACGAGCCCCCCCCCCCCCCTTACCCGTCCGCCCGCCGCACCGACCCATTTTTTCACACTCCCAACACCTCCGCGAGATGGTACGGCAAATGGGGGAGTCGTACAAATTAACAAGGGTTACGACGCTGGCATTCGTCAACGACGAACTAAAGGTCATTCCACACCGACAAATTCAGCTTGAAACGAAGTTGTAATGGCCGCGTTTTCGTAGAGGTAAGACTTTTTTTTTATTTACGTGGTCAAGTGAAGATGGACACACTTTCGTACCACTCCCGCACCCATGCTGTGCCCTTTCTGGGTAATGAAGAGGTATAGGCCGTTCACGATAAAGTGAGCACTTTTGAAGCCCTAGTTACTTTTTTCTTTCAACCAATTTATATCCTTTCCCCACTTGTTAATGTAAACTCTGCCATGTGAGTATTAAACACAATGTATACATTCACCATACCCAAAACCAAAAGCCCGAGGCCACAATGAAATGTATTTATTGGTTATTATGTCTGATGAAACAGCTTCAGAAAGTGCTACTTTACCGTGAACGGCCTATATGAGAGATTCATTTCCCTCTTAATTTCTCTATTATCTTTGCCTTTGGCTTGCTATTGGGACCATGCTGTTTTCCAACTCTCTAATTTTATTCTATCACATCTACAACCAGGTATAGGATATTCACTGTAAGATGAGCACTTTTGAAAGCCCTGCTTAAGATCTACTCGTATGCACGTTGCGTATTATTCCGCCTTATGTAAGATTAACGTCGCCATGGGCCTCATCACTTCATTCATGCGTCGGTCCAGTGAAACTGTGAAACTATCAGGAAATTAAATATCTAACCAATCTGCTCATTTTTACACTTCAGTACATTAAAAAAAAAAAAAAAAAACTCAGGGCGTCCGTTAAAATATATGCAGGAAGGGCATTGACTTTTTTCTACGCTTGAGTTCAAAAGTGCCCACTTTATCTTGAACAGCCTTTAGTTTGCAGTGGAGGTGGTGCCACGGGTAAACTGCCATCCACCCATTTCCCCACACTTCCCGGTATTTATTCTATTTTATATCTATGCCATTATATAGCGGCAATAATATTCTAACTTCGCTTCAATCACTCTTGTGTCGATATCCAGCAGTGAGAGGTGCCTCAGGACTTCTTTTCGACCCCCCCCCCCTCCCTTCCCCTGTAGAAAGTCCTTTAATCACGAATCTTGTTTGGAGGACCATGTTCCTATTCCTTTGCTATTGTCTGCAGAATACCTAGTTCGTTTCCCTGTTGTCTCGCCTTGGTCTTTGGTACTCCTTTCCTTCAGTTCATTGTTCATTGCCGGATCGTCGTATATTTTATCTTCAGTTAATCATAGAAAGTGGGACAAGGACCCCCCCCCCCCCAACTCATTAGTAGCCTGCTGATAAATCGTTTTGAAGTTTCCTATGATTTTCTTCAGGATTATCCCAGGTTGTGTGTATATTGATGACATCCTTTGCAAATTCTCCAAAAAAGCTCGCTGTCTCTTCATGAGATAAAATACTTTTTATGTTTAGCTCTTCTTCTATTTGCAGATTTCTACGTAACACTATTAGTAACACGAGCAAGCAGGTCCTTGTTACAAAGGGATGTAGCCTTTTTTGATTGACTTAACTAATTTGACATTAAATTGATATGAAAGGGTTAATTAAATTCATTGAAAGGGTTAAGCAAAAAGGGTTAATCAAATTGAAAGTGTTAAATTTGATGAAAGGGTTGAATTTATTGAAAGGGTTAAATGATTTGAAAGGGTTGATTTTTTTTCTTGATTTTGTTGTGTAGAGTTGTACTTCTTTATTTATTTCCTTTTGTGAGGAGCTCTCGTACATCCTCACCCTTGGAGCTCTGGCACTCGATGAGGTTGTGGTGTGTTGGGGATGGTGTGTGTGTATATATATATATATATATATATATATATATATATATATATATATATATATATATATATATATATATATATATATATATATATGTGTGTGTGTGTGTGTGTTTTTGTGATGAGTTTTGTGCAAGAGTGGCCTAAGCGTAAATATTTTTTTTGGGGTTTGGAGAGCAGTAGCAGCATCGATGCTCATCCTTGTAGGTTAGGTGTTGTACTGATGTGTGATGTGTTGGATAAGGGGCATACATGTGTTGAATTTTGTGAAAGAGTTACTTGTATTTGATATAAGCAAACAAGACGACACAATTACAAATAGGGTGATTGACTTACATATTGAAATTATTGTAAATACACCAATTCCAGCAAATACACAAGCTTACACTCTGATAATTCACAATAGATTAGCGAGTTATAGTGTAAATGATAAGCTGGTGAAAATAATGAATTGAGTCAGTAGGCGATGAACCATGGCTACAATGAGATGTTTTGCAATGTGCAAGGATTTCAATCTGCAGAAAAAAATTATCATTAAAAATTAGCTGTTACTGATATTGAAGAACATACAACTGTGTTCAGCTTCAACTCACAGTTTGACTGGAAATATCTCCAAATACAAGAAAACTAATAGATGGGTTACAAACCATCACCATTGTTTAAAATGGGAGAGTGGGTGTATGGAGTATGAGAATATTGAAGATATTGTAAACATTACCTAAATAATTGTGAAATATACAAGATACAATATCCATTAGTGGGTGAAAAATACGATGACTTAATAACTTGTCCAGATCTGAAAACATGTCCAGTATACCACATGTGTTCGAATACAAGTCTACCAGCGACCATCGAAGAAGTGTATTCGCACTTTTATGAAACTTTTTTGAATACAGAATATATGTTAAAACAAAACAGATGAAAATACTATAAGTATTGGCAAGCAGAAGATATGATGAAAAAGGAATTTTTTGTAAACACCTAGTGATGACAAAATATAATGCAATGTAATCAAAATGTGTAATGCAACGTAATAAAAAATGTAATGAAATAAAGGGTTTTGAAACTACTTTTGTGTTTTACTGACTTTACAAATGCATGAATTGTAATATTCCCATATTATGACAAAACAAAATGTTAGGTAAACTTTGCGTTCATGCATTTAACAATCAAATCTAAATGTATTTGCACATAACTGTTTGTGTGTGGGATATTGATTAAATAAAACATTAGTTTTTTTTAAAAGTGATATAACACATTAAAATATGTAAATGTAATATAATTCAGATCTATTATATTCAAACTAATAATGAAATCGAATTGCTTCCTAGAATTACCTGTAACTACCTATAAAAGATGTGCACATTTCAGTTTTATTCAAGACTTGGAACAGTATGGAAGCAAAAATGTCTCTCCTGTGTCGCTTCTGCAGTAAATAATTTACAGATTTGGTGACTTTACGACGAGACAAAATAAGAACCTGCAAGATAAACAGTTCGACTGAGACTTTTGAATGCAAATTCTGCCAAAAATGGTTTTCTCGGAGTGATGCTTTAAAGAGGCATTATAAATTTTGCAGCACTGATTCTCTACCTTCACATTCACATCCGCATCCACATCTAAATCTACATCCACATCCAAAATCGACTCTGCAATTAGCATCGCACTTAGCTCCGCAGTTAGGCTCCACCTACTGCACTTGCTCTATCTGGTCCACTTACATTACCTGCTCCACTTGGTCCCCCTGCTCCAAAACATCGATACGTTCATTCAGAGCCAGGAAATAATTCGTTTTCCTACTTGCCAGCCTCAATGGAGCTTTTGCCAGACCTGACATATGAACTCATGACTACGGTGTTTACGGGAAGGCTAAATGACCTGCGGATACATACTAATTAATTAGAGTGTGGTGCATAACCATTGTCAATGCACTATTGCGTAGTAAGTTGGGGAACATTTGACACAACCTTTGGTAAGAATGTGTGCATAGCCACTCACAGTATGCAAGTCAAATATAATTCTGTAAATGAAACATCAATTCTTAAAAATAAAATATTTACAAAATCAAAACTGGGAAATTCTTTTAAGTCACATGTTTACCAACTTAAAAATAAAACACATGTTCCTAAAAAGTTTGTTTTGAAATGGAATCTGATTAGAAAAGAAATGAAAACTTGCTTCTTTACTTCGTGAATTGTAGCTAGGGAATTTTATTAAGGCTGTGGTTATTTAAATCGTGGAATGACTCTATCAGGGATGGATAGGTAGAGTATGTGCATCCAGACTTGACATTTCTGTGGAAAATAAAAAAATCTAATGATTATAATCTGCAGGTCCATGGTCCATGCCAGTAACAAAGGGGTTAATGCAAGAAACATTTTATCTTTGCCACAAAATAATAAGATCAATAAAAAAAGAGTTAAAGATGGCCACAAGTGGTTTAACTAGATTGTAGTAAATTCCATGGATAGTCTTCTAGTCTTTCAGTATCAGTATAGTTTATTTTTATTCCAAACTTTAATACTTTGGCACAACTCACCAGACACATGTCATTCTGTCATCTTTGGACAAGTAAGGATTATTGTAGCACATTTTGCAGCAATTTACATTATACCAGAATCTTATTTTAGAAGTTCAACTCTAATAATCTTAAAGTTGTATGATAGTATTTTGTAATTTCAGATTTCCAGAATGTCAAACCTTGGTTAAGGTGGATATGTGCAGTGTGAAGAAAGGATTGAATGCCATCTGGTCACAGCAGACTGTTTTCTAAGCCTTTGGTGCCTGACATTTTGCAGTAGACAATTCTTACTATTATCATTGTAAAATTCTTGCAGTTTTGTAACATTTAAAATCTTTTTTTCCTTCAGAAAATAGGGTACCTCCAGCTCCACTATTGCCCCACAGTTCTTAGCAATAAGTAAAACAATTTATTAGAATTTTTAAGAAATCTATAAATAATGATTAATGTTCACATTTCAACTTATTAAGTGGAATGAACAGTTGCATTGTTTTCAAAACATTGTGTGAATTATTTATTGAAACCCACAACTCTTGGAACAAAATATGAAGCAAATAAAAATGTCACTACTGTACATAAAGTAAAATGATTGTAAGGATGGTTTATTATTTGAAGTCATCAGACTCCAGTTAAATAATACAGCAATAAGTTGAAATTTTAATTTGATTTGCAAACAAGAATCAGCAATTTAATTTTTCCTTACAACATTTGGCAATTATTTTCTGCTAACAAATTTTAATGAATTTAATCAGACTGAAATCACACACTGTTTATTCATTCCCAGTAGTTCTGTGGTAATTGGTAATTTTTCTTTGGTTGATCCTGCATATATTATTCTAAAGAGGAATATTTTTAATGAGAGTTTGTGTGAATTTGAAAGGGTATTTGTATCTCATCATTCTAAGTGTAAATGTCACTACCCTGAACACTTGTTTGCAGTTGTCTACACTAACCCTTATCCTGTTCCTTATCCTGGGTGATGAAATAAGGAGCAAATTTTTCCTATCTTATCCAAGTTTCACTAAGTGTCATATATGTCACAAACAGTAATTGAACCCAAGACAGTAAACAATAATTTTATTGTGTAAGCACATAACACCTTACATTGGCATACTAGTTTTAATACCATCTCTACAGTACAACTTTTTGTTCCCTTAGCAATTTGAGGAACACTACATAGGACCATATGCATTGTCAATTTTTACTCTAGTTGGCAGAGAATGCGTACAAAAAAAAACCAAAACTTTTATTTACAGATTACAAAAAATATATATGTAAATAAAAACCAACCCAAAATATTGGGGGACGATATGCAGCTGCAGCTATAAATCTGAACTAATAAAAAAATGTAATAAAACAGACCTGCGATATTGTGGTATTTTAGTTGGCTAATGTGGCATGGTTAACCTCCATAACGTACATCATTAGGCTAACCTTTAAGTTGCAAAAAAAAAAAAGGCTACCTTATAGTTTATCCAAATGATATGGGAACTAAGGAAGCTGTGCCAGAATTACATACATGCATCCCAACACAGGGGTGGCTCTTATCAATAGACGCAGGGGCACATACCTTCCCAAATAAAATCCAACATGCCCCAGCAAATAAGTGCTCTTTTATAGATCTTTATTTCATAATTTAAGTGTAAAAAAAATTTTTGTCGTCGAGTTCTGTAACACTAGGCTGCGAATAGCATCTCCTTACTTTAGGCGTGGACAGTATATTTCCTCACTGCTTTGGGGCACAGATGGTCTGTGCCCACTAGTGATGTGTCGAACCAGTTCATTCCAAAGAGCTAGCTCACTCGCTCTCGCTCTTGGTGGACAGTCGTTCATAAGAGTCGTTGAAAAGAGTCATCTCGTTCGCGAGTTAGTCGGGTATCAAATAGTTGAGAGTATAGATGTGCAGCGTGGCTGGCATCACTGCTCTGATGTAAAGACAGTTTAAGCATTGCAATTATTTTCGTAACATTATTGTTGTTTTTGAATTCATACAGAAGGTTTAATATAGCATAATTATTATGTATATTAATTTGAACATTATTACTAGAGTGAAAAAAGTCTTGGTGAATTGAAATGTATAGAATACACGAGAGTGCGCAATGAAATCTATTTATTTAATCTTCCTAGACTATTTTGATGTCGCAATATTAGAAAAATAATTAATGAAAATATTTTGAAAACCTCACGCTTATTATGCTTGAGTGTGTTTGTCCACGCTTAGAAATACATGGCCACATTTGTGGTATTCCTATATCCGGTTTTACAACTTGCCTGCTCTTGAAAAGAGGAGATCGGCCCTTTGAACAAGATTGTTAAAAAACTACACTGGCAGTTTTATTATCTCTCGTGAGCCGATGCGCTGTCGCCTTTTGGGCTGACTGAGCGGAGCGAATCGCCGAGCCATAGCTCTCATCATTGATTCGACTCTCTAAAGAAGAGCGACTCGCGAGTCGCTCTCGACAGCGAGTCGTTCGTTTTGAACGACTCATCACTAGACTGCCCACATTGTAATAATTTGTAATTACGGTACTGGATCTTATTCGCAACCTGAAGGATTTTAAGAAGAAAAGGTATTTATTTTATGCACTCTGATTTTCAGTCCTCTGTTTACAGTACCTAGCACGGTAACTGTGATCTGCAAAGTCACATTGCGTAACAGATGATGACATGCATTGCATACTGAGTAGCAAAAAAATAGTGGTTACCCTAATGAAACATTCCAAAATACAATGTTACAGTTTGTTGTAGTTTTGAATTTTTTTAAATATAATTTAAAAGTTACTTTAAATAGCTTGGTAATTATAAAGAACTACTTTATTGTACATGTTTCATATAGTGCACAAACTGTTACATTGTTGCATTTTTGTAAGTTATAATCACTTTTATGTCTTTTGAACATAATCGTTAAAAAATCGTTAAAGAACACGATGCAGTCTATAGTCTCGTTTAACTTGCTCCTGCTGTTTTAGTACAGTATACTTCTTACATAAATATGTAGTGTTTTTGGGTTTAGTATTTTCAAGAAAGTTTTTAATAGCGGCATTATTAATCACGACAACTACGGTTCACAGAAATGTATAAAACTACAAACTTGTGCAACATGGGAATATCAGGAAATAGTATTAACTATTTAATATAGTTGCATACGTACTATTTCTGTATCACAGTGCTATAAAAGTAAATATGTTGACAACTCATTTGCTGCAGCGAGGCTTAACAAGCAACAATTAGCAGAGATTAGTAAAAATGATATTCACATAACTAGGCACAACAGACGTCTTTCTGTGCACCCGTAATGATAATTTTCAAGCCATAAGGCTACACATAAACTCTTTGTTATGTTAAATGCTGATGCAGTATGTATATATAATACTTATGTTTGCTGCCAAAGATCTCTCTCAGCTTTAGATGATTCATAGGTTTAAGAGTAATTTATTAAGGATTTTATTACGAAAAAAAATAATTTAAGGGGTGACTCATAACCACATGTGTTCAAACTGGAGGAAACATGACTTATCTGCTATTATTAGGGTAATCTAGGTGGCACTGTGAGAATTCTAAAGTTAAAAATCAACACAGTAGAAGTCCAACTTTTAGTAGGCTGTAAAGGTACTCTGTGTGAAAGGTTTCCTGTTTTGTATGACATGTTTGACAGAAATTTTTAATCTTTGAGGGTTGATTCACTGCTAGGCTTTTAGTCAATATAGTAATATTTGTTTAGGTGTTTCGAAACAATTGGGGTGTGTGGAGAGGAGTGAGCAGGGTAGCCAAATGTACTGTTTATGATTTGCCTGTAATAATCCTGTTTTTGTGCATTTTGTTCCACGCATTGTTGTCTGTTGCAGTACACTGCATATTGCTATTTTTAAAGATTGACTGCATAACACAATACAAAGGTTAAACAGTACTTTCAGACAAACAAATGGTCACTCGGACATACTTAGGAAACAACTAAACATGTCATACATGGGGTGGTTTTCAAAGGTTTGATTAAAAAAGTGTAAAGATATCACAAACTGTTTATTTGGGTCTCGCAGTGTTCTTAATGCATCAGGACAACAGTGATCCTACATCTAAATATAAAAAAATTGTTTTCCGAACATCGCAGGATTATATCCATGGGCAGTTATTTACAATCACGAATTTTACTAAAAATAAAAAAGCAGGTTGGTTTCTATTTAAGTAAACTGCAAACATTGCTGTTATTTTACCGCACAGGTGTATAGCCAAATTCCACTAGTAAGTACCCCTTAGCTTTTTCGAAGAGGAAAAAGGAACTTTCCAGTTATATATTGTACCTACTCTAAATGAAGTTAACAGCTGTCCACTCCGCTTGAAATCCTAGGCATTGGGGTAATTTACAGCGCCATACGTAACTCGTAAGTTAACCCAATAATTATCACGATGTACCTTCCAGGTTTGCTATTCGCAGCAGACAATAGCAACTCTACCTGTATAGAGTAGGGAGGTTTCATCAAATTACATCTGATTACAAATACGTATATACAAAATCGGCGTAGAATGGACAAGTGTATTGGTTGAACATTCACGAACCGCGAAAGGAAATATTCATAAAACAAACTTTCACGAAGGACCTGTTTAGACATTATTTCTCTTTAAAGTTTACTTATTGTAGCCGTATGTGTCACCTTCCTATAAGGTTGACATTATGAGATAAAAAACTCAATGGCAAAATATTTGTACGTTGTCGCATAACCACCATAAGAAACGACACATCATGGTAATTCTCTTGTCCACATCGCCCTCAAAACATCTTTGATTCACTCACTCACTCATTCAGTAGTTCCGTAGTCTGCCGTCGACAGCAGTAAATAGCGCTGTAAGCATAGCCTCGCTGTAAGCAGCGCGAGTGAGCGGAGTTCACCGGAACGCCGCCCGATCGCACAATGACAGCGCTCGACGTGAACAGTTCGCAAAACAGAGCACAGGTAGCGTTGCCATCGGGCCATTCCAAAGCACGTCGCGAGCCTAACGCCATGGTCGTGAGACCCGCAAGCGTTATTTTCGGAGTGATGGGATAAACGCATATTTTTGTAATTTGAATGAATCAATTACAATTAGTTTTTAATCGAATAAATAATCAGTTTATATAATCAATAGTCTTGTCCTAATCTGTTCATAAAAATTGACCGCAAATATAGTATATTTCTATAAATTTGTTTAAAACTATTTTCACTAAATTTTTCTGTTTATTTTTAATATTTTCTGCTATTTTGAAAATTTGTTGTTCCAAAATTGTATTTTATATTTTTATTAAATGTGAAACATGTAGGTATTAGCAATATTTGGTTTTGTATAAGTAAAACATCTGAAAATCGCGATAATATTTTTTAAATTATCGATGAACCGATAATAATTACATAATCGATTAATTAACAAGCGATTTTTCCATCATCACCCGTAGGGCAGCGGCCTCGTTTTCGGCCAGGCAGAAATCTCATCCCTCGTTGACAGAGAGCTATAGGCTGCTCATGGTAAAGTGAGCACTTTTAAGACCCTAGTTACTTTTTTTTTCAGCAATTGTTTACCCTTTAACGACTTTTTTGAATAAATATTGCCATTTAAGTAATAAACACGGTGTGTATATTCCACCGCACTCGAAAGTTAACGTATGAGGCTAAAATAAAATATATTTATTGACCATTAATCCAAATGAGTGGGCTTTCAAAAGTGCTCACTTTACAGTGAACAGCCAATAGTTATCTTTCATTTCAAAGGAACCAGCCATCGCACTCTCGCGAGTTGCTTTTATTTAGAGCTCTTTTTAAGAGCTCAGAGATTTTAACATTTGCATGTGAGTACATGTTTTCAGTACTTATTTCCATGTCTAAAAACAGTCGTTTATTTCAGAAAAAAAAAAGAGTCATTTCATTAGCATGACACCAGTGGCGGATTTAAGCATTCATCTTTGGCGGGAAAAAAAGGGGGGGGGGAGGAGCGGTTGTGTTGTGATGTACTAAACTTCGGAGATAATAATTCTAATTACAGTTCATCCAGACGTAGATAAATTGTTTCTCATTCCATGTAGTCATTTAAATGCTGTTGTTAGTAACTTTAATTGCAGTTCCAATCACAAATCACAGCGCAATACAATTCAAAGAAAAGATGTATCAAACCATAGAAAATGAAAACACTTTGCTGTGATTTCATTATGAACACTCTTAAAATTGTTCACTGCAGAGTATTCTAATTACCTGTATCGTAAAAACTATAAACCACAATATAAGGAAGAAACACGAGTTTTATTTGAACTTACTTTGCTAACATTTTATCTCATCAATAATGTTGACCAGTCTGATTACAAATACCTTATATACAGAAATGCTTAAATGTTATGCGCATTATCATAATTTGCAATATAAATATTGAACACAAATACTATCACTTAAAATTTATACAGGTAAACGACAAAAAGAATCTTGAATCTTATAAAAAAGGATTACCTAAGTCATATACAAACATTTCATAAATCTTACTTTGTACAGTTATATACTAATACAGCACATTCCAAGGACTTTTAAAATATAATCTTCGAACATCTTACGTTGTCACACGAGTTTTGTCTGGTATTCATTTTATGCTGACAACACATAAAAGTTATCTTGAAAGAATTCTGTGGCTGGATATACATTATTTGTCGTATTAGTAACAATTACCACATCTGCAAAAAATTGGATAGTGAAGCTTAAAATACCCACGACTTTCTCTTACTAAATAGTAAATTTAAAACGAAGAAATGAACATAGTTGCCAAATAAATGGTCATTATAAAGATATCTCTAAAATATAAGTGTATTTCGGCAGAAAATTTATTTTCCTGCACAGTCACCTCTATTATTTCATTTTACTTATACATATCCCTAGACCAAACTTTAAAATTCTTTTAATTTTTTTCCGTAACATAATTTCTTGGCATTCAAAAGGTAGCCACTTATGCTCTATCACACCACAAACGAGGATTTTCGACGAGTAGCACCTTGTGCAGAACGGCTAACTACCTTCTCTGTGTCTATCGAAATATCCCTATGTATGTGCATTAATGCAAGACCATTGAGACGTTTCTGGCCACAGCGTGACCGGAGCCAACTTTTAATTCTTCGCAAAGTGGAAAAAGTACGCTCGGGACTAACAACACTCGCAGGCAAGCAAGGCAATATACACAGAAGATTTCTAATGTTAGGATACAGCACGCTGCCGCACTCTTCAACTGCTTCACTACAGAAGTGTGGAAGACGCGCATTTTTCCCTTGCCGCCTTTTCCATTTAGTTGTCCACAACGAAAACTCTGCTTTCAGGTAGTTTTGCAGATAGTTTTCATTTACCGCGAACAAGCTGCAGTATCTATTTGCCAAGAATTCCATGTTTTCTTCTGGTTTGTCATCTCCACAGCCAGGTAAAAACACATCCAATCTATAAACGTCAAGGACTTCACCGGGGAAACGTGGCTTGAGATCTTCGACTACAGCTTCTAGTATAGGTATGAACACAGATTTTCTGAAATATTCTTCAGCAGTATTAACAGGAACGTTGCAGCGCGATGTTTGCCTCTTGGTGGTATGAGGTATAGTGATCGTCACACCTAATGCGTTTGCAGTTTCCTAAGTAAGAAAAAAGAAAAGGGGCTCTAAAGACCTCGCCAACTCTAGTTCGTTACTTTTCTCGCTCAAAGCACTAATTGTGCTTTCGATGGTGTCAAAGGCAGTTTGCCTAACTAGCTCTTTGTTCTGGAGAAACCGTCTCGCGGATTTATGTTAAATCTAGACCGACATTAAGTTTTGTAAACAGGTACTGTACAGTATGAAGACTTTTCCAATTTCACCTCAATGTAATCGAAAAGTTTAAAGGACATTAAAATTTTGCGCCCAACGTGGGGCTCGAACCCACGACCCCGAGATTAAGAGTCTCGTGCTCTACCGACTGAGCTAGCCGGGCGGTAATTATTAAATGAGATTTTATAATATTTTAGTTAAATATTTCGTTTAGATTCTTAATTTAATAATACGAAATATAATATTTGATATTACATATATACTTCATAGTAATTGTACATATTTTTTCTTTTAAAGAAAGAACTCTAAAGTCTTAGCTTACTCCTTCGTTAAATAGAAAGCGACACTTTTTCTTCTTAGGTTGCTACACCTGCTTTGAACTCGTTTTATTTTCTGTTTGAAGTATGACAGTTGGTAACAGAACACGTTTGTTTTGGTTAGGTTTTTTGTACTTATTGAATGTGTGAGTAGTTGTTATTAGGGTTATTCATTGCAACATTTATAATTGTTAGGTGTGACACCGACTTTTGAGGGATCTAAGGTGTGAGTTTGTGCGTCGTATCGTCTGTTACCTATAGGTGGCAAGTATCTAGTGTTTTTTGTCGATTTTTTTCTGTGGATTTTTTTGAAGTTGACTTAACCGTTCATGTATAGTTTTTAGTTAATAGTGCTCCTAGAAAGAATCATACATTATTGTGTGGAAATCCGGGGTATAAGTTTTCACCGCGTGATAACTAAACATGGCGTTGCCGACTAACTACAGACAAATAGCGTCTGCAGCTAATAGCCCTGCAGGTGGTAACAACTTGCTATCAGCCGGGGCACCAATGACGCTGAATATATTAAAAGAGCGTCTGCGTGCTACAGGTAGCGGGACTGCGGCGTCAGGTAACGAGAATTCAGCATCTCAGAGCCCCTTCGTAGCGACCCCACACAGCCACCCTGGCTTCGTTCCCCAGAAAGTAGGCAAGACTTCAGCTTCGGACACCAAAGTTCCGAAACCGCCTAAGGCACCCGAGAAGCCTCTGATCCCATACATGAGATACAGCCGCAAGGTCTGGGATCAGATTAAAGCGCAAAATCCTGAGTTGAAGTTATGGGAAATTGGGAAGATAATTGGGCAGATGTGGCGAGACCTGCCCGAATTAGAGAAGACAGATTTCATAGAGGAGTATGAAGCAGAGAAAATTGAGTACGAGAAGAAACTGAAGACGTACCACAATTCCCCAGCATACGTTGCATATGTGGCAGCCAAAAACCGTGCTCAGCAGGCAGCGGAGGAACAAGAAACCCATGACCGCACTGGAAGTGGGTCCAGCAAACAGCCGGCAGACCGACGCATCGATATCCAGCCTGCCGAGGATGAAGATGATCAGGATGATGGCTATTCTACAAAACATGTAGCCTATGCCCGCTACCTTCGCAATCACAGGCTCATCAACGAGATTTTCTCAGACATGGTGGTGCCAGATGTAAGATCTGTGGTTACGACAGCTAGAATGCAAGTACTCAAGCGACAGGTGCAGTCTCTCACGATGCACCAGAAGAAGTTGGAAGCGGAACTGCAACAGATTGAAGAGAAATTTGAGACTAAGAAAAAGAAATTCATTGAGAGCAGCGAGCAATTTCAAGTCGAGCTGAAGAAGCACTGCTCACGTGCTGTTGACGATGAAACGTTTCAACGGATGGTGGAGGAGCAATACGATCGCTTGCGTAAGGCACGAGATGGAATCGTGGATGAGGTTAAGCAAAAGCCACCGGAGGAGCCCAAGCCGACGGCAGGTGAGATCACTGCACCATCTTCGATGGGCCCCACACAAGAGGAGTCGATGGAAGCGGAGTCGTCGAACGATAGCGAACAAAAGCCAGTTGAGACTCCACCAGCACCAGCACCTACCAAACCAAGGGAACCATCTGCTGTGGTTCAACCTCCAAGTGTGCCAACTCCACCCAGTCAGACATTTCCCCACGGTAACGTCCCTCAGAATTTTTCCCAGGCCGCACCACCTCAAACCTACCCCCAGAACATGGTTGCACAGAATTACCCACAGGCCCCTCACAACTTCAGCCAGAACACCCAAACTTCTCCAGCATCAAATCCAACAGTCTCTGCTGTCGTCGCCGTTACGGCTCCTCCCACAGCTGCACCCATGCAGCACGTCGCACCTACTCCGTCTCCACAACCACAGCAGCCACCCATTCACCCCACCCCACCACATGCATCCTACCAGCAGTACCCCACATCTGCCCCAGTCCCTGCCACCAATCCACCACCGCCACGGCGCCATATCCTCAATACCCCCCGTATCCACAGCAGCCATACCCGCAGTATGCCCCACCTCAGCCGTACTACCAGCCTTACCCCTACCACATGCCTCCAAGACACTACCAGCCACCGCAGCATGGCTCAGATGCAGCACCGCAACCAACCGAAGGTCATGTGCCCTATGGGGCAAACCCACCACCCGACATGGAGCGCAAGGCTTAGGCATCATTCCTTTTTTTTTTTTTTTTTGTTTAGAGCCCAACAGAAAATATAGGTGCAGGGCAAGATCTATGTTGGACATTTGTTGCCTTAAAAAATTTTCATAAATATTTGATATTTACCTTATTTTTATTTTCATTCATTAAGATAATGTAATTTTTTAACCATAAATTACAGTTTTTAAAAATTTTCTTTAGACATATAGCTTTGAAATAACTCTAAATATTGTGAAAAGGTAAAATTTCCTGAAGTTTTTGTTGGTCAGGCTGTTTAGAAATGCTATGATGCATGCAATAAAGATGCACTGTCATTAATGTAACATTAATATTTTATAGGCACTTGTAGATTAAGTATTATGTATGTAGTATATGTAAGCCTAGTGGGTAAAGCTTGATGTAAAATCTTTGAAATTGTTTGTCTCTCACAATCTACAATTACTGGCAATGAAGTCAGTAATTGTAGATTGTGAGAGACTGTGATTTTAAGAAAAGAATTGTATTAAAATGAGATGGTTAGTTCATTGCAGTAAGTGAAAGCACTCTGATTTCAGAATACTCTTAGGTGTTAACGTACAGTAATCAATGTTCTGGTGAATATAAAAAAAACAGACCTAAATAATGCCACAGTGTGTGAAAAGTATGTTGACAGACCACAACTGTTTTGCTGTGGGACATGTAACTTATCACATAGCCAATTGCTAATGTAACTGAAAACCCACTACTCAATTTTTGTGTAAAAAAATAGAAATTTTCTGTAACACAAAATTGTTTTGCAGTAAAGTCTTGCAACTCAGCGTATGAATCGTGAATTGTCTATTATGGTACCATTTATGTTTATGATCGTAAAATTTTACTCTAGTGAACGCCTGTGCAAGTGGCGGACTTAAAAACTGGGTTTGAGTATAGCTGGATAGTTTTTGTATAGACTATTCAAGGTAAAGGGAGCACTTAAGCCCTCTCCTTTGGAATAATAGTCAAATAAATATTTTATTTTGTTCTTAGATGTTAACTTTGAGTGCGGTGGAATATGCTGTGTCTATTACTTACATGGCTATATTTATTTTAAAATGTGGTTAAAGGATAAAAAATGCTTAAAAGGAAAATGTAACTATGGCCTTGAAAGTGCTCACTTTACGGTGAACAGCCTGTAGTATAAAAACTAATACTCCTCCTAAAAGTGAGCGTTTCAGTCGCCTAACTAAGCCTACTATATTCCTTTTGCTCAAATAGCTGCATTCCCAGCCATTGCAGTTTGCTATAGCATAACGTTTTCCTATGCTGTAACATCACTTTCAAAACTACTCGTGTGTTTCTTAGAAAACTTTATTTCCTTCACAAGTCAAATTGGATATTACATTTTGAAGCTGAGTGCATGGTTTTAAGTTTATGATTGCTTAGTGGTGTGAAATTTAACTTGATATTAACATGCTAAATCATACATGTTTTTCAATGTTTCATGCAGTAATGTTTGTAATTCGGAACATGAAATATGTGTTTGTGGCTATTTTTGCACTTAACCTAGTAAGTAGTAATTTAGTTTTGGAATTTATAGTTAAGTGTGGATGGCTGGAATGTGGAGTGTGCAAGCAAATAGATGGTGCTATCCAACTGTAAAATCCACAGGCACTGAGTTCTTTGTTTATTCTCGCTACAGGCAATAACAAATTACTATCAATGTCAAGTTAAAGGAGATACTGTACCACAGTGGCTTAATGCTGTGCTGACTGAACCAGACATGACACAAATGTTAGTGGTAACAAACCTTGTGTTTTTTTAATTGGGTCCTACTGGAAAGCAATTTTGTTTTTATTGGGAAACAGAACAAGGATAGGCCTATTTCTCGAGTCTAGACTTTTTTTGAAGTAAACACTTAAATAATATGGCTGCATTTCATCTGCCAGATAATCATTTGAAAAGAACATCCTTCAGCATTAGCTTGATTTACGTGTGAGCAATATAAGCTGCTGCGTCTTTATGCCAAGTGATTTGTTTACCTTTAACTGCCTTAGAATGGTTTAATCTTTCCATCAAACTTTACAACACAGCCTTACTGAAATGTTTTCATTCCAACGTGGTCATGGGTGTGTTTATGATGCTAGGAATTCAAACTAGCAGTTATGCAAGACTAACTAACGTAGCGTGACTAAAGCACTTTATAAGTTTATTCGAAAGTCATGTGATGCAAATACCTAAATTGATGGCGTGTTTGTGTATTTAGTATTTGGTTTATAGTAGGCTGTCTAACAAAACTTAGTAAAATAGCCTGCTAAATGACCAAATCTCAATGATCGTTGAACAATCTTTTGAATTGCCTACTACTAATCCAAATCGAATGGAATATTAAAAATATTGCTGTAAATGCCTTACATGTCAGAAAATATGAATAATATTCACAGTGAAAAATTTTAAAATTTATTCATTCTAGTCGTTTGATTTTGCAGTGTAGACAGACACTTGTTGCATACAAAATTCACCATCCAGCATACAATTGACCACATTTGTAACACTATAGCAGGAGTGAATGAAATTACATTTGGAACTGTTTAGTTGTTTGAATCTGGTTTTTAGGAATTGATATCTGTGTTCCACAGTTATTGGCAGCCATGCTAAACATAGTAAATTTCTGTGGATTAGGGTTTTTGTACGACGTGTTCAAATATAATATCAAAACAACTGTTTTTTCCATTGGTACCTATCTTCAGATTAGTAATTAAAATTTAAGTTGAACATGAAATACATTTGTGTTTCTTTGTGAAATTTATTTAATTTGTGAAATAAAATAGAATAGTTAAATAATAGCATGTATTTTATAAACAAGCAAATGTTATTTTTATTACTTGTAGCTTCATGTATAGCTCTCTAGTTAATTTTCAGATAATTGTTCCTGTTATAATGGCGCTTTATTTTTGTGCAGAGTCATTTGGCTATAACTGATACAAACATTTGACACCATAAGACTTAAGTTATGTTGGCGTAACAGTTTTTCTTCAGTTCTGCTAATATGCAGAAATCTGTTTTGCCCACATTTGTAACAACTGCAGCTTCCTTTGTGCGTCAGTGTTACTGTATCTCAGATGTTAAGTTTATTGAGTGCTGTCAAAAGTTAAGTATTGTTTATCTCAAGTGTATCTACTCAGCATGATGTTGAATTTAAACATTAGTCACTATGCATTTAGTTTTTGATGATAATTAGGCATTCTGCAGTTAAATTGTATTTGTTGCTTCAGTCGTGGGACTGCTTGTTTCAAATGCACTTTTTTGTACTGTATGTGATTGTTTGAAACATATTTTTGAGAGAAAATGTTTGGATTTAAATTCTTTTGTTTGACATACAAAGAACAATTAGTGTTTCTTAAACATTTTGGAAAATGTACTCTGACTTGGTGTAATTGTTGTAGTTATATGCATACAATAAGTAACTTTTAATGGTAAAAAATTTGCATTTTATTAAGGCAGTGTTGTCAGTTTCATAAAAAAAAAAAAAAAGGGTAATTTAAATGGTGTTCTAAGTGAAAAGCAGACTGTAACTTTGAGTTGAAGTTTTCATGTAACATTCTGTATCCATCTGTTAAGAGTGGAAATAAAAATAGTGTGGTTTCAAAGTATTGTGATTAAATAAGTGATTTTTCATGAACAAAAACTTAACTTAATAACCCCACCCAGTTTGTTGTTCCTTTTTTTAAAAATTAGTTGACAGTACTTGATAATTGTGGCATCGTAATCCAAGTGAATGACAAGGTTGGGAATGGTTACTCAGAAATCATAAAAATGCATCACTGAATCAGAAAGTGAAATGAAGTTGATTATATTTTGACATTTTAGTCTGTGATTTTTTTGTTCTGTACTAGGTCATTTTAGTCACTGTTTTGAAATGTTATTTTTGTTAGTCATGTGATGTTTGTTTGCTGCAAAACAGTTTTCAAACTGCAAAAGTTTTTCAGTAAATAAAGTGGTGCAACGGCTGTCAGCAAGTTGGCTATTGGACTGCATTACAATGAAAATAATAAATGGGAAAATTAGTTAGGTCGTGGGACATCATCTGTATTTAGTGGATGAAATTAAAAATGGCAAATAAATGATTAGTTTGCAAGTTTGGTGTTATTTACAGAACATTATGTAATGATGTGTGGTTGCAAACTTCTTTTGGTTTGCCTACCAATACTATGTATATAGCTTTTTTATGGTAACTGTCCAGTCATGTGTGGTGCAGTTTGATAATCATTCAGGTGTTCGTAAATACTGCTACATAAAATATTGTTGAAATGTTATATTTCCTAGAAAACAAAAATCGGCATGTTATTTTCACCTGGGACAGATTCAACACGATTTTCATGAGGTTGGCACTATGTCGACGAGGCTTCCTTGCTTGTGAGCAACAGACCTGCCATCCCTTTCGAAGGATGCATGGGGCGAGGTATGATAGTGATGGAGCAGCAGAATGAAGATGGAGGTGGCAACTGGAATACCCCAAGGAAATTTCACTAATCAACGATGTTGGTATTTATGAATTTTGGTTCACAATGTTTTCAGCTTGCTAGGACTGGGACGTTAAACCAAGGAACATAGACTTGGGAGCCAATAGTAGGTCCCATTACATGTTTGTGCATTATTTTAATATGTGCATGCAGTTAGATTTGTCACTTGTATAGCTCTTCAGGGAAACAGTATTTACATACTTCATAAGTAAATGGCATAAGCATGAAAATGTGTTGTGGTACTTGACCATATTTTGCAGTTGCTGAGCTACTTTCGATCTGAATTATTTATTGCATTTGTAAATTAAAGTTCCCATGGTTGAATGCTTAAAACATTGGTACTTATCATGGTTTTTATCTATGACTTATCATCCCATGTTCAAGGCTCTTTTCGTCCAGTTGTCTCGGTTAAATACAAGAAAAGTATTCATAAAAATTAATCTTTCTTAATAGGGCCTACGTACAAAAATTTCTGCATTTTACAAATTATTTTTGTTATATAATTTTTATTTTGAAGCTAGCAAAAAAAATGCTGTGAACATGATTACCCTTCATTTAGCTGACACTCAGATGATTCATTCTGTCTAAATTTCAGTGGTTTAAGGGCTTTGTCTGGCTGGCACATGAAGTGTTTTGCAGAGGTTTGTTAGAAAACTTGTAATCCAAAAACAGTTTAATATTTTGTAGAGGTTCCCTAAACACGAAAAACATTTAAGAAATCTTGGTTGCACAAAGTCAATATTTAAGTTCTCATTTCAGTTCTAGGGTTTTTGTTTTCGGCACGAAAATAGTTAAAAGGAAAGTATTCAAAATTAATTTTAACTACTAATTTTCTTTACAGAATTTTGCATTATACTTTTACTTTTATTCTTATTAGCATGTTATAGAAATTATAGGCACTGTTTAAAGTCATGTTCAGGTGAGTCGTTGATGGAAAGACTACACGATAGTTGAGTATGTTACACATAGAAGCGAGTAGGCAAATTATGAGAGAGCAATAGGTGTGGGCAGGTGGAACCCTAAGATGTATGCTAAATAAATAAGTGAAATGGCTGGTAGGCCAAATAAATGTAGACAGCATTGATTTAAAGTTTAATTACTAACATTATCTCCTCGCCATGTTTTCCACACTTAGGGCCGTATTAATAGTAGTTTCTCAGGTCTCATTTTGAGATTGTATCACATGATACAATCTTGAGATGAGTTTCTAGTCATGAGATGCCTGTGAATTAATAGTCAGTTCTTGAGTTGTACTCAGCTGAAATTAAGTTTCTCTTCTCAAGTGATATTAGATTGTGAGATACATACAGTTTTTTAATCTAGCCTTGCAAAGGGCCCATGAAAGAATAAATCGAGGTCTTTTTTGCTGTTGTACGTTTTACAGTTACATTCAAGTGTTTCTTGTGCTTGGTTTTATTTTTTTCCTCTTTTTTATGGGGAAACACATTTTGAAAATACTAAAAATTACTCAGGGCTGAATAAACATTAACAATTCTACTTGTAAAGTTCAAAGACAATAGAAAAGTAATGTAAGAACCACATGTATGGCGAAAAGCCGCAGCAAAAGGCTATAAACATACTCATTCAAAATTTTGGCACTGAAAGAATATATTTGGTTTATAGTTCAAGTTATACTGTTTGACATGTTTCATAACAAGTAGGGTGGAATATGGCGTAGCCTACATTCACATAATGGTCTTCAGAGATTGTATTTATCTATTTAAATTATGAAATTGTTTTGTAAAATAAACTTAGTTTAAAAATTTAGTGCTAGGTAGCGATAAGTGTTATAATAAGACATGTAAAACAATATTAAACAAACATTGCTATCCGTTACTTAAGATACACAGCAGTAGAAGTAGTTTTGTCATAAGTTATGCTTCTAACCAAAAACCAAACAAAAATAATTTATTGCTGTTGTGCAGAGTGACATTTTTGAAATAAATGTAAAACGTACACAATTATTGTTATTATATTAATCGTAATGATGTATGTGTGTATTTTCATGTACATTACATTGCTATCCATTACTTTAGATAAATGGCATTCGTACTTCCAAGAAAATAATAATTTATTACTGCTATGCAGGATGACATTTCTGAAATAAAAGTCTCTCTCTGAAGTGCGCTTTTGTATCAGTCATTAAATATGAATTTCATTATAATTGTTGTTATAATCATATAGTAAATTATGCACATATTTTCACGCACATTACGAAGTAAATCCTATTTTCGTATTCAAATATATTGCATATAACCTAAACCGTTCATAAATTCGAGTCTCAAGTGATCTACAATTTTACGACTCTTGTCTATTTTCTTAACATGCACTTATGTTGTTATTCATTTAAAAAATATATATAGTTACAACACTTACTTTAAACACATCTTAGGGGCGTTGGAAATGTTTGTTGACAAGGGGGCCTTGACTCAGTTTTGAAGAAGAAAAAAATGTTACCAAAATTTTCTTTTTATGGTCAATATTATGGTATGGCCGAAGCACCACACTGCAAAAGCAACTTCAAAACTGACATAAACGAATATTGAAGAGAGAGGGAAAGAGTAGCAATTTATCTAAAAAAAAATTTTACTAGAAAAATTTTAATGTTTTAATATATTTGTCTTTCTCATTTGTTGGTTGAAAATAAAATTAAAAAGTAAAAAAAATATATATTCAGTTCACATATGATAGTTTTAAAACATTTCAGGGTTTAAAAAAATAATTAGAAACTATTCTGACAGTCAAAAATTTTCCGTCTTTCTTTTGTTCTTGAAACAAATTTCACAGGTGGGCAGATGACACTTGAAAGAATCTTTAGAAAGAATCTTTAGCTGTGCAGCTAACATGTCTATGTCAAAGTCATCCTTATGTATTGCTAGAAAGTTTTCCAGTTGATCTGTAGACAAATCATCCCCTGGTTGACTCAGCAGAATGGCTTCTAGCTTGATGAGTTGTTCCATACCTGGCTGGTTGAAGCGACGCTGCAGCACATTCTTTAGTTAGTCTAGAACGGAAATGAACTTCTGGCGAAGACGAGTTTTCTCGTCAATCTGAACGTCTGGTGCTTGGCCTTCCATATTTCTTCCAAATGCCTGAATCTGGCAGGAGTTCTGAATTGTGGGATGTGAGGAATTTCTAGCTCACGTTTCTCTTCTTGTCCTGTTTTCTCAGTTTCTATCCAAATGCGTTCAAAATCAGCCTCGCCCATTCCATTATACAGCTACCAAAGTGCTTGTGCTTAGTGCCACTTGCTCTATGTCCTTCACTCTGCAGGGACTTGGCAAGCTGCTCAGCAGGTTCGCACACAGATAGAGCTATACTGATAGCCAACAGAGTTTGGAATTGTCTCATTTTTCTCAGGTAGCTAGCCCTTCAGAGTTGATTTTCGTCCGTCTGAGATTTTGCGTGCTTTGTCCACTAAAATCTAAATCAGAGTTTCCATCACACGTGCATAATTTTCGGAAAATCTACGGAGAGCTTTAGCATGCATACACCAGCGTGTCGGAAATAGCGAGAGGAGGCATTTGGCTGGGACTGGAAGGCATTCACTTAGCGAGTAAGGCCTGACAACCACACCTGCATGAATATTCCTCCTCTTAGAAGATTCAAGAATTGTGTTTGAAACTTCTTTAACGAGTGTCAAAGCATCTGAAATTATGCTGCATCTCTTTGCAACTTCTTGAAGCATAAGGTCTAGTGATTGGTTAGAACAGTGTACGATAAAGACTTTAGTTGCTCATCTGCGATGAGTTTCTGCACACCATTTAAATGGCCAGATATTAGATGTGCACCATCGAAACAGTGTCCCCTTAGAGCTTCTTTGCGTACATTAAAACAAATTATAACATCTGTATAGTCTTGTGGAAGGTTTCTGCTGTCCCATCCGGCGTATTGTACAATTCCATGAACAATTCTTGTATTTCATGTGTCTCCTTGTTTGTGAAGCGAAAACAAATAGAGAATTGTTCATCACCTGCGATGTCCGTTGTGGTGTCACCCATAACAGTGGAATACGGACTACCCTGAATGTCTTGTATAAGGCTGTGCTGCACTTTTTAGGCCATTGTATCAATTATTTCGTTTTGAATATCACCATTGACCCAATTGTCTCTTCGCTTCAGCCAGTCTGCAAGTTCTACACAGTCTTCAGCTCGTTCCTGCAAAAGCTGCTGAAGATTACCGCCACTATTTTCCGAACAACGCAATGCCTGGCCAGATCGAGCAAGGTAACGAATAGAACTAATAACTTTCTGAAAAACAAGTTGTGCAGCCTTTGCTCATTTCTTAGGCTGCTATCCCGGAGAACTGCCACGGATTGCCATTTCATATTTTGACAAACATATTCCACTGATTTGTGATGATAATGGCTGCTTTCATGTGTAGTGAACTTAATAGCCTTTTTTCCAATTGCAAAATCGTGATTCAGTGAATACGCTCTCGTTACCTCAGTTTATAGCTGCTTTCCCTAAGCTTCGTGCGTGCAGACATGTGAAGCAGAGAACGTGATCTTTATCTTGAATGTAGGGAAGCCATCAGAACTTGTTGAATCAGTCATGCTGATAACAACGCCCTTGATTATTCCTGGGAAACTTAAATGATTGTGGATGAACATGCTGGTCGATAGGATGAGAGAGTGGGCGTTGTTCAGAATTTAGCATCCCTGTCTGCTTTTTGACTTCGATGCAGGGAGAGGTGTCACCATCTGTAAACAGATAAAATTTAAAATGTTTGTTGCAATCAAGATTCAGTATGTAAAAATTGTGCGTGAACCATGTGCAATCCGGTCACTTAACACAAATTTTCGTGTTATAGTGGAAAAAATTCATAATAAGCTAATCGCTTATGGTTCAATTTTTTTCTCGAAATATATTAAGACAAAAATCATCTGTATAATATTTCCTACAAAAATGACCATAGTCATTTTTGCCTTGTGATGGATAGTTCATGAGATATAGGCTCTGGACGGATGCCTGTTTCCCTAACTTTTCTTAATAATTTTATACTTTAATAAGAAAAGAAGGAAAATTATCACATTTACATAGCATCCGTCCAGAGCATGTATTTCACGAACTGTGTGTCATACGGCAAAAATGGTCACACACATAACCATTTTTGTAGGAAATATTATGTAGATAATTCTTTATCCAAACATATTTTGCGAAAAAATGAACCGTGAGAAAAACCTCGAAACTTTTTTTGTCGTCATTTTTCCAATGTGATGGCCAAAGCGTGAAGCTTCAATCAACACTCAAATTGGTCAGGACTTTCAGTATGTTGGAAAAGATTAAAAGGAGGTCTAATAAAGGTATCAGCCAAATTCAGCTTGTTATGGATTTTTCCTGCAAAAAAACGTAAAGTGGCTAGACTAATGTTTCTACATGAACAGTGAAGAAGTTGGTTTATTACTATTATATCCCAATTCAGGCAATATTTGTGAAAGTATAAGTGGGAATGAGTGCTAAACACCAAGATAATGTTCAATTAGATACACTGTACTTAAAAGATCCTGGAACATGGCCTGATGTTATTAATGACACTGTTTGGCAACAAATTGTGTCTTGTGCTTATAAATACAGTATGAAGAATTTGTTGAACTTTCAAAAACATTTCTGAAAATGTTACTTTAAAACAATTTTCTGATTACTTACTAAGCTCAAAATCTATTAACAACAGAGAATCATATCCCCGTGATTGGCTGGTTGGGAGTAATTCAAGAGAAACACTTCACTGTCTTCCATGTATTTTGTTCAAAGGAAACATTTCTACTCCTTTTATTAATCATAGTAATTTATCAAAAAGGGAAGGATTTTTTCCAAGCAAGAGACAGTGGAAAAAGTTGTATAATCGGTTGCCTGCCCATGAAAACAGCGCTGAGCACAGAAATTGTTATTGTAAGTGGAAATCATTGCAACAAACTTTACTTTGTAAAGGCTACTACATGTTGTTATGCTATTCTTAGCCTCAAGAGGTTTGCCTTTCCAAGGTAATAGCACCAAAATTGGAGATGTTCACAACGGAAATTTTTTGGGAACTTTAGAATTGTTGGGAAAATGTGATGAGATTACTCGTGAACATTTGGCTAAAGCGAAGCACCTTCAATTACAAGGGAAATGCATTAAAGGTCATGCACATTATTTATCATGGATGAGTCAGAATGAATTTATTTCTCTCTGCGGTGAAAAAGTTTTGAACGCCATCCTAGAAGAAAGACAATATTCCATTTACTATGGATTAATAGTTGATGCAACTCCTGATATTTCTCACTAAGAACAAAATGTTTTTATATTAAGGTATGCTTCCTAGAATAAAGAATCAAGCAAATTCGAAATTTGCGAACAATTTGTTGAATTCTTAGACTTCAATGCAAAAACTGGTGAACATATTACTACTGAAGTACTATCAGTACTTGAGAGAAATCGAATCCCACTTGAAGACTGTCTGGCGCAAGGCTACGATAATGGTTGTAACATGTTGTAGTGGACGGCCAAGTGGTTCCCTGCGCTCGGCTGGAAACCTCCCCAACTGCAACAGTTGCCAGGGTGAGGACACGAGCAGCGCAATGTTTTGTAAACAGATAATTGTAACATACCGCAGCGCGAGTATTTAGCGCGCGTGGAGTACTGAAACTGACCTACTGCCAGACAGCTGCCATGTGAGGATGGACGCGAGGGCATTCCGGGACCGCCGATATTGAGAGACTACAAGCAGCCTTCGGCATCAATCGTGAGGTGATATTGTTCCGTAGGACTCTGCAGAGACACTTTAGATATTGATTATCCTGGCTGATAATAATTGGAATCAATTATATACATAATTAACTCCCCCGCTTAGAGTAAAGCCTTTTGTAAGAGTTGTGTTAATTGTGTTGACAAGAGTTCTATAAAACAGATTAGACACAATGTCAAGAGTTTAATTTAAAGCTACGCCTGCCTGTTAATAAGCTATTACCATATATCTCGCTCGCGTGTACGTTTAGGTTTAGGCCCATAATACATAAGATGATCCAGACTACAGTATAGCATAATTCTGTATAAAGTATAATAATTTAGGGGCCTTAAAACTAGTAAACGTTACAATGTGTGGTAAAGTGAATGGAGTTAAAACGAGAATTTTGGAGAAAAATTACCAAGGTCTTTTTTCTCCATGTGGTGCACATTCATTAAACCTTGTTGGTGTCATTGCTGCTAAAATATGCCCAGAAGTTGTGACATTTTTCGGTAACGTGGCAAGTATGTACGTTTTTTCTCGCATAGTCCTGAAAAATGGGCCATTTTCAAAGAACATGTGCCATTATCATTAAAAATACTATCTGAAACTAAATGGAGTGAACATGTTGAAGCTGTTCTCCCCATAGCGAAACACTACAGTGGGATACTAAAAGCACTGGACTACATACTGTTGTGGGCTTGAAGAAATATTTTTCTTCTTTTGAGAGACTTGTTATGGCAGTATTTTGGCATAAACTTCTGTCTTGTATTGATGAACGAAGTATTATTATTCAAGCTCAAGGAATATCTCTTGATGTTAAAATCAATATCATAATTAAAACCTACAGCAGGAAATTCAAAAGCTGAGAGATTCGTGTGGATAGATATTCTATAAGAGTAACGTTTAATTGCACAAGAATGGAAATGCCACCATTTTTTTTTTTTTTTCGGAAAAAAAGGCACCGTCTACACAGCATAGTAACACAAGATGTAAGTGAACAGTTGACTGCAAAAGAAAGTTCAAAACTTGTGTTGTTTACAGGGTGCTAGATTTCTTTTTACAGGAATTAGAAGATTGATTTAAAGCAGCAAGTTCCTTCTGTGTTCTTTTTAGTCCAGTTCTTAAGTATAATTCTTTAAATGAAAAAGAATTGAAGGTGAAGGTTGAAGATCTAGTACAACAGTTTAAAAGTGACTTATCAGTCAATTTATGTGATGAAATTGTGCGTTTAAAGCATATTTCTTCTGTCATGTTTGAATCTAAAATGGAAGTTGACTCTTTGAAATGACTAAACTCAATATGTGAGAAAAATTTGGAACCGGTATTCATGAACGTCTGCATTGCACTCCGTCTCTTTTGTACACTTCCCCTTACTGTTGCATCAGCAGAAAGAGCATTCAGTAAACTTAGAAATGTGTTGAAGACCTGGCAAAGAGCATCTATGAGCCAGCAACGCTTAAATTCACTATCTTTACTGGCTTCTACGTTGAACTTCAAAGATGTCATAAACTAATTCGCAAACAAGAAAGCTAGAAAAATGTAACTTGTTAGTGAGATACAAGTATACAACATTATGAACATTAAGTGCATCTTATTTGTATGCTTACTCATCCTTATGTATATAATTTGTGAAATGCATTAAGTGGTTTGTGTGGTGTTATTTTCTGTTTCGTTTATTGGACCGTTTATTGGACATTTTACAACTTAAAGAACATTAATTTTCTCTCACATACATTTCTCTTGCTTTAGGCACAAAACAAAAACATTTTAAATGCACTATTTTTTATGTCTAGTTTTTCTACCCAAGTTTGATGCCGTTTGGTGAAACACAAGATGAATGGTGATACAATAAACTTATGGTAGATGGATGCCAGTGGTGTTTCTCAGTCACCGTGCACTGTTGATACTTAGGGTTCTCAGGGATGCTGTGAGTTCTGTGTGTCCGTCTCACCTGAGCGTATTTACAAAACACTTTTCATTACTAAACATCTTTACTAAACTTTTATCACTGCAAAACAATGGTGAGAGGTTGCTCTCAGTACAAAGAAAGACTTAAAGCACTGCAATACTTGCTTTTTATTGTCACTCGTACAGATCGTGCCAAGGTTAATTTTATGCATGAACTCGGACGTGTCTAGCTAACTCCGTTCACGTGCTCCCCAGCCCGCAATTAATCTAGCACACTCCTAGATGGATGACTTCTCTGTGGTGTTAAAAAACACTGTCTTCACAAGGAAAGGGGTCTACAGCCGCTAGGGTGGACTGCCAATTTTTCCTGAAGACAGGGCGCAGAGAATTATGAAATGAACAAACACGTGTGATTATTTAACATCATTAACACGGACTCATCGGGGTGCATCTTGCCACACGTGGTTAGTGTGGTGACTGCCTATACACATATCCGGCTAGGACGAAAATAATATCACTGTACACTTTACATAAATGACACAAATACACTTGAAATAAGATGGGACACGACATGAATGGTCACAATAAACACACAGATGCGTGAAAGCAAGTTTAAATGGCGCGGATGCCGCTGGATAAGATTCACACCGGATCACATGGTGCAGATGAAATTTCAATATTTCTTCGTAGAAATGGCAAATTCTGTTCAGACGTATGGTTATTATAAATGGGAAAAATATTCTCCTGTGGACTGTGACATTGATAGACTTTTAGCATGCCTGATGGTGGGATAGTCAATCTTGGAATAGACTGTGTGGTCATACATACAAAGTATCAATTACATAAAATTTACATGGAACCCTGAATGAAACAATACATAAAACCATGAAATAAAAAAATGGTGCACAAATAAACCTTCAAAACGCATGGATGGCGCAGATATTGACTTGGCGGCAGTTAACCATGTGGTCGCAAGTGATGGGGCTGTAAAACAATTTAACATGAAAATTACCCTGAAATACATACATAACAATAAAGTCCTTAACATTGCATGCTGCAATTATACAGAAATTACACCGAAACACCTTTAACAGTGACGGATGGCGCCTGATTCAAAGTTACGCGGGCCATGTGGCCTCTCAGACATCTTTCTCCTCCTCCTCGTTTCATTGAAAAAGCCACAAGGTCACAAATTATTAAGTTAAGCAGAAGCATAATGCTGGGGAATATCTGGCAAAACGTATACAAAGCACAGATTAACTGGTATACTAAAGTGAAACTATTGTAATCTACATCAGTGCAAAAAGTTTGTAGTGCGTACGTGACAGTGTCTTACCTCGCCAGCTCTCCTTGACGGACTGCCCAGAGGCAAGGGTCGCAAGGACCTACTATGGCTGCTTACAGGGTTCACACAAGCGGAAGTGCTATGCACGCCGTGTAAAACTTTCATATTTTGAAAATAATTGGCACGTAAATAATTTAAATAAGGATTTACATTATACATTTAAATTTTGAATTTTCTGCAGTTGTTAAATGTCTTTTATGACGGCGTTCACACCAGAATAAAAATTTTCTTAATCTTCGCACAACGCACATTTTGAATTCATATCCAAACATTGTGCAATATTAGCAAACATACATCTTTAAACATTTAAACTCTTGAAAAACCTGAACATAAACAAGAGACATAATTTATACTTGAAATAAATATTCTGTTATTGGAAAGTTCAGGTTACGGCCTCTTTGCGCACGTGCATGCCCACGTGTCATGTAGTGGTTAGCGCCATCATGGTCTTAACATGGCTGTCTGTTAGTTGGCATCAAGTTTAGTATGAGTATTGGTAGCTGTATTTATCAAAACTGAGCGAGACTGCAAATGAGGAAGGACACCTCACTTGGGTTTCGGTGGGCGTGAGGGGGAGCCCGTCACCTAACCTTTTACTGGGGCCGAGAGTGCCGATGTGGGGGGGGGGGGGGCTGACAGATTCCATAGGTTTCTGCTTTAGTCCTCAGGTTTGGGGTAGGAACTAGAAAATATGAAGGACGAGAAATATGTTTAGATACTTTAGAGTTGCATCGTATTAGCTTCGTGAAGTATGTTGTTTTCATTTTGGATGAAGACGTATAGTCTGATTTGATATAGCCCCCCCCCTGCTTGAATTTGGGGGGGGGGGGCGCTTGTGACGACCCCCCCCCCCCCCCCCCCCTTCATACTTACGACGCCACTGACACATCTATTACTTTTCCACTGGGGACAGTACACAACATTAAAATTCCAAATTTATCAAAAACTACACACTGGTTTTATATTTATTTTTTATTTGTCCTGTTGATCCCATATGGAGTAAAACCATATAAAATAAATACGTTTTCCTATTTAATTGTACGCATAGGACCATCTACAAACGAATACCGTGTACAAATTGTATCTCAAGACATCTCTCGACATCAATTACATGAAACGAGATTTATTTATTTTTCTCTCTCTCTGATACTAGTTTTGGTGACTATTAGTAAGACGTAGTCTCAAGAGCCAACTATTAAATAGCTAAAATGAGTTTTAAATGAAAACACTCCCAGGTGAGTGTTACATCAAAACTAGTCTCAAAACGAACCTCAAGATTCATTTATTAAATAGTGTCTGTTCTCAAGAAGAGTCTCAAGAGCTGATACACGACTATTAATACGACCCTTAATGGCCTCATCATGTTGTGAAATGGTATTTAATAAACAAGATACTAGCAGTTTTTCCTAGTAGTGTACCATGCCTTCTAAAAACACTTCACTATATAGTACTTCTTAAATTTTGCTTGCAGCAGAGCCCCTTGTTTACGTTCGTGCTTTGACATTTTGAATCTTCCAAGTGGTAACTATGAGCTTAGCCTATGGCCCCATTTAGTCCTAATATCTAGCCAGATGTTAGACTCCCTAACCACAACAGTCTCAGGGTGTGTATCTGCCACACTGCAACAGGTTACAATATAGCCTAAGCTGAGAACTTAACTCATTGAGACCCTGGCTGGATGTCCCTTTCATGTTGTATCTGTACTGGAACAGGGTGGTAGCTAAAGGTGCATATCACACTATTCCTAATAAATGGCATAACCCTCGCATGTATGCTACATATCATTGTCTTGCTATTAAAACTTTATAACTCTGGTTGTGTGGTTGAATAAATGGTAAAGGACATCAAAATAACTTGATGAAAAAAATATATTTTATTGGCTGACAAATGTAGCATTGTGGTTCAGAGTAGACTTACTATGTTTTATCAACAGATACACAAATTTTGCCCAAAATCCATCATATGAAATAATTGGACTTATGAGGTTTTATAAGAAAGAAGTTGATATACAATCCTGTGAGACGTTGCCTTGATTACCAGGTTTCCAAATTCCACCATTATGATGTGCAGTACCAATAATTTCTCTTATCCTTGCATATGAACCATTGCTGTCATGTTGGGTGAAAGAGATGGTCCCAATAGTGGGAGAGTTTGGGTCTTTATCCCAACCTGGAGCCATGATGCATACAAAATGTATAATATTCTTTCTGATTGAACAATGGCACTATGTATCTAGAAGTATAATTTTCTTTCCAAAGAGTCGAGAAACTTGAGTGAAATTCTGTAGTATTTAACCTTTGGAAATTTTTATTTTATGCTGGCATTACAAGTAAATCAAATTGTTTAAATTATCAACATGAATTGGAACACAAAAAAAAAAAAAGCTGTTTTGAAAAGACATATTACAAATGTGAAAGTGCACCAAAGTCTATAACCTACATCTACCCATGTGAGATTTAGTTGGCTTGTCATACACACAGTTGAATCACATTATAACTACCTGTTAGAAGTGCCATCTGCAGCGCTTAGCCCATGATGTATGGCTTGTGCTGTGGGCCGGTTAAGGGGGTATATAATGCGACCGACAGGCTGGCTGTACACAGTGTGCTTCCTGCTGTAACTGTAATGGGGAAAGGGAAGCGATTTAACAGAGTTGCAAAAAGAGATGATATCGGCTTTTGGGCAAAGGAGAGCAGCATTTGGGAATAACCGTCGCGTCGTGGAAACTGCGGAGCAATACACACCATTGATGCCCAAGGTGAACGTTGACGATGACGTTGCATGAAGGCTAACTCAACAGGCTATGGTGGAACAGCTCACAATCCAAATGAACCATGGGGCATCCAGATATGTATCTACGACAACAATTCGGCAAACTCTTCTGCGAATGGGGCTCTGGAGTAGACGGAGGGTGACTACACCCATGCTAACACAGGTGCATCAACGAAAATGACTGGAATTTGCTCAACAGTATGGCGGCTGGACATCTGCTGATTGGTGTTGGGTAGCCTTCTCTGACGAGTCACGTTTTAGCTACATAGAATGTACGGATGTCAGCGTGTCTGGCGAGAAACATTCGAGAACCGACACCCTGCATCCATTGCTGGATGAAAACTAGGCAGTGGGGGAAGTGTTATGGTCAGGGGAATGTTCTAATGGTATTCTCTAGGTCCCATCATCCATGTGGAAGGTACTGTTGATCGAGGCTATGAACCCATCCTTGGTAATCATGTCCACCTACACATGAGGATTGTCTTTCCTCGGGAAGATGGGATCTTCCAGCACGATAATGCATCTTGCCACACTGCTATAAGTGTTCTCAAGTGGCTGGAAGAACATGATCAAAACTTCAAAATTCTTCACTGGCGCCCAAACAGCCTCAATCTCAGTCCATTTGAACATCTATGGGATCACCTTGATCGTTGTGTTCACTGTCTGCCTCCTCCAACACGCACCCTTAAACAGTTGTAGGACACACTGTAAACAGCATGGTTCCAGATACGTGGAGAACTATCATCACACCTGACTGCGTCATTGCCAGTTCGTCTAGCTGCTGTCCGTGCTGTGACAATCGATTATTATGAATACTAGCAGATGGTCGTAATATATATTGATTCAACTGTGTAATTATGTGGTTTATTGTGCCAGCAAACACAGTTTTCAATAAGAATAGATTGTACCATTAATTACTTTACTGCTCTGTATAAGATGGTTGCACAAGTTGTAAATGACTAATATTTTCATGGGACCGATAATTAATTTATAATAAATAAATAAATAAATACAATTAAATGTTGTGCATACATCGTGTGTGTGTGGTATCAAACTTTGCAAATGTCAAACAAGTATTTATATTTTACCTTCTCTTTGTTGCTGCATGGATCTTTTGGTGGCCATCATCGCTAAGGTGTTGTGTACATAGCAAGGAGTCTGGTTTGTCCCCGATCCCTGGAATCAGCCTATTTAAATATAAGCAGTGATTGATTAAGTGGTTCCAAACGCACACAATCAGGAAATCCATCATCCTTAGCTTTCACGTGCATCAATGTATAACATAAAGCCTATCTTAATTTTTACATTGCAAATTAAAAAGATATTACAGAATAAATGTGTAAAATTTCCCAATTGCTATTTAATCGTATTTCAGAAACCTATGGTAGGAATTATTATATTCAGAATCGTATTATTCTATTGTAGTTTGAGACAATAAATTTACTTATCAATTTTCTCTGTAATTAAAACTATTTTCTGGGAAATATCTGTGTTCAAGATCATCCCTGGTATCACAGCCACACCCCTGAGATGGTCTTTGGATGTCTGAACTGTCATCCCTGGGTTAACTTTAGGAAGTTCAGTTTAAGAACTTTTTATATGGGAAATGTTTTGGGAAAAGTGCTACCTAAGGATGTCATTGCGATTCCTTAGTATTCTCATCCCTTGGCTGTCCCTGGTATCTCCTTTGGATATGGAGAAATGTCATCCCTGGGATGTCTCCAGGCTGTCCTATAGATACGCAGCAATGTCATCCCTGGAACATCCTGAGGACCTCCTATTGATTTGTAGCACAGTTGCCCCTGAGAATTCCCAAGGAACTCTCAAGTAAGTGGGAATTCCTTTGTCAAAAACATATATTTAAATTAAATTTTGTTTCTAACTTACGTGTAACACACCAACCCAAATGCATGCTTAGAGAGGGTGAACAGATTTGGGCAGCTCTGAACATTAACGTCTTGAGGGCCAATGAGGCTGAAGTGAGGTGAGTATGGAGTGGTGCCAGAATGAAGTGGGGGAAATGGGAGATCCCTGAGAAAACCTGCTGAACCTGATACAGTCATGGAAGTTGCAAAGCACATACCAAACATTGAAGAAGTAGTTGTAATGGCAGATGTGGCAGAGTACCAAACACTCACTGTGGAGCTGAGACATTTTGGCAGGCAGCAGAGAATCTCTCTCCACTTACATGGTGGGAGGGATATTGCACCATTTGACAGTTATCCAAATTTGCGACAAGCATTCTTAGTATTCCACCAACAGCTGCCATGTGTGAACGCAACTGGAAGGCTTTCGGCACAATTAAACCAAGAAAGAGGAATGGGTTTGCAAGAAAACTTAACTGCCAAGCTTTTTCGGTGTGTCAGAATCTATATCTGTTGCCACTGCAAGAGAATTAATTTAATCCTTCTGTTATGAACAGCAACAGTTCTGTGGACACACACACTGCAGCAGTAGTAGGAATGAAGGTGGTTACACGAGGGCAAACAGAATTTAACTTGGTAAACTACCTTGTAGTGTACAATGAGAATGTATTGTGTTAAGTAATTTCAGTTGCTATAATTATTTTTATATTTTTTGTTTACCAAGAGCTATAAAGGTGTTTATTTAGAGTTTAGTAAATGTTTTAGCATTTGTGTATTTAGTAACTTTTCAAGCATGTTACATATGAGAAATAAAAAATTATAGTGTATCCTACACATTTTCCTTTTATGTTTTGTGTGTTTATAAACCAAGTGAATTATGATTGATACATGATTTGCTGTATGTTTATATTAACACTAGCAGCGTGCCATCGCTTCGTTCAGGTTTATTGGAATTATTGAAATACATACCTATATATGCAACTACTCTTGACAACTTGCGACTACCTGTGACTACTCGTGACTACCTGCAACTACCCTGGCTACCTGCGACTACCCATGACTACTTGCGACTACCCGAGACTACCCATGACTACCTGCAACTACCCGTGACTACTTGCGACTACGTGAGTACCTGCGACAACTTGCTCCAACTTCAGATTTGTTTATGAAATACCTATGCGTAATCTGTTCACTTGTTACACCTGATCACTAATACATTTTAAAATATAAAAAGTTAATAAAAAATATTTTATTGAGAAGATTTATCAAAAACCTACATCTCTAACCTTACTCTTGCATTTTATCACCATTCCATCTCCATCTCAGTTTACTCCAACTTCACTAAAGGCCTGATTCTTGAGTACTTATCAATACATTGTGACAGGTTGTCACATTTCCCCATACATAGTTTCAACCATCAAGAATGATCACAGAAAATTACCATACCTGGTGATGAAATGGGGCCCTCATGGGAGCGGCGAGGGTCGTTTCTAGCTGCCTAATGGGTCTGACAAGAACAGATACGAGGGGATGGGTTGTGGCGTGGTGATCGTCCCCCTCTAGTACCCCTCCTACGCCCACTGCAGCAGGCGACTTCTGCCACCAGGGGACAGCGATGGTTTGAACTGACTAATAAGAAGAGATTGAAGGAACAAGGGCTTCTAGAATCGAGGAATTTAGTATAAAAGGCCATTTTGGGGCTTTGGGAAGCCAGAGGGAGCCTGGATTTTGGGACATACAGTTTGGGGGAGGGGTGACATAAGAAGGGAGAAAGTTATGTAGTATTTTGATTTTTGTTTGTTTTAACTATTTTAAATGGGGGTCTGAGAAAATTGTTACAACAAATGATATATATTAGGCCAAGAAACAGAAATGTCTGAGCCTGTAGTTGAATTGCTTGAACTAATGGTTTATCTTGGGGATATTATGTGCTCATTTGTTGAATGTTTGGAAAAATATCACGCTTGATGGAGTACAACATTGTTTGGCAAAGGAAAAATGAAACAAATAAGGCTATGCACCTAGTATGCCATTCTTCATCATAGCATATTCAAAAATATGTGTTTCATTGGCAGAGGTATGTGCTGCTCTGTAATAATAAAGAATCACATATTTTTGGGAAATAGCAAAAAAAGTGAGTGCTGCATTTTTAGGATTATAGATTATGCTGAATGATCGTTACATATGTGGATGTTTGTATTGATGGTATTGGGTGAGACACAGAGACAATCATGATACACTTTCACCTGTTGTTGATGGGTGCCAGCGGTGGTGCCTACACACTACACTTTGAAACTCGGAGATCTCAGGGATTCTGTGGGTTCTGTGTGTTTGTCTCACCCATGAGTACTTACAAAACAACTGTTATACATAACACTGCAATACAAAACACTTAGGTTGGACAGGGTAACTGACGCTACTAAATGACATTCAACTTTTACACTGAGAAGGTATGTGTTTATTTATCAAAGTACGCCTCGTGCCGAAATATGATTTATGATTTACGTCTCAAGCGTGTCTATCCAGTTCCAGTGGGTGATTCCTCAAGCACGTTTCTAAACTTGTGCGCTCCAACTGGATGATGCTCCACGGTGCTTGAAAACAGCCTCTTCAGAGCAAGGGGCCTACCAGCCACTAGGATGGACTGCAGGTTTGCCCAGAGACAGGACACGAAATATGAAATGAACACATACCACTACTCTCGCAGCTAACGTGTACTCGTTGGGACTCGTCCCCTAACCACGTGGTGTGTGGCAACTGTCATACACATTGTGGGTTAGTGAAAAATAATAGTGTTGCACAAATTACACAAATAACACTTGATGAACATGGGGCACAACATGAGCAAGGAAAATAAACACACAAACGTGTGAATTTATCTTTAAATGACGCTGATGCCGCGGTATAGGGCTCTTAGCGGATCATGTGTGCAGGTCTAAAAACACATAATTTCCTGAAAATTCTGATAGAAATTTTCCGCAGTTATTGAATCTGCGTTGACAGTTTTATCTCTGTGCGAAACGGGCTAATAGAAACCCTTAGGACGCCGGATGGCGGGAGATATAAATACACGTGGTGACCGTGTGGTCAGGAACAGAATGCATCAAACACGTAAAATATAAGAACCCTTATTGAAAATATTATATATAACCCTGAGATGAATTATGGTGCACAAGATGAAACAACAATTAACCCTCAGAACACGGTGATTGCGTAGATACGGACTTGTTGGTCTCTGACCATATGGCTGTGGGCGATGTGGCCACAAAACACGTTAACATTACAAAAACCCTCACATAATGATACAGACATATTACCCTTAATATTGCGCATCACAATTAAGCAGAAATTACATTGAAAAGCCCTAAGCATGGGCGGATGACATCTGATAAACAAGTAGTTCTGGCCTAATGGCCTCTCCTACACAAATCTCTCTCACCTCGTTAGCATCTCAAAAAACCTAAAAAGGCTGCAAATTATTGAGTTAAGCAGACTAGCATTATACTGGGGCATCTGGCAAAATGTACGCATGGCAAAGGTTAACTGGTATACTAAAATGTACTACTGAAACCTACATCAGTGTAAAAAGATGAAGTGCGTACGTGACAGCTTCTTACCTCACCAGCTCTCCTAGAACGAATACCCAGAGGCAGGAGTTGCACAGACCTACCATGGCTGCCTATGGGGTTCACACAAGCGGAAGTGCTGTGCACGCTGAGTAAAAATATTAATATAGCAAATGCCAGCAGATCGCCAGCTGCCAGCGACAACTCCACAGCTGCCATTGGTGCAACAAATCAAATGAAGCATGGTGACTCAAGAGCTTGTTTACATACATATACTGAGCATAAACTGGTGGTGCAAATCCTGCATCACAGTTGGGGAACAGACTTTTAGGCGAAGGTTATATGTTCAACATATGATGTACATTCATATAAATCTTTTCTTCAAGGATAAAAATTATCATGAAAATTGCTGTATTTCTCTGTGAAGCCTAATATCAGGCTGCAAAAATAAAAACTACTTTAAAAGTTTTCTACGTTTCTTATAATACTTGACGCCGTGTGGTGGGACCATGGACGGGTGAAGGGAAATTTGGCTGGCGGCAAGGTTGAGGTTAAGATGTTAATGTAGTTACCCAGGGCGCCAGTCACTGTCCCAGCAGTGTCAATGTTGGTAGACCCGACCCTTCTGTTCTCTGGGCCCTGGGCCGTTCACCCAGGGTGTAAAAATCTCCACACTGATTCTCTGCTTTCCTCATGTAGATACTTTAAAAATATAATTTGTACTAAATTTCCCTTCCAGTTGCCACACCACATTACGTAATATTTAACCAGTACTACTGGACTGCCGGATGGACTATTGGCTGACCACACGCCAAAACTCTATGAACTTGCAATATTACGAAAAGATATATTTAAAACACTGAACACTTTCATAATAAATAGCGAGTATTCTGAGGGCCCGTGCTCTTAAGAACCTTGCGGTTAGACGAATAAGAATACGCTGAATTACTGCTCCACACGTATCTCATTGCAGTTTATTACCTTCTCCAGCTGAGAAAACTTATATATTGCACTGAGCTCTGCCCGCCAGTAGGGCTATACAGACAAAACGACTTACAGTCACACAATGTTTATGGTAGTTTTAAGTGCCCCTGGGCAATGCAGAACCACAGGAGGAGAGGGCAGGCGTTCCGGCAGCTAACGAAAACGGTTCCGATAAGTCTATTGAAGTGAATATGGTTGGTTGCAAAGTTGAATGCCGCCGGATGTGCGCGATGCAGACTTGCCCTCGCGAATCTCACACGCTACTGCTTTGTTTGGCTTAGCAACCTTGACCGCCCAGGTAGGGGTTAACGTGCCAAGCGGGAACTATTTCTTACCGTACACAACATAACACTCTTGCTTGCATCAATTAAGGCTTATCTGCTCAATGTAAAATACATTAATTTGAAGAGGTATTTTCAGCTATAAAACAAAACACACAACACTTGCAATGGATGGCGTGAACTGTGAAACAAATGTGATGAAAATACAAACATAATAACACTTGTTTTATGGTCTCAATATGAATAAGGTTTACACTAGGGTGTAACTTTCCACATATCCGTTAGGAATGTTCCACGGCACCTGCTGTTAAGCCCTTTTTAGTTGGCACTTACAGAGTACCTAGTCATTTTCTTTATGAAGCCCATACATACGTGTAGCACACTATACAGAATGTCCTATTTACCTTCAACTACCACAATAACTCCGTACCAGGGCTCCAAATGAAGAAGTGGTTCATGGTGATAATCAGTTAAACCACAAACTACTTCCAAGAATCTGGGTTTACATTTTGTGAATTATGGTGCCAGGAGATGGTATCCACCAATAAGGTAAGTGTATGGACAATGGTGGAAAATACAGGATATGGCTGAAGTGTGATGGCAAACTTAAGA
The DNA here is from genome assembly GCA_029891345.1 of Dryococelus australis. NCBI lineage: Eukaryota > Metazoa > Arthropoda > Insecta > Phasmatodea > Phasmatidae > Dryococelus > Dryococelus australis. Next base: position 102,763,106 of record CM056996.1, read on the forward strand.
AGGTAATTCTTGAAAGGGAAAGGAACAAAAAAATTCCATATCAACATGCATCCAGAAATGTTCAGAAACACTGTGAAATGTACAGCAACATTTAAATTAGATTAGTGGTACAGCACAGAATTAAGTGCAAATATCAATTGTTATCATCATCAAGTGATATGGATATGGTTGGAGGTGGGAGTTGCAGTTGTAATCCCAAGGCACCAAACTGTGATTTTGCATGCGGCCATGCTGTGAGAAAAAACTCTTACTAGGGTTGTGATGTCGCCATGTGGTTAATCAATTTACGCTGATGCCAGCTAACAGCCAGCAGCGCTAGGGCCTATGACGGTGCTCACCACGCACGTGTCACTTGTCCTGCACATGCGCAAAGAGTTCAGTAATTTTGAACTCCCACATAAATATTATTTTTCAGTTTAGAATGTGTTATATTGTATTTGCAGGGTTTAATATGTCTTAAAATGTTTTAAAGTGTTTGTTATTAATTTGAAATTGTTTGGTTATAAAATTCAAAGTGTCCGCGGCACCGAGATTAAGAACACTAATATTCCGGCATGAATGCCCCCATAAAGAGACGCTAAATTAATATGAAAATCCATAAGAAAATTATAAAAATGTAAAACAGTATTTAATTTAATTTGTGCTATTTTATTTTCAAGAATATAATATTTTACTCAGCATGCATAGCACTTTCGCTTATGTGACACTTGTCTCTGGACAGTCTGTCGAGGAGAGCTGGCGAGGTAAGACATTGTCATGTACGCACTACAACTTTTGTTATCTGATTTAGGTTTCCATAGTCAATTCAGTTTACTAGTTAACTTTAGCTTGTGTACGTTTTTGCCAGACATTTTCCCCAGCATTATGCTTCCGCTTTATTAATTAATTGCACCCTTGCAGCATTTTTTAACTTAATTGAGGAGAAGGAGTAGAACGCGTGACCCGCGCAACTTTAATCAGATGCCATCCGCCTATGTTTATGGCATTTCATTGTAACTTCTGCATTATTGTTATGCACAATTTTAAGGGCTTTTTTTTATGTATGTATTTGAGAGTATTTTCCGTGTTTGAATATTTTACGGCAACATCACGTATAACCACGTGGCTGACTGACGCCAAGTCTTTGTATACGCCATCGGTGCATTTTGAGAGCTTATTTAGGTAACATTGTATGTGCAATATTTTACTAAGGGTTCTATGTTAAATTTTTTTCATGCTTTCGTGTAATTTCAGGTGAATTTATGCTTTTGTACTTGACCACACTGTTATGTTAATGTTTGGTTTTACCGCCATCAGGCATGTTACAAGCCTGTAACCACTTCAGTCGTAAAGAGAATAATTTTCTCAGCAAGAATAATATTTTGTCTGAATTAAATTTGCCATTTCCATGCAGAAATATTGCAATTTCACCTGCACCATGTGGTCCGCTACGAACTTCATCCAGCGGCATCCGCACCATCTAAACTTGTTTTCACATGTGTGTGTTTCTTGGCAATACTCATCTCGTGTCCCAGCTTGTTTCATGTATCTCGAGGGTTTATGTAATTTTGTAATTAGTGTACGGTGCAATTATTCCTGTCCTAGCCGGTTCTGTGTATAGGCAGTCACCATACTACCCACGTGCTGGAGGGCGAGCCCCGACGAGTTTGTGCTAGTGATGCAGAGTAATCACACGTGTTAATGTATTAAGGGTTTCATTTGTAATTCACGGTGTCCTGTCTTCAGGGAAACACTGTCAGTCCACGCTAGCAGCTGTCATCCCTCTTCCCTTGTGAAAACTGTGCTTTCAGGCACCTCGGTGAGATCATCCATCAAGGCGTGCGCTAGATTAATTACGGGCTGGGGAGCACCCAAGCGGAATTGGCTAGTCATGACCGAGATTATCATAACTTCATTGGCACGTTAATGTGTATGCATAGTAACAATAAAAACAAGTCTCACAGTGTACTTACCTCTTTTATTGAGTAGGGACAGTGTCCTAGCCAGATCTATTTTATTAAATGTTTATTTCAAGTGATATTTAGTAAAAGTGTAGTACTGCCTACGTGTTCGTAAGTATGCACAGGTGAGACGGACACACAGAACCCACAGCATCCTTGAGAACCCTGAGTCTCAATAGTGCAGTGATTGGGAAGCACCGCTGGCACCCAAATTACCAGTAAGTATTTGTGTCATTGTTCGTCTCGTGTCTCACCTGACGGCGTCAACGCCAATAATATATACAAAATCTTCTACTGCGCTGTTGATCACAGAGCATGCAAAACGCAAGTACAGAGGTGGCTGGGTCACTTAAATATAGAAATTAGGGTGACCATGTGCATAATAAAATTCATAGACATCCTGCATTTAATACACGATAAAAACAGTGCAAAATGTGCAGGGTGCTACATGAACTCAATTACAATGGAAAGAAACACTATAAAAGTGATGCAGAATTGAAACACTTATATATGCGGCCTCTTCTGAATCAGCCAGAGGAAGACGTGTGTTACGTAGTAAAACGTCCTAAGACAACATAATTATTTAAGGACAATCATTACGAAGGGCCTAGTTGGCTGCAGAGGTAATTAAAAGAGTTTTTTAAGAAGAAATTGCAAACAGAATTACAATATCAGTGAATGCAAAGTTGTTGCCCCCGGAGGCCATGTGTGATACGCACCCGTCTGGCTTCAGCTCCAAGAAGAGATTGTCGAATGGCCGTCGAAAGCGAGGATGTGAGCCCGTGCTGGAAGTGGTGGTCCAGTGCAAGCACATGCGTGAAGATTGAAGGAACCAAAATTAACATTAGTTTACAAAAGAAGAAGTGCACGGGTGAAACAGATACATAACAACCTTACTTACTAACATAAGCCCTTTCTCACTATAGTCTTCGGCCATTGGGCCTGTCTTCATTTTACTCTGCATGACGTGCAAATGCACCGAACACATGCAACACATGCATCACACGACTGTGCACCTCGTGCGTGCACAGTCCATGACGGGCTTCCGCTGTCCAAGGAACAAGGTCGGATGACACTAAATTTGCAAGACATCATAATGCATGGTTGTGGTATAACAGTCATTCCAGCAGCATCACAGGAAATGTTCGTAGTTCTCATTATGCACATTGATACACACACTCACATGTTGCATCTTAGATTGCTGCACCCGTTCCAGCATTTCTGCTTGTACGTAGAGAGTGGCAAAGGCTTTGTTGACACATTTTTCAAGTGTGTGCAGATTAGGCTCTAGGTCAGCGTACTCATCTTTCAGGTGCCCCCACAGGTAGACGTCAAAGGGGCTATGGTAGGCTACCTGTTCAATTTGTCAAATGGATCTATAGTTAATTTCAGCTTAAGAAAATTACTATTCAATCATAATTATCAAAAGTATTAATTAGTACTGTTGAATATGTTACACATGTTCAGATTTTTATGTATGGAAATAAACATTCTGAAAACAATTTCTTTTGATAAAATGCTAAATTTGTGTGATGGGCAACTCATTGAAATATTAATAAGAAGTTACTGATAACTAAAGAGCCTACTTTCCTCCACATGGGTGCAAATAAATTGTAGTGAAGTTTGTAAAAGTATAGATGGTAGGTAGGTGTTGACATCTTATTGACAGAAATGTCATTACAGATGAAACCAGAAACATGTGAAACAATACAAATATAATTAAAATACACGTGTGAGTTACGTGGGATTCGAATTCAGAAAAACTCTTACAATTAAGCTAGCTTGCAAATAACTGCATCATGGAGGTAGGATTCGGAACATCAACTTCAGATGTACCGTAATCAGTCTAATGTTGTGACTGATAGGGTTCACTAATTTGAAATATTTATATGGCTAGCATTTTGAAAATAAATGTCTCAGCCATTAAAAACACACAAGTTTACATGGCCTATCATAACGCTACATGTGTGAAAAATTTGGTGGAAATTGGTTGATTGGTACTCCGAGATAAATAAGGAAAACCTTATTTTCTTAATCTGTAGGTACTATCTTATAAAACTGCCGATTTTTTTTTTTTTTTTTTTTTAATATAGATACTTTCAGTATAAAAATTTTGGTTGAATTTGATTAAGTTTTTAAATATAGATGCCAAACATATACAAAAATTTATGTGGTTGCCATTTTGAAAACCAGGTACTGAATACTTTTTAAATCATGCAACTTTACATCCTTCTGTAGGTGTGCAGAATTTTGTTGAAATTAGTTCAGTTATTCTGGAAATATGGCTAAAAGTTCATTTTACTCACCTGACACTACTTTGAAAAATTCTGCAAAACAGGATCTCTTTATGCATAAATTATGTTTTTAATTAATATTGCTTGCATACAAAATTTGGTTGAATTTTGTTGAAATGTTTCAAATATATAGCAAATAAATCTAAATTATTTATATAAATCCCTTTAAAATATGCTGGCTGCACATAACACATGTTAATTTGCATACCCTAATATAGCAATACTTGCATGAAATTGTTATGAATTGGTTGATTGATCCTAGAGATTTGGCATAAAACCACCATTGTTCATTAGACAATTTTCATAAATGGATGATAAAAAGTTTATGTATTAGCACGTTCCATGATTGTAGTAGATACAATATACAAAGTTAAATCTAAATGTGTTACTTAGTTTCGTAGATATAGCACACTAAGTTAAAATGTTTCTATTCCTATGCATCATTCAGAAAATAAGAAATGTACACACTTGACACCGGTTAAGAGCCAGCAGCAGGCAGACTAAGACAGCACCCGCTGTCCTCAATAACATGTGGCAGTAATCACGTAGTGCAGTACTGCTGCACGGACTTTCCCAAAACGGTATACTTATTGTTTCCATTGTGCTGTGTCTTTTCTTTCAGGGTCTAAAATTGTTTTGTAAAATGTAATATGTTTCTTTTCAGGGTTGTGTAATATTGTCATATGTAAATTCAAAGTGTGCACGGCGCAGAAGAGCTGGACAGTATCATTCAGGCTAAGACGCCTTTCAAAGACATTGAAAACATAACAAAATTGCAGCCTTAAAATTCTATTTGTAAAACTGTATTGAAATTGCTTTTGTGCAATTTTATTTAAATACAATTATTTTTACGTGGCGTGCATAATACTTCCGCTTGTGTCAACCCCGTAGGCAGCCACGGTAGGTCCGCACGACCCCTGCCTCTGGGCAGTCGTCCTAGGAGAGCTGGCTAGGAAAGATGCTATCACGTACACACTTCAAATTTTTACACTTAGTTAGATTTCCATAGTTTCATGTAGTGTACCGGTTAACCTTTGCTTTACGTACGTTTTGCCAGACATCCCCAGCATATTGCTATACGCTTAAATAATTATTTATCACCCTTGAGGAGATAATGTCGAAGAGGCCGCCCGTGCAACTTGTGTATCAGACACCATCCACCCATGTTGAGGGCTTTTTCTTGTAACGTCTGCTTAATTGCGACAAGCAATATTGAGGGTAATATTTTTATGTGCATATTTCAGGGCTTTTGTCATGTTTAATTGTTTTATGGTCACATCACCCATAGCCACGTGGTTAGCTACCGCCAAGTCTGTATCTGCGCCATCCAAACATTTAGAGGGCTAATTCTTTTAATTTCATATGCAACATAATTTATCTCAGGGTTATATGTATTGTTTTCATTGACGGTTCTTGTATTTTTCATGTTTTATAGTTTTTGTGTACGACAACACGGTCACTTAATATGTTTGGATTTTCCCTCCAACAAGCGTGCTAAGAGCTTTTGTATGCTCGCATATCAAAGGGAGTAATTTCCTCCAATGCAGCAATAATTTTGTCCAGTAATAATTTACCAAATTTCACGAGAAATAATGTATTTTACATCTGCACACGTGGTCCACTAAGAACTTCATCCACCGGCATCCACGCCATTTAATACTGGTTTCAAGCAACTGCGTGTTTATTTTGCCTATTCATGTCATGCCCCTTGTTCACCCAGTTATATTCATGTCTTTTTGTATGGCTGTATTATTTTCCGCCCTAACCCGCTATGTGTATTAACTGTTGCCATACATCACGTGGTTCGGGGACGTGTCTCAACGAGTAGGCATTAGTGACGAGGATAAACGTACGGGGTATTGTTCATTTTCATAAGCCGTGTCCTGTCTCCAGAAAAAGTCTTTAGTCTACCCTAGCGGCAATAGAACCCTTTCCTTGTTGAGACTGTTCTCAGACACCATGGAGAAATCATCCATCTAGGAGTGCGCAAGTTAAGTAACGTGCTGGGGGAATCACCCACCAGAACTGGCTAGTCATTTTGGCACGAGATGTAACTTCGCTAGATAAACCCAATCTTACCAGTGTAATTTTATGTATTCTTGTAGCATCAGAACCCAGCTCCTCATCAGTATTTGAAAGTGACATGCTTAGTATTGAAAGTGTTTTGTAAGTACACACGGGTGAGACGAACACACACAACCCACATCATCCCTGAGATCCCTGAGTTCCAAAGTGCGGTTCATAGGTACCACCGCTGGCGCCCATGTACCAGTAAGTAAAAAGTGTATTCGTTCGTCTCCGTGTCTCACCTGATGGCATCACACTTATAACATATAAATTAATAAGACCTACCACAGTACAATTTATTCGCCAAATTTGAAAGAAATTGGTTTAATGTGTCCTAAGGTATAGCATAAAAACTGTATTTTTTCATGTGGTGCTCTCTTCCAAATAGGCAGACCAACAACAATATTCACATCTGAATTCAATGTTTACACCTTGCGCTATCAGTATACACAATTTGGTGTAAATCGGTTGAATGGTTTCCAAGATATGACATATCATCCTAAATTTTTAGTGGCCACCATTTTGAAAGTAAGTGCCTGGCGTGGTCGAAAACTATATGTCAGGTGTCCTTACTTAGTACTATATTGAAGGGGGAGGGAGGGCACAAACACAGATACACACACACATAATCACACATATACAGACACACATTCAGGAAAGTGATCTCATAAGCCTTTCTTTCCTACAGAAAGTAGGCTAAAAATATTGAAAAATTAAAAATCAAATGGCTAATGACAATTTCGTGGAACTGTAAAGTGCAGTAGGTTCATTAGTGGATGGCAATATCACATCCCTTGAAAGACGATGCATGGAGCAATGCATCATCATCTGTTATGAGAATTCTGATATTAAAGATGATTTCACCTACCATGCACTTTTAAGAGTGCCCTTAGATAATCTTGAGGGACTGTTCTGAAACAGGAATAGTTGTATTAGGCTAGTGTAATGGTAAGAATTATGATTTTTCTTTGTGTTGCCAAGAGTAAGGCCTACGTGGAACAAAGGTCATGTAAATCAGGGAGGCCAGATTCATTTTTCAGGCATAACTAGGTTGATGTAAAGGTGGGTGTAGTAGTAACAATTATCTCTTGAGTAACATCACAAACATTTTTTTATGTGGAATCACTATCAGGGTGGTTTTTTTTACTTATATGATATGGAAACTCATCTTTTGAGCTTATGATCTGTGTAAATGCTGTATAGAGCTACCACAGAGATCAGATCATCATAGTTTGTGAGTAGACACCTGTGGATGTTGAAAGAGTGGACCAAGAGGACTTATGATTGGATGACAAGTAGTGAACAGAGGTCTATCACTCGACATCGGGATTAAGTTTGAGCACATTCTTTGAATCTCTTGCCCAGTGCACCAGTGTTTAAAGTCCCAAAGAGCTGCCTTTGTGTGCTGAGGTACCCATAAGTATTAATGAAAAGGAAGGAGACGTATGGGCTAACCCAGACCCAATTTAAGATTCCCTCAAAAGTTTTTAACTGGCAAGAGCAGGGTCGAACTTTAGGGTACAGCAGAATATTTGCCCCTCTTGGCAGATCATTATTTTGACCAATACGCCCGATGTCAGAATGGGAATGACTCGTGCTGGAAGTAGTTGAGAATTTGCTAAGGTGGTGATACTATCCTAATTAGGAGAGGAGAGATTTGGGCGGCTCTTAACATCGAGGTCTTGAGAACAGATAGGGGTGAAGTGAGGTGAGTATGGAGCAGTGCCAGAATGAAGGGCAGGGGAAACAGAAGATCCTGGAGAAAACCTGACTAATGGTATCATCCGGCATAATTCCCACATGCAAAATTCTGGGGGCGACCTCGTCAGGAATCAAATGCAGTCAGTTTGCCCAGGTGGGAGGTGAGTAGTGTGACCACTAAACCACTGTGGCCCCTCCTAATCAGAAGACTATAGCCAATATGCCAAGAAGAAAGTTCAAGAACAAGATTGTTTACAAACCCTGGATGACCAAGTGGCTAAATAGGCTCCAGAGGTGAAGTTTTTTTATTTATTAAGTCCGTGTCCAGGAGGCATTTTGGAAAGTTGTGCAAGGTGCTCCGTATATCTGATATGACTGGGAGGGTGTCTAACCTACAGCATCTTGAATGTTATAGGCTATTTACAGTAAAGTGAACACTTTTGAAGCCCTCTTGTTCGGAATAATAGTAAATAATTATATTTTATTGTAGCCTTAGACATTAAATTTCGAGTCCGGTGAAATATATTCACTGTGTTTATTACATACATGGCAATGTTTATTTAAAAAAATGGTGGAAGGGTAACAAATGACTGATAGGATAGAAGTAAGTAGGGTGTCAAAAGTGCTCACTTTACAGTGAACAGCCTATAGTAAATATGTATAAGTAAGCTGCTTTTCTTCTGAAATACGTAGCGCATCACTTCTCAGTGACTGGAAGTCTGTGATGGGCTTTTAAAAATAGCTCCATCATTGGGCTCCACTCAGTCTTGCCCTTCTCATAGTTTATGGGAACGTGCTAGGCAAGTAAGAAGTATGAAAAATTATACATACCAAACCAGACAACTGAAGTAGAGAGCTTACAGCTGTGACAAATGGGAGTCGCTGACTCATTTGTATATTTCTGGAACCAGTTATACTGGGGTGTTTGCAAGAGCCTCATTAGCTTAATTGTAGTGGTTCTCATTAACAATTGCCCTCCTCTGGATGGGCAAAGAATTTTATGTAAGCAGGTGGTAGCGGTGCGTGTAAAGATCCACGAGGAAACTAAAGCCATTTTCCTCCAGGTTGGCTAATTGGGAATTTATGTCTGGGTAGTAACTCAATATCCAGTTTATTTTCACTTAATTCGCACCTCAACACGATGACTTCATGTCTGGCCACAGCTGAAGTGTTATCACCAGTTCATTTGGAGGTAGTGAAGATGAGCTGCCAAAGTCCCCTACTACAGCAGGAATGCCAAATGGATTGTGAAAATCAGCACCTAAGACTAGACCAGCAGAAACTTTTGGTGTAGGAGACAAACTGGAATTAAGCAAATCTAACAAAGTACGTACTGTGTAGTCACCTAGACTGGTTTCACATATGTTCTCTTTTATGTTTCTGTCTGTAGACTAGTTGGACAAGAATTATTATTTCAGCAACATTGAATGGCTTAAAATTAAAGTTGCTCATGAACAAGTTGTTTTAAAAATATTGTTTCTGAGCTTTCTTATGTATGTTTTATCCTAAGAAAACAGGTTACAGGTACATTCAATTGTTGGTTTCAAAAACATGCATTTCAGACATACCCCAATGCAGTTCATTCACCATGTAGAAATGCACCTTCATACAGGTGATGGAAGCCAGGGAAATATTTTTTGTAATTTGTTAGATTTTTACTTATGCAGGTCTTTCACTAGGTTTCCTTTGTCCTCTTCTGTTTGTTGTAATATTCAATTCATTTTATTTTTGAACAGTTTAGTCCTTTCTGCCATGCAGATGGTCCATGCGATAGAAAGTAACCCTAAGGTATAACCCCTATTCCCTTGCAGTGGACTGACTTGGATTGAAGAAGGACCAACTTAGCTATTCTGTTCCTTCTGCAGCTCGAGATGGGGTGCCCACTGATGAGGATGGAGGTTGGGGGTACTTGGCTGGAGTTGCACATCCCTGTCAAACAGAGGTCTATTGGTGGGGCTGTGGGGGAGGGTGGGTTCTGGGGAAAGTCCTATTTGTGCTGTTTCAATCCCTGGCTGGGTCACTCTGAATTTTCGCATGTGCGAATCATGCTGGACGATGCCGTTGGTCGGTGGGTTTTCTTGGGGATCTCCCATTTCCCCCGCCCTTTCATTCCGGCGCTGCTCCATACTCATATTAATCACCCTCATCGGCTCTCAAGACCTCTATGTTAAGAACCGTCCAAATCTCTTCACCCTACGTGTACTAGCTGCATTCGTCAAAACACATCACATTATCAAAGTGTCTATGTACTTTTAGTCTACTTCCTGAAGGAAAGAAAGGTTTATGAGTTCACTTTCCTGTATCTGTGTGTATGTCTGTACATGTGTATCACCCTTCCCCCCTTTTTTTTTTTTTCAGTTTTTAAACTAATCAACTCTTTACATATAGTGCTTAGTAAGGTGATATGTCATATCTCAGGAACCATTAATCCAATTTAAACCACATTTTGCATGCTGGCAGAGTATCGTATTAAACATTAAATTTTGAAATAAATATAGTTAGTCTGCCATTTTGGAAGCTAGCACCACATAAAAAATTAATATATTTCATTTTATCTGGAAAACTATTAACGCAATTCTCATCTAATTTGACATGTAAGTAATTCTACAGCTGATCAGTAAGTAATATTATGACTGGTCAGGTAAACATAAATTATTAAACTTGATTAGGTACTTATCTTCAAAATGGCTGATGTACAAATATTTTAGGTTTATTTGGTATATCTACTATACAATTTAACCAATTTTGACCAAATTTTGTATGCTGGAAATATCTATAATAAGTATTGTACATGTCAACACATAGTCACATTTGTCAGCCACTTAATAAGATAGTGCTACATTAAAAATACATTTTGGTAAACAATGAACCAATTCGAACCAAATTTGGCAGTTAAGTAGTACTGTGACAGATGATGTCAAATGGTATATTTCAAGTATGTCAGACACTTATTTTCAAAATGGCGGCCACATAGGTATTTTAGCTTAAAATGTTAGACTTTATTGTTGAAACCATGTAATCAATTCTAACTTATCTTTGTATGCTGGCAGTAGATATCACAACCATCAACTTTATGTAAACGAATTGTATTTTCTCTGCCATTTTATAAAATAGCACAATGTAAACAAACAAAAAGTTTGTCATATCTTGGGAAACAATTAACCAATTCCTACCAAATTTGGTAAACAAGTAGTACTGTGGCAGATGATGTAAAAATTGTATGTTTAAAGTATGCCAGGCACTTATTTTCAAAATGGTGGTCACATAGGCATCTTGTCTTTGTATACTTTATCGTCAAAACCATGTAATCAATTCCAACTTAATTTTGTATGCTGGCAGTATATATTACAACTATGAAGTATTTCTAATGGAGCAATTTTGTCTGCCATTTTGTAAGATGTCACATGAAAAAATAAAGTTTTTATGTAACATCTCGGGGAAACAATTGACTGGTTCATACCAACGTTGGCAAACAATTTGTACTGCAGCAGGTGGTGTAAACTGCTATTTTTTAAGTGGGTTGGGCATGTATTTTCAAAATTGTGGCTATATAAATATTTTAACTCATTATCTTTTATTAACAAAACAAATTCCAACTTAACATTGTATTCTGGCAATGTCTATTAGGCTACAACTACTAAATTTGTCTATACAGAGCCTCATTTCTCTGCCATTTTGTAAGTTAGCCCCACAATAAAAGTTAAGATTTTATGTAACATCTCGGGGAAACAATCAACCCATTCTTACCAAATTTGGTGAAAGAGCTGTATTGTGGTAAGTTATATAGATATATGTATTTCTATGTGAGACACTTATTTTCAGAATGGTCATTATAAAATCATTTTAGCTTTGTGTGGTATATGTATCTAAAAAACAAAGTAATCAGTTTTTGCTTTTATTTGTATACTGGCAGTATACAGTCATTGAATGTACTATGATGCCGTCGGGTGAGACGCGAGATGAACGATGATACAAATTACTTACTGATGAGGGCACCAGCTGTGTTTCTCAGTCTCCACACTGTTGAGACTCAGGGTTCTCAGGGATGATGTGGGTTGTGTGTGTCTGTCTCACCCGAGCGTACTTACGATACACTTTGCAATACTAAACATCAACTTTTAGAAAACAATGGCTAGAGGTAGCTGTCATTACAAAAAGAGAAACACTTGTTGCACTGTACTACTTCCTTTTATTATTATCACTCGTACAAAGAAAAAACGTGCCAGAATTTTATTAGTGAATTACTCTCGGTCGTGTCTAGCCAACTCCGGTTGGGTGCTTCCCAGCCCGCAATTACTCTAGCTCACTTCCTAAGTGGATGACTTCTCTGTGGTGTTCGAAAACACAATCTTCACAAGGGAAGAGGGTCGCCAGCCGCTAGGGTGGACTGATGATTTTCCCTGAAGATGGGGCGCAGAGAATAACGAAATGAGACAAAAATTAACAAATTACATCAACACGTGTGATTATTTGGCATCACTAACGCGGACTCATCGAGGCTCGTCTTGCCACACGTGGTTAACGAGGTGGCGGCCAATACACATAACTGGCTAGGACGGAAATAATTTCACCGTACAAAATTACATACAATCACATAAATACCCATGGAAAATTGTGGGGCATGACATGAGTAGTCACAATAAACACACAAGTATATGAAAGCAGTATTAGATGGCGTGGATGCCGCTGGATAAGTGCTGCAGCAGAGCACGTGGTGCAGGTGAAAATGGTGTATTTCTCCCCAAAGACGGCAGATTCTGGTCAGACAGAATATTATTCTGGTTGGAAAAATTATTCCGTTACAGATTGAAGTGGTTTTGAGCCTCTAGCCTACCGGATGCCAATAAAATCAGACATGGGAAATGATTCCGTGGTCAGACATACAAATTATCAATTACACGAGAAACACATTGAACCCTGAATAAAATTGTGGCGCACATGATATTACACAAATAAACCTTCATACTGCATGAATGGCACAGATATCGACTTGGCGGTTATGAACCACGTGGTCGCAAAAGATGTGGCAGCATAGGCAGATGGCACCTGATTCAAGTTGTGCGGGTCGCATGACCTCTCCGATATCTCCTCCTTTTCTCCTCGTTTAAGTTTCAAAAAGTCGCAAGGGCACAAATGATTTATTTAAGCGGAAGCATAATGCTGGGTTAAATATGTGGCAAAAACGTACGCAAGCAAAGGTTAACCAGTATACTAATAAAGAGCTATCGTAATCTACATCAGTGCAAAAAGTTTGTAGTGCGTACATGAGAAGTATTACCTCGCCAGACCTCCTATAATGAATGCACCGAGGCTAGCATCGCACAGACCTACCATTGCTGCCTGCGGGGTTCATATTAGCGGAAGTGCTATGCACGCTGAGTAAACCTTTTTATATATGAAAATAAAGTGGCACAAAATAATTTAAATGTTGTTTTACATTTTATAATTTTCTTGTGAACGCCATCATAAAGAGACGCTAAGTCTAGCCTCTTTGCACACGTGTCACGTGCATGGTGAGCACTGTCATGGTCTTAACGCGGCTGGCTGTTAGCCGGCATCAACTAATAAATATATTTTTGTCCTCCATTTATGAGGATAGTCACATGACAAATATATAGGTTTTATGTTATATCTTAGGGACCAATTAACTGATTTTTACCTAATTCTTTACAGAAGTAGCACTATGGTAGGCCATATAAACTTACATGTTTTAAGTAGCTCAGTCACTTATTTTCAAAATGATGCCCCTGTAAATATTATACGTTAGTAAACCCTATCATTCAAAACATAGACTGATTAAATTCAAATGTGATGCCCAAATTCAGCCTCCGTAATGCATTTGATTGCACACTGGCTTTTGATTCTAGGTTTTACGAGTTCAAGTCATGGGTAAGGCACATTTGTAATTGTCTCACTACTGTGGCATAAGTTTCTGGTTTCATCTCAAATGATATTGCTTTGAACAAGACGACAAGTCATACCTACCAACTCAGCTTTTAAGAAATTATTTAAAAATTAATTGCACCCATGTTGAGGAAAGTAGGCTCATTAGTTATATCGGTAATTCATTGTTTATATTGCACTTGTATATATTGTAATGTATAATTTTCTTATGTATTCTCTGTAATGACAAGAGTGCTCTTCTATTGCAGCTCTAACCATTTAAAAACATTTGACATGAATGAAGAACTTTTTCTCTCAATGTTCCTGCAGATCTTCTGTGTTCCTGTTGTCACCGTCGACTAGAACTGATGGGGGTTAGGGGCTTGCAGAGTTACATGGAGAAGTCTTGCCCAGAAGGCTTCCACAAAGTTATCATCAAAGATTTGATAGAAATTTACAGGTAATATCCAGTGCATGTTGACCTTTTTTTTTTTTGTGAAAAATAGAGTATAGAGTTTGTCACAGAAACTTTAGGGGGCTTTGGAGGATGTTTCCAAATATTTCTTTTGTTTTGGGAACAGATGTGAAATTTGAAAAATGGTAAAATGGCATAACAAGGAAAATATTTCTGCACTGCTGGATTGAATTTTACTCTATAATGAAAAGTACCTTCAAAACTTACCAATTGTACATACCTCTACCACTCAATATTTGGTCTCAATATTAGTAAGATGGTACCCAGAGTTAAGTTACTATTCTTTTGAAATTATCTTGTATAATACGGATTATAGAGAAAATATTTTTGTATGTTTTACAGTCATTTTTACAAAATATGGTACATCCATTTTTTTCAAGTAGTGTGTGTGCAGTGTTTGACCAGGCATGTAGCCAGATCTAATGGTTTGTTGGCCTATCGCATGTGATATATCTTAGGCATGCCTTGCTCTATTCCTGTCGTGTTACACATGACTACACTGCACAGGTTTGGTTGTGTTGGCATCTTGGTGTGACTTTTGCAAGCATGTTTCTCAACTGGGTCCAGTGACTTATATAGCACTGTCTGATCAACTTGTGACATGGCAAAGGTCAGTTAATAGCACCGCTACAGTCATAGTCCACACTAGTTCAGTCAGTTGAGACACAAAACTTTGGCGCTATGTTGATAAAATAAAAAGAATGTAATTCCAGTTTGGAATATTTCTCAGGTTTATTGAGTTTCCAAAACAGTTCACGAACATTAACAGGTTCACTCAATTAACAAACTTTGAATAGTAACAGCGTCACGGTAGCAGTGGATTGAGCACGTCGCCACCCCACCATGTTGCCTTCTCCCAGGCCATAAGACAAATGTTACATGGACAAAGAATTTGGGAGCGCAGCTCGGCACGTGGCTACCTCCTCTCCTAAAGCTACAACTCTAAAAATAGGCCTTGGCTGGGGCTCACGGCCTCCTATTGGCTAAACTCTATGTCATAGTGAAGGTTTCAAAACAAATACTGCTAATGGCAAGGGAATGGCAAGTGGGGTCGAAAAAAACTTATCTCAAAAGTGACGCAACCTTGCTCTGACTCTGGGAACTTGAAAACGCCACCGCACTACAGATAACTGTTCGAAATACAGTGCTGTATTAAAACCAATAAGCCCTTACTTTCCCACGTTCACGTGGCATGAAAGAAAAATTTGGAATATTACACCCACTGACAAAATTGACAGGGAATTTAACCAAACGTCAGATAAAAAATAAATATAAAAACACTTAAAATTTTCATAACCTGCAATGCTACAAGCTCCCAACTGTTGGTCGGGTCATTGTGAAGAACGCACTGCAAGGAGTGTGTTACCATTGTGCATCATCCATAGTACTCATACTGTGGCATACGAGCCTTCATATAACACTGCATGTTGCTATAATCCAGCCAACCTGCTGAACACACCTCGATTGTGAATGTGTACTAGTATGCCGTGCCAATCTTTCGTGCACGTCATGCCCCACCAACAGACCATGTACTATCGGTGGACACTGTTTACTCGAAGGCTGGGGAGAGAGATGGTAGTCACATTATTTGTCTCCAGTACATGTGCAAGATGATAGTCAATTTGTCTGGTGGATGCCATGATGAGTGAAGAGATTTGGGTGGCTTTTAACAGCGAGGTCTTGAGAGCCTATGACAGTGATTGAGGTGAGTATGGAGCAATGCTGGAATGAAAGGGCAGGGGAAACAGGAGATTCCTGATAAAACCCACCGACCAACGGCATCGTCCGGCATGATTCCCACATGCAAAAATCCGGTGACCCGCCTTGGTGGGAGGCAAGAAGGCTAACCGCTCGACCACCGCAGCCCCGCATGCCATGATGGTTACACTTTTTTATGTGCTTGTAAGTTTACTTACCCAAACGGTTTTGTTCTCTGCGGAGTGTGGTGTCCAAAAGATGTTTCTCTTAAGAAAATGCCATATATGTGGGTGCAAAGTTATCACCACCATGAGGAGCTTCGACTATTGTTTCAGCTTACATGAGCAATCAGTGAATAGTAAGGAAGTGGGGAAAGACAGCCAGGGTGTGTGGTATGCAGCCATCCCAGAATTAGCTTGCAGTGATTTTGGCAGTTATTTTATTAGCAGAAAGATTGTTTCAAAGTTTCTTTAAAATTCCTGTGTGTGTTTAATGTGTGTTCATTTGATGGATGCTAGCTATAACAGACATGAAAAATATGTTTTGAATAATGTTGATGACCTAAAAGTTATCTGATGTATGTAAGATGTCCTGGTATAGATATCCGCTTCCTTCCAAATTCTTTTTGTGGTAAGGAAATAGTTGAACTGTGCTGAGTGATTTTTTTTAAGTTCATCTCAGACAAACTTCAGTGAGAAGCAAGATACGTGAACAGCATTCTGTAGGATGTAATAGAGTTGCAGGCAGAAGTATTGCAGGTGGTAATGATCGTGTTTCAGGCGGGAGACTGGTCAAGTACCACTGATCGTGGTAGATGCCAACTCCTGTCTGCGCCACTTGTATGGCCGACTGGATTGGGTGTACGGTGGCCAGCTGAAGCAGTACGTGGAGATGGGGAAGTACTTTGTAGAACAGTTTGAGCATCTTGGTGCCCGCCTTGTGATGTTCTTTGATGGCGCAACGGTGGAGCGCAAGCGAACTACCTGGGTGGAAAGGCGGCTGCGCAGCCTGCAGGATGTATACAGGATATTTGACGAACTCAACTCTGGGAAAGACCCAACGTCTATTCCAAACCACCTCTTCCAGTTGCCACCTGAGGTTGCCCAGATATCCCGCGGACTCTTCAAGTTGCTCTGCGGTTGTGAGGTGTGTCAAGTTTATGTGTGTCTGCTATGTAATTTTGTTAGTAGATACTACACATGTACATGTCAGTGTGGTGAGTCAGTCACATTAAAAGACATTTGCCCATATTTGATAGACAACCGTTTTTCACTTAGGTTGGCGATGGCCGAAGATGTCTAAAGCTAGACAAGGATTGTGTCCAGAACTGCCATGTCTGTTATCAACTTTTTGGAGTGCTGTAAGAGGAAAGAATCAAAGCAATTTTTGGTCTATGTTACCTTTACCTAATGGTTTATTGAACAGACTGCTGTTTGTGTTCTTCTTTAATAGCACAGCTTTATTTACGTTCGTAGCTCTCCATATCACCTGTTTCTTTGTCCTAGTGCAAATGATGTATTAAAATCAGAGTATAGCTTGCTGGTTTGCAATTAATTGAGAACTTTTGAAATCAACTTTTGAAAAAAAATATAATTGCTCACAACTGCATATATTTTGAAGTAAGTACTATCCAGCACATCTACTGTAATGTTGGCAGCAAATTATGAAAAGTAATTGTATGTTGTGAGGTACTGTTAGCAATGTAATATCGAAATGGTTGGGCACTAAAATGTGTTTCTAGTTTTTCTTTATTGCATTTACACTGACGTTCTCTCCTATCTTCGAGATAGTGGTTAGGATGCTGACTGCCCTCCCATGTTCAGCAAGTAATCGTACTGCAGCATGTTTGTTGCTACTCTAGCCTGGTGGGTCGTGGTAGGTTCTGTGGGGGGCTGCTTAGTGGGAGGATACCGTCTGAGGGGAAGGGAATCAAACCACAGAGTGAGTCGAACTATGATTATTTCCCGTCCTGGGAGAACAATCTTCCTTACTGCAAGAGCTGCCAAAATGCGGATGCCAGCTGTCCCTGGGGATTGTATCATAATACGGCTTAATCAATGGTGATGTTAGAGGTGGATGATCCCGCCGGAGGGATAGATGTGATGATACGCAGTGGTCGCATAGGCATGCGTGCGGGTACATAATTTACGGGTGAAGTAGCCGCGCAGGGTTTTGGGGTGACCTTCGGTGGTAGTCGAACCCTGATTACCTTCCTGGAAGCTAAGCGAATTACACATGAGTTCTGTACCTCCTTTTCCTGCCCTAGCTGGGGTGGCAGTTTAGTTACTGCAGGCAGTATGGTCTCCGGCTGGGAATAACTGATTGGTTCCTGATTGAACCAAGGCGAACAATTACCTAAGTAGATGTCTAACTCCGACTTGTGGTCAAGGGGAATTAATGGTGGAATAGGTATGGGTGTAAAGTCAGGCTCCGCAGATGGGAGTGTGTCCTCACTCGCCACTTTGACATTTACCTTTGAGTTAATTAACCTCTGTAAAGCTCGTCGTTTTCTGCGCAGGTTGCGGTATGTGATACCACCCTTCTTACTGTGCATTAGACCTGCCTTCTGTCATTTCTGCAGATGTGCAGTCCTGGGGGTGTGTCTTATTCAGTCACACCTGAGGCACTGGTGGATAGATGTGCAGTTCGGAA
Organism: Dryococelus australis; assembly: GCA_029891345.1. Taxonomy (NCBI): domain Eukaryota; kingdom Metazoa; phylum Arthropoda; class Insecta; order Phasmatodea; family Phasmatidae; genus Dryococelus; species Dryococelus australis. The sequence continues at coordinate 102,781,816 of CM056996.1, forward strand.
TCAGGACACCACAGAGGGTAGGGAGGGGACACCCAGGAGCAGCGTCGTGTCTTTTCAGACTTAAAGATTTATGCAAGCTCCGGCTCCTGCGGAGTTCTGCATGCCTCACATCTATTCCTTAGTGGGGTTTTTATTGCACGTGACAACAAGTTTCACTAACAGAATATTAATAAAATTAATGAACAAGGTACTAATGTTAAAATTACGGTAGTCATTGATTTCAGTTTTACGTAATATTTATTATTACAATTTTTGAAAAGGGAAATCCTGGTTGGTATACAGGCTAGCTAAGAATTGATTAATTACGTAAATTGATTCGGGCGAAGGTGAGCCTGATAAAAGAATAAAGCAAAATTATTCTGGCTTCAAATTGTACATTAATTTATGCTTTTTACAGTGTATCCTCTCAAGGGAAATTTGTCCAGAAGGAAAAAAACGTCGCAATGACCTGCTACCGCAGAGTCCAGGGAGTGACTGGGGTAAAAGGGGTGCAGGATTTGGACGTAGGCTTACCTCATGCAGTCTTCAATTGCAGGAAGAGCCTTCTTCAAGCTGCTGGAGAGGTTGGAGCCTTCTGCAAGCTGCTTCAGAGGTTGGAGCCTTCTGCAAGCTGCTGGAGAGGTTGGAGCCGTTTGCAGACTGTTGGAGAGGAAAGAGATCTTGTTCAGACCCTGGGAGTGCTCGCTGACTTATGCGGCTGGCGAGCCCGGCGTCTCTGGCGAGAGGCGTGCTAGTGCCTCCTTATATAGTGGAAAATCCCTGTGTCTGCGATCTTCTGGGAGTGCAGGGGTGTTGTAGCCTTTCATCGCAGGGGTAGGTTTATCAGGGTAGCGGCGAGCGCCGCTCATTTCTTATCTCCCTGCGCTGAGGTGACAAGTTTACTACCTCGGCCTGAGGCTTGGCAGGTGTGACGTCACAGGGCAGCAGAGGTGTTGTGATACTGTGGTGTTGGTTTAAACTTCTTTCTCGGCTATCTCGGGATAGTGGTCCGTCGGGTAAAACAATCTTGTCTCAAGGGGGTGGTGACCACATGTCGGAATCTGGGCGGGTAGTACAATCCATAATTAAACGTGATAATTATTTTTACGCCCGAGGCTCCCCAACATGTAGAGTTTATTCTATCGGCACGTGAAAAGTAGTCTGTCACTGTTTGTGACTTGACCCGAGCTCTTACTTGCTCGTTGATGGGGCAAAGTTTCCCGTAGAGAGCGCAGTTGCGCTGCGCAGCAATGTGGCATGTGTCAACACATTAGAGGAAAAATTGAAGAATGGGTACAGTAACATATGTACTGAACTTATGTTTTGAACAGATATGCAGGTTCCACAGATATTAATTACTATCATTAGGTGCTTGGGAGATATAATTTTTAAGTGGAGAAGGAAAATAGAGGAGGGGGCAGAGGCAGAATGAAGAAACAATGTAAGTCTTTTAAAAATGTTCAACAAGTTGATGTGGACCAGGTGTGGATACAGGAGGCTTAGCTTTGTCTTTCAACAAGAAATGTTTTCCTTTTTTGTGGTATTTATAAATGCATTATGTTTCAGTTAACTAAGCAAATTTTTTTACAGCATATAGAACTATCACATTTAAGTTATTTTCAATCATTGCAGTCATGTCAAATGCAGAATGATGACTGTAGGTATTTATGGTGTCAAGAGGATTTTTTTTGCCACCAACAACTGAGTAGTCACGCGGGTACGAGCCCTCCTCTACCCCATGTACATCCCTCCTGCTAAGCTTCTTCCCTCCAAGCCGTACGGACACTACCTTCTCATTTGTTTAGTAGCAAGTGCAGGTCAGGTGTTACACATACTTGAAGACAGATGCTGGTGTTTCCAAGACAAAGTTCTTATGTTTGTTTATGGTTTAAAGAATACATATTATGATAAGCTAAAACAAGTTATTTATTTAATTGATGTCTTTACATCTTGTGGAGACCAAGGTGATTAGAGACAGAGACTTAAAACAGTGCAACTATTCAGTGGAATTGGGGAAGGACTCAGTTATGTGCGTAATCGAAAACATGAGATTCAGACCTTGGGTCTTCTCGAATACAAGTCCAGTATTTGACCACTACGCAACCTTGCTAGGTGCTAAAACAAGTTGTTTGGTAATTGTTGTCTATCACTTTCATATTTTGATTACATTTAAGTGTATAAGCAATAATAAGTTGATAGTTAAATATTTTAAAGAATATTTCAACTGCTAATATAATTTGCTCTAGTCAGAAAAATTATTGTATGTTTCTATAACTCACAGATAAGTTACTGTACAGCCAATAATGCTTTACTTGTATTACTTCCTTTGAGACATCTCGCATAGTAAGTTCCTGTTTACATCTCAATTAAAATTGTGTGGATAAATTTTTTACATAATTTTCTTAATGCAGACTTTGTCCATTTTTGTAGTTTGTTTATTTACATACATACACAGTGTATTGTGACACAGTGTATGCGCTTAGCTAAAAATGATGCAATGAGTCAAATATCAAAACACATCTATGTCAGATACCACTTGATTAGAAAACATTTGCAGGACAAAGTAATCTCTGTTGAATATATTCCTAGTGAGGAAATGTTGTCAGACATATTAACCAATCCATGAGGGATTGAAAAGGTTGAAGGCTTCGGATTGACCAGTCAGACTATATTGACAGGTTTGCTGAGCAAGTTTGGGATGGCAGACTGCAAACCAGTGTCAACACTGCTGGAAGCAGGTTTCAAGCTTGAGTCAGGTGACTGTTGACACTGTGTGGTGTCTCAGAATGGGGTTAGGTTAGGTTTTGCGGGTGGTGAGGTGTGAGGTCTTTGGAAAATGTTGGTATTACCCAACTAGGTGCCAGGCGTTGTATATAGCGACGTCAGTGATGGTGATGCTGATGGAACACGGTGACTCTTGGTGATCTCGGGGTGCTGTTGGCCGTTTGCACGGATGAAACCTTCCGTCGATGTTGACCCCTATCTCTCAGATGCTGTAATTTCTATGCTACTATTACTTGTGTTTATTAAATGGTAACCCATGGGCTGGTTACACGCCATGCTAATGCAGTGATTTTTGGCAGTAAAATTATAAATGCTGTTACGTCTTGCATTGTGGACTGTCAGGGCTGACCACATGCCCACACATATACTCACAATGCATTTAACCACTCAAGACATGGGTATGCTGAAAAACACTGAAAACATACTTGCGCACTTTTGGCGGGTATTATGAGGGCCCGTGCCCTTACATGCCTTGCTGCTACCGGAATAAGATACACGCTGATCAGTTCTCAGTTTGCATTTATTCGGTGAAATACTCTACCATTTCCCGAGGAAGCAACTTACATGCTTTTGATCGCTTTACCGGCCATCGTTGGTTACACTGATAAAATAGGTTCAGACCATGCTACAAGTTGCCATGAAATCATGCTTCCCCAAGCAATGCAAACTGCGGGGAAGTGAGGGCGGTGTACCAGGCGGCTAAGTCGAAATATGTTCCAGAATAATAAAGTCATTATGTTAAGATGAGAAGTTCAAAAAGTTGTGTGCTGCCCGGTGCATGGGAAACACAACATGCATGACCACACATAACCTGACCTTACCGATGCTACTCATTTACTATTTTCCCACCATGGCAAGGGAACGGTCAAAGACGGCCAGTGCGCCAAGGAGGGATTACTTCCTGCACTTTTATGCCTACTCGCTATGATTACCTGCTTATTACTAGGTGTTACATGTTACATAAATCACACATGAACCCTTGGTGATGATACGCTGTAAAATATTAATGAAATGAAATGGGCATAGCACAGATAAGAAATGTAAACAAACAACTTTGCAAGAAACATACAAAATACATTGGACACTAGAATGAGAATATAGGAATGAACGTCTTTATTATACACGTGATACCTGCCAACGTGGTGTGAGCCACAAACCCTGCACTATGAATTGCATGCTCTATTTGCTCTGGTATCACTCCGCGGAGCGGAATCTTGGCCAGTTGGCCGGGCAGACGTCTGTTGCGCTGCGATGACGTGCCCTGAGTTTCATTTGCACTTCTCACACACTACACAACCTTGCTGTGACCTGGTGCACGATCGTAGAGTGCAAACTCCAGCTACAGTCGCGTGGAGTGCTTGGCCGGACAAACAGTCTTTTGTGGAGGGGAACGTGACACACGTCACTGTGATGTGCAATGCAATGATAGTGTGCCATGCCAACAGGCTATAGGTAGTCTCTTGTACTTGTTCACAGAATTCCGGGCCTGACATTGCTTACACAGTGAATTGTCATAGCCAGTTCAACAATAACCCAAAAAGTTGTCATTGAGTTGCTGTAAAAAGAGTTTTGAGATACTTAAAGGGCACTAAAAATTTGAGGTTAGAGTTCAACAAAAACAGTTGTGAGTTTGGGATAAAGCCTCAACGATGTTGACTGGCGAAATGAAATCAACAGTAGGCATTCTGTAACTGACAGTAGTTTTAAGTTCATGGGTGTGAAGTGTCATGGTTTAGAAAGAAACAAAGGACATTCCCATTCAGTACTGTAGAAGCTGAATATATGGCACTTAGCTTTACAGTTCATTAAGCTTTGTGGTTGAGGACTCTTGCTAGTGGAGTACAACCAAATGTTTTAAAACCACTTGGATAGCATTATTGTTTCAAGTCTTTGTGGGCACTTATGACTGCAGAGTCGTGGGCCCCATGATACCACTACCTAGTGGCATTCCAAAACTTTACATTTTTGCCAAATATTGTGTATAAATTTTTCAGGTGAGGAACTCCATCAGAGAGTGTGATGAGGAAATAGTGGAATATGCTCAGAGAAACAACTGCTTTGCTATTCTGGGGCAGGACACAGACTACATAATTTATGGTGGTGCTCAGTACTACCTGTCCATGATGCACTTGGATGTTGATGCCATGACAACTTACTGCTACAGTCGCTGGGCTCTTGCCCGCAACCTACGCATCAGCCCATACCAGCTTCCGATGCTTGCGTCCCTCATCGGCAACGACCTCATCTCCACCAATGACTTGAAGGTATGGGACAGCATTTCTAATTATGTGACATGAGCGACCTCTTCCATCTTGTCTCCACATATTGGTGTATAACACATGCACTCTGAATATTCCTGACAGCTGGTAGTGGTGTAGAACATACTTATGTTGTGTGTGTGTTTGCCATCCATTGACAAAATATCTGGAAGAACCCTGAAATTATGAAGTTATGTTTGTTATTGTTTTTAATCATTCTATCTGGAGAAATTATTTCATTTTTTATTCCTCAAGGTACACAGTCAGTAGACGGTATATTTCTTATTTTCACTCCATCAGATAAGTTTCTTGCTCCATTACCAGCAACATTATGACACGCTGTTAGTTCATCCTTGTATTTAGTATTTGTGGCACAATTTCAGTATACACTGTCGTGTTGGCTTGTGCAAAGTCATAAAACAAGGTCATGCATTATATTGTTTCTTAGTTCAACTTATCATTCATTCCAAAAAAAAATTACAGAAATAATGCATTCAAAATGTATGGTGTGACGAATGTCACAGTGAAAGTACTGATGCCGTTGGGTGAGACACGAGTTGAACTACGACACAAATTACTTACTGATGAGATTGTCAGCGGTGTTTCCCAGTCACCGCATTGTTGAGACTCAGGGTTCTCAGGGATGCTATGGGTTCTGTGTGTCCGTCTCATCCGAGCATACTTACAAACACTTTGCCAATACTAAACATTGTCATACTATACTGAGAGGTTATAACTGGGCTGGTTACTGACGCTACATAAACATTCACAATTTGCACTGGTAAGAGAGGGTTTATTGTACCAACATACAATGCGTGCCTTTATTATTTAGTGATTACTTTGGGGACGTGTGTAGTTAGTGCTGGCGAGTGAATCCTCGGCACATAACCTAGCAATACGACTCCTACAGGATGATTTCCCTGCGGTGTCAGAAGAGACAGCCTCTTCTAGGTGAGGGTCTTACAGCCACTATGATGGACTGTAGGGTTCACCCAGAGAGGCGGGACCCAGGGATAAAATGGACACAACATAATAACAAATTGACACCGGCTAACAGCCAGCGGCGCTAGAGCCCATGAGGGCACTCACATGTCACGTATCTCGCACATGCGCAAAGAGGCCAATCATTTTGAACTTTCATATAAATGTTATTTTCCAGTGTAAAATGTGTTCTCTTGAATTTGCAGTGTTTAATATGTCTTAAAATGTTTAAAGTGTTTGTACTAATTTTTAATTGTTTGGTTATCAAATTCAGAGTGCCCGCAGCACCGAGATTAAGAACACTTAATATTTCGGCATGAACACAGTTGTAAAGGGACACTAAAATAATATGCAAATTCATAAGAAAATTATAGAAATGTAAAATAATATTAAATTTCATTTGTGCTATTTTGTTTTCAATATAAAATATTTAACTCGGCGTGCATAGCACTTCCGCTTATGTGAACCCTGTAGGCGGCCATGGTAGGTCCGTGCAACGCTTGTCTCTGGTCAGTCTGTTGAGGAGAGCTGGTGAGGTAAGGCACCGTCACGTACGCACTACAACTTTTTTGTTCACTGATTTAGGTTTCCATAGTTAATTTAGTTTACCGGTTAACCTTTGCTTATGTATGTTTTTGCCAGACATTTTCCCCAAAATTATGCTTCCACTTTATTAATTTATTGCGCCCTTGTGGCATATTTTTAACACAATCAAGGAGGAAGAGAAAGATGTCGGAGAGGTCATGCAACCTGCGCAACTTGAATCAGTCACCATCCACCTATGTTTATGATGTTTCATTGTAACTTCTGCATTATTGCTACGTGCAATTTTAAGAGTTTTGTTTTTAAATATGTATTTGGGGGAAATTTTTCGTGTTTTGAATAATTTACGGCATCACATATAACCACATGGCCGACAGACACCAAGTCTTTGTATATGCCATCATTGCATTTTGAGAGCTTATTTATGTAACATCATATGTGCAATAATTTAGTTCAGGGTTCTATGTCAATTTTATTCAGGGTTCACTGTATTTTTCACGTAAATTGATGCTTTCTGTACTTGACCACGCTGGCACATTGTTTGATTTTACCACCATCAGGCATGTTACACGCCTGTAACCACTGCAGTCGTAAAGAGAATAATTTTCTCAACAAGAATAATATTTTATCTGAATTTGATTTGCAGTTTCCACGCAGAAATATTGCAATTTCACTTGCACCACGTGGTCCGCTACGAACTTCATCCAGCGGCATCCGCACCATCTAGGCTTGTTTTCACACATGTGTGTGTTTCTCGTGAATATTTATCTCGTGCCCCATCTTATTTCATGTCTCATTCAAGGGGTTATGTAATTTTGTAATTAGTGTACGTTGCAATTATTCCCATCCTAGCCGGCTCTGTGTATAGGCCGTCACTGCACTACCTACATGCTGGAGGGCGAGCCCTGATGATTTTGCGTTAGTGATGCCAAGTAATCACACGTGTTAATATGTAGTAAGGGTTTTATTTGTTATTTACGGTATTCTGTCTTCAGGAAAAAACCGTCAGTCCACCCTAGCGGCTGTCGGCCCTCTTCCCTTGTGAAGGCTGTGCTTTCACGCACCTTGGTGAGATCATCCGTCTAGGCGTGCGCTAGAGTAATTGCGGGCTGGGGATCACCCAAGCGGAATTGGCTAGTCATGACCGAGATAATCATTTCATTGGCACGCTAATGTGTATGAATAATATCAATAAAAACAAGTCTATAGTGAACTTATATCTTTTATTCAGTAGTGATAGTCTCCTAGCCACATATATTTTATTCAGTGTTTATTTTCAGTGATGTGTATTAAATTGGTTAATATTGCCTACGTGTTTGTAAGTACGCACGGGTGAGACGGCCACACAGAACCCACAGCATCCCTGGAAACCATGAGTCTCAATAGTGCGGTGATTGGGAAGCACCGCTGGCACCCAGATTACCAGTAAGTATTTGTGTCATCGCTCGTCTCATGTCTCACCGGATGGCATCAAAATGAATACATAACCCTGACAAATCAATGATACACTACAGGCTTTACCCTCAACTATTGCCACCCGTCGGGACTCGTCTCCTAAACATGCGAAATGGGGCGACGATCTAAACACAAAGTGCAAACTAGTATCGATAAATAATCACCATACAAAATACCCTTGACAAATTGCACATCACAACTTTGAAGAAATTCCACCGCAGCTAACCGCAACTCATTGGGACGGAGCGGGCTAGTGCAGTACATACACATTAGGAGACAAAACATTTAGGACAATGAAAGAGATGCAAAGTGGGAACGACATGAAACTGGTAAATAAACACACATCTGTGTGAAGCTACTCTTAAATGGCGCAGCGGCTGGATGGTGGTCGGCCGACAGAGTGGTCATAACAAAACAAATGATGCAGAACTCTTCATAAATGTTCCCATAAAAATACTGGAGAAACAACAGCGTAGCAGAAACGAGCATAAATAGCTGTGGTAATTACAGAGTTACAGGCCTAATGGTACATGACCACATGGCTGGACATGAAATAGGCGCAAACACATTAACATTAATAAAATACTTTAAATCTCCATAATTAAATCTTGCCCTTAATATTTCATGTCAGAATAAATCTGCACTTACATAAATTCACTCATCACATAGCTAGATGGTAATCAGATACAGTCTCGTATGGGTGCGTGGCCTCATGGTCGGAACACACATTCTCTTGTCGTTTATAATAACAAAATCCATCAAGGGCTGCAAATAATTAGGTTATGCAAACTAGCGTTATGCTGGGGACAAATTAACAATATGTACACAGGCAAAGGTGAATTGGTATGCTAATGAAAACTATGGTAACCCACATCAGTGCGATAAAAATGTGAGTGCGTACGGACAGTGTCTTACCTCTACAACACCACTCGGACAACTGTAACAAGGCAAGCTCGCACAGCCCTAACATAGCTGCCTACCGGGTTCACACGAGCGGAAATGCTATGCACGCCTCATAAAATATTAAATTATTAAATGCAATGGCACAAAAGCAATAGTAAACAATATTACATGTGCCGTGAGCATTTTTCTGGTAACTTTATAATGTCTTTTAAAGGTGTCTTTATGTGAATTACTGTCTTGTAATTTTTTGGCGCACATTTCAAACTAAAAACGTAAACTCAGATATAACCCTTACATTAAAAAGAGACTTTGTACAAAACTTGACCCTTGAAAAATAAATAATGTAGACAAAACACTGATTATGACTACACTGGAAATAGGGGCTGTTCTCTTATTAAACACTTTATACCACTATGTGTGTTTAATTGGCGAATGCCGTTATGGGCTGGTGGTCACCAGCTTTTTGGCCGGCATCAGAACTAGTGATAAAACATGTGTTGTTGTTTCTGCAGTTTTTTCCATAATGATTACTTTGTCTGGTGGAGTTTCGAACTTACTACCAAAATTGTAAGTGAATTTTCCAACTGGAGACATTACCACTCAGGTACCGGTTCACGCATTTATTTAGATGTTTAAATATTTTTGTAAAGCTTTATTTAATAAATCAGTTATAGATATTTTTTTATTATTTCGAGACTGTTATAAAGCTTTAGTATGCTTTCCAAGTGTAATTAAAAGCTGTCATTTGAATGGGTGGGGTTCCAATTTCACAGATGTATACCTAATCATGAAGGATGCTCCTTTTCTGTTTCGTCTGCTGTTTTCAAATAATGGCCACCAGGAGCACATTAAACACTGAAACTGTAATGTGATTGGCCAGGGACAAACACTGGTATGGAACCTGCACAAAAAATAAGACAGTTCCCATTACCAAACCTGGTTTGGAATATGTGTTGTAACCAGGCAGAAAATGCATGACAGGTGCCGTACTAGCTTGTATCATGGCCGCTACTGCAGACTTTACATAAGCTTGTACAGAACTTGTACTGTACAATATGGCCCAAAGGCCACAGATTGTCAATAACATCCACCCTCTATGATTCCCATTTTTACTGATCAGCATCATTTGTAAAGATTTCGTGCCGTCTGGAGGACTGTGAGTAGGAATTCTAGCTTTAATACCAGAAGCACACATCAGTGTTTCATAAGTGATTGATCAGCAGTGCATCCTAAGAAGAAAAGCAACAGAAAAGTGACGTCTGTATTTATTTTATAAAATGTTAATTTTTACCTTGGAACATTAGAAAATTTGGGGTAGCTAGTGTAATGGATTTTGTGCTTGTCTAGGAATTCCACCAGAAGATTAGTGGGGCATACTCGCCACCGCTGCATGTTGTCATTGATAGGGTGGCTTCGTTTGTGAGGAACCTGCCAATTGGACCCTTGCTTGTCCCCAGCTTGCCCAACGTTGCCCAAACGGTGTTTGGCAACCAGCGCTGGGCCCTTCAGCTGGAGACTAGCATACGCAGCTACCACGTTGATGTCACCCAGCCTCCAGGCAAGTGCCAACACACTCTTCAGTAATCTTCGCTAATCACACCTGTTCTGGGCTCATGGGGAACATTAACAATCATTCTCCAGTAAAACCTCTGTATAGTAAAACTGAAGGGACAGAATTTTTTTCTGTTTGTTATAAACTGGTTTTTTATAGAGAGATGGGATTATCATATTTTGGCGTATATAGGCCGCATGCATGTATTGGCCGCACCCAAAGTTTTTGATGAAAAATTAGGGATAATTAATATTTCAAGTATAGGCTGCACTGAATATCTGTATTCCTGTAAATATTGGTAAGTCACAATTTCGTACAAACATAATTAATTCAGACTAAATTTCTCGCCTACAAAACATTTGTGACAGAAAATTTGTTTTATTTTGCAATGTTTACGTCATGCAATTACCATTCCACAGATGGTAATGTGACTACATATTTACAGTTTACATGTGCGAGATGAGGGTTATTTTGTTTATGAATGTGAATGAACAAATAATGGCTCAAATGGAAATGTTTATTTTTTCTCTTCCTCTTCTTCTCTTCCTTCCTTTAAGTTTTAAAACATTAAAATGTACTGTATGGTGACAAATTTCTAAACATGTTTTGGGGAAAGAAATTTTTTTATACCAATATCTCGCATATAAGCCGCACCCTACTTTTTGTAGTCCTGTTTTTGTTTTATAAAAAAAAAAAAGTGCGGCCTATACACGCCAAAATACGGGTATTTACATTGTGTTTATTTTATCTTGTGCAGAGCATTTTGAATCGATTTGCTGGTGAAATATAATTCCATTTGTTCTTCTGCGTATGATTTCTGTAAGAAATGTTCTTTTTTAAATTGATCTTCTTTTGAGTGCATATACAGCAACCCTTGTGGCCTTTATTTTAAAAATTCGCCATTTTCATAGAAAAAATACACTTCTAATTTTGTTTGGAATGACTACTATGCAAACAAACAATTCACAATGCTCATAAATATAATTCATTAATCATAATCATCAAAAAGTCTTACAATAAACAAATTACTTGGTACACAGGAAGAGAGACAATTATAATAACTTCTATAGAACTTCAAATAACATAACGGATCTTGTATATTTTTTTCTTCCCTGAAATAGAATTTTTCATTATTACATTTAAGTTATTTCGAACCAAACAAATGAATTGTTTTCCATCAGCACAAAACTCCTTTATAGCAAAGACACTAAAATATCCCATTAGGCCCTATTTTTAATTTCCATTTAATATTTCTCCCTACTGGGGCAAGCAGATCAGCTGGCTGTGTCTGTGATGGGCTTGGCAGCTGTATTATGCACTGTATTATGTTTATCCGTGGGGCAGTCGAGAGAGGTTCTGGTAGGTTTACAGACTGGTTTACAGTTGTGGAGTCGGACGTATACAAAACCTTATGTGTGATACGTCACTGGGTTCTGGTGTGAAGAAGTCATATGCTGGGTCTTACTGGGGTGGTCGTCGTCCTCTGCAGTGGGGACATTGGGGGTGTTACCTGTATTACCATAAGAGAGATGGATCTGTTGCTGATAGCTGCTGCAGTACTGATAGAATCTGGATGAGCTTGACTCTCCTTCAGCTTCATCCCAAGTGGGAGGTGGCAATCACTTATCCCGTGGGTTCAAAAAATGGCTCTAACAGGCCTTCTTGTAATGCAGGTTATTCAACGACTGACAGCCATCTGGCTTGAGGCACTAGATCTTGTTCAAGCTATCTGACAAACTTGATCAACCCCTCACTTAAGGTCAAACAAGCTTGCGTCTGCTTTGTGACCACTGCCTTCCTCGCACCCTTGTAAGAAGAGTATGGCATGGCCTGAAGGCATATGTAAAGGTTGAAGCTGCTTAGTGAACATTCGTGTGGTTTGAGTTTAAGGCATCCTATTCCTCTTTGTTTATCATCAAGAGTAAAAAATACAGATCCTGTGATCCCTGCCCACAAGTAGCTGCAGGTCGGTGCACAGTGGATCGACTTTCAGTGGATGGACCCAGAATCTGTATATCCAACTCCGTCTGGTTTACCTAGTGTGGAAGCTGGATGTCAAGGTATGATGGTACTGTGAGAGTGATCCAGGGTTAAGCAACACAGCTCGAAGGCCATTGAAAAATGCTTCTGAAGTGAGGACGACCAAAATCTCCCTCGCCGCTAATAATTGTACTAGGCCTGCCTTGTTGATGTACTCAGCAGATCTCCCATCCCTTCTCAAGAATGCTCTTAGGTTGTGGAAAATAGCGTAAACAGACTTTGCTTGTGTTCTGTTTCCTCAGAATTTTAAGCAGGACCTTTGGCAGTCTTATGGACATAACACAGTGACATCTGACATAAACACACTAAGCGACCCTTGAGCGATCAACCACTGATACTTAGCTAAGGTTAAGGCTCCTACCCAAAATCGTGGGAGAGAGAGCTGTGCCTGTAGTTGGTTTGAAGGTTAGGCCGGCCAAGTGGGTCTTCACGGGCACTGGGGTGAGACTCCGCAATGGCCTGGCAGGCTTCTCTCGACTCTGAAACTCTCTCCAATGGCTGTAACTATCCAATGGCTGAGTATAAACTTGACATATGACGTCCTATGGCAGTGAGGTTTGTCACGGCCTCAAGTGTTTTTGGTGGGTGCGAGAGCAGACACACCCAGGGTGATATAGAGTCCTTAGTCCATTAGTGGTACTGGAGCCCACCCAGTGTACAAGATTGGCCGTGTGGCTTTCCGGCACAGGGCACGATATCTGGGACTGCAAGGACTACCTTGCGTTTAGGTGGGACTCTTACGGGGATACCTGGGCGACGTGTAACTTGTGGAGGCTGTCGAACTTGCGGTGGTTCAGATGAGCTAGCACTAGGGCATGTACTGGACCTTAGAATGCAGGCGGACAGGTGCTCATGAGTTTTGGCTGTCACTGGGGTTCGCTCGGAAATTAGAATTCCCCAAAATTGTGGATTAGCTATCCCATAGGACTGGTCTTGACCATGCAGGTATGCATTGAACATGGGGTGTGTTTGTCCGTTTAGATTGATGCGAGGTGTGAAGAATTCAGGTGCTGCTTCCGGCATGGTGGGTCTCTTTAAGCGGCGGATAGCTTAATCCCTCTCCCAAGGGCATTATGTCTACAGGGAGAGGTTTTAAGTCTACGGGAAAGATACCCTCAAGTAGATTAAAACTGGTTTATTCAGTTTTTAAGGAAATAAACAAGGTGGTGTCGCACTACCTTCTAAAATCAACAGGAGTTTAATGGAAGCTGCTACGCATTGACAAGTGAAGGCAACCTGTTCCTAGGCTAACAGGGTAGGTAGACGAAGTGGTATGAAAATAACTTATACTTGCAACGCTACAGTGTTTGCCCTGAAGGGGCCGGTTGTGTCTAAGTGTAACGATGACTTAAATGCTGGCGGGAATCTTCGACACCGGAGTGCGGTGAAGACATGCGAGGTACTGGTGGGAGTCTTCGGAACCAGGAGTACGGTGAAGACAAGGTAGGTAGGAGATGATATTTGGCACCATGAGTGCAGTGAAGACCAGGGAGCTGATGGTTCCTTCGGCACCAGGCAGTGCATTGAAGGAACAGAACAGGCTGCTGTTCTGAGGGATGGGCCTCAGTATTAATTCTTTTACTGGCTTGCCCTTGGTATGTTGTGGAGGGGGGTGGCAGCTGTGAAGTGGCGTTTGATCCTCTGGGCATGTGACGTCACAGGCCGGCACTGGATCCAGGGCTGCATGTCTCTGCGATCGTACTAGTGATGCCATCCACACTGCGCAAAAGTTCGGGGATGATCTCGAAGTATAGTCTCAGTTGCTTGGCTGGCGAACAGTACAAGTCTGGTGTGGAGCATCTGTCCTTTGCCGTGGGTAGATAGTACAAGTTCTGATGCCTTGTGGTGTGTAGAATCAAACAACTCTGTGGAAATCGTACAGCTAAGTGATGCGCACTTATGAGTAGCAGTCGATTTAATAATGATGAAAAGTCGTCATGCGTCAAACTCTAGAAGATGACCTTCTCTTCAAGATCGATTGAATGAACTCCTCTTCTGGTGGGGCTTCACTGCTTATATTGCCCATCTGGTTCTTAGAGGGGTTGAAGAGGGTGTGTAGCACACCCTGTGGCTCATTTTTCCCTCCCCATGGCATTGTCACAGAAAGCTGTATTTATGCGGCCTTCTATGGGGTTGGAATACGGCCTTATGCTCACCACCGGGGTACTTGGTTTTCCTGTTACGCTTGGAACAGGGCTACTAGGTTGTGCCAGGTTGCATTTGTGCTCACTTAGATGCAGGACTTATAGAGACTCGTGTCCTCATCTCGCATTGGCATTATTTGTTTACTATGGCAGGAGCATGACAATGGTGCGTTAGAAGAAAGCAGTATGCGGTGCGGCATGTGTCAATCCACCTCCCTTGCCCTCCGCTCATAGGATGCAACACTGATACACTTGTTGTTGCATCAGCTTTTGGTTGCACTTGTATCTACCTCCTCTTCTGCTGATTCTCTGGGTAGTTGCTTACATCTAGCAGTGTCCCTCTTGTGTGCATTCTGCACAGTCAGCTGCTTGTAATCCCTTTCTCCTCCTCTTGTTTAGGTTTACCTATGACTGCATGATTCTCGAAGTTGTGCAGCCTCACCTGATTTATCCAGATGTGCCAGTCTGCTTACTTACAGGAACTTCAACCCACGGCTCTGCAAAACCATTTTTATGCTGATGGCATGGTTACTACAATTATTAATCTCTTTAAATACATCATCACAGTTGGTACAAACAATTGAGATAGAAGTAACACTTCATTATGTACTAGATGGTTAAATTTTATTTGCTTAGTGTACTGCATTTGGGGTCTGCACAAGAGCTAGATGACATGTCACAAGTCCTATCTACATCATGAACAGCAAGCACCCTACAGCACAAATCTAACTTTTCTTTTTCTGTTATCTCTGATATCCTACATTGATTTACACATGATTTATCTCTATATGCTATGTATCAGTGATGACTTGGATATACTTTTAGTACATAATCACACATTTTAACTTACAATTATTACTGGCCCTAAGGGATCCATCCAGGTCTCAGTATTTGTAGTGAATCTTCCATGCTTTTGCCATCCTGCTAAGGTGGTGACTTTCTTGAATCATAGATACACCAATGTGGGTGGCAGACGGCCGGCAATGGGCAGGCTGCCTGGCAGCATTTACGTGCTGGTGACATGGATTTATTTACATTTATAGCGGCTCGCAGGCCATTTGTAGGCAACAACTCTTGTTTTGCCACTTCACTCAAGAGCATTTACTTATTAGAGGAAAACATAATACACATCCAAAAATATACTCTGACTGATGTTATTGTTTGCTTACTTGTTCAACAGGAATGAAGGTTCGGCCACCCTAATTGGTATGGTCTGTGCTAGGGAACTTCTCAGTATAGGCAGGGCTGAGCTTGGTCTTGGTATCAGCAACTGCATCAATGCTAGGTACTCATGGTTTTGGACTCCATCTGCTGCATAGTGGGAGCCTCGTGTTGCACTGGATCCTGGACAACATGCAAGTGTCAAGGCCCCTTGGCCATCCTCACGTACTGGTGTCCTGGGGCCATCTTCAGACTGCTGCTGGCTCTCATCATTTAGCCAGAAGCTGGCATGTGGGACTGCATTGGCTTGTTCTGGGATTGTGTCCGGGTCATCAGGTCAGCTGCAGGCACCTAGCACATCCTCTCATTTTCCCCGCTCGCCACTCGTTTGGCTTGACTTGTCAACTGGACTTAGTCACAGGGAGCATCTTGGTGTCTGCTCGTACTTGTAGCTTGCTCTCTTTTGCTCTTGATCTGCTTTACTCGCTCGTTCATTCTCCCACTCCCTCACACACTCTTGCTCACTTTCTCATTCTCATTCTAACTGGCATTTTTTCTTGCCCTCTCTCATCATACATTCTCCCACACTCTCTCGCTCCTTTTCTTGTTCTTGCTCCCCCTCCCTCGCTTGGTTGCGTACGTGTCCATAATTGTCAGGTTGAGGTACCTGCATATGCCGGCGGCTTTGCTCTGGTATCCTGTGATTTACGTGCTGAGATCAGGCTTTCTTGGGACTAGGGTACTGGAGTTAGTGATGCTTCGTACCTTCCCCTCTCACCTAACACTCTATTTGCCACCATCTAGTAGCAAATTACTGCTTTCTCTGGATTTTCCCTTGGTGACAGTTTTGGGATTCCATTGGATCATGGGGAGCTTGCTGGGATTTCCACGGTTGTGTCCTGTATATACTGTGACTTTTCTAAGTGTTCTGTGTTTATTCTTGCTTACAACCATTGCAGGGTCATTTTGTTTGTTTCCCATTTTTTACTAGATAGGGTATTGAGTTTATTTGATCAGGGTATTCTATTCGAAGGTTGAGTTCAGGACACTCATCTTAGAATTTTAACCCTTGGTCACATTGGGTCCGGTCATCAACAGCTCTTTTGGTCTTCTCGGGGATGTGGGTGTGGGATTTGGGTATGGATGGGATCTGATTCCCTTTCTGTATATTTCCCATCTCATCCTCTGCCCAACAGAAGTTTCCTTGTCATTTTACTATTATGTACAGCCCTTCCTATTTATGTGTGAATCCTGTGCAAAACCTATTGCTGTCTCGGCTTAAAGGGTTGTGGTATAGCATATCATGGCTGTCATCATGTAGGTGGGGTTGTTTGTCGGTCACTTGTTTTGGGTACTTATGCTGGATATAACGTTGTTGGTTCCTTTGAACTGCACCTGTTTCTGATTCACCTCTTTTCTTACTTATTTTGGGGCCCATAGTTCTCTGGGTTTAGTTTCCCATTGCTACTCCCTGGGTCGTCAAAGGTTATGTTCTAATATTAACTAGCTGGGGAAGGTGCCATTCACATCATTGTGCCAGCGGCATAATGCCTTCAGGGCTTTAGGTATATGCACTTCCCAATGTGTGTGATTGTTGCCAGTTTTGTTACAGACAGGCCCACCAAGAGAAATTCCGGGCCCCTGAGCAATGCGTGGTTTGGGCCCCCCTAACCCCTCCCTACAAAAAATCTACCCTTTACAACAACATAAATAGTCGTCATTCATGCAGAAATGTAACAAATTTTGAGTGTCGAAATTAGATTTTTACATAATACTTAGTTTCATAAATAAACATTTACGAGTCGGGCCCGACCTGGGACCCTCCCGCGGACCCAGGCCGCTAAACGTTGCACCCCCTTGCCTCTCTCTCCTAGCAGACCTGGTTACAGATGATGTTTTTGAGTTCCTGTTTTCTGCATTTGGTAGAGTTGACCTGCTTGTGATAGGGTGAAGTTTTCCATATTTGAGCCGCCACTCTTTGCATGACTTCTACCTGGCACCTGTAAACTGGACTTCGTTGACTATTTTCACAAATTTTGGATATTCCCACCATGGGAAGATCTCTCGTTTCATTTTTCAGATAATTGTGCTGGCCTTCTGATTGGGTATGGGGAAGGCTTCTACCCATCAGAAAAACTGGTTGGTTAGGTAAGGCCCGTGATATCTGCAGTTATACGTGTCCATGTTCATTTAGGTTAGTTGGGTGTACCGCATCTTCGATATTGGGTATACTTTGTTCTCGCAACAAATCCGACATTGGACATTGTATACTCTGAAATCTTGGGTTATTCCATCCCAGGAAGGCCCATACAGTCTCATAGAGGCTGGGGTTACCTAAATGAGGGTAATCATGGTGGTACTTACAAATACGGTTTGGTAGCTTGTGCAGAACATACATCTTTCACTAGTTCATCCGTGTGAGCGGGTTTGCACCAACTAATAGGTTCCACTGCAGATTTTAATCAGCTCATCCATCTTTATACCCCATCCAGAAGTTGAATGGGTTCCCATTTGATCTTGCATTTCCTTATCATCTCTCTTAGAGTATGAATCTCCTCCATACTGCTTGCGTGTCTCCTATTGGATTCCCTCATCTGGAGGTCTAGGTTAGTTGACTTGACTTGGGCTAATTTGTTGTTGGGGGCTACAAGGTTTTGTTCAAGTCTTCCTGAAGTCTTACTGTTCGTTCTGGTTCGCTCAGTTGGGGCGAGACTCCTTCTCTCGAAGATAATGTAGTCTGGTTCTGCTCTTATGCCTACACAGATCTTGCTGTGGCCCCAAGTTGGGCTCCAAAAATAACTTGATGCTACTAGGTTATTGTGCTATACAGAATCACACATAAGGCTTGAGCTATCTTTCTTGGTGCAGACTACTGGCACACTGAGTGTTGAAACCATGGATAAGGACCCCTCTTGTTTTATCTTCTTTCTATCTCTCCATTCTGCTGGTTTATCTTCTAAAGAATGACTGTGACAAGTCAGTTGGCTTTGGGTTTGGCTTGGTAGCTTTATAATGCACAGTGTTATGTTTATTGTTGGGGCAGTTAAGAGCGGTTCGGGTAGATTTATAGACTGATGTGCAGTCTGACGTATCCGAAGCCTATATGCCATATGTTGCTGGGTTCTGGTTTCAAAGAGATGCTGTATGCTGGTTCTTACCTGGATGGTTGTCTTCCTCTGTGACAGGGAAAGTGTAAGGGGTGTCACCAGTCTTACCACAGGAGAGGTGAGTCTGTTGCTGGTAGCTGATGTGGTGTTGTTGAAGTTTGGATGAGGTTAATCTACCTCCAGTTTCAACTGAACTGGGAGGTGGCAATCACTTACCCTTGGGTTCAGATTAATAACTTGAACAGGCCCTCTGGTAATGCAGGTTCCTTGATGACTGCCAGTCAGGTTTAAAGTCACATGAGATAATTTATTAGTTGGAAAACAAACAATGAATTATTTGAGTTGGTGCCCAGAAGGTTTGGCGCCTTAAGAATGGGAACTGGTTCCAGCGTTCTCAACTAAGTAGTAGTCCTCGGTATACCTGCGGGGCTTTCCTTTCTCTCTCTCTTGTTATGCCCGATTGCATCATCGTGGTTCGAAACGTGATCCAAGATCGAATCTAAGATCGACACAGAAAACTGTTGCACCATTCAAGTTCAGAGCTGAACTGGAGATTGAGATGAAGTTCATTTCGAACTGCCGAAATTGGCGGTTCGAAATCTCGATCCGAGATCAGCAGCCATCATCAACAAATGTAGTTTGAAAATATGCCAACAGGTAGAACTTCGTTCAGTTGTTGTCTTGGGAAATTCAAACAACATTATAAGCACTGAATATTATTCATTAAAATTCGTAGAACAATAATTCACTTAAAGCAGGTAAAACAATGCACATCTAATTCTATCTATAGTGAAAAATACACCTTCTTTCATGACGTCATATATTACGAACCAATAGCAAAATTTGTCTCATACTTAATATCAATCTTTTACTTTGAAGACAAGATCGACGTATCAGAGATCCAAAATCATGAAATTTCATTGGTGCAACACTTTTACGTTGGAACCAAGATCAAACTGGATCCTAGTTTGGAACTAGGATCATTCGATCTCGGATTGAGGAAGATGTTTGTGCAACCGGGCATAAATGTTGGTCTGTACCTCTAATATTCTTATCAATGTAACCGTTAATCATCCGACATACCCACACTAGGCTATCCTTGAGTGATCAAGTGCTGATATGCTGATATATAGTGCTTTTTGGGACTCCTGCCCAAAATCAATGGGGAGGGAGGAACTACATGAAGTACTGGTGGTGGGTTTACTGTTTACATGGACTGAGTGGTTCTTCACAGGTGCTGGGCTGAGACTCCTCTATGGGCTGTATAGCAGACTTCTCTCTGCTCAAGAACTCTTGGTTAAGGCTGCAATTATTCAGTAGCTGTATATCAACTCTGGGAAATTTCCTTCTTCTTGAGTCACTGGAAAAAACTCCTCTTCCAATAGAGCTGTACAGCTTATACTGTCTGTCTAGTTCTCTGAGAGACTGAAAAGAGTGCTAAACTCATGTCCTTGTTAGTTTCTCCCTCTTCGTGGTTTCACTACAGAATAGCTATGGGGTTGTAAAGCAGCCTTGCGCCCACCGTCGATCAGCTTGGCTTACTTTTTATGCTCAGGGCAGGGCTACTAGGTTATGCTTGGTTGTGTTTACATTCGCTTAGGCACGGGACTCACGTACTTTGTCTCATCTCTTGTCTGCAGTATTTGTTTATGATGCTAGTGATATGGCAGCTGTTCATTAGGAAAATGTATAATGAAACACGTTTCAATGTATGCTGCCCCTGATTAGTGTTTTGGCATAAAATTGGGGACACTATTAAACCAAAAAAATAAAAGTGCATTTAAATCACAAGTTTTATTTTCAGAGTCATCCTTGATATCATTTTGTCTTTCTATCTGTGTGTTCCATTGAACTTTAAAATCTGATTTGTTCACCTGTGTTATAGCTGTTACCTGTAATTTTATATTCTTTATTTCTTCTTGTTGAGTTGTATATTTCCTGGTTAGATCTAAGTGTATCACTGTCATAATTATAATAAGTGAAGTATGCTGGTTGCATGGACATGTATAAACTTTGTAGAAAAAACCTTTTATGTTTGGTAACAGTGGTGATCGTAGCATTTCAGTCATGCATAATTGCGCATCATAAGTTTTTTCCCCCTGCACAGTACTGAAGTGGCTGAACTAAAATCAATTAATAGAATAGAGTTTTTTCTACATGGATAGCTTCAGAATCATTTACAATAATAGTTTAGTGCCCCTGATTTTTAAGCCTCCATCAACAGGTTTTGTAGCCATCTTAGTGTTTTACATGTAGGCATATGATTATCATGAACATCATCATCCACTGCGGTTTCCAGCATGTGGGGAAGTCAGCATATTATAATGCAGCCATCTCCCTCTGTTTCTCCATCACTCTTCCTGTACTGTGCTTCATTCTTCTCTCTTCTGCAGTTGTGGCATTATTTGCTTCTTCCATCTCCTTCTCAGTCTTCTGTGGAGCCTACTCCTTATATATTCTATTCTATAACTTTCCTGGGCAGCCTTTTCCTTTGCACAGGGTAACACTCTATCATCCCTGCTTTATCTATTTCCTCATTTAGGTATAAATGTCTAGATTTTCTTTAAATGTGATCCCTGATTTATGGCCCAGGGTGGTAATGTATAAGGTTCTTGCCTCCAGAGAGGGTGCAGACACCTACGGACCACTGGGAGAGTGTGGTGGCGAAGGCACGAGAGCTGCACACAGCAGGTGAAATCCCACACCTGGTGCTGGCAGTGATGACAGGCTTGCCGTACGAGCTGAGCACAGGCATGGAGGACTTCCGTCGCTTGGACCTGCCGCCTGCTGGCCCGGCCCTGTGCACCCTGCGCCAGCGTGCGTACGGCCTGCTGCTGCATGAGCGCCCCGACACTGGCATGCCAGCCGTCGAGGAGTGGTGCATGTCAGGCCCAGACAGCCTGCAGAAGCCAGACATCGTCATAGCGCTTCCTGTGCCAGGTCAGTTCAACATATTTCATTTCTGGGATGGTGGTTTGGTGGCTTGGTTTTTGTGTAAATACTATATGTAAATATAAATTTAAATTTTTTATTTGTGTTTGTATATGTTGATGCCTCACATGTTTAGGATTTTTGACAAGTGATCTTTGTCACAGTTGTCCCCCACATGACTGAGACGTGTGGGTCATATAGACGTGGAGATTAGTGGTAGAGGTGGTCTGAGGTGTGGCAACGGCTATGATGCACCTCTGAGCTCAGGGTTGTGCCAGCCGTATCACAGGTCATGTGTTAAAGCGAACTGATGCCGAGGTTCCAGCACTGGGTATAAGTGTGTGGACTGTTTTTAAAGGAGTAATGGTTAGCATCTCTTTAGGCCATCACTTTTGTGGTGTTGGAGGGGGGGGGGGGGGGGAAGAGAAAATTCACTGTATGTTAAAACAACTAGGTGGATTTATCCTGTGTTTCCTCTTACCACGGGTGGAGTTTGGTGTGGTTGCTGCAGAGAGTACACTCGGTTGGGCTTCTGCCCAGACTCTATAGCTTTCCTATCTAAGGCCAAGGCCTGCCTGGTCTTTTTCTGCCGCTCAGCCCATTGGTGCGGTATATGAGAGAGAGAGAGAGTTAGGTCAGTGTAAGTGGATGTTCGGTAGGGGCTGGCACAGCTGAGTCAAGCTAAATAGAGGGGGGCATAACCTGTGGAGGGGTTAAAGTTCATGGCAGCCTCCCAGAGTAATAACTTCTCTCATAGTGCAGTGCCCTCACAACTTGTGTCTCCTTCCGAGGTTTTTGGATAGGGCAAGATTATCATGAGCAAGCCATGTCTCCGTGGGAAGGTTCACGAGATTGTGTCCCTTTTACATAATGCGTACTGGCAGGCCAACCCCGTTGCACAAGCAAAAATAAAAATAATTACAACAATAGTAGGATATATATGGTTAGTGATCTAGCGATAAACTGTGTGTAATAAAACCTTGGTATGTTTTTGTGATTGAAACCATGGACTTGCACCAGCGTTAGCTCCTGTAACGTAGTTTCCTAGTAGAGAGCACCTTCTAGCTGCACAGTTCTCACCACTCAAAACTGTACTTAGCTCAATGTGCATGTGATATAACCAGTTTTCACTCTCACTTACCTCTAACCACATAGAATATTATATAAAGAAAGATATAATCAATGATCTCAGTGACTTGCAAGGGAAAAGCTAACCAAGTTGGAGTATGTTTAATTTGTTGGCAGGTCAACAAAACAAGCACACTCAGTATGTATCCTTTCTAGGGCCTGACGGGCAAAATCTAGTGTAGTGTAGCAGGAATTTTGACATTTATTACAATTTTGAGAAGAGTTCCAAAAGAAAGGATAGGTTGCATAAGTTTCAAGAGCTTCATAACATGGAAGTAAAAAAAAAAGTGAAGCATGTGTGCATAAAATAGTTGTCCTTGGGTACAAGCTTAGCACAAGTTATCGAGCGGTGGGAACAACTTCATAGGGTTTTCAAGGAAGAAGTTACTCTTCCAAAATCTCAAAATTCACTAACATCTTAGAGAATTCCAAAAGCAAAAGACACCAGTTTTGACTTTAAAATGGACAGGAACAGTGAAAATTTGCACAAGAGGAAAGCAGAGTGTGGTGCTGGTACTAGTGGAAAGAAACTGGCAACAGAAGAACGTAACCTACATACTTTGGAAAAAGAAATAAAATCTTTGTTGAGAAGAAAGGAATTTTATGTTTCTTTCTTTTTTTCCACGCTAATTAAAGCTTTGGCATGTTTGCTCTAAATGAGATTCCTATAGTCCATTCATGGCTTCTTCACACTATTTGAATTAAACATTTGAAAAATTCATCTAATACATGACATGCTTGATTTTCTCCTAAATATGTTATATAACATGTAGATTTTATATGTGTGGTAACATAAAAGTACCTTATTTAAAAAAAATTGAACCTAGTTATATACTGACGCATGATGTCTTTTTTCAACAATGGAGATTAGACGACTTGTGCTTCATCCTTAGGTCAGTTTTCTTAGGAGTCTGAAGTTAGTATTTTCATTTGTCCCGACGTAAGATGAGATTGTATTGTCTGCCATGCAGACTGTAACAAATCTTACACATGAAACGAGTTCTTACTCCCTGATATATAGTATTAGGATTATCGTTTGTCTTTGATTTTTTTTCCCTTCCAGCCGGCTGGTGACGTCAGATAGGCTAGACATGCATTCGCTACCCCCCGCTCTGAAATCACCCCTCGGCTTAGTGGTATTAACCAATCAGCATTGGGCACGGAATTAGTATAAAAGGAGAGACAGCCCGTGTCTCTAGACCGGTCTTCGTGTCTAGTGCCAGTTGCTCAGAACTGACCAAATTGTCCAGTATCAGCTATCCAGCACTCGTTGCTCAGACACTGACCACTGCACCCTGTTAAGCCTTAGCTTGGAGAAACTTTCGTTTCCAGTGCTAGCCGCTCGGATTCTGGCCACTTGGCCATCGTTTAAGCACCGCTTACGATAGCATTTGCTTCCAGTGCCAGCAGCTCGGAATTTGATTCAGGTTCTCTCCCTGATTCACACCTCGCAAAACCTGGTCACCCTGCAGTGCACGGACGTGTCTGTAGGTAATCTTATCCTTGAGTCCTTCTCAGGACTCATTCTGACACTTCCTTGCTTAGTATTCCTAGCTATGTGTCAGCATCTGTACGTAACATCGTTCCACATGATGTACAACTCCAACAATTTAACAGGAGATCGCTTAGACATTTCAGCACATCAAACGCCGCATTCCTCATCATAGTCACCAGTTGCCTCTATCGGCCTGTTCAGTATTGTATTCTAGCTTCCTGGCCGAGACTCGTGCCATCGACGAGGAGTTAGGGTGCATTCAACCCGTGACTTTCCTTACTGAAATAAAATTTGGATTGACTTTCACTTTGAGTTCGTTCCTGTACACATAGCACCTTACCGTAGTTACCCTCACGTAACAATACAGCAGTTGATCCTGGGTTACATATTCAAACGAGCCAACACACTGAACGTTTACCCACACGCATTTGATCAGGCTACCCTTCCCGTCAATTGCTGTTTGGTGGAAAGGAGGAGCCACACAGATACTCTATCCTGAACCAGCTTGTCGGCTCTGTGTCCATCTGTTTCTCCACTGTGGTAACTGCCAAGAGAGACAGGCATTCTCTGAGTTGGGAAAACTCGGGTAGGATCACACACACTCGTGTGCAACCTTGGACAGGTGAGGCCTGACTTTCATTGTTGACGGCATTACGTGCCAGACGTTGGAGTAGGTGTCCGCCAGTTTCCGACTTGCACGTGGTGCGACATTTAAGTTTGCGCACAAGGAGCCTTCCATCTTGTTATAGTAGAAGGAGGGTAAGTCCACATCGCAATGCCCTACTCCAAGTGGAGGGGACTGAAAGGGAAGGTTTGACAGCTTCTCGTGGCTTCTGGTTGTCTGCACGAGTTAAAGCCTGCCCTGGTGTCATACATAGCTAGTCTAGAACCTCGAGCTCAAGCCCAGGAACTCTAGCACTTACAAGACCCAGGGGAACCCATCATCCCCGGAGATCTATTCGATGCATCAGTAAACCATGGTCCGACGGAATACCCTTGGTGAGTTGCAGAACACTTGAACCAGACTGACCTACTTGGTTCCTGCCATACTGCTTCCTAAACCTCGCTCACTGCCACATTTCAGATCAACCTTCTCAATTGCACCTTCATCTGTTACTATTGACACCGACTCAACTCCCGCAACACGTCGCCCAGGTATCTCCAAGAAATCAGAGGCACCCAAACGTAGAATTGTTCTACCCACACCTGATTTTGTGCGCTGTTGCAAAGCAACCCAGCCAGTTCTATATAACGGAAAGGCACTAGTGCCTCATCAAGACTAAAACCCCCAGTAATATAGGAGCGCCTGGCGTAGCTCCTGTCCAAAAAATAGACACCGCCTTCTGGCTCAGACAAGTGCGTTATTTCCCGGTACGTCACACATCAATATTATCTATAAATTATAATGTTTTGTTTATAATTAATATTAATTAAAATAGAGAAAATATCTGTGTTGGTAATGCCTATTAAGAAATAGTGCTTACGCAAAATATTATTAAAGTGAGAGCGCACAAATGCGTTGTGTGGACCGTGTGGTGTAATTTCCTAGGCTTTGTTTTCATGAGGCAGAGGAATATCATGGAAGTACAACTTTAACAGGGCTTCCGAAAAGTTGTAACTAACCGTGAATGGACTATATGAAAGTGTTTTGCATCAGTACAGGCAGGCCTTACAGAAACAACCTGAGTGAGGTGGCGTAGTTGTAGCACGCTGGACTCACACTTAGGAGGACCTGGGTTTGAGTCTCAGTCTGGCCTTCCTGATTTCAGTTTTGCATGGTTTTCCAAAATCACTCCTGACAAATGCTGGGATGGTTCCTTAACACAGGCCATGGTAGATTCCTGCCTCGGTCCTGCTTCTTTGAGAAACTTGCTCCATCTTGCTGTTGACTTGACATGTATAATCCATTCGTGGTTACTTCAACCTTTTCTTAAGCCCTGCTAAAGTTCTCCTTCCAGGATATTCCTCCACTTAGTGCAAACTAAACTTAACTAAGCCTGGAGAATTACACCAGAGGACAACGCACCACATTCGTGCACTCACTATAACATTACTTTGTATAAGAACTATTTATTACTAGACGTTACCAACATACCTATTTTATCACTGTTTTTATTCAAATTTTATATTAATTAAGCATTATATATTATAGATAAAATATGAATAACATTTAAATTTAAAAGGAGAAAAAGTAACTTTTAAGAACTCAAGTACAAAATGCTGGTGATATTGGGCATATTTAGAAAATAACTAAACACGTCATACGTGGGGAGAATTTTCAAAGGTTTGATTAAAAAAGGCCGAAGAAACCGTGAATGGACTATACCTACTTACCTCAGAAAAACATATCAAATGAGCTCATCATCAGTAATTAGGCAGTGGAATACATAAATATAGTACACCTATTTGTAAACAGTAAAGAAATGGATTAGTAATTATTGCTATAGACCCACCTGGTCCCTATACCAAATACATTTGCATTACATTGTAGGAAGAGTTGTTTTTGTTGGCACTTGTCAAGTGAGCATCTACACTAATATAATAAAGAGGTGAAATTTGTTAGAGGTAATCTCTGGAAATATTTATGTGATTTAAAAAATTCTTTCCCTGTTAAGTAGCATGAACCTCCTGGATGAACATAGGCTAATATCATGACGTTATCACACCAGGGAAAATATTAAATACAAAAAATTTGAATAAACACAAAATCATTAAATTACTATTTTTGTATGTACATTCATATTCGAAACTATAGATTTACAAAAGAAATGTTCAAGTCAATTCATTAAAAATAATGTTAAAATTAATTTTCTTACTTTAATTTACAATTACAACGAAATAACGATATGTACGTAAAATTTTTTGTAGATAATTTAATTAGCTACTAAATTATATTTTTGCATACCTGTATTAGTTTAGTAAAAAGTGTTAATTTTTTACACTTGAAGTGATGCCCAGCAAATGGTTTTGTTAATGATTTAGTGATTATTTAGTTTATTTATTTTATAAACAAGAGAACATTCTATTGTTTGTTTGAGCATTAACTTAACAATTAACTGTTATTAAGACATATTAAATAATATCGGAAACAGTTTTTCTCAAAATGCTGACTGAAAAAGGTAATTGAATTTACACTGTAAAAGCATGTCTAAAATCATCGTCAAACACTTAATTTGTGCGCTAACATGACAGCTCATTTAAGTAAAGCAAACACACTGATAACTGTTTTCCACAACAATTGCTCAAGCTTGGAGAAGGAAAATTCCCTTTTCCAAGAGCAAATGGTGGTAGCGCTGAATTCAAACTTGATGCTAGATTGGGTCGCATAGTCCATAAATTAGAACACCTTATAGAGGCAATATATCCCGATTTAGAACATTTATTGCAAAGAGACTATCATTGGCTCTGTTCAAGGGCAATATTAGCTCCTAGGAATGATACAGTTAATGAAATAACTACTATGAGCTTACAAGAAGTTCTCGGCCAAGTTAAACATTATAAATCCATTGATACTGTCACCGACATTGAGGACAGTGTGCACTACCCTCAATAATTTTTTAATTTGTTAAATCCTTCTGGCCTGCCACCACACGACCTCAAATTAAAGATTAATATCCCAATAATGCTACTACACAACTTAAACTTACCTAATATGTGTAATGGAATGAGACTATTGATAAAAGGTTTCCGGAACAAAATCATTGAAGCAATAATATTAACTGAGCCTACCGCCGGACAGCTAGCGCTTATTCCACGTATCCCTATGATGCCAATTGATCTTCGCATTCCTTTAAGCAGTTGTAGTTTCCAGTGAAGGTATCATTTGCTCTCACAATAAACAAGTCCCGGTGGCAAACTTTCAAATTTGTGAGAGTAGATTTGAGCAAGGTATATTTTACTCATGGCCAATTATATGTCGTGTTATGCGAGTTGGTACTCCAGAAAATCAATATATTTTGCTACCAGAAAATAATAATACAATAAACATAGTATACAGAGAAGCTTTAACAAGTTAATGTAAATTTAAGAAAACCTATGGAAAAAAATTCTTTTGAATAAGAGGTTCATATATTCTATTTACGAAAAAATGAAGTTAATTTGAGGATTATACTTCCCTGTACTGTTAATATAAATCTAATAAAATCTTTGAAAAAAAAAAAAAATTAAGTCGCAGGTGGTTGGTATTTAAAATAATATGTTAAATTTAATTTTCTTACTTTAAGCTGTAAATTTAAAATTTTGAAAAAAAAAATATTTAATAAAAAAACCTATCAATATAATAATTAATTACATATATGTAATAATAATAAAAAGATGTGCAGCGAAGCAGGCGAGGGTACAGCTAGTCTCTGATTAAACTATTATTTTTATATCAATAAATCAAACCTGTGTTAAAAGGCACTAGCTGTATTAAGTGTGTTGTTGCAAACCTTTTCAATTCTTGAAGAATTGATGTTCACATAATGGCAGTTGGGTTAATATTTTGTCTTTTAAGATCTTTTACTGTGTGAATGAATGTAATGTAGATAGTTTCGTGAAATCAAATTCATTGATCACATGAGTAGCAGACAATATTTCCTGTAAACATTTTTCGAACAGGTGTAATTATTATTTTGGTGTATACTGTCAGCAAAGTATTGAAACCCAAATTTCTTGTTATTTAGGATCAGGAGAAGTCTTCAAATAATACATCAGACAAAAAATATTATTTCTAGATGTATAGTAGTAATAATCTTTATTCTCTTTCCAACAGTTACATCATTCGTTCTATCATAGTAATACTGAGGCCCACATTCATATTCTCTGGGATGGGGCTAGTTTCCCAGAGCCAGGCTATAGCACAAAATTAGCTAAACGCCATACACTACGGCTTTACATTCCATTGTTATATTTAGTAGCATCAATCTAAGTGGCACAATGCTTTCTTTTACTGTATATATCTCCAGTAAAGATCATCAAGTCATCTTATACATACTTAGTTTTATGAACACCAGAGGCTAGCTTAGCAGTACCATCACAGACATCAATATACATAACTTATTATCTTTAGCAGTTCCTTACCTATGTTACAGATTGTGTGTATAACATCTGTAAAACGTACTTATTTCATTTAATGAATGAACAATTTCTCATTGAATCTGGAATTATTACAAAATTATAATTACTCTACGTACATAAATGTTTTATATATATATAAAGTTTTTAATATTGTACAGCAACAGAAAAAGCAGTCAACAGAAAGGAAACTATTTTGTACTTTTAATAACAGCATTTTATGAGCTACAAAAAGGATTTTGGCATTGCGGAAAATGTTTTTTTCTGCTGCCATGGCTCAGTGCAAGTTAGTTTAGGGAGGTGGGAGAATACTTTTTGTGACAAGTTTAAACGTGCTGTGACTGTAAAAATCATATAAAATAATGTAGGAGTTTCATTAGAGACTCAAAAATTATTAGAGGAATAGAACTGGGAGGTAAAGACACGTAGATAATACCTACATATTTTTCCTGGCCTCTTCGTGCATGAATAGTTGAAAAGGCACCAAGAAGTGGGCTTTCGTTGGTGTAATTTTTCCTGGATGCTACATAAATAGTGAAACCATTCCACCTGTATACATTGTGCTTGACCTTGAGAATTTTGTTTTGGTGACATGGCAGTTACCTCTCTTGGCAACCTGCTAAGTGAAAAACTGTTCATGTCACACATATAGTGCATCGTCAAGAACTGAGTGATCTTTTCCCCCCAAAATAAGGAACTTTTCAATGTTTATCAAGAAATTGAAAATTTTTCCTTAGAAAAAACTGTGCTAATTACATTCATTCAATATTGGCAGTTGATAATGAAGGTAGTATTTACTTTTCAGTGATTCTAAGCCAGCACATTGTGAAGAGATGAAAGTATGAATAAGTTAAGTCAATAGATGCAACTCAAGGACATGTAATGATATAAGTAAATTAATCTTGAATAATTTTTCATCTTAAGTTGCAGTAGTATGTACTCAGAAATGCTATTTTAATTTTGTTTTCATTATGTTGAGCTTAAGAATCACTGTACGTAATTCTGACAAAATCGTAACAGTCCTATTGTACAAGACCGTTCTTAACAATTGTGATTCCTGCACTTACAATTTACATTTAACAGTTCACTACAGTTAAATATATAGTTTCAATTTAAGAATGAAGTGTGTGGTTTTCATATAAAAACTTAAAACAAAGTACTCCATGTGTATAGTATGTGTGTACAGCTAGTCTTTATTTTGGTTTGAATTCCTCTGCAAATGTGTCATTTTTTCATATGTACTAGTAAAAACCAACCTTATAAAGATTGTGGTTTTGAAACCCATTTGTGAGTTTAAATAAAGTAGCCATTCAAAACTAGTGTGTCCACCTTCTTTATTATTGGTTTGGCAACAGCAGCAACCTTGCTTTAAGTCAGTAAAAAGGTGTCAACTATACACAGCTTGCAATTGAAAAAAACACATAACTTTTACTTGCACTTAGTTCATGGCAGAGAGTCAAGAGCTTTATTGTGGAAAATGCACAGGTACAATATTTAGTTTTTTTTCCGTGGTGCAGGGAACATCTAAAATGTTTTCATTTATACTTTCGCCATATGCGTTAATTCAGAAAGTAGGAAAAATTTGCAGTCTACTTGAACTCTGAACCTTAAAACAAAATAATGTACAGATATAAGTACTTAGTTACTTTGTACTCAAAATTTTCAACTTTAACTGCTGTTATCCCTAAACAGTCACAAAGGGCATAAGATTTTATGCATTTTCTTTGAATGTGGTAGGAGGAGGAGAAACATGAGCACATTAAACTTGCTTGTCAGAGAAGTGGATGCTATCCTCGTAGGTTGCGCTGGCCTGTTTGTATTGGTTCTGTGAGGTATTGTTCCCATTTTCAGCGCTACTGCTGCTGCCAAACGTTTTATCCCTGAGGTTAGGGTAGCTCTGCGAAGCAGCTGCTTGCGGCGGGAGTCTAGAGCCGTAAACAGGGGCTCGGCCAGTGGCTTGATCCTGTGGCCTAGTTGCCATCTGCAGCATCGGTCTCCTCTGCAAAGTGGGGGTGGACGTGGCGGGGGTGGTTTGCTCAGGCATGCGAGTCTGACTGTTCTGGTACAGTGCATCGAGCGCACTGGGGGCAGGAACCTTGCTTCGATTGGGCACTGGCTCAGGTTTTGCCTCTTCAGGGGTGTTCACGCGCCCGGTGAAGATCAGGCTGCCTCTCACTGTGTCTTGGATAAGGAAGAGGAATGGCCGGTCGACACGTAGCCTGGGTATGGTTGAACCCATTAGTGGAATCACCAGGGCACCTGTGCAATGCAAAACTTCAGTGTTGGTTGTGATGCATTGATGTTAGTAAAATTATTTGTTGGCTTATCTATTTTTAACTTAAAAACATATATTTTTACTTACTTGTAACATATATACTTAAATATGTTCAAATTTGTGCTGATGAGTATTTTATTGTTAAGACCTTGAAAGTGCTAAGTAGGAAACAAATTGCTGTTCATGACAAAGTATACTTTCTTGTTAGTAATGTTTGTGCATTTCTATGTATTATGCTTGCATATTTCCTGTAAATAACGTACCTTCAAGAAAAAAATTTAAGATTCACCTATTTTCTATAAACTTATCTTTTACAATATTAGTCATCAAAACGACATATTTTTCATTTAATTTTTAAATAACTAAATTTGATATTTTGACTACATGTATCAGTAATCACTTCTAAAAATATTTTTACTAGATATAAACTGATGTTTCCAGTGGATATGCAAACTAACTATAGTCCATTCACGGTTACTTCCAACTTTTCTGAAGGTCTGCTTAAGTTTTACTTCCAGATTATTCCTCCGCCTCAAGCAAACAAAGCATAGCCAAGGCAGAAAATTACCCCAAAGGGACAAAGCAACACATTTTTGTGCACTCAGTTTAATGATACGTTGCATGAGAACTATTTCTTACTTGGCATTGCGAACACACCTATCTTGTCTCTAATTATATTCATAATAATTATGAATGAAATATTATAATTTATCAATAAAAATAATTAAAAGTTCAATATGTATAAAAGCTTTTGATACATGGCATGTGTAGGAAACAACCAACACGTCATACATGGAGTGGTTTTTAAAAGGTTTGATTCGAAATGGATGGAGAAACCATGAACAGACTATAGAATCCCATACATTATGTTTAACAACACAGCAGTTATTATGTTTTGTCGCTATCTTCGTACCACTTTTTTACTTTTACCACGTAATTACTTTCTGTGCATCATTAACTTAACATTTTACTTGATTATGTACTTCTTACTGCACATTGTTGTTTTCAAAGTACTACACTGATGAGACATACAGGAGAGTAAAGTTATAACTGTAATACTGTATATCATTCATGATCACTTTCTGTTCTAAGTAACTGAGAATAAAACTAAAATTCATTTTGCATCTTCTTTTTTTTATGATGTTTCACTCATTTTTATAATGAATAAAAAATGAGTGAATAAATAAATTAATGTTTGAAGTAGGGTTTTAATAGCTCCTTATGTATGCTAGTAAATAATACAGGCAAGTAAATTTGAAATTATATTTTGTCATCAGAAATGGTTTTAATTACTTTAAGTCAAATAAGAAAAAAATTTATATTATTAAAATTATATCATTATTTAATGAAAAGGTGACTAACTACCTTCAGTGTGTCTGCTTGTGGGTAGCAACATGAAAAACTGTTTTTAATTAACTTCAAAATTTCAGTGTGCACGTTGACAGACCAGTCGCGATGACCGTATCATTCCAGTTTTCATGACGGAAATGTAGTTTACAGTACGTAAACAAAGTACAGTAGAATACCATTGATAAGACTCCTCACAGTTTCCACAAATAGTTTTGTTAGTGAGGGATGGTCTTAACAGACGGTTTGGGAAATTTTACATATTTTGACCCACCCCGACCCAGTATGCAACAAATCAGAGGTGGTATCTTTTTTAGATATGCACTGCTTTGAGTAGTGTTATATGCTATGCAGAACAGTTTATTTTTCGGCTGATTTCCCTCAAATTTCCAACTCTTTCTTTTACAGAATTTTTCAACGGTTCATCCTCGAAAATGGGTTTTTAAATAGAGATGATCTTAACTAAAGGGATTGCTACAGTGAGGTCCTACCATACTGTAATGGAGCATCCATGTCACCTATTGAAAGTTTTATAGCGTGTTCACAAATTTTACCTGTTCCAGCAGCAGCAATGCTCCCTTCCTCATTCACGATAAGCTTTGCCTTGTGGAACACATTGCTGATGTATGGTGCATAGTCAGTCTCCTTCACCATGGCCGTGAGGTTGGCATTTGGCCCAAAAATATCCTTGATCTCCAGCTGAATGGTGCAGTAAACCCATCCACATAATTAATTTATCCATTTATGAAACATGGACATATTTACATATCAGCATACAATTTATCATGGTTTTGGAATTTCCCCTGCTATTCAGAAAGATACTGTATAAATTAGGCATTACAAAAATTGATCTTGTGTGATTACCAGCTTTGTAAATAATACAGAACTAAATAAAGAGAGAAAGTGTGTGGTAAATTTGGGAAACCATGATATCTAATTCTATAATGTAGGTAACTGTGGAAGTCTTTAATGGGCAATGTTACTGACCTTAAGCACTTCATGTAGAGGTGATATACATTTGATGCACATGCAGATCTCATCTGTACTACCCCTGTTGCTTTTGTCACATCAGTAATCAAAAATAGCTCACAGTGTAGCAAAATGTGAGTCTAATAATGACTTCTAACTTTATAGTACAGTAGAATACTTTTATATACCGTAATATGACTTGATATGAATGTTTAGTTGTGTGCCTACCTGACGAAGTACGTTGACAAGGTCAGTGCTGTAGTCCAACTGAAACCTAGGCAAGGAGACAACCACCTCTGTGAGCTCCAGTGATTGGACGATGGCTGAAATAGACCTGTGTGGCAAGTCTCGTACCAGCTGCCCAATCCCGTCCAGTTTGTTGGGTATCACAACCAACATTGAGAATTTGCCATCCTGAAACCCACCAGTCAGTCCATCAATTCAAGGCTGTACATCTAGGAAGTATTTCTCAGCAGAAAGTTACTTGGAATTTGTACAGAGCAGTCGAGTTTATCACTTTACTTAGTCTGCAAAATTGAAGGCACAAAAAGGTCTAAAACTAAAAGAAAAAATATTTAATAGTTTATTAAAAGAGAATGAACAAGTTAACTGTTAAATGATAAACTATCAGTCCTGTATAAATTTAATTGTATAGCTGGAAATCTAGTGAAATATAAAAAGTACATATATAGGTACATAACATTAAGAGAATTTTATTAAGGATTTATCTCATCATGTGACTCTCAATAATAATGTAAAATAAATACTTCAAATACAAACTTGTTCATTATGTGAAGCACTCCAGCTATTTCAATGACTATAGCACATAGCCATGCTCTCTAGTCATCAATCACCATGATTACAAAATGTTTACACTCTCTAATGAGAAACAATAGAATTGACACCAAATTTGCTAGGTGATCTGCTTAGTCGTTGTACATATAAATAAATCAGCACATATTTTATGCATGGATTCCACTTTCATTGAAGTTATTGGAAGTGTATGTGTTAATTGTCATGCCCTAAACCATGGCTTCTTGAACTTATATAGTATTGTATGGATACTGTTTATGTGCTATTACAATATAATTATGTCCACCTTACCCTTTTTTTGTAAATGAGGAAAGTATTTTAGGATAATTCATTGCGCAAGCTTGCATGATGTGCAAAGTGTCTCAAGGAGATGTCAAAGTGCATAGCTCATCTTGAATAGAAAGTTCACTCAAAATCAGCCCCCTAAACTTCTATGGGATATTCTGAAATGTTGTATGTAGCAAATAATCCTTACTTATTAGAAGGAAAATTCATATTGATTGCTATTGATAGTACGGTGCAATATGCTTAAAACTTAAGAAGATAAAGGTTGAATTGCACCCAACTTGCAGGTAGTCATACCATTTTAGCCTTCATCTAGGCAAAATTTCCACATTATAGTTTTTAAGATGATAGTTTTTTTGTGCGTACATTACCTGGTATGGAATATCAATGGCCTGAGCATCCAAGTCTTCCACGTTTCCATATCGATAGTAGTCAACACTTTCCATCATGTAAGCCTTTTGGCAGGTGCCTGGCCTGGGGTAGAAGCAACGGATGAGTGTCCCATCGAGGTCGAACTCGGTACGCCACCGACCTTTGAAGAAGATGGCGTTTGCAAGAAGCATCACTGCATTCTTTTGAAAGTTTTCTGTTGAAGGAAAGCAAAAAAATTTCTTGTATATTAACATGATGAAGTGTTGCCAGACTGTGTGTCAGAAATTATCACACAGTACAAGTAATGCGAAGCTATTATTTAATACCATGCTTTTTACAATTGTGAAGTTGAATGAAATGCCTCATTATCAAAATTTTACAGTAATTTTGTTTATGATTTGTAGCATGAGCACATATAAATGGATCTTTCTTTGATTATTTCATTCAAGCACATTGTCTTTAGTACCTCCTAAGATAACTGTGGTACATTCATCCCATAATTCATTCTTGATTATGAACATCGCTTTGGAGTTATGCCAACACAAATAAAGAGTAGTAGTTTAAAATCATAATCTAAAGGCTTTAGGTGTGGATGTTTATATATTTATTTCCTGTTGGAACTATCACAGATTATCTACATTTTCAAACTGTTTTAAAATCAACATTACAATAACCATGACAGTGAGTGCTCCCTTGAATATATAAATAGAAAACACGACTTATATAGACCTACAGCTAGGCTGTAGTGAATACATTGCAAACTTAATTAGAAAAAAAATTGAGAAAAGGCTATGGTACTGCTACTCTCATGTGCAAAAATTAAGGCCAGTTGTGAAAAACAATGCAAAGGTAAACTACATGGACCATTCATACCTGCATCAAAACTGTATCCTATCACATCACAATCCTAAGCTGTTTGTATGAGTGGTGCATACAGAGGGCATCAAATAGTACTGTAAATACAATCAGAGGCAGATAATGTGTAGTACTGCAACAGACTGGATAGAACAGATGGGTAGCATGTGTGTTCATTTTAAACATGTACAGACTACAATGTCTTAAAGACTTATATATTTACAATGTTATGCAATAAAGAATTGGGTGATTATAGGCAGGCTAAACTCGGATAATGGAGTCTCAAGCCATGCAAGGACTACAGACAGATGGGTGGGGATTATTAGTGAATCCATCAGCAGTGGAAGTCGAAGGAGCATAATGCTATAAGAAGATTGTTATGTGATACTAACTGCTAGACGACACTGTAGGAATACAGGTCCCTAAGAGAAGCTACGAGAACAAGCATTTTCATGTTTGCTGATGCCAATGGTTTCATCAAGTAGGACTGTGGAGGCCTGCAAGATTCATCCCTTTTACCACTGCTGACAAAACTGCCCTTTTAATATGGTACAGAGAACATCAAGCTCATGTTATGGTACAGTGGGATTGAATCCTGTTCACAGACAAGTCCATGCTTATTCTTTGCAGTGATTCCCAGCGAGTTTACATATATGCAATGAGAATGGGGGATTTGACAGTCCAGGTAATATCATTGAATACAACTATTGTAGAGGTGATGGTATGTTGGTCTGAGGGCTCACGTCATGTGTGTTTCGTCTGCTTCCCCCACTACGAAAAGTTTTGAGGAAATTTCGATGTTATTGAAGAATCACTTCTCACCAAGGCCTTCGGAGATTTATCAGCATTTCAAATTCCACAGACGGGACCCGAAAGAAAATTGAAGTGTAGCTGAGTATATCACCGACTTACGTTACTTGGCAGAGCATTGCAATTTTGGCACAAATTGGGACTTAGCCCTGCAAGACAGGTTAGTTTGTGGAATGCAGGATGAAGCAGTTCAGCAGCTGTTATTTTCAGAGGCTTCACTCGCCTTCTCTCAGGTGCAGGAGAAGGCTTTAGTTGCAGAAGCAGTCCTACTGCATGCGCGAGACATCAGGGAATCAAGCTCGCAAGCGGTGAGTACTGATCTTGTATGTCACTTAACCAGTGATGCACAAGTGCCAATAACAAGTGAAACCAATGTTGTTAGACAAAAGCCTAAGCTAGGTAGTACACCGGTGAGGTCTAAGGGAATATCACCTTGTTTAGGTTGTGGTGGTCTGCATGCACGTTTCTCAGGCAGGTTTAGGAATGTTGAATGCTACTTTTGCTAGCAAAGGGGACATATTGAGCAAGTGTGTAGTGCAAAGAAATTCCAAGTTAACATGAGATCAAATGTTAATGTTGTGGAGGTTGAGTTGAATGAGCTACCATGTGCATTCCATTCAGTCTAATGGTGCTGGGGATATGCGTACACTAGTAGTCATGAACAATATGCTCATATCTATGGAACTAGACACTGGGGCAGGATTATCCATGATGAGGACACATTTAAGAAAATCTTTCCTTGCAATGCACTGGAATTTATTAAAACTAATTTTGTTCTGCAGGATTTCAGCCACAATGTGATTGAGACCTAGGGATCTTGTGAAGTGCCAGTTGTTTATGGCCCATACAAATGCAACTTGCCTCTGGTAGTTTGTAAGGGAAGGTGCCGTTCATTGCTGGTGTGGAATTGGCTGGAATCTCTTGGTATAAGAGTAAAGGGGATCTTTCAGGTGTCTGATGTTATATCAGACCTAGTAAGAGAGTTAAAGGATGTTTGCAGTGAAGGTTTGTGTTGATTTAAGGGTGCACATGTAACGTTCAACCTAGTTGCAACAGTGAGACCAATACAGTTAAAAGTCAGATCTATTCTGTTTGCATTACTACCATGAATAGAAAAGGAGCTTGAAATGTTGGTAAGACAGGGTGTGTATACACCTGTCACTAGTTCAGATTGGGCTATGCCCATCGTACCTGTACGCAAATAGGAATGTACACATCTGTGGAGACTACAAGAGCACACTCAGCCAAGCTCTTAAAAAATATCTTTATCCTGTTCTATCTGTGATCCAGTTGTTAGTAAAACTTAATGGAGGTCATTATTTTGCAAAAATTGGTTTGGCTCAAGTATTTCAGCAGCTTCATGCAGATGAGAAGGCTGCAATGGCACAAATGGTTGTCACACACTAGGGTGCTTTTAAATTAAACAGGTTGCAGTTTGAAGTGTGTGCAGCTCCAGGGAAATTTCAAACATTATGATTTAAGGCAGAATCCATGGAATATCTAGTTGTTATTCTGCGTTAAGTGTTTCAACATTTCAGAGCTGCTGGCATTCGTGTGAAGAAGGAAAAGTGTATTCTGGGAGCCTCATCAGTTACTTTTCTGGGATATGCTGTTGGCCAGTATAGTATTCAACCATCACCTGACAAGGTCCGTGCCATTCAGGAGCATGATGAGAGTTTTGCAGCCACCCAATACCTGATATCATCGGACTCATTGATGGCTCACTATGATCTATTGAAACTGCTCATTTGTACTTGTGATGCATCATTGTACAGCATTGTGGTTGTATCAAGCCAACCTAGTGAGGCAGGGGAAGTACCTATTAGCTTTTATTCGAGAACAATGTCCCCTACTGAGTGTAAATATACTCTAATAGACAGGGAAGCCCTGATTATTATAGCAGATGTGAAGAAATTTCATAACTACTTGTATGGAAGACATTTAGAAATCATGACTGATCACAAGCCATTGTTGGGCCTATTCACAACAGATAAGCCAACTCCCAACATCATCTCTCCTAGGATGTTACGCTGGAGCATCATGTTAAGCAGATATGATTTTGAGCTGCATTACAAACTTGGTCCCAGTATTCCACATGCTGATGGGCTCAGCCGCCTTCCCTGAAATAATTCAGACCTTGAAGTGACACCACCTCAGAGAGTTTTGTTGTTGTAAGCCCTAGATATGCCTCCAACTTCAAGCAGTTGAAATCACAGACATGAAGCAGAAAGACCCAGTTTTGTCAAGAGTACGATTGGTTGTGGAAGGGCTGATCTGCTGACAAATTAGAAGAAGTTTACCTGCCATTTTGCAGGTGCCAACATGAGCTGTCAATGCACCGTGGTTGTGTTTTGTGAGGGATATGAGTAGTTGTTCCAAAGGTATCACAGAAGCACATACTGGACACACTGCATGATTCACATCAAAGCATTGTGCGAACCAAGGCCTTTACACACAGTTATGTATGGTGGATATGCATAGATAGTGACATTGAAAGGGTGGTCCAACAGTGTAGCATTTGTTAGTCAATGCAACATGCCTCTCTGAATGCACAAATTCACCCATGCGAGTGGACGAGGAGGCCATGGTCGCTATTACACATGGACTTCGCCGGTCCAGTGCAAGGACAAGTTTTCATGATCAATGTCGATTCTTATTCTAAATGGTTGAAAGTTGCACTAGTCAAATTGGCTGATTCTTCAAGTGTTATTCGGGTCCTTCGCAGTCTGTTTGTCACACATAGACTACCTGACACACTGGTTAGTGACAATGGCAGTGCATTCAGCTCTACTTTGTAACTGGAATTCGCAAAGAACAATGGTATTCAACTGATTAAAGTGGCACCATATCATCCATCATTGAAAGGACAAGCAGAGTATATGGTACAAATCATGAAAAGTATCTTGAAGGAAATCTGCGGTGGTGATTTATCAAGGTGGCTGGCCAGGCTGCTGTTGGCTCAACATGTTACACCAAGTGCTTTTACATCAGTTAGCCCTACAGAGCTGCTAATGGGCCGTAGGCTCTGAACATGTCTTGACCATATTCATCCAGATTTTTCAGAAGAGATTAAATACAAACAAGAGAAACCATCCTCTCTGAAACCTCAGGTGTTTGTCCCACTGGACCCAGTTTATGCTAGGAATATAGGACGGGACCCCAAGTGGTTATCTGCAGTAGTGACTGAGGTGACAAGACCAATGTCGGTCAAGGTGCTGATGACAGATGGACTTTAAATGCATTGCCATATTGATCAGTTTCGCCCAAGATATGTGGGCTCGTCCGGAGATGCTACGCTACAGACACCTGTGGAGCAGTGGCAATCAGCACCTTTCATAGGCCCTCAGGAGTCAATAGAAGAGCTTTTGCCTGAAGGAAGCAAGGGGTTTAAATGATTTTCAACTCTAACTGCACCATCGTACTCATGTGATGGAAGTGAGAGGTTTAAGGGATTCCTGACAACCACAGCACAGTCTTGTTCGCAGGATAGTTCCAGTGATGCTGCGAGACCCAGTGTGTTGCCACAAGCATCTCCAAGTGGCAATGTTACAAGACCTCAAAGACTAAAAATTAAATACTTTTGGTCCAATGACTTTGTTGTGTAAGGGGAGAAGAGTGTTATGTATGTAGATTTTACCAGTAATACTAGTGTTTGTGAATGGTGTAAGGTTTGTAACACTTGTTGGCATGAGAGACTGTCACATGTAATGGGTTTTTGTTTTATGTTACTGTTGTCTTTTTTCATGGCGGTGCTAACGTAATGAATAAGTGTCACAATAGAAAAAAATGTGGGTAGTTTGTTCACAAAACTTGACCAATATAAACATGGTAAATTTGTAATTTTATTTCTTACATTGTTACTTTCTTACCATGTGCACCACATGAAAATAATATATGACATATTGACCAGAAGTTTTAATCATAAGTTTGTTGGCGGTTGGAAATTTTCAAATGGTTATTTAACTTGTCTGTAAGAGTGCAGCTGAAGAAAAAAAGAAGAAAATGTAATTAAAATAATTGAAAAGCAGTGAACAGAATTTCAATCAGGAAGTTTGAGTAAATATTATAACCTACATAAAATTTTAACCATAGAATTTCAATTTAATGATTATTAATAGCAGAAATGTCATCCATATTGTTAGTTTTATGCACACAGAAATATGCTAACTTTAGAGGTCTACAAAAGTATTATATTTTAAAGGAAGTATGCACTCCTCTCCTTTGCAAAACAAGAAAATTAAATGTTTTACATGACATTGAGTAATAAACAGTAGTGAATAATTATTCATCATTCAACTATTGTTTTGAGCCTTGATGTGTCTACAGCATAATGATATCTTGAAGAAAAGTAATTTGAAGTAATGATCAGACTGTGAAAATATTGTGAATTGGATGTGTAATGTTGCTGTAGTTTGGAAAACATGTAATCCTCACGTGCGTCAACAAGAGTAGGAATGAGTTGGTGCGTGATGGTCTTGACCCACTCGTTGATGATGTCAGCAGTGAGTCTGGGCTGTTCAAAATCCACCTGTTGCACATCTGCAAGATAGAAGTTATGCAGGGCAGCTGAGTATTCTGGCTTGGCATTGAACTGCCGTGACAGGAAGATCCGGTTGGCCATCTCTAGCATGTAACTGTTGCCAGCACTCTGAAAACAGTCATTCACACATTGATAATCATTTTAAGTTTTTACTGCAAAAGTCTTTTCACAACTAGAGACTTGCACAAATGCACACATTAGCATCTGCATGTGCCTAGCATTTGAAGATATCTCTTCCATCAAAAGTAAAAGGAGACCTGCTTCTGCAAACCTCTTTCAGTACCCATGTTCGTGAAATTTGTTGTACTTCACCACATCACAACTCCAATCAGTCCTAAAGAGAATAACTGAAGTGTTCATATAATTTGTTTAGCTTTTTTCTCGAAACCAAACAAACCAGCTAATTAATATAGCAAACTGTATATCCATATACACATCTGAGTTGCATTTTTATTACCTCCCATTACATTTGATGTTAGCAAAGTATAGCCAATGAAGTAAGGCATGTGTAAGCATTATAAACTATTGCTATCATGGGTAAAATTGGCAAATTTTGATGTTATAAAAAGAGGAAGATTAACAACTTTTATGTTAAAAGGGCAGTATTTATGAAAGAGCACACTTTGTAAACGGTTTGTGTGTTGCTGTGATTAAAATGTTCGGTACTGTATAAATGGCACTGTTGCAAAAATAAATGCAATGGAACCTGCATAGTATCATGTGCCATTGATGCAAGAGGTGAATGATGGCTATGGAGGTGTAGGGACTTGCTGACATGTCACAGTTGAATGACTCACTTTTCACATAATTCAGGGGACTTATCAGACATGTTTAAAAAAAAATTACAGTGTAGCAAGCCCTGTTGCATATGGCACTGTGAAGTAGTTGGCTGATCACTGCATTCATGTGGACAATGATTCATTGATGGGAACTACTTCAGTTTGCAAGACAGTACCAGAATTAGACATACTCTGGTTTATAAAGGGTTGCCTTCTCTGATGAATTACATTTTTTGCTCCACTGAATGAATGGACAGTGTCGTATTTAACGAAAAGCCTCAAAGGACACCCAACCTGC
This sequence comes from Dryococelus australis, assembly GCA_029891345.1. NCBI lineage: Eukaryota > Metazoa > Arthropoda > Insecta > Phasmatodea > Phasmatidae > Dryococelus > Dryococelus australis. Next base: position 102,824,675 of record CM056996.1, read on the forward strand.
AGTCATTGTTGGAAGAACATGATTTGGTGGCAGCATTACAATCTGGTAAATGTTTTCTTGGTTCTGTTTGGGTTCGCTCATATTTCTGGTAGGCACTCTTGATCATGTACACCAATATACATTGACTGTTTTCCCTGGGGTGGATAGGAACTTGGATGAGGATAATGCAATGACCCATATGGCCAGAATTATTCAAGATTGGTTGGAGGAGCGCAATCAAAAGTTTCAAGTACAACCTTTCTCCCATGATTCCCCACACTTGTACATAATTGAGCAGCTTGGGACAACCTCTACTACCTGGCTGTACCAGCAGTCAAATGAGGTATTCACTAAATACAAAGAATATTTTTTTGATCTATTAAATTTTTAAAATGAATCTTGAATGTACTTTCTTAATTGCATATCTTTCACAACAAACTGAACCAACAAACTAAATGATGTAGTCTTACATAATCAGAAATGCAACTGGTATTTAAAATGTAATTCTGTTTCCCTTAATAAAGTTTAATGGATCTGATGAATGGCTACTAGAAAATGAAACTATTTAATGCCCATCTACCACATTAATGGAATATTTGACATTTGTATGCTAGATGAGAGTGGTGAAATTAATTTTTATTATTTACTTGGCCAAAATTATGAAGCAGAGTATGCAAACCATATTTTTCCAGCTGTTCAAATTAGGTTGTTTCACTGATGTTGGTCCAGATGTGAACGTGGATGTGAATAATCATATTTTTAATGTAAATAATGGAACAGCATTGTAGTCGGGGCCATGAAAGGGCTCACCTGTAGGGTCATGAGATACTTCTGCAGGTGGTTGCGTATGTCCTGCCTGGAGGCCGGCAGCCTGAGTGCCGACCGTATCTGATCGGCCGAGTCTCCCTGGGCCCCCTCCAGCACCATCGCCAATATAGCTTTCACACTTGCCGGAGACACCACCACGTTCCCAGTCTCCGTGTTGCACACCGCCTGGAACATGACACATACTTCCATATTTGTGGTCCCTGTCTCTGAGTGTAGGGGTGGTGTAGGTTTACAGTCACATAGAAAGGGAGAGGGCTTGGAAAGATGTCAGATTTAATTTTTATCCATGATGGAGTAAGGAAAGAAAGAATAAAAACCATACAGTCATTTAAATAGTACCAAACAAATGCATAGGTAATACTTTTGCCAACCAGTTACAAAGTTGAGTAGATTCATTAATTTTTGGTATACAAAATTTGCATTGCAACAAATTTCTTCTTTGAAATGATTGTATTTTGTTTGTTTTTTCATTAGTTCAATAAATTTATGTTGGTGCGTCCATTGTAGTACCTCCATTGCACTAAACTCTTAGAGGAATAACTATAATGAGAGATGTGTCTCAGGCTGTTAGTGTCAATGCAGAGTGTTGCATAATCACCATACTTAACTTCTCGGAAATGAGTGTGCATTATTTCAGTGGCTGAGACACCCACATGCTCAGGTTCCATCATGTATAGTTTTTCTGCGTATAATTGCGTGAATTAAAACCCAAACTAGAAGCTGTTTGCCAGTGATCAAACCTTTCTTCCCAATTCAACTTTGTTTTGTGCTAATTGTGCTTGAGATGTCACCTTCACTATCGTGTGTGTGCAGTCCATAGTGTATTTACTGCATTAATTTAAATATTGACAGGGAAAGGGACGACGAATAATATTCATCAGTGATACCACCCATGAAAAAAGGTTCATTGCATGTGTTGTGTCTGTTGGAAGAAAAAATAATTTTTTTTTTTTTAAATTTGTAATTCTCATTAATTTCAACCTATTTTGTAAAAAAGTATTAATACATTAAAGTGTCTGAATGTCTATAAAGCAAGTGTTTTGTATTAATAGTTCTGTAAACATTTATTATAAATACACACACGAGATATTCTCATAACAGTGACAAAATGTTGATAGTGTCATAATGAAGGGATTTTGACAGTCATTTCCAAATCTTTCATCATTTTCAGTTTTAAAACTTGGCAACCCATAATAATTGTTCACTAGTTTCTTAAATACCCACATAAATCCCAGGCCTTGATAGACTAGTAACATGTAGGTATGGTTATGATTTGACAAAGCTAGGAATTTCTGTTTCCATATAAATCCAAAATTACTCTGAGGTCTTGGATAAACTCTTCAACAGGGCATCGCAATTTTCTTTATCATGAGCTAAGCCTGAGCAGAATGGATTTCCATAAGTAAATTACATTTAAAAAAATACCCTAAACAGAATTCAAGTTGAAAAATGTATAATTTTAAAGTATTTGAGATATTTTATGGGTTGATGCATCCTAGACATTCTCAAAAATGGTTTTTCAAAAGCTTTTAGAATTGCTCTAGAAATGTTCTAAACGGCCAGGCTGGTAGGAACGTATAGGCCTATATACATGCTAAGTTTTGGAAGAACTCTGTATTCATGGCCCTGCAATACATGTGTGAAGGTTGATCAATGGTTTACTCTTATTCGTTACATATTGTAAATAAATTTTCTGATAAAGTTTATTTGGAAAAATAAACCTCTGGTGTATGAATAACGTCAGTTATTAAAATGTCATAGTGTATTCACCTTTTTATTTTGGAATGAGAGTTATATCAATTCATATAAAACAGCGTGTTCGCTGCATCCAGTAGTGTTTTATATTTGTCATTTATTTGTGAGTTTCCGTATTGTTTTTCTCCCAATATCGCTATAGAATTTTGAAGCCGTGGTGGTGTTCTTTTTGAGAATTACTCGATAGTAATTTCGGCCAAACATTTATCTTGTGGAAAAAAAAAAAAAAAAAAAAAACCCGGTGTTCTACAAACTATTCTGAAAGAATCGAAAGAAAGTAATTTCCGTCTTTAAATGAATGGCTCTTGTGGTTTCCCTCAGAGTGCAAAAACAAGCTTACAAACCAGTCCCTTACCCTTTCCCACCAAGGGTATATTTTACTTTTTCCCTCGTGGTGAATTATAAATCACATATTCTCTGACGTCGCTCTGAACATTCTTCTTCTCTTTCGCCTCTAGGGCGTTGGGCGCCTGTGCAGAGAAAGACGCTGCTCTGTTCCGGGCACGACTGATACCCGCCATGACTAGTCTTCACCCAGCAAACACAACATGTCGGCACCTTGTCGCCCGGATGCCAGTACTGCCGGCCACTGTCCGTAGTAGGCTCAAAGAGAACTATCTCTTAATGGTACGATGCATTTTTTGAGACAGATTGTTAGCATTTATTATAAAAAAACAATGGGCTAATGTAGTTAATGTGACAACAGACGGATATCTTACAGCCACCCGATCGCCAACATCTTAAAGGTTCTGGGTCGATTCCAACTCAGCATTTTTGTCAAGTCTTTAGAAAGATACCTGGTCGGAATCTATTAGATATTTGCTAGCATAAATACGATGCGCTTTATCTCTAGAAATACATGTTTCTGATATCATCTTGCTCTAGTAATGATTTGTAAGCATCGGAAATATGCAAGAAGACGGCTAGAAGGCAATAGCATGACATCATTTTTGAGACAGGTCGTTAGCCTTTAAGAAAAATACGCTGGATTGATATCACAGAAATTATGTCGGCCTGATATCTCACAGCCAATCGCTTGCCAACTTCTTAAAGGAAATGCTGGGCCGGTTCCGACACAGTATCTTTTTCCTTGTCTGTACGAGCAAATATCTAACGGATTCCGGTCCAGCATCTTTATAAAAACAGGCACTTTATCTCGGGAAAGATATATTTTTTAATGTCCTCTTGTTCGATTAATTATTTGTAAGTATCGGGAATACACATATTCTTTATTTAAACCTTCAGACTACCATTTATCTCGATAGCTCAGTCGGCTAAGGCACCAACCCAAGGTTTGGCAGTTTGAGGCTCCTCCACTCCAAAGGATTTTTCAATACACATAGTAATAAAGGCAAGCATCACATGTATGACAAATAACATTTCGACCTTAAATTCAGGGTGAAACAATAAACACATACTATAGCATTTCGTATCTTGCCGATCGGTAAACAGTTGGCCGATGTTCCATATGTATATTGGCCCAATTCCGGCATAAGACATCGGACCGGCATCGGCAGTAAAAGTTAACTCGGGAAGTTTTTACTGGCCCGATTATGACCCGTGTCTTCAGCGTTTGATGGGCAGGATTAAGTGTGTTCAGAGAGTCGCTTAAGAGTTTCCTGCCAATAACCACGTGATGTAAGACAACTATGATTTGTTGCAATGTGACGCACAGTAAGACTAGGCGCGACGAAACACTGTGACTTCTGATTGTTCTCTAACCATTGTTGGCTCGCCATGCCCACTACTGGAGCGTTCTCTTACGTCTGCAACGGAAATCACTCAAGGGGACATGCATCGCGGCAGAGAGGGATTGACGCTATGGCTACCTCCCTAAGTGTACCTATGGTTAAACTATATCTAGGAAGAGACTGGGAAAAACCGATATAGACACCGTAAAAACCCAGTCGACAGGAAAGAATCCAAAGTATTGCATGCATTAAATCAGAAATGCTACAGGAGGCAAATTGTGTGTGTCAACATGCTTGTGCTAGTAGAGATGAAAACTAGTAGAGAAGGGACAGGTATTTTGGCGTGTGGAGGCGCGAACCGGGCCAGGGGTAATGCCAACCTATTGGCAGACTTCTGAAGTAGGGTTTGTAGTGCCCGTCATCCTTGAGGAGTGATGTTGAATAAGCTACGACGAAATACGTAGGTGTAACCGCCCAGAGAACACGCGTCTGCCGCGTTTCTCACGAATGCAAATTCTATAACCGGACGTGTTGGTAGAAGACCGCAAGACCACCGGAACCCCAACCTGTAGAGCAAAAAAAAAAAAAAAAAAAAAAAGGGGGGGGGGTGGTTGTAGAAAAAGTGGGGTGAGGCCGACTGAGGTTGCCCCTACTCCAGTTTGTAAAGCTTTAGTATTAATAACTCATGGTTAACCGCTTATCTTTTTCTTTTCGAAAATGCGTTTTTTTTAAACCTTGGCCTACACGGAAATGAGTATTAAATTAGTGCATTATCGCACCCACAAACATGCAGCACACACAGAGCGAGATGAATGTAGGTATGGTCACAGTAAGTTCGATATTTCTAGCCCCCTTCCCTTTTGTCTTTTTCTCGCGTCTGAAGATGAGTCGGCGCTAATGCTGATGACGATGCTGTTGTGATGAACTCGCCAAAGGAACCCCTTCGACTACTGTGTGATTCGTCATAGCCAGTGGCGGATCTAGAGGCCCACTAAGGAACTACTGGAAGGGCGGGACACTACCTTACAGTAAGGATCAAGTTTTAATGCTACATATCAGTGTCAATACTTAGTAGATAATCTATTTTAATACATATTAAATAAAGTATTAATACTGCACTATTGACATGTGCACAGATTTCAAGAATAATCTAATTTTGCACTGAGAAAAAGGTTTTGCTGAATCATATAAAGTGTGTTTATCGCAACCAATTTAATTGTTTGTCTAAGGGCAGTGAAATATTTTGTCGTTGAAGCCAAATTATTTTGTTGTTGTTATTTGGCTGCCCAAAAAATGGTTTGGTTGGTGCAACTAAAGATTTTTTTGGCTCAAAGTACACTAAACAGCAGTTTCTGTTAATATAGGTATAATAATTGCGAAACCCGACCGAGAGTCGAAACTTAGAGCATCTGCGACCGAGCACTGTACCTTAGCAACCACATCTAAAGTGACTAACTGATGAAATTAGAATTTTGAGTACGTGCAGTTCAAATACGGGACAGTGTGTGCAAACAAACATTACAAGTTTTATAACTTTACTTTTTAGTTTCGCGTGAACTTGTTTTAGTAGGATGTTTATACAAGCATTAAACATAAATATAAATGCACAAACAAAACACTGTTACTATCGTAATTGTCACGAAAAATGCAAACGAGCTTTCAACCTGTATTTTCGAACGAAGGAAATGAAATGAATGGCCAAACAAACATATAGAGTTTATTTTATCATATATTTTGTTGATTTTGCAGTTTATTTTAGTCCAACACAGAGGTTTTGTTTATTTAAATGTGTATTTTGCTAGATGAACAAAATTAATTTTGTTGCTTATTAAGATTTGTTTACTGAACAAAATATTATGTTGGGGCCATTAAATATATTTTTAGCTCTATGCAAACAATTATTGTTGGCTTTTCTCCCAGTACAGGATGTTGCAAAATTGTATGTCAATACTTCGAGGGAACATTCCTCGCATCTGGAGGATGAAATAATATTATATGAACATAGGTCCGCAAACGCTTCATTTCTTTACTACAGCCCGTAATACACAACGTACAGTGTATGGTCCACGGGCTGGATCATGTTACTGTGGAATGCCATCGCAGCTGTAATTGGCAGCACCATACCAGCCCCCGAGGATGCCTGATTTGAACCCACTAGACTTTTATTTGTGGGGACGTTTAAAGACAATTGTATATGAAACCTCAATTGACGATGTGGGCACCCCCCCCCCCCCCGTAACGGTAAGGTTGCGTGTTGCGAAAATATCAGGAATTTTCCAGGGGTACATCAATGCATCCTGGTGTCCATGCAACGGCGGGTTGATGCATGTGTTCGTGCTAATTCCTGTGCAGTTCCTACTGTTCTAGGTGCAGTGTCGTAGTATGAGGTGCCGTGTATCATGGAAACGAACGCTGCGACGGCATTCCGCAGTAATATGATCCAGCCCGCGGGCCATACACTGTACGTTATGTAATATGGGCTGTAGTAAAGAAACGAAGCGTTTGCAGACCCATGTTCATATAACATTTTTTTCATCCTCCAGATGTGAGGAATGTTTCGCCGAAATATTGAGATGCAATGTCGCAACATCCTGTTCTGGAGCCGCTGGTCAGGGCACTACTCACCCGTAGCAGCTCCACGTCGAAGAAGTTGAAGCGGTTGTCGGCGGCGTCCTTGAAGAAGTTGCTTTTGCCGACTGGCAGCAGGGCCGCCGCCAACTGCACTGCGAACGCGCACACCACCGCTGCAACAAGACAGAAAAAAATGTTCTTGATTGAGAGCTTCCCCAGGAACCCAGCTGAATATTATTATTAGAGGCTTATTAACGCATTCGCTCAGTAACGTTAGGCTAATCGGGAGGGATGGGATTGTAATACTAGTGTTTTTCACGTACTACGATAGCATAAGTGCACCGCGTCAGGATTCAAACTTGATGTAGTTGATTCACGGATATCGGGATCACTTTTGAAGGAAACCTTACGTTTTAACGGGCGCACTTGACGTGTCACGCTGTCTGTAAAGTGGGCAGCAACTTAAGAATCCCTCTTTTCGTGGAATTGTATCCCCGATTCATGTAAGAAAAATGATTCCGCTGCTAGGGAAAGTTAACGCTCTCCCTAAAAATTTATAAGGTGTAATGTTTGATGATATTAATAACTCTCGCGTACAAATTATAACTACGAAGCTTAATGTTTACTTCATACGGAAAGCAGTTACCGGTTGGAAAACACAAGAGGACACATACGACTAAGGTACACTGTCAAAGCCCAGGTTTTCGGTGTGGCGTAAAATTTCACACTAAAGGCTGTTCACGATAAAGTGAGCACTTTTGAAATCAACTTTAGAAAAAAGTCACTGCCCCTACCTGCGTATATTTTAAAGGACACCCTGAGTGACATAGGTCCAGTAAAGTTGGTAACGATGTACGGAAAGTAGTTCTGTGACTTAACGTCGAATAAAAAGTGTTAGGTAACCATGTGTGATAACTTAAAATTATTTATTTCACTTCCTGTTTTATTTTAATACATCGAAATTTTAAAAAAGAACAGATTTGTTAAACATTTATTTTTCTAATAATTTCATAGTTTCACTTAACCGACGCATGAATAAAGTAATGAGGCCCATGACAATGTTAATAGTACATAAGGTGGAAGAATACACAACGTGCATACATGTAGATATTAAGCAGGGCTTTCAAAAGTGCTCATTTAACCGTGAATAGCCTATAGGCACAGATTAGATACAACTTATGCAGGGTGTATATAAACTATTGTAACAAACTTCGGGAGGTGATTCCTGTAATAGAAACAAGCAAAAATTGTCGCATGAACATATGTCCTACAAAGCATTGTTATTGAGTTACAGGTGTTTCACACTGTGGTAACATGTATCACTACCGTCGCTTGCTGTGTTGTTGAATCGGGCGTCGCGGTCCAGTGCATTGGCCTGCCTGGTCTCCTGACCTCAATCCATTGGACTATTAGCTGCGAGGACACATGAAAAGTGTGGTGTATGCTACGCCGGCTAACATCAACGACTTGGAACAGCATATCAATAATGCCCGCGCAACTGTTCGCCATGATCCAGGTATATTGGAGCGGACTCGCAAGTCCATGACGAGGCGTTGCCACGCATGCATTTCTACCCATGGCGGACTCTTCAGAGCATCGCATGTGATGTGGACAATGTACGTCCTGTAACTCAATAACAACACGTTGTAGGACATACATTCGTAAGAATATTTTTACTTGTGTTGGTCCCAGAAATTACCTCCCGAAGTTTGTTACAATAGTTTATACACGCTGTTTATACACTGCAGTTTTATAAGCTAGTGCATATTCCCGTTACTAGGTATCAGCCACTTTGCTGTAAAATACAAATCACCAAGAGTCTGGAGTTCACTACAAAAAAATCACCACCCCCCCCCCCCCATCAACATAAAGTTGAATTCATACCCTGCGTTTAATGTATTCAGTGATGTAAAATGTAATACGTAGCACACACAACGTTATTTTACGGCGCTCCCAGAAAAATGCCAAAGCGCCGACTCCAATTTTACAGTATATGCAAAATCGATAGACGATCCGAATCCGCATACTACAACATTTTTAATAAAGTGACTTACCGACGATGTCAGATATTTGGAAAATTTTTATTTGGTTTTTATGTTTGTTCGGTATCACGCAGAAACTATTCGTATAGATTTTTTTAATGAAATTTCAGCAATTAAGTGGGTTTTAAATTAACTTAAATACTGGGGAATATGTTACCACCCTACCTACATATTTCGATAGGAAAAGTGAGTAAAGGCAAGTAAAACGGCCTTTGTTTTTGAAATTTTCCTGGACGGGATTTCAAGAGAATATAGTTGTTGAATTACTTTACATCATTACACTATAGTAGTATTACTATAGGCCGTTAACGGTAAAGTGAGCACTTCTTGAAGCTGTTTCATCAGATATAATAACCAATAAATACATTTAATTGTGGCCTTAGGTATGGTGAGTGTATACACTGTGTTTATTACTCGCATGGCAGGGTTTACATTAACAAGTGGTGGAATGATATAAATTGGTTGAAAGAAAAAAGTAACTAGGGCTTCAAAAGTGCTCACTTTACCGTGAACGGCTTGTAAACACTTTTTATGTGGTGTTCGTAGCAAGATATTCAAGTTCCTAAAACTTAGTGTATGCTTCAGAATAAATTCTTAGCCCGATTTTCGAAACACATATTTTATTAACCAATTGAAATTCCAAGCGGGCTTAGCTACGAACATGACGTTTTCAATTGCAGTTTTCTACGCAATGATTAATTGAATTTCCGAGCAAGCGAACTAATGTAAAGAAAAAAAAACGAGTTCAGTGGAGAGATTTGTGCGGCTTTTAACATATGGGTCTTGAGAGCCGATGAGGTTGAAGCAAGGTGAGTATTGAGCAGCACCGGAATGCAGTGGCAGGGCGAAACGGGAGATCTCGAGAAAACCCGCCCGGCACTATTCCCAGGTGCGAAAATCTGGGAGCAACCCTCCGGGACTCGAATCTGATTCGCCTTGGTGAGAGGCGAGCGCCCTAACCACTGCGCCACCGCGGCCCCTATTAATAAAATAAATAAATAAATAAAATAATACTTACATATAAAACTCTTTTCAGTTTTACTCTGCCTAACACATGCTGGGTTCAGCTAGTAAAGTTGATATACCGGTAATAATTTGTAAAGTAATAACATCGTAATGTAAAATGACATACATAATAGGCCTACAACACTATGAAATACATATTATATGCTTTTCACGGTAAAATGAGCACTTTAATGTCATTACAACAAGCATTAACGACTAATGTATTTTTTTTTTGTAACTCGCGACATTAACTTTTACACTGTGTTTATTATTCACATGGCAATGTTTATATTAAAAAATGGCGGAAAAATTGAAATTGTCTGAAAGTAAATATATAGCAGGGCCTTTAAAATATGTTCATATTACTATGAATAAAGGCTTTTCACGGTAAAGTGAGCACTTTCGAGGCTTTAGTTACTTTTTCCTTTTCAGCCATCTTATATTCTTTAACCACCCTTTAAAGTAAATACTGCATGGTAAGTAATAAACACAGTGTGTTTATTCCACCGCACATGGAAGTTAATGTCTAAGGTTAAAATAAAATGGGTTTATTGACAATTATTCCAAACGAAAGAGCTTTTAAAAGTGCTCACTTGACCGTAAATAGCCTGGCAAACCGCTCCGGCTTGCAAGTACCACAAACCAGGGCCACACGTAGCGTGACCCTGTTAGAACCCAGTTCAGCCCAGTCCTCACTTTCTTCATATCGCCCTGCATCAAACTCAAACAAGTCTATCTTCGCTAACTGTAGTCTATTCGCGGTTTCTTCACACTTTTTGAAACCTTTGAAAATCACCTCATCTACCACTTGATTGGTTGTTTCCTAAGTGTGCCATGTATCACAAGTACTTACATGTGTGTAACATAAAAATTCCTTAATTATATTATATTGAACGTGTACTTATATTTAACTTGCAAATTATTGTATTTCGTTTATAATGAACATGAATAAATACAGGATGAAAATAGGTGTGTTGGTAATGCCTAGTAAGAAATAGTTCTTATGCAAAACATCATTATACTGAATGCACAGGAATGCGGTGCGCTGTGTAATGTTCTAGACTCAGTTAACCCATTCAGACCTACCGTACACAATTGTGTACATTACGCACGTGTAGGAAATTTTTGGCCTGTACTGCACACTGCGAAGCTCAATGACCAATTATCTTACCCGTGAGTCTGCCTAGTCTAGGTCATAATTGGTTCGTATAGCTATAGCCGAACTTATAGCCTACAGTTCATTGGCTGTGACAACGAACCAAGTGCTGTGTCGACTTACGTACAGTGCGCATCATAAAATTGCGTGTTTGCAGCACCTGAAACCGTAAATTAAGGTGTATCTCAAAGGTCTAAGCTGTGTTTGCATGGGGCGCAGGAATATTTTGGAAGTAGAACTTTGGCAGGGCTTCAGAAAAGTAGGAAGTTATTGTGAATGGACTGTAACGTTTGTGAAAAATGCAACACCAGGAAGGACACATCTGATTGAAATGAACTTTCTAATCACAGATTAGGTACGTGACAATACACAATTGATTAGGATTACATAAGTGTACATGATCTCTCTCGTTGCGAATTCAGTATGGTGTGAAGCCCCGCGTGCTGCAATCAGAGCTCCTGAACGTCGTGGCATGGAATCAAAGAGGAACTGTATGTGTTCCGAGGGAATCTCCCTCCACGTGTTTTGTATGGGAGTCCACAAAGCATCAACAGTGGTTGCTGGAGGACCGTGACGAACAAGTCGCCGACCAACTATATCCCAGACATGTTCGATGGACGACATGTCAGGCGAACGTGCAGGCCAGGGATGCAGTGGCACACGTCGTTCATTGAAGAAGGCTTGCACATTCTTCGTCACATGTGGCCGGACTTTGTCCTGCTGAAATAAGGTATATGGAATCACCTGAAATAGGAGCAGTACCTCGGGCTCTCAACCTCCTAATGTAGCGGTTGCTGTTCAGATTGCCCTCAATATGTAGGAGTCGAGATCGCATGTTGTGTCCGATGACGCCCTAAACCATCACACTTGGCGTTTGTCCGCTATGCCGCTCCACAACGCAAGCAGATTGCGGTCACCACGGTAGCGTCTAACACATATGCGGCCATCACTGTAGGACAGGTTGAAGCGGGACACGTCCGAAACATTACGTCTTGCCACTGAGCACGCCAGAGACTGCGATCACGTGCCCATTGCAGTCTGGGGTGTTTGTGGTTTCTGGACTATAGATGCAGACGCAGTGGCATGCGTTCCACCAGTCCAGCCCGCAGCAGACGGCGTCGAACCGTCGACGCCGACGGGTCCGCTCCCATTGCAGTGCTTCAGTGTCGAGGCAACACTGTGGACGAGGCTGTACGGTCCGTTACAGCCACGCGGGCAAGATGGCGGTCATCCCGTGCTGTGGTCACATTGCGTGGTCCAGTACCTGCTCGCCGCTGCGTTCGACCCTTTTATATCCACTGGTTCCACACACACGTCACTGCCGTAGCAGAAAGCCCTGTACGAGCCGAAATGCCACGGTATAGCAAACCCGTTTCCCGGAGACCGATTATTCTACCCCGTTCGAACTCACTCACATGCTAATGTGGCTCCCTTTGACGTCGACGAGGCATACTGGCACTTTCTTTAACTTCGTTTGACGGCTCTTCACTAACTAAATGTGGCGTGACACTAACCTTTCCGGTCACAAAAGAGAGGGTGCTGCTGGGTCTACGTGTACGCCATCTCCCTGCATTCGTAATCACTTGTTTGTGGAACACTGTTCTACACATGCTCGGAGTTTGGATTTATTCGGGGGTGTTACAATTTTCACATACAATAGTGTATCTTTGTATCCTCCGTGACTGTCGCACTGATTTCCCCAGCGTCCTTTCTGCTCTGCGCTGGTTTGCCATGCCCTTCCGTCTACTCTCCTCCTCTTTTGGGGTGTGTCCATGGCTACAAAGCGGCCATGGCTCAAGACAGCCCTGCTACAGCCGCGATGCATGCGCCCTTTTAAAAATAATACACCCCACCTAAGGCGCACAGAGCTTGCCTTGAGACGCGTCCATGCTCCTACCGACTTAGCTACGAACATGCATGCCGGAGGACTCGCAGAACTGTGAAGGAACTCACGTTAGCGTAGCGAGATTAGCTCCGAGGGAAAAAAATAAGTTATTTGACGTGTCGGACAGTGATGTTACAAGCAAAAGCTGCGATATTACGACTGTTTTGTGAGAGACCAAGAAACTAGCCCCAAAACTGCGGATAATTTTCATTGTGACTTCGTTTCTCCGTTTTCATTATTTATATTCAGTGCAATATATTTATCAATATTGTTTTAGAGTTGATCATTTTCTCAAAGGGGTGGTTTTGGATACTTCCGCAGTAGATAATTACATGTCCCGTAACTATAAGTCCTATAAACAGAATATATTTTTGGCGTACAGGAATTTATATTAAAGGCTGTTCACGATAAAGTGATCACTTTTTAAATTAACCTTAGAAAAAGTCACTGCCCCTACCTGCATATATTTTAACGGGTGCCTTGAGTGACATGCGCCTATTAAAGTTGGTAACGATGGGTGGGAAGTAATCCCATATCTTAACGTCTATTAAAAAGTGTTCAGTAATAATTTGTGCTAACTTATATTATTTCTTTCACTTTGTTTCTTTATAGCATCGGAGTGTAAAATGAGCAAATTTGAAAAATATTTACTTTTCTAACAAATTCACAGTTTCCCTTGACCGACGCATGTATAAAGTGATGAGGCCCGTGGCAATGTTAATTCGACATAAGGCGGAAGAATACACAACGTGCATACAAGTAGAACTTAAGCAGAGCTTTCAAAAGTGCTCATTTTACGGTGAATAGCCTATAGTGTATATACAGAGTTGTACCGAAACATGAAAATTAACGTACTATGCTGATAAATGTATATCAATGTAATAGTCAAGTAAGTTCAGAAACTGTTGGGTTCTTTCGCAATTAGTTTTTGTCATGTTGTCACCTCGGCCTGTCCTACTCTGAAGTTGCAATGCCTGGTTCACACGTACGCCGATCATGCCTAACATGCAGAACCGATGGTTGTTCACATTTAAGAAGATGTTCTGTGTAGCCATTTTGCTGTTGAATTCGTGATTTTTAACGCCGAGTTTCTAAAACAAATTATAGATGACGAATTAGATGCTGTCGTCTTTCTACTCTAGTTTGTTATTTACATTATAGTGCGATTTATCTACTAAATGATTTTCAAGAGATTGGAATTTTATTTTTACGTCCAAAAATATTTTACACTTTAGTACTCGGTACATTTTCAAACTGCGTTTATTTAATACTAATGTTGAATAAAATTAACGTTTATATTCACGTATTTCATTATAAATACGTACATTAAACTACCCTATGCATTTGCATCAATACATGTCGATTATTCAAGACATTAGTAGCATAAAATATGTGAACTAGCTGACTTCTGGGTAATATCGGCGATGTCTGCTCTTTCCGCGAGCAGGAAATATCGGCGTTAGCTCAACTTACCTGCGCGACTCGCGCGGACCCCGAGGACGGCTTTTGATTGGCTGTTCTAGTTTCCCGCTCTGTCTGTTCAGCGTGCATATTGCGAACCAGACATAATAGGTGACAACGTAAGTTCTATTCTTGCCGGTAGGGTTTCCGTAAGATTGCATTCTAACACGTTTTAATTGGTCAACACTCGTCGAATTGTCCGAAAACCTGTTTTGTATAAGGAGTGCGTATGCACATTAAATCGAGGTTCCTTTCTGTCGCACGATCTGAGACACGAAGCGTAGTCGCGTGGGGCGCATAATTTGGGGCAGGTGTTTTCCCATGCTTGATGATCCTCGAGGTTACTTCAAATGCAACTATGGGCGATTCACGATCAAATGAGCACTTTTGAAAGCCCTGCTTAAGATATACTTGTATGCACGTTGTGTATCCTTCCGCATTATTAAAATTAACATTGCCATGGGCCTCATCGCTTTATTCATGCGTCAGTCAAATGAAATTGTGAAATTATTAACAAAGTAAATACTTTACATATCTGCTCATTTTTTCACTTAGATGCATTAAAAAGAAAGCGAAGTAAATAAGTTTCAGTTATCACAAATGGTTACCTAACACTTTTTATTCGACGTTAATGTATGGAACTACTTTCCATCCATCGTTACCAACTTTACTGTGCGACTGTCGCTCAGTACGCCCAATAAATATATGCTTGCAGGGTCAGTGACTTTTTTCTAAGATTCATTTCTAAAGTGCTCACTTTATCGTGAACAGCCTTTAAGGGCGCGTACGCAGAGATAAAGGCTGTTCACGATCAAGTGAGCACTTTTGAAATCA